>OU452228.1:15577563-16177563 GCA_911728455.2 Marthasterias glacialis | reverse complement strand
AAATCAACAGAAAGTAATGACACAGGACATCCCCAATGGATTGGTGTTCTGACCCCCTGCACTGACATCACATGCGCCTAGGCTAACTGTCTTCCCATAGTCTGCCATTTTGGGAGTCATGTTGTATGTAAAAATACATATTATGGTGAACGTGTAAACGTGTAGGCATTGCCTAAACTGCGCACTTCAGTGCATAGTGTAACGCCAAACAGACGGGGGGAACTGACTCCCAAAATCATAGGCGTACATGCCAGGGGAAAGGGGGGGGCAAGGGGGCAGTTGCGCCCCCACCCCCCAAAAAAAAAGAAAAAAAGAAAAGAAATGAAACAAAAAAATCCGGCCAAAAACAGCATGAACAGTGGGGAAATTTCGGGCAAAGCAAGAAACAAAAAGGACTTTTTACTTGTTATCAGAAATTGGTACTTGTGTTTTTATCTGAGTAAAATTTGGGGAAAATCTGACCCCCGCCCCCTTGACCACAGAGTCCCCATGCGCCTGTGCCCTAAATGTTAGAATATGGAGCTGTCCAATCTGGTGTTATTGCCTAATCTAGGATGAGTAAAGTTTAAGTTTTTATAATTGAATTGAATCAATTGAATTGAACCAAGATTATAGGGGTTATAGAGTCCATTACACTGTATGTCAAACTCATTTTTATTTCAATCGTTTCCAACAAGAGAAAAATTCCCAAATGAATGAATCTTCCTTTGTCATGGATCAGAAGGCAATTACGTTACGCACGCCTTCAATTCTCAATATAATTATACAACATACATGTCCATTGTATGCCTGATTTGGTTGCGTATGTTTGCATAATTTAGGTCGATTCAACAGCCTGTAAGTGTAACCTTGGAGGCTTAATTGATTGCCATGGTAAATTCTCTAGATTTGTTGCCACAACAAAGACACAAACACATGAGTTTTTCCCCTCGCTCAGTCATGTCAGCCATGTCACCAATGATTGTTGTGAGTAGTTGGATGGGAGACCATTCCTCGGAATGTTTTGGAGGGTCATCTGTACTAGTTTAGGAAATATTGACAGTTACACACGGCGCTTGGTAAACATCGGAGACCTAATTTACATATTGATGAGGTATCCGTGCTGCCAAAGTTTACCTGCATCAATAGAAAAATTGATTTGCAATCTTCAAATTTTTGAAAATGTTTACAAAAATTTGCTAAATTCAACCTGTGAATTACATTTACTTGCATTTAACAACATGTAGGTTAGGACATAGGGTCTAACCTCTGCATCTGATAATCTGTGGAGTTATGTTTTAAAGATTGTTGGTTTTTGTTGCGTGACATAACTATTGTACAAGGTGTTTACACTCGCAGGGATTTTTTTAATGTGGTTCAATTAACAAACGTGCAGTTCATGATCATTCTAGGTGTCATACAGTCACTGATTTCAACTGTCTGTTACAACACCGTTGACTTGTGGTCAGTGCTTGGAAGGGAGACCATTGATTGTATCGGTATGGTTTGGTTGGCTTGTCTAAGATTGTTACAAGTAGGTAAACACCATTGACTGTGGCATGGTAGCAGAACCTTGTTGTAGCATAGTTTGACGACATATTATATTATATCTTTTTGGTAATGACACCAAGGGACCTTCAAAAGTGACTAGCGCTGTGACCTGTAGGCCTGAAGATACCTGTGTAGAGAAGATGTTGAAGAAATGTCAGTTTTAGATGTGGGAGGAAAACCCCAAATAGGGAAAACCCACGCAATCAGGTAGGAACTGAAAACCCAATCCACATGCAAGGCTTCGGTCCGGGATTCGAACCGGTGTCCACAGAGGTGAAAGGCAGGGAAAGACACCACTGAGCCAACCTGAGTGACATACAGTAGTTTGTCTAATGGAGAGTTCACAGACATGCCTTTTTAGTTTGGGACTGAATTAAAAAAAAACTTGAAAGGGAAGTACAGCCTCTTTTCTGAAACGGAAAGTCATTAGTTTTACCGATCAACTTTTTAAGCCTTCATTCATCAACAAATGACGGAGCTAGTTTGATGGATTGACAGAAGGTTTTGTTCTTGGAATAATATATTCCACGGTGTTAAACTTCAGGGAAGATTAGTCCTAACAAGGGGTTCTTTGTGACCTTTGAACTCTTGTGAGTGCGCCGAGTCATTAGTGATTCACACGTGACATTTAGCAAATTTCCCAGCAACATGTTGAGGACTCGTCCCCACTTGGTTAAACCCAATAGGAAGTGACTGGAACCGGAACAGGTGTGTGTCACTCCTGGAAATCATTTAATGTACATCATTAAGTGATCACCTGGGGGTAATGTATCCAAGATGAATACACAAACATGATTTGGATATACTGTCTCTGCAATGTTTACATGTTTGGATTGGTCTGAGCTCCCATCTACCCAAACCTCTTAAGTGAGTAAGAGCTGAAGCTTTGCATGCGGCTAGGAAGTAAGAACTTAATAGTTTTACAGGCAAACACCACGTCAATTAAATCTCTTTCAGAACTGTTGGTTCTCAGAAGAACTGGGTTTGAGATACATAACATAAGTGGAGTATATTTTCAACGTTTTGAACTGCGTGCCCTGTTCGGCTTCAAGAGAAAGGTTATACACGTATCTCCTGCAGATGAGCAGAGCACACTTCCCAAAACGTTGAGACATCGCAACCTTGGTTCGTCTCAGAACCAACCCTTTCCCTGAAAGAGATGTAAATACATGTACATCGTAAACCTGCTGTGTTCTTCCTCGGTGAGTATTTTTCGGGGAGAGCTATGATAATGAGACAAAGGTCAACGTTTCTTTGATTGTAGTTCCGTTCCGGTCAACCATCAGAGGGTTAGCTCTAACTTCGTATAGGAAATGATTAATACTGATTTGTCATAGTGACAGAAGCTACATTGTATTCTGAAGAAAATCAAAGATATGCTGCTGGGTTAAAAGATGGTGATTTTTTTTTCTGGATGAGAGTTAAAGTCAAGGGTTTATCTCTTTGTAGAAAGATGACTCTGAAAATGAAAATAGCTGACTTGATGCAAACATTGGACAAAGTGTTGTTGTTTTTATGTTGTCTTATCATACACTGTGTCGTTTGACCTTGAAATAAAAAAAATCTGCCTGAAAAAAGTGAAAATGTTTCTCAAAGTTGTTGTATATTTTTTTATTGCGTCAACAGGATTAAAAGGTGCAGCAGTGAAGGATGATACGTACATACGGGTGCATTCCACTGATGTTCAACCAGATCCTGTGATCAAGAACAAGCAACCCACGTCAACACCACAAGGGAATCACAGTACGCCAGCCCAACCAATCGCAAACAAAGACAACGAAATCTTGGTCACCAAACAGAACGTACAAGAAGAAGAAACCATCCCATTGGTCAGTTCGTCTCAGGAGGTCCAGGAAGATGGCACTTGTCAAGTAGAGGTACGCGAGAAGAAGTCAAACTCATTCTTAGACGAGGGAACCGACGAGATCGAACCAGAATGGACAATTCTCGACGCGGATGAATTTACCCCCGAGTACCCAGAGTTGGTGAGACTGCGAGACCACGATCAAGACTCCGATAACGATTGGCCGAGACCCAACGCTTCTGGCTCTTGGGAACTGTTGTACAACATGGCTGCTGCTGAGGTGGACCAGACGGATGTTGCGGGAAACGTGACAGTTGATGGTGCTGGTCCTCAGGACGGGGAGCCACAGGAGGGATTGCGAGAGAGCGAAGAAGATGAATTGGATGCAGGTAATTTACTTACATTGTTTATTATTATTAGTATTGTTATATATTTCTGGTAATGAAACCAAGGATGCCTCATAAGTGAACTTAATCACTGTAGCTCTCAAGCCTGAGGAAACCTGTAGATAAGGGTGCTTGCCATGTGAACCAGAAACACCGGGGTAAACCCCTACTCTTCCACAATAAGTGTTCTGGATTCTTATACTTGCACTACCTATCCTAGTACACGGGACCTACGGGTTAGTGTCCCATCCGAAGGACAAAGCAATTATGGTGAAGTATCTTGCTCAAGGACACAAGTGCCTCAACCGAGATTCGAACCCACACTCTGCTGCCAACAACACCAGAACTTGAGTCCGGTGATCTTAACCGCTCGGCCACGACACTCCATGATTTATAAGATGGTGTGAACAAGATACTTTTATAGGCCTACTCATAGATCACGTTTTGGCGACCCAAACCAGAAACATGATTGAGCTTCAGTAATTGGTGAATCGTTATCGGGACTTCGGTTCTGCCATAGTGATGTTGACCAAACTGTAACTGAGTTGTTGGCTTGTTTAGGCTTGGTTTCAAGATGGCGGATTTTACAAACTAACAAAAAGTGACTACTGAATTCTTAAAACAGTCACTAACGCTATTAGCAATAATGGTAATAAAATTATAAAGACCAAGTTTCATTAGGCCAAACAAAAAAAATGTTCTGTTTCCGATTACATGCCATTTCAAAATAGGGTCGGTAGGTCGGGAATTTTTTTTTTTATTACAGTTTTTTTTTATTTTGGTAATATTGATTTAAAATACAATACAGTACAATAGGTTAATGCCTTATTTATTTATTTAACCCCCTATACTAAAGTAAACGTACCGTGCAATTCCTGTTCAGGCCGCCACTAAGTAAAAGAGTAAGTTTGGGGAAAAAACGCAATGCAAAATCTAGATTTTTCCATTTCAGCATGAGGCGAAGCAATACAAGCTGAGTAAAATGGAAAAGCCAGATTTCATCGAGTGGTATTCAGCGACAATGCCCGAACGAAATGCATTCCATATTGTTTATATAACTCACAAATAGATCCTTGTCATTTGAATTTTGTTCACAATAAACACAAAATAGACACAGAAAATCGTTCACCCACGCTCTGAAAATTCTTTAAAAACCTTCGGCAGAACGTGGACGATTGCACATAGACAGCAGCCTTGTCTGCCGCTACACGAACTTGCCTCGTTTGAACAACGAGCGGGGACCGATTATTTTGAAAATGATGCTGCGAAGATAACACGTGACGCGTGCTCCACACACGAAGCACGTGCAACAACAGTGCGCGCTGGATTTGTTTGGACGTGCAGTTCGCTCCCGCAGTGAGCAATGATCATCAACTGCACGTCCAAATCTTTCAGGCGTTCAAGTGCTGACGTCATTGTAAAACTGAAAGACATGAAGCAAGTAACCGGCCCCTGCGCACCGAGCTTTCGGTGTGCTTTTAAATTTATTTATTTTTCTGATGGCTATTTTTAATAAGAAATTAATCATTGCGATGTTTCAGGTATGTTTTCTATCCTTTATTTGTTCATGTTGTTGCTTGATGATGTCATAGAATTCAGTACAGGGTGCAAAAAAGACTGAATGTGATTGTAATAAATGTTATTTGGCAAAGAAAAATTTGCCACACGCAGAGTGAATGAGAGGGACTCATCGTAGCGACTAATGTGTCACTGTCGGTTGCAGCACAGTAAACGCTACGGACGGGGAGCTAGATTCGTTTTACGGCTTGGGTTGATGTTTTACCGACCACGGTGTCGACGCACGAACTACGACCACTTTATTTTCATGTTCATTTCATAGTGACGAGGTCGATCTCCATTTTATGTATTTATTTGTGATTTTATTTATTTATTTTTTTTCATTTTAATTAATTCATTATTTTAAGCCGCCGAAAAAGGAAAAAGTCGAATAAAAAAGTTTAGGGTCGCGCCGTAAAATTAGGGTCGGTCGGGTAACCGGAAACAGAACACTTTTTTTTTTTTGGCCTAACTTAAAAATAAATTAAAGGTTGTACATTTTGATACCATTACTTTATCAAGAGAGGTACTGCATAATATGCCATGAAATGTTTCTGGAGACTGACACGTTTTCACGTAGCTCTTGCAGGACTGATTGCTTCGTTCAGTGAAAGGGCAAGGGCACCAAGGCATTTTCTCCATGGTTAAGGGCACCTCTGTGAGGAAACTGTACATTTCTATTGGAACATTTCAAGGGTACCAAGGCAATGATCAGGGGCAACGGAGGCAATTGCCCCCCCCCCCCCCCCCCCCCCCCGTTGCCTATGTGAAGTATCAGGCTTGCTCTTGGAAATTGTTTTGGATTTAAGTCAGCAACTTGTTTCTACCTCAGGGTAAACAAAACACCAGTGCAAAATCATCACCAACATTGCACGCATAAATAGCTCAATGAGTAATTCTTGCTCTATTGGAGGTCTTTCAAAGCAAGGAAAAGGAACCCTTTTTAATACTTTTCTTCTTCTTCTTAATTTCAAATCAGAAAGTTTTTCCCCTCTTACATGTTTTTTAAACCAGTTACCGCCAGGTTTTTTTCTTCTCTTTTTTTTCCCTGACCCCCTGGTGGGATTCTTTTGGCGGAATTGCCAGAATGTTTTTTCTGTGAGGGTACTGCTGGCACAAAAACCTTGACTTGACAATGCCAAGAGAACAAAGATTCTTTTTATTAGAGCGTCCGTTTCTTTTTTTTTCCGAGCGAGAAAATATCAAATTCACGCATAGTAAATTGCAAAACATCGGCCGGTACCTAAGCAGAGCAATGGTACTAAACAGGGAACCATGGCTCAATTGCCGGCTCATTCTGACTTACCTCCATTGAGCCGAAATACAATAAATAGGTCCTAAAGAATGGTGGAATCCTCTTCTTGGAACAAAAGGACAAAGGTCTGGAATCGGGGATTACACAAAAACTGCCTCTAAAAATAGCCAGAAAACACCAAGATATTCAAGACCTTTTTGGTTCTTTGTGTGGGGAATCGAAGCGTTAGACAGCATGTGTGTGGTCTGTGCACCTTCAGTTAGTGGAATGTCCGGGTGACCTCTCCTGTATTCCGAAATTACACAATGACGTCGGAACACAGCTTCCGTTTCCAGACGGGAGAAACATTCATTTAGTATTTGTGTGAGTTGTATTGTCTGCTTTGCCAACATTAAGGCATCAATTTTCATCAGTTTGCTACTGTCGCATTGGGTGTTACGATTCAAAAATCTCCAAACTATTTGTGAATATAAATCACTTAAGAAACCTGCATTTTTTCAGATGCAATCAAACAAGGTCACACCGATATAACGAACAAAAAAACAAAGTGATTTAATAATGAAACACTTCAAATCTCAATAGGGTTTAACAACTGTACACTGATTTGACTCAAGTGTACAATTTAAGAAAATATCTCAGACCCTATAAGTAAGAATATCTTATTGGTGAGACTTTGGCGGGCAGAAGATTTTGTTGGCAGGGACTCTATGCTCTGGCAAATGAAGACTCCAGGGATGGTGAAAACAAACAGTTCTCTGACACGGTGTTACTTAGCTGGAACGCGGGGTGGGGGGGGGAATTCACCTCCAACAAACGGCTGGAAATAGATGAGATAATGGGGACAGAAGCTGACTCTTGGCACAGAAATATGGGGAAGAAGAACCCCAAAATACTGAACTGTAGATAGAGTTTACAAAATGTCTCTTCCAGAATCAAATTCAGCTCTCAAAACTTCACTCGGTCAAGATGAACTTTATCACACTGCTCACGCAAACGATTTTGTAAAATAGGAATACCGGGACAAAGGTTGCCTGGGCATTCCACTACTGAGCGTGCACAGAGCACACGCCGTCTAACACTTTGTTTCACCCACACATGGTCTTGAATATTTTGCCAATTTTTGGCTATTGTGCGGTGGTTTTTGTGTAATCCCCAATTCCAGACCTTTGACCTTTTGTTCCAAGAAGAGGATTTCCAAGACATCAAGAGGCTTCCATCATTGTTTATTAATTGTATTTCAGTTCAATGGAGGTAGGTCAGAGTGAACCGGGGATCCAGCCATGGTTCCAGGTTTAGTACCAAGCCTATGCCGTAGCTCACAGCTGAGGTTTTGGAATTCACGGTACACATACGTATTTGACATTTTCTCAATAGAGAAAACAAACTCGATGTGCTATAAAGGTTATTTTTGTTTTCTTGGCTTTGGCAAGTCAAGGTTTCTTTTTTCCAGCAGTACTCTCTCAAAAAAAATAATTCCAGCAATTCCGAGAAAATAATCTCGTCAGGCTGGACGGAAACAAATGGAAGATTTCCAGCAGCAACTGGTTAACTAAGAGCAAGGTGTTAAATCTTGGAGTAGAGGGGCCGGACAAAGTTGGAAAATTAGTGGGATCATCACGCGAGTCACACTGGAATGGCTGATTAGACTGTACACCCCTACATAGAAACTGTTCCCATCCAAACATTAAAGTTTCAAAATGTTTAAGGAGATCATACTGTACACCCGTTTTCAGGGAAAGTGATCTTCTACATTGTTCATTACAAATTAAATTCAGAAGAATTTAATCTTTGTACATGTGAACGAATGCCACCTGTTTCTCTTTAATAAAACCAAAAGTTTATTATGATGCCATTCACACATAGAACATTAGGTGCAATGTTTTGCACTGTACAAAGAATCTTTGATTGTAGTCCTACTAAAAGTTAGGCAACTTTGACATTCTATTCTGTGGACGTTTATCCGTTGATCGGATCGTCAATGAGTTTATTTTCTAATAATAAATTGACCTTAGAAGCAGAGTTTTTGGTGTTATTACCAGTCTTTACCAGCTCCTTAATACACGTGATACATTCCCAGGCCTCGATATTTAAAAAACGGGGGCAGGCGTTTGCTGGCCAAATCAGAGAAATTATACAAGGGCATGCTGGCCAAGCTGGTAGTGACAGTGCAATTTTTCTGAAGGGCCTGCTGGCCAACTCGGCAGGGCATGAGGCCAATGGCCTCGGTAGCCTCGGTTAAGATCAAGGCCTGCATTCCATGTCCTGTACGTAAGACTTGAGAGTCCACTGAGTTCAATGCTCCTATGATGTACAAGACAAATTATTATTGAGTAAACCTTGCTAATTAAACCTTCCTGGAATTTCATCTTACAGAGAGTAAGGCCTTTTTCTTGTTCTTTTCTTATTGCAAGGGCACTTCCATTGGAAAATATTACTGGTAAATCATACCATGGGAAAATTTTTGAAGGGGGCACCAAGGCCAAGACCAGGGTAACAGAGGCCATGGCCTCAGCCTCACTTCATTGGCCTTTGTGTAAATCCAGGCCTATTATAAACTTGAGAGATGTAAAGTAAATGCTCATCCTGCACTAACATTATCTTTAGACTTAGCCATTGACCACATATTTATGATAATTTCTTCTGTTCCCTTAAGATTAAATTAGATTAGATGAGATACAAACAATTTACACATCAAAGTAGGCACACAATACCAGTACATTCACGGTGTTACCTCAAAACAAACTTATCAGTACTCCTCCATGCAATGTCTCAAATCACATAATCCCTGATTGTAAATTTTGTAATTCACTTCATACACATCCAGCCTTAAATTACATTCTGGAGGAGCTGGAACACTCCTACATGTATACTACATGGAGGCAACAGAGGCAATTGCCTTGGTGCCCTTTGTAACGTTTTAAAGAGGATGGGCCATGGTGATTGATGTTGACATTAGTGTTTAGTTTTCTGCTTTCTATAATTATTGCAGCGGACAAACTTCTCTTTTGTGACATTAAATTGACAAAAGAAGTGATATTTGCAGGGAGTTTTTACTCCTTTAACTAGCCCTCTGCCTTAATTTATCAAAATCCCGGAAATGAGGGCAGCAAACAAATCATGACGTCACTGGAAGTACTGAATCCCCGGATGGTCTGCACTGAGCAATGCTTCAATGAGTAACAACAAACAGCCTTTTGACAGAGGAGTACTCTCTGCGATGTCACTATCCTTTAGAATTTCTGGAGACAACTTTCAGGCACCGACTACTGTGTTTCTGATTTTGGCTCGAGGCGGGGGTGAAAAGAGGCTCGGAAATTGCCTAAACGAATAACCACGCATTCCATAATCCTGTCACCGTTTTTCGTGGTAGATATAGGTGTATTTAGGGATGTAAAACCTTTTTTAAAGAGAAACTTCTAGCGTGGCCCATCCTCTTTACGTATAAATTATTTACATTTACCTTTTACATGTATAAGAGTTGCCCTTTAACCAATTCACATTAGTATAAAAGAAATTTCTGTGCAACCCCGTGGTATTATTTTCGCGGAACAGCCAGAATACCGTATTTTCCTGCGTATACACGCACACAGAGGCCCGCCAGGCGCCACTCACTGTCAGTACATCGCCACACAGGGGTCGTTGTGTTGGTACGTGTCACTTGACATAGCGTGAAGAGATCGTGAACTTTGTAATCATTAATTTCTTTTTTATTTTCGTTTTAATGATTTTTGATAAAGACATCACTTCATGCCTTTTTTTTTACACAACGCACACACGCAGTCCCATCCATTCCATTCCAAAAAAACTGGCTGCTAATCCTCCTTGTCTCACTATTTTACATGCTACAATGCAGGAAAGAACCAACGAACACTAGAGGGCGCATTCATGTATACAACACAATAGTATGAGATCATACGCCCTCTATTGGCAAAATCTAATAATGTGACAAAATACATTAAACACTTGTAAACTAGTTGACAATTAAAGACTAGTTATCTGCGCATGTGCTGTAAAATAAAAAATTACTGAAATGTTGTCACTGGTGTGCGCGCTGAAGCCGTGATTATTTTACAATCATAATGTAAGTTTTCAGACAGTGATCTTCACTTTAATCTCAAGCTACACTAGATAAGGCCCACCATTAGATAAGAGGCAGAGATGGTTTAGTACCTTTGAAAGTCAGATAAGCTGTGAATACACAGGGAAAAAAATTGTTTTTGACAATATTTACGTCACAAAGAAATCCCAACTAAACAAAGCAACAACACAGGCTTGCATAGAAAGCACCAGGATTGATTGTTCTCTTTTGAGAAAATGTGAGACTGAGATATGTTCAGCGTGAATCGCAAATCCTCGGCATAAGCCATGATGGCTGACCTGATTGGCCCCATGCTTGAAACCTATGATGGAATCTCAGTTCACTTACATGTTAGACTTACCTACCTCCCATTGAGCTGAATACAATGATGAACAATGGTGGCAGCCTCATAATCAGTTGTGATCCTCGGCATATAACTATAGGACAAAAGTCTGGCATCGGGGATAACACAATAACTCTTGAAAAAAGAGAGATTCTGAGCATGGATGCCAGTACCCTCTGTCCCTCTTTGTACGGGGGAAACAAAGCATTGCATGGTGAGTGCCTGTACTGTTCACGCTACACATTAAAAAGACCGGGCGTGCTCGTCAACGTCATCTGTAAACTGCGAAGGAAAAACTTGGCATGTACATGTACATGTCATCCAACATGAAGTGGTTAACTAGAAAGAAAAAACTTGCCTGCCCTTTGACGTGTTTAAGAACCAAATTTAAGGCACAATCCTGTTCGTAAGTGTGACGTATCCACTGTAAGCAACACCCACTTCACACAAACTGGCTGCCACTGATTACCAGAAGCCCATAGGAGTTGCATTAGAGCTAGTTTTTCTGATTTAAAAAATGCACAAAAATTGAAATAATTGGACATGGCTTAAATTACCACAGAGCTTTTACATACATTGTTGTCTGTTCTTCAAAGACTAATGTCTTCTCAGAACTGAAAGTTTTATAAATGCTTTTGAATGATGAAATACCTGTGATTTGGGGGTGAAATTACGCAAAATGAATGCCAGCTTTGGAGCCAGCGTACAACAGCATTCCATCCAAAAACTACAATGTCAATATTTTGAATGAGAACCTACAAATTACATGCAGGCGAGACCTCTTCAAGGACAACAAAGACAATGCTGTCCATAGCCGCTGGGTAATTCTAGGCCAGCGCTCATTTCGAACAAAGAGCAACGGACGGATCTTACAAAGTGTTACCCAGTGGAAGTGTGATGATGTATTACAAATCACCGTGCCCCAAAAAATGACAACCCCTGCGAATCGTAGAGCTTTGCAATAGAGCCCTGGTACTAACCTATTAGATGTATGTATGGTGACTCAGATGAGAGTTAAACTTACCTTGAAGAGGCAGAATCTTGTAGTTTTAAGTGTACTGGTATGTAGTTTCTTGTCCCATCATCGCCATTTTTTGCCACACCTAATGAAGACATTTCCTGGTTCTTACAACTTTTAGTCTCATCCACAAATCCTCCTACTTTTACATCCATGTATGAGCATGACTTGCAACTTGTTTGACCCCAAGAGCTCACAATACATTACCCGCATCAATAGAGTCCCATGTGTTGTTATATTGACTTTCTTGGTCCGTTCTTGTTTGATTGGAAGGTTTGGTGTTGCAGGACAAAGTTTGTCTGAGATTTATCACCCCGCCATTACTTATACAACTGTTAACTGTACCAATAACCCTCTGAATACCTATGCAAATTGTTTTTTATCATCACCTTCATTTATGGCTTTAACTGTATTCAGGTTGCCATGCACACTTGCCCACTTAGGCTCACCAGACAACACACAAAAAAGTTTTGTTTACCAAGAAATTAAATGCTTGCGCAGCGTGTGCTTAACATTATAAAACCGAATCATGAAGTTCAACAACATAAATGATAACGGACTGGACGTGTCCATACATGTAACAGGCTTGCAACTTTTCAGTTTATCAGTTGATTTCTTATTTTTCTTCTTTTTAGTGCCATAGAAAAGCGAAAAACACTGTACAAAGTTGTGTGTGCTGGGCAGTTACTTTAGTTTGGGGTTTTGTTGTTGTTTTTTTTGTTGTTTTTTTGCTTAAAAAAAAGTTTCACGTCAGATTCATACACTGTACATATTATACTATGTACTGATATGCATGCACTTGTTGTTCACTTTATTTTAAACCGATAAAAATCTTGTTTTGTTTTGCAAGATCCTATTTTGGGAGGGTAAATGCTTTATTTGCAGGATTTAGAAAATGATTTAAACTGGTTTGAATATGTTGCAAAAAATCTTTTCAGGGTCTTTTTAAAACAGTTTTGGGGGATGCACACTGTAGGAGTGGGAAAGAATTGTAGTGTGTTTGTCTTGAGGAATAGTAGTGTCTCCGTCAAAAAAATGTCCATGGCATGTTTTCCATTTGTGTCTTATTAAGGCTGGATCACAGTTTAGGCCTGTAGTTATTGCTGAGGCATCAGTGACTAGTCGCTGAAAACACTAGGGATCGTCAGTGTTCAACCATTGTCATTGCGTGTTCGACTTTGAACTGGCCTTTATGGCTCTGCTGTGAAATCTCTGGAGAACTTGAAGTGTTTGAAAAGTTTTGTCATATTTTTGCTATCTATTTACTGTATTTATTTATTGTTACTTTGGATTTTGGTTTTTTTTTCATGATACATTTGAATGGTCTCCTTGTTTAATCATTGACTATTTTTGTTTTTGCAAAGTTTGTTTCTGCCCAAGATACTAATTCATTTACTGTACAACTTATTCATGTTTAAATCAGTGCAAGCATGTATGTGCACACACATTCCTAGTTCCTTTAGAAATCAGGCAGAATCATGAGACTGAGCTCTTCAATTTTTCCCCGAGTCACAACTGAAAAAATAATAATGATAATAATAATAAAAACTTTCAGGCACTGGATTCCCCTAAATACGGAATCCAGTGCGTCTGATGTTGACTCATACACGGAGACCACATACGTAATTTTTCTCTGTCATGGCCACAACAATGCAATACTCATCCTTTGAGCAAGCAGAGTTCCTAATCTCATCTCTGGTCGACTAATCCCAGGTAAATATGATTACATGGTTGCATAAAGACACACAGAGCCTTGGCAATTGAGACTGTATCCTGCTCAGGTTAGGCAAGGGGGGTCATTGTGTGAAGAAGAAAAAAAAGGAGACAACACCCCCTTTTGAATGAGGTAGTGTAATGGTAAATGCCAGCTCAGTGTCTTCACCTTGTTGCTTCACTGGCGGTAGTGACCTCACTCCCTTACGCTCTGTCTGTCTCTAGACGACACTGGTGGTGAATTGTTTGCTCTATTGTGCGGAGTGAATTCAGCAAGTGGATCTATACAAGTCAGAAGGTGTCATGTAAGTTGTTTGTAGCGGGAAGATGTCGCTTGTTTTTAATTGCAGGTTACAGTTTGTGCTTGTGGTGTCTGATTGTTCTACGTGCCTTCGACCAGAAATATTGATTTGGATGTGTTTTTGAGTGTGCATAAACACCCAAGTACACATATTGCTTACTGACATAATGTACAGCATTAAGGGGCCTATTTGGAAATGACTTGTTGTTGACTTATTTTTGTTTATCTTTGTTTTGTTTTTGTTTTCAATCATGGATTAACATTATTTGACCTGTTATCCTGTCTCTGGAAAACACAGTCGCTGTCGGATTCAAGCACATAGTATGTCACCAGAAGCTTTCATTGTTTAATTATAGATTAATAACCATGGAAATTTGTTTGAATATTTTCTTTTGTAAAATAATATTAATAACCAAAGTGTTATAAGCCTATAGTGCACATATCTACCAACAATTGGGTACTCACGGCTTTTATGTTGTTTTTTTAAGACAGCTTTTTTTTTTCCTTGAAGTTTTTGAATTGTGAGACCCATTTATAAATGTAGCGCCTTTTAAAGGTTTACAAGGTGCTGCGGCGCATATTGCAGCCACTGCCAGAAACACCGGGGAAAACCCCTTTTCTCAGCAAAAAGTGTAACTGGATTCTTTTTCGTGCATTACACAACCAGGCCTCGATCTTAAAAAAAACTGGGGCAGGCCTTTGCTGGCCAAATCAGAGAAATTGTACAAGGGCATGCTGGCCAAGTTGGTAGTGACAATGCAATTTTTCTGAAGGGCCTGCTGGCCAACTCGACAGGGCATGAGGCCAATGGCCTCGATGGCCTCGGTTAAGATCAAGGCCTGCACAACGCATGGGACCTACGGCTTTACGTCCCATCTGAAGGACCAAGGAATAATGGTTAAGTGCCTATTTAAGGACACAGGTGTCAAGACCGGGACTTGAACCCACACTCTGCTGATCAGACACCAGAGCTTGAGTCCGGTGCTCTTGACCGCTCCGCCATGGCACGACATAAAAACGCTATGAAAGTTGTGTACATCCTGACAGCACCGTAACAATAATTTTCCTTGAAGTGTGTAATTAATGTATAGTCACTAACTCGCTTTGCAATGTCACCATACATGTAGATTTGATTTGATTTTGAATTTTCCGTAAGAAACACTGCCAAAGTCGAGCAAACGGCATTTGAACTTTGGAAAAACTCCTAAATTACAGAACTGTTTAATTACCAATTGCTGCAATTACAATGTACACAATATTAAAACACAGAATCCCTTATGAAACATTAACTGTTACCTGTTGTCTTCTTTATTAAAACAGATCACCTAATTTGAAGAAATTTTCCCAGTTTAGTTGGATGGTGTGTTTATTGAAGACCAAATGATGGAATAAATTTTGTCTTCCCAAAACCAATGACGTGCAAGTTTTTCTCTTTAAAATATACATATGATGCGTGTACATGTAGGGGTATTGAGTAAACAGTCTGTTTGCTTGACCTACAAAATTTATAGTCTTTTACCGAGACAACAGGCCAGCAATTTAAAAGTAATTATGCATGGATGTACGTCGAGTGTCAATACAATTTTTATGGTGCTACAAACCAGTGCATGTAAGTGGTACATCATTTGAATGCTAGTGTGTAGTAAAATTTGACTGTACTCAAAAGTTAAAATTACATATTACTCTGTCCTACATTGGCTACCGATTAGAGAACGGATTAATTTTAAACGTGCTCTTTTTGTTTTTAAATGCTTGAACAATACTACTTCCAGTTATCTTTCCACTTTACTGTCACATTACACTCCTCCACGTTTTCTGCGGTCCACACTTGACATCACTCGCTTGAATGTTCCCCGCACAAACAAAGTTCTGGGTCAAAAAGCTTTCAGTGTCGCTGGTCCAATGTTTTGGAACAATCTTCCTGCTGTTGGTAGGGAATTGGTTAGTTTATCTTTATTTCGTAAATTTCTTAAGACTCACATTTATCCATATTAATCTCTTTCGTGTGCGCTATGATCTTGATGGAATAGCGCCTTACAAATTCTAATTTTTATGTTATGTTATGTTAATTGTTATGTCCTGGTTTTGTGGAAGAAAGGCTGGTCTCATATCATTGGTTACCCTCTTGAAACTGCCACTAAGACAACCAAGACAAGAGGATGATTAGCAGAGCTTGATTTAGTCAAACTGGGCTGTCCGTTAGTCATGTCTCAGTGGGCTTGTCAAAAGTTAACAACCTTCCTGTTTGGAAATATTTTTTTGTTTTACATGAAAATGTCACACAGTCATCGTATGGGCTTATCAATATTTATGATGCAGGCTTGTCAACTGATGTGTGATTAGCAAAGAGTACTCGGTGCTTTCCGCTGGCAAATTGCAGGCATGTGATTTCTCAGGATTTTTCCTGATTTCAAGATTCTCTTTAAATCTCCTCGAGCCTTTAAATTTTTCTAGAAAAAGCAGTCACGGAAGGGAGAAAGAAATTGTCCGCGTTGTGTCCAAACCTGTAGTGTTGTATTTCTGGTGATGCCCAGAGTCTGTAAACCTCCTGAATTGTAACATCTGGGAGGTTTCTGGCCAAGAATAACCCAGGCCCCGCAAGCCATTTTCAGGAATGTTCACATTATTTGAATCTCATCCCTGAAATCGGTAGGAATTTGAGCCCACTATTCCCCCCCTCCACATTTTAGAGTAGATGTCTACATCATTAGACCTCTGAGTAACGAGAAGCCAGTCCAAATTCTGTAATAATATACTAATCATTATTTTTATGATCTCTTTATTTGTCAAGGCACTCAATTAGAGGACCAAGGCAGCGCTAAGAAGAAAAAGTTCAAGCCTTGGAAGTCACTACGCAACTTCTTTAAGAAGAAACGACTGGACAAGGAGGAAGGCGAGTCAGAGGATAGCCTAGGGGCCAAGTCCAAGTCTGTTGGGGAGCTGCATCAGGTGGACACTGACGAAGAGGGTGGAGAAGGGTAAGAGCATGGAAGAGTAACGTGCAGGGTTAAAAGGAGGGTAATAATAATAATAATAATAATAATAATACGCAGTTCTTATATAGCGCTTTATCACTCCCAATGGGCGTCTCAAAGCGCTCAGTTTTTTTTCCTGCAAGGTATGCGGAGTTATGATTTGAAGTATGAGACTTGTTCCTTTACATTGCATCATGTAACGATTTACAAGGTGCTGTGGCGCAATCTATAGCCGATCAAACCAGGAAAACCGGGGCGAACCCCTTCTCTTTGTGATAAGTGCACTTGGTTCATTTACGTGCATTACACAACATACGGGACTTACGGCTTTACGTCCCATCCGAAGGATGAAAGGTACTTAGGCAGGGATGCCAGTGTTCGGGCTTTTGCCGGAATTCCATTTTTTTCATAGTTTTCTCCAAAGATATCTGGCGCACCGTCTTTCATTTGGCTGGAAAGAACTTCCTTTATTGCACAAGCTCAGACATTATATTGTCTTACATGTAGTTAGTTATCAAGAAGTTCCTAAAAGTTTGTCACTGCAATCGCACAGGTCCTATTGCACTAGTATATTTCACCAACAGAGGGTGCATGCTCCCATTTTAGTACCCTTGTGAAGTGCCCGCTAGTGTTTGATGGTTTTTGCATGTATTGAAGTGCATGCAAAGTAGCAAGATAACAAAGACATGAAAGACTAGCCCACTGCTTGGCCATTTAACCATATGTGCGCAATGTGTGTGTATGTATGTGTTGTATACGCACCGGCGTGACCACGTTGCGTTTGCATTGATCAAAACGTGGTCGTTGCATTTCACGACAAGCATTTTCTGAATTGTTTTACTGATTTTACTCAATTTGGCTACAAAAATGGATGGAAATGGTGTGGATTTGTTGGGGGAGGGAACTCTGCTAGTATAAAGAACAGTTGTGAAAACCATACATGCACATGTATATACATGTAATATAAATGGATTAACTGTAACACTGGATTCTGCACGAATGTTGCACATGATGTAATGTAGCAAAGAGCTACTGGCATCCCTGCTTAGGATAATCAGGTAGGCTTAGTGGTGTAGCTACCCACTGCCTTTCATCCCTGTGGTCCCGGTTCGAATCCCGCCTCTGACTGGAGCCTCGCTTTTGGGTTGGGTTTTCAGTCCCTACCTGATTACGTGGGTATTCCCTTTTAGATTTTCCTCCCACATCTAAAACTGAGCATTTCTTGATTGCCTTCTGTACATGCATTCTTCAGGCCTACAGCTTACAGTGCTAGCTACTTTTGGGGATCCCATGGATTCATTATCTGTAATCAGTGTAATGCCAGTTAACCATGGAATTGTCCTTCACTGACAATCTTTGTAAACGTTCCCTGTTGTAGCAGTGGCATTGACGTAGTTAAACTCTAGTGTTGTTAATTAGGCCTTGTCCGAATCAAGTGACTTTGACTACAGCTATATGTATGGCCAGCCGTTGGCTGCAATGACAACGTTGAAGAATTGGACTTTCTTTTCATGTTTTTATATCGTAATGCTCTTGTGCTTATTTCTTTCCTTTTGGTGCTGTTTTTAATTTCTACAGCGCCACGTTGAAATCCTGTAAGAAGCTTTATAAGCATAAATTTAATTTTAATTTTATGATTAATCAGGCCAAAGCCACTGCCGAAGCCACTAATTTGGACATGGCGTTAGGCCGTTTTAGCGGCTATGGCTAAGGCTGCAGCTGTTGTTAAGGGTGTTGCTAATGCCAGCCTGTTGCTTCAACGTTTGATGACGTGGGGACCAAGCCGCAGGTAGCCGCTTATTCGGAAATGGCTTTAAATTGATCAATATGGCTTTAAATTGATCAATAGTTCAAATCATCGCTTAGTCTGGCCCCGTGTGTGAATAATAAAAGTCAGTACTCATAGCTCTTTGCATAAAGGAAACATGACAGGGATGGTGGCAGAAAAATAGATAACAATTTTACCGTTTACAGGGCTCAAAATGGACACAAGACCAACGGCCCGAGGCTAGTGATTTTAACATCGGGCAATGTCGGGCCAGGAAACTCATGACTGGACAAGTCCGGCGGTCTTGTGTTTTTGTCCAGACTGAAATGTTGCCTTTCAGTCTGCTAAATATAAGACATGTCAGATAATTCTTCCCTTAGTGCTTGTTCAAATTGAAACAGTTCAAATGTTAAACCTTGGAGGTGGGCCTATTTTTTTATTATTTATTTATTTTTTTTTTCTCCCAGCCTTGTGAAAATAATTCTGGTCCCGTAAACAATTTTTTGCTGCAAACCCTGCAGTTTCCCCGCAAATTCGAGCCCTGGTTTATGATCTTCCCTTTAACCGATTCTAAAAGGACGTACACTTTTCTGTGGATGCTGTTATTTGTTTTTGCAATTTATGCCAACATCAATGTGTACCATACATCCAGGTTATATTAGTCCAGAAGGTGACACCATTGTATTCACATAAAAGAGGCATCATGTTGGACTTTGTCCTTTACCGCTATCGCCAACTGAAAAGGTTTTTTCTTTCTGCTCCCCAGTACTTCAGATGTATTTTACCAAGTGTAGTTTAGTCGGTAAGGTTTTTTTTTTTGTTCTCTGTAGCAATTGTCAAGTTGTGTATCATCTCAAGGCAGTGGTGTATACACAAAACAGCTTCTCGTTCCGTGTACTCGAGAGATGGCAAGCTGATTGTTTCCCGATAACAGTTTCTGTTTTGGATATTCTTGAACGCTTTTTCTGTTTATTTTGTCATTGTCGAATATCTTGAGAGGTTTGTTTTTTCGTAACACGGAAGTATGTTGTCGGAGTTGGGGTGGCTCTAAAAAAAAGTTGGCAGTTTACGCTCGGATTACAGATTATTGGTGCGTTCGGATCATCTGCAGGGGGTAAACCAGACTCTGATGCTGCATCCTGCCGTGGTGGATGAGGAATTTTACACCAAAGATTATAGAGCGCCGAAGGCGCAAGATGAGGAACTTGGGCTGAAATGTGAAATCTCACTGGACGCCATTTCAGCAAGTAACTCTTTTGATACAACAATAGATCAGTGCAGACAATGAGCTTTGCTATTTCAGTGGGAAACAAAACATTCACTTGCTGAAATGGCGCCCATGCCTATTTCACATTCCAATAACAGATAGAGCTCCAGTTCCCCATCTTGCGCCTTCGGCACTCTATAATCTTTGTTATACACTTAGGTTTGCGTTGACATCATGTGATAAAATCGCCTATGAGCTGTGGTGGTTCTGAACAGAAGGGTGGTGTTTTGACTCCATTAGTAGTCTATGCTCCGTGTAACGTTTTGAGGAGGGAAACATAAATAGTTCCTTGAAACTGTTTCCATTCACATTGCCAGTCCGACATTTTGTTAGTGAGTTTGTGTAGGATGTGCACCTGTTGTGGATAGATGCTTTCGGCTGACAATGGACAGTTCACACCTCAGTCTGTTTGCAGATGGATTCTCTTTTAATTTGTCGTATATTTAAAAACAACCTTGATATTTTCATGAGCAGAAGGCTGGTTCATACATGCTGTATATTCTGATTGTACACACGTAGATTGTCGTCCCCATTTAGTTTTTCAAGGCAGCATTGTTTGGAGCGGTGAAGATGTGAAGGAAATGTGAAGACAAAGTTGGTGTGTAGTTACTTGATACTCCGAGACTATGCATGTATGTTATGTGCATGAACTACCAAAGTTAATTTGTGTAACATGGTATAATGTACCTGTGTAAGTGTGCGTTGAGTATGGCGTCCAGGGAGTGAGTGACTGAGTGGGCATACAGTGCGTATTAACCGCCTTCCTTTAACTGTACAAACCACCTTGCTGACACATCTCAAAGCTACATGTATGCTGTCAGCCATTTTGGGGTCAACAAAATCTGCACATATACAAATATGCTGACACTTTTACCCCCCAAAATGGCACTGCAGTAGCTGATGGCATCATGTGCAAGAGGTTTGTACAAAAATCATTGTACACGTGTATGTTACAGCAAATGGGATTTCAAATCATAATATCATTTTTTTGTCTCTTCTCTTGTTTTCAGGAATCAGAGTACATCGCCGGGTCTCGTACCTCCCAGCCTATCCAAGGGCATCAGTGTGTCTGAAGACAGTGTCTTCAGTCCAGATAAACCAGCCCCAACAAAGGACCAAGTTCGAACCTCAGCTGAGATGAATATCCCAAATGCATTTGCTGTAAGTTTTTAGGTCGAATAAAAAAATACATGTAGGTGTGCTTCCAATTACAGTGAAAAAAAGTAAGGGTGGGTAGGTGGGCAATTTTTTTTATTTATTTTTTTTTGTCATTGAATATTTTTAGCAAAAAATTATTATGGTGGGCTGATTCCATTTTCTTTCTTTTTTTTCTTTTTTTTCCTTTTTTTTTTTCCCTTCTTTTTTACACCCTCACTTTTTAACAGTTTAACAAGTGCCAATGTCAGATTTAATAATGTACAGGTATGTTAATACTACTTGCAGTGTATTTTAGCATCGTATATTCACTGATTGATTGGTTTCAGAATCCATTGCAAACTTAAACAAGGAAATTACAGGATGATGTAAGCAACACTAAAGTTCGGGGTTAGCCCCATTTAGTTTTTTTTTTTATTATTAATTTAAAGGAAAATTTATATTTTTTACTATTGGCGTATTTTTCAAAGTTGGTTGGGGTAATGGTAATAGTAAACATAACTCTTTTTTGGGGGGCCTTATATACATGTACTTTCTTCACTTCAGTTTTCTTTTGTCACCCCGTAACCCTTGGGGATTTTTTCAGGACTAAGAATAAAATGAACAAAATTATGCATTGAGGAAGAGTTTCCATGTCCAAATTATCCACCTACTAACACAGAGCGAGCTGAACGCCAAACTGAAACGACGGTCTGGTGGTCCAGACGATACAGCACCAAAGGCTGCCAGACATGGCTCTACTCTTAAGACACCAGAACCCAAACCGCCAGAGCCCAAGCCTGCCCCCAGGGACATCAAGAAGAGGCAGAGCGGTCGAATTAGCAAAGACGACGAGGTTGGTAGAATTCTTAATATTTTCCCTTATTTGAACCGTTAAGGCATTCCATCTACATCATGTGTGTGTGTGTTCTGTGGCTCGGCCATTCAAACATGATTGCAAAGTTGACCTTGGCATCAAAAAGGGATACTTGTGTGAATTCACTGCAAAAGTTCACAATTTTTCAACCAATTTCATGGCACGACTTACCGCTAAATTCTGCCCTTACATCACCTCATAAAGGCCGAATTCAGTGGTCTGGATACACAGTATCCCATGGGAAGCCATGCCATGTCAATGGGCCTTTCCTACAGTACTTGCTTCATTTGATCAAATTTTGCTTTGTACGTGTGTTTCCATCTGCATGTATTTTCACGCCATAAAATCAATGTCTGATGCGGGACTTTTATTTCTCACGTGTGGAAATGTGGAGAGGCTTTTTTGGTTGTTGATTGTTTGGCAACCCCCCCCCCCCCAACAAAGATATTGACATAGTGAGACCGCCAACACTAGGGCTGGATAGCTCAGTTGGGAGAGCGTCGGTACGTATAGCCGGTGGTCGCAGGTTCAAATCCCGCTCCAGTCAATTCTTTGTTCAAAATTATTATTAGTTTTTTTTTATTTAAATTTTAAAAAGCAGCAAAGCACCTTGCTTATTTCCCATGGTAAAAAAAAGTTTCATGACCTCAGAGGATGAGGCCACCTTTAGTTAACGAGTGAGTAACAAGTCTATTTTAAGGATAGACCGTGACAAGTATTCACCTGTGCAGTAACGGTGATGACTTTGAACTCTGTGATCATACCTATACTTAGACTACAGCCGGGAAAAATTAACGGGAATGGGGAAAAAAGCACGGCAGCCAGCAAGGCCAAGATGTGAACCCATATTCTGTATTTTCGATAAAAACTTCAGTACATTACACCGAGGCATTTGCTGTTGTAGGATCTGTAAATAGGAATACAAAAATGGAGCGAAAAAATCGCTTATTTACCTGGTTTCAGTGCTTGTGAACAGCCCCATCTTGACAGGGTATTCAAAACTTTGGCATTGGCTGAGGCTCCGTTGTTGAAAACGTGCACTTTCAGTACAGGTCTTTAAACAGATGAATGGAACCTAAACCAAAGCCAAAGCCAAAGCTTTTCAAAAAAGGGCCGTAGATCTTATGCAAATGACGTTGCTGCAGTGGGGCGCCCTCAAGCAGACGTCAAAAGGAGGTCGCTCACTAGCCCATCGTGTGCACTGCGCATACTTAGCTTCTCTGTTCACTTGTTTCATGATCGTTTTACCTCTGAGATGGTAGCGGGACGACGTCATTAAAAGAGGTCTATAGTGATTGTGCTGGCTAGCACTTCAGAGTGCACTAATAGACCTTTAGCATGCTGCCACCATTTTGGTCATGTTCCCTGTATCCAATATCCAGTAATAGATGCTTATATTCATTGCACAAAAAGGAACCAGACTATTTGCCCTTCCAGCCTCAGTTTGGTTACATTGGTTTGAATGGGGGAAAATCAAGATGGCCGCACCATGATAAAGGTCTATTCTGGCCACGTGGTTCATTGCTTTCCAAAGGCTCCACACGACCCACTGCATGCACAGATTGCTCAAACATGGTTTCAAATTCCAAGTCCCATACAAATGGCTCTCATGAAAAGAAACATTTTAAGTATGGAGCAGTGAAAAAGCTGACGGACTAGTAAAAATGACAAGTTAAGTAGTCTCGCTGGATAGTCACGAAACAAGCAAACCTTTTCCCTGGGCTGGATTTCAGAAAGTGCTAGGACTAGTCTTATCTCGAGTTAGGACGAGTAATTAGTCCTAACTTATACATGTAGGACTAGTCATAAGTTAGGACTAGTCCTAAGTTGGGACTAGCTTTGTGAAATCCACCCCTGGACCACTTGGTCTCTGTGTAGATGATTATTACATTGTACCTTGAATCTCACATATTGTAAAGTTGTGTTGCATGTTTATTTATTTTCACATAGCTCTCGGTACGTCCTCACAAACATCCCAGCAGCAAAAAGAGATGGGTAATGCAACAATTTTCAAGCGGTGTTCCCTGGGAATTATTTATCTGCTACTATTTATTCACTAACATTGTGCAGGAGTTCTTGCACAAGTTGACTTTTTTTCTGCTGTGATCTTTTCCTCACCTATATTTTGATAGCACGGTGTTGGGTTACTTTCACTCTGGTGTCACAAAGGGGGGACTGCAAGTTCTAGCTGGTTCAGTGTTTTTATGCCTAATGGGTAAATTTACCCGATTATGTTATTTATTAAATACTGGCATTTGAGCTTGTGTTTCGTTTTAACACAAATACTTTATGACTATAACATCCCTGATAAACACAAAATTTGTGCAATGTTTTAAGCTACAAATAGTGTATCTCTGCAGCGATAAGACCGGGGTCCAATTTCATGGCGCTGGTTATCAAAGAATTCTGTGCTTACTGCACCCTGTAAAGAGCAAACTTCTTTCGGCTGTGGCAGGGTGTAAGTGCTGAATGCCGCAGTAAGCAGAGTCATTAAATTGGGCCCTGATGTTGTGACTTTGTTCATATAGGTTGAATCCGGACAATAGACCGTTCCAGTTCCAGTTCGAGGTCACATGACCAAATGGCGTGATCCAATTAGTCAATGCGCACAGTTTGATTGACAGGCCGGAACGGTCTATTAACTTTGGAATCTGGTTTCTACCAGTTTGGAAAAAAAAGAAGATGGTGACGTCATTTTTATAACTTTGCAGGCAAGCTTTTGAAACACAGGGACGTGATCAATGTGCAAATTAGGTTGCTGATGGATTACCAAATGCTGTGTGTAATGGGCCATTGCAACGTAATGATTGGTGTGCAAACACAATTTCCAAATACACACATTATTCTATTAATTCTGTCTGTTTTCCATTGACCCTAACAACCCCAAACCAATCAAAATCCAAACAACATGTAATTGATTTGATTCTGTTGGACTATTAGTAATGCACTCGTAGACTGATCACGCTTTACATGAGATCAGACCAAAGATTATAGAGCTCCGAAAGGCGCAAGATGGGGAACTGGAGCTCTATCTATTGTTTAAAAGTGAAATACGCATGGGCGCCATTTCAGCAAGTGGATGTTTTGTTTCCCATTGATAGCAATGGTCATTGTCTGCACTGATCTGTTGTTGTATCAATAGAGTTACTTGCTGAAATGGCGTCCAGTGGGATTTCACATTTCAGCCCGAGTTCCCCATCTTGCGTCTCTGGCGCTCTAATAATCTTTGGAACAGACATACCACCATAATCGAAAGGTGAGGGTGTTGAGTTACCATATGAGTTTGGATTTTGTCGGAATGAAACAAGATTCAAGTAAATCACTCAATAGAGAAAGGTTGTGAAAATACCTTGGCCGTTTTTAGCCTACTTGTACAAATGTCTGGAATAATTTACTAGGATCCTTCCTCACTCTAACAAAATCCTGAACTGTTGGACTCTGATTATGGTGGTATGCCCGATCCAGACATGATTGCTTCGTTCTTGAAAGGGCAAGGGCACCAGGTCATTTCCTTCTTGATAAAGGGCACCTCCTTGAGGGAACCATGAATTTCTATTGGAACATTTTAAGGGCACCAAGGCAATGACCAGGGACAACGGAGGCAATTGCCTCCATTGCCTCTGTGAAGTATCAGGGTTGCCTGATCCCATGTAAAGCATAAATCAGTTTACTAGTGCAGTCCTCAGTCCAACACCATGCAGTAACTCAACACCCAAACTGTTAGACTCTGATTACGGTGGTATGCCTGATCCCATGTAAAGCATAATCAGTTTACTGGTGCAGTCCTCAGTCCAACAGAATCAAACAAAACATGCAGTTGAACTTTGAAGGGTTGAGGATGGTTATTGTTAATGTAAATATCACAGTGGCTCATGGAAGCTAAAAACAAATATCTGCTGTGGTGCTAATGAAAACTAACTTTTGATTTACAAAGTGAAAAATTGATAAAGTAACTGCCTTAAATCTGTTCTTTAAGCATGATTTAGGGATTTGTAGGAGCCATCTTGTTTTTCTTCCTTTTCACAACAGTGTCACCAAACATCAATCTGTTCGTGCTAAACAAGATTTTTTCCGTGCTTAGCAAGTATGTGTGCTTTACACCTTTATGTGCTTGGGTTGATTTAGGCTTAGAATTTCATCTTTTGAGAGGGCAAGGCCATTTTCATTTTGCAAAGGGCACTTCCATTGGACAATCTGAAAGTCTATGGGAAGCTTTTGAAGGGGCATTAAGGCCAAGGCAGCGGGGTCCATGACCTCCGTGCCTGGCCTCTGCGTTAATTTCCAGGCCTGTTGATTCATTGCTTCTGTTGTCGCTAAGCAGCTCCTCGGAATTGGGCCAATGCGAGGTCAATATGAAACTTATGAATATGGTTCAGTGACATTGAATACAGGTGTGGCTGATTTAGTGAACAGGATTGTGTGGGTTCACTTCCTGCCTGGATCAGTAGCCCATGGAATTCTACACGGGACACTTGCAAAGAACTAGAAAAACCTTTCACATGCTGCCAACGTCTCTTTTCAAAGTAACCTGTTTGCAATAGCAGTATTTCTCCTGATTCTCATCCTACATGTACTAACAAGGGGCCAGACTATTTTTGCCCTTCCAGCCTCGCTTTGGTTTACACTGACTTGAATGGTAGAAAAACAAGATCGCTGCGCCATATTGCAGTTCTGTTGCTGAGCTTCAATGGGGGTTGCAAAAAATAGAAGAAAGTGTGTCACAGTATCCAACCACTTCTTTTTCGCTAGTCATAAGTTTATATTTAACCATTAATATTATATTCCCTAAAGCGATGAAATCATAGTTAGGTTTTTTTATGATGGTGGTTGATGGTGGTTGAATTCCCAAAATAGCGTATTTGTTTTAGAGGGGATGGAGATGATGATGGTTTGTTGTTGTCATTTCTTTTGTTGAGAAATTATCCATCCTTGTGTGAGTGAACTCAGATAATTGGAAATGACGCAACGAACTGGGCATTACAATCATGACCTTCCTCTCACCTGTGAATGATTCTTCGTCGAAAACTGGTCCGAGGTGAAGTCTTGTACACTTGTAATTAAGAAGTTCCCAGAGAGTTTGGTGGGCTTCTCCTCCTTGCAAATGCCCCAGCATTGGGGTTTTAATTGGCAGGAAACGGTCTCAGTCAAACATGGCAGTGAGTCACGCTGACTTTCTGCGGCAGCGGAAAAGGGTGAAACATGAAGGGTAGATAGCCCACACGTAGAGGCACCCTCTACCTTCTCCCAGCCCTCCTTGTATGGACTCCGTCCCAGACTGGCACTACTCACAGATCAACCCATGTCCTGTGTGCCAAAAAAGTGGAAAATACTTGTAAACAGCTGTTTGTAACGGTATGTCCCTCGAGAATGACGCTTCCAAGCAGAGGGTTAGCCAGCTTTATAGATTCAGACCACCGTTGGGGATAAACAAAACAATGAACGGCAACCTGCCCGCAGCTGATTCTATTTGGTATTTTGAGGAAGATATATTTAAGGAGCCAGAAGAGGAGTTCATATGTCCGCTTTTATGTCCTCATGACTGTCCATTGCAGAAGAGTTTTTCGGCAGCGACCCATGAGGAGAGGAAGCGTGAGGTGCAGCAGGAGGAGACTAAGGTCCAGGTAACTCCGGCAGGTAAGCAAGACGTTCCCCTTTCACCCTTAACCCTTGCTCCCTCCCCCCACCCTAACCTCACTCCCTGCCTGTCCCCCCCCCCCCTCCAGACTCCTTTTAATGTTCCTATATATCTACAAATGCAACCTTCACAACTAAATGATGATGTCATACTCAGACATTTCAGCAAATCAGTAGATCAGAATGTTGTGAGGTCATTTTATAAGGACTGACCCGAACGAGATGTTACTTATTAGCCACGTCATTCTAATCGTCACAAATCTGACAAACCAACAAATTAGACATAATAGTGTGTGTGTGTATTCATCGGTTTGTCAGATTTGGAAGAAATATTACAGTAATCCATTTGATGTATAGTGTAATCTTAACCCACTAGTGTCTTTTTGGGTAGAGACCATCATTAATCCTCCAAAATACTCCACGGTATGGTTACTCAACTACCGACTTCAAAGTGCAACGGAGATGATTGGTATGCCTGGCCCAATGAATCCTCCAAAATACCTCACTCTGTGGTTAACTCAACACCCAAATGGTTGAACTTTTAATGTGTCCAAGTACAAATACAATAATTAGCCCTTCCCATAAAATATGCTAATTACATTCATGCATGCGTACAGACACTATTGGTGGACAAACGCCATAGAGTTGGGCACACTCCACCATTAGCCCCATACAAAAAGGCGCGATGTTCCCTCATTTTGCCCACCAGTAGTGTTAGTGCGCACGCGTGACATGCAATTTACAAATTTCATGGGAAGGGTCTATTGGTGTGCCTGGCCCAGTGATAAATATTTGTATCGGGGCTTTGCACTACCAATCCTAGAAAGTCACACAACTTTCTGAAGAGGATTTTGGAGGATTTGGAACGGTTATGTAACCGAATGGTTGCATAAGTTCAACGTGTAATCCATGGAAATAAACCAGAGAACCAGTACTTAATATACCTCGCGTGTATCGGCGTCATTCCTTATGGCTTCTCAAATAGTATACCCTCGGGAAAACCTGACATTTGTCGAAATCGTACTGTAGACAGCGCATCAAAATAGTGCGCCTGAGATATATGGCGTGATTTCTATGCGTGATCTGCGCACCCATGTCCAGCACAATCATGAAAGTGTGTGATGCGATCGCGGTGCATGTGTTCAAATTCATTGCATTTTTGTTATGATGCAAATTCACAGCAACGGTAACCGAATGTGAGGGTACACTATTTTGTGCTCCATAGACTACAGCAATGGCAGCGAAGTACCGGTTCTCTGGTTTTTGTTTCTAGGGTGTAGACACATTGTTCTTCTTGTCGTGTCCACACGTGCTATATGTTGTGTTTCAGCCAGCGCATGTCTTTGTGTCTTTTAACACACTGTATAAGTCACCAATAAACTGATGATATAGGCCTGATAAAAACAAACATTTACATAGCGCCAAATCCATCAATAAAAATGCTCCCAGACGCTTATTAGTTGTATACAATGATGAGGTTACTGTGCAAACACCAAACACTTGGTGTTCTACCTTATGTGGTCCACTGGCCAAATTCCAGTTTAAACTTCTGAGGGCCAGTTAAAACTTCTGAGGGCCAGTTTAAACTTCTGAGGGCCAGTTAAAACTTCTGAGGGCCAGTTAAAACTTCTGAGGGCCAGTTAAAACTTCTGAGGGCCAGTTAAAAATTCTTTTGAAGTGGTCCATCTGGCTAACCAATTCCACCACAAATTGTTCACGTGGTTTCAAATCAAGTCCTTTTCTATTATAATAGACAACGTTAAAAGAAAACATGAAGACATGGACCAGTGAAAAACCTGGTGGACCAGTGACACATCAAGATGACTGGTCCTGCTGGGCTAGTCACTGACAAAGTTCACGGCAAGCTCTGTAACTGCTCTTGGTTCTGCAACTTTGTTTGCACAAATTGAGATTCATTATGTTTTGCCGGTCTGCGGAAAACGTAATTCCATGAACCATTGGTGTGGCTCAGTCTCTTGCCCGTGAACTGCCTTGTTGCACTGAATTGATTGCAAGAGAACAAGGTACATGATCCTTATCCCCCAAAGTGGGTTGCAAAATCAGGCTCAAATTACGGGGGGGGGGGGGGGGGGGGGGGGACCTGAAAGACTGACAGGCTTGAAGCTCAAAATTTGTACTAGACCAGAAATGTTTGAAGGCCAGAATCAAAATGAGGAAACACTTTCTATTTTTTTAATAATTGAAAAATAAATTTTGTCTTCTACCCCCATACTATCAAGAAACACCATACAAAAGCAGAAAGGCCAGGCTTTACCTACTGGTTCACCTACTGTGAGTGATTAGGTACACTGACGGCAGTCTGCAGGGGGGGTACCACTACAAAGGCCAGGATGTTTTTTAGCAAAGCGTTTTAGGATCATGTAGACCCTCTGAAGGGTATTGGGATTGATAAAAATTGAAAATAGCTTCATTATCTGCGGTGTTTTACGATCTCCCTCAACTACTTTAAAAAAAAAAAAGGAAAAAAGTGGGCCACGGGGGAATAGAAAAACTTAAGTAATGTCTTACAGGGTTTTAAACAGCTGCACACTGCACAGTAGAGCTTTTAAAATCAAACATAAACATCAAGTATAAAACATTCTAGTAACCTCGTTGAAAGTTTGGGTTCAGAATGCCCCCCAGTTTTGTAAAATCCTGGGAAGAACCGTGGCACCGCTTTGGCCGTCGTACGCGCGACACGACAATAGTACCACGCATATGTACCAGTCATCATGGAGGATTCAGAGTGCATTCGCGTGGACGCGCGTGCGGCAGCTCTGCAGTGGTGTAAATGCCCATGAACGAACTGCTCTGATTAGTCTATTCTGGCGTTAATCTGGAATTGCTTTTTTTTTTTTATTTCAGAGAGTACAACAGTGGACAGCTTTGATTTTCTGGGCAACACCAAACTTCTTGAGAATACAGCGGCCAAACATCGGATCTCAGTGGCTCCAAGGACAAGACGAGCATCAACACGACCTGGACATGTATGTCATCCAAAATATTTCTTTATAATGTAAAAGGGCTTGAAGGCCATAGAATTTGTTTTTTAAGACTGATGATAATATTTATGGCATTTATACAGCACTTTTTTACGCAAAAAGTTACTACTTAACGCTTAATAGCAGGATATAGCTCGAAAGATCAGTGAGAGCCTGTGCAAATCAGGAATGGAGTAAATGGGGATTTAGAGCTGTTTTGAACTGATCAAGTAAAGTATTATGAATTTCATGAGGAAGTTTTTTCCAAAGGTTTGGGGAAGGTGCATGCATGTAGAAGTATTTGGTGAGAAACACGTTTGTTGTTGTTTTGGGTTTTGTTGTTGTTGTATGATTTTACACAAGTACATAACACATTAGCACTGCAAGTTTGCCCCACAACATGGTGCATCAGACATTGATGAAATTATTTGCAAAGGGCCTATAGTGTGTTTTACATTTTAACCAGTTCCTGCCGGGAACCTGATGGGATTATTCTCTTAGAATTGCCGGCATCATTTTTTTCTTTGAGAGTACCCCTGGCTCAAAGAAACCATGACTTGCCACAGCCAAGAGAACAAAGATTCTCTTTATAGCACCAGGCTTTTTGTTTTCTCTATCGAGAAAGTGTCAAATTCCTGCACCGCAAAGTGCTAAACCTCGGCTCCGCCCGAGGATTGTCCCTCAATCCAGAACCAAAGCTGGAAACTAGGTTCATTCAGACTTACCTCCATTTAGCCAAAATACAAAGAACGAACATTGGTGGAAGCCTCTAGATGTCCTGTAATCCTCTCCTTGGAACAAAAGGACGAAAGATCTGGAATCGGGGATTACAAAATAGCCCCTGCATAATAGGCAAAAATTTGTGAAATATTTGACACCATCTGTCCTTTTTGTGTGGATGAAAAAAAGCATTGCATAGTGACTGCATTCTCTGTGCTCGCTTTAAAACAAAATGTCCGTGTGACTTTTGTTCCTGCTTAGAATTTCAAACAAAAATACAGAACTCTTGTCATCCATTTGCTGGCTTGAAAAATATTTGCGGAGGTGCACTACATCCAGCACCAACTGGTCAAAAAAAAAGAGAAAAATATGTTTGATTTTGCAACTCTAAGGCTGATGAACAAGATTAATTATTGTTTACATTTGCCTTCCAGCTTCTTACACTTAATTGTTTGTTTGTTATTGCAGCGACCAGCAACTCGGCCAACCACCACACATGACACCCTTCCTATTAAGACAACAGAGACACCGAGTGAGTTGGCCCACCCGGAACCCATCCCCAAAAGGCCTAAATCAGCCCCTTTAACCATCACCCATCATCCACGCCCCTCCTCCAGCCCCCCACCCCTCCCTACTACACCCATCCCCTCCAAGAGAGCTTCCACACTCAATGTTGACAAACCAAACGCTGCTGTCGCTGAAGCTCAAAAATCAGCCACCATCCCCCGGGCCAATGAAATCCCCAAAACCAAACGGCCCCCACCCGTTAAACTACCCCGTCCACCCTCCTTGGGCCCTCTGGTGCTCCCGCCAATTAAATCCAGCCATAATCTCAGGGGCGGCCTCAAGCCAACCCCGTTTCGGTCCAAGTCTCTCGGTGAGACTCCAAGCGAGGCCATGTCTCCGGAGCGGGAGAGCGCCGATGTCGAACCCAAGAATCTCGAGTCAATAAAAAGCATTGACGAAACAGGTAACCAAAAACCACTAAGTAATGCTTGTGAGTACAGTGATGCATGGTTTGCACAAGGATGCATGTCTCCAGTGGTAAGCGTTTTCCTTTTCAATTGAGTTGAACACATATATTTTGTTCGGATGTTGGATATCATTTGGCATGATTGTGATTTTTTTTTTAGTGTCAAAGTTCCTGAGCTGGAGTCCCCCACCCCCTCCCCCACACCCGCTTGAAAGTCAGCCCAAGTTCAGTCCCCTACCCCATGCCCTATACCTTCTCCAAATGTGCCCCCTTTCAGTTCCGCACACTCCTCTCCTTTTTGAGCCTTAGAATCTGATCCCCAACCCCACCCCAATCACTATGTCCACTGATGTGTATATGATCTTTGTTTTAAAGGTAAATTTGTAATTACTACCTTCTTACACTAAACAAATTTTATTACATATTTGGCGCACCTTTTGTCAAGTCTTGTTTTGCATTTTGGAATAATTTTTGTGCAGCAAACTCTTATCTTAATGCTTTAGCAAGGCTGCTTTCTTATTTTTGTGGGTTTTGTTTTCTTCTCTAATACATGTATGCTTGCTTTGATTTCTGTTGATAATTGCTGTTAAAATTTAACTCCCTACCAAAAAAAAGAGCGCGAACACTTCGATGCAGAAATGATAAAATGGAGTTATGCTGGGGATACTTATAAAAAAAATCAATCTATCATTTTTGTTTTCTATAAGCAGTGGTTTTATTTTTTATTATCAACTAAGATACAGAATTGCATTTTGATTTTAACTTTGATTGCCCTTTGCATGTAGGATCAATATCGTTGCATTCTACGGGCACCACCCTTATTTTGCAGTTTTCTTTTCACTGTTTTGTTTTGTTTCGTTCTGTTTTGTTTTTTGCTTATTTCTAACAGAGAGCCTATTTGAGAGTGACATGTTAACAACTTCACAAACAAACATAACACCACGCACAGCACCTCTAATGTCTCCCACAGAGGGCGGCAGAACCCCTAGCCTGGAACACAAGGAAACCACTGTTCCAATGCCAGTTCCCAGTAGGGAACCCCAAACCAGGCTATATCCATTAGACGGCCCCGATTCGAGAACCACAGCAACTGCTGACCTTAAACCCAGACAGGATCTGACAAATTTAGAAACCAATTCGGGAACATCCGAGAAGAAAGATGAGAACTTGAGTGTGTCTCCCCGATCGAAGAAATCCCCTTTGTTGTCAGAGTTAGATAATGTCTTAGGCATGAGATCCCACCGGTCCAAGACATTAGGATCCCGGCCATCAAGGGCCCCCGTATTACCAAACAGACCCACCTCTCTAGATTACTCAACGCTCATTCATTCTGCCAATTCCGGAATACCCATTGATCAGAGTTTTGCCCAAACGAAAACTGGGAAAGTGGAGTCTTTGGATTACAGACAGGTCTTAAAGAAAAGATCCAGCACTCTATCATCAGTCCCAGCACATTCCTCTCACCCTGTATCCAAACCCGAGCTTCGATTTAGCGGCAACTGGGAAATGCCAAAGAAAAAACCTTTACCTACCCCTCACAAATCAGATCCCAAGCTCGTTCAGGAAAAGGCTAGTACGAACGTTCACTCAAAACCTGTTGATGGTAATACGAAGTCTGGACATAAATCAGCAGAGGGAGCTTTAATTCGCAAGCATGACCCCTCAAGCTCTGACCTTCAAGACAACTTCAAAGATATGGGAGTTGCTCCATCGTCTTACTCAGTGGAGAAACACTTGCGAAAAACATCAGTCCCAGATCAAAGACTAAGATTAGGAGACAGTCCGGCTGTTAATACCCTTGTTGCGCCTGCATTGCCTCAGCTGCGATCAAGTCGTCATCCCATTCCTCCACCCCGGGTCAAAAAACACAGATCCATCTCCACCGGCCAACAGCCAACCGCCTCACAAATGATCAATTTGGGCCATCCCAAACAGTTCCCATTAACAACTAACAGCACTCACAAAACGCCTGTGAAGGAGACTAACCCTGCCGTGTCCGGCGGCCTTGACCCATTCACTGCTGCACGAGTTGAGTCTCTGAAGCAGCGGTCGAGCAGCGTTGTGGTGGATGAAGCTAATAATACTGCACTGCATGTTAAACCTCGTGCTGCTACTATGCATGCTGGAAATGTTTACGGACATTCAGGTACCTTTGACTTGCTGCAGCATAACACGATGTTCTCATATCTGTGTTGTTATTTTGCATCTTTCTTGTATCACTTTTAATACATGTTTTTAGTCATACTTGTTTAAGCAAAGTCCTGTATGATGTTTTTGCTTAACCGTCCAACTGCTGTCTGAGCACTCAATATCGTCCACGCTGTTTTGAATTATCAAGTATGCACTTTACCAGCCTGTAGTTTGATATCACATGATGACTGCATCTGCTCTATACACACGGTTCACAGTACACAAAAAATACACATGGTACATGTTATACAGTACACAGATATTTCTGTGCTCAGTTAACGATATTAATAATAATGGACACTTACATAGCACCGATATCCTCCAATGTTGAGACTCATAGTGTATAAGCATTATTACACCGGTCACTGGGTCATGTATTTCATTCCTTAAACTATCTCAGCTCCCCGGGAAGTATACAGCCTGGGCTGCCAAGTATGTAGCGCTCCAAGCTATTCAAAAATCAGTCCCCAAGAACTATCTATGCCCTCTTGATCACAGGTACCAATTTACGCCTGGGTGAAGAGAAGCAATTATATAGTTTAGTGTCATGGCTCAAGGACACAAGGTTTCAAATACTGTAGTGTTAAAAAAGTCCCAGAAACTTTGAAAATTTGGTCTCAGTCTGATTGTAAAATGCACATAAAGAATGTTTTGTTTAATCCGTCCTACTCTTGGTAATATTTTCCAGTGAGTTGACCAACCATATGAAACCATTTAACTACACAGGTTCTGTATGGTGTCACAACTGTGCATAGAGCTTACTGCTTTCATTTGTGTACTGTGTAGATGCATTCAACACATGATATCATATTGCAGGCTGACATAGTTTATCGACATGTATCATTCAAAACCATGGTGGATTGTATTGAATGGTCGGACAGTAGGAGGGTTAATTTGTCTGTCAAAGTTGTTGTCAAGGTGGCTGCAGGCACATTAACTGCCCTTTCGCAAAAGCATATCTCTCTTAGCGAGATTTTCTAAAGACTTCTGTTGAAACAAATTTATCATGGAACTGGGGGTTTTTTTTCACACAAATCTTTGACTCTTTCACTACGGCGCGCCGCACACAGCGGCTCGGTGAGTTACTTTATACGCCGGAAAGCTGCTGCCAGTGGCTCGAAACAATCGAATTATTAAACAATTCCATCACAGCTGTACATTATATTCCGTAGTGAAAGAGTTGAAAAATTGCATTTAGTTTAATATTCGGACAAGTCTCAATTTGAAAATACTCTAGCTATTAAATGTGATTTTTTTTATGGCAAGCAACCAAGAACATTGTGACATTGAAAATCCAAGTGTGTTTTGCTCATGGTGGCAGCCATTTTGAAAATATATGGTTTCATTCGTTCGTTCAATCAAAACAACATTTCTGGCTTTATACTTCCACTCATTAAACATGATTTAAATGAGAGGCCAAAACTATTTTGACTTTACGTAAACAATGTTTACTCATGGTTGCGGCCATTTTGGAAGCCTATCATTTCTATATTGTCTAAACTGACACTGACAGCATTTCAAAAGTTGCACTAACATGTTTAAGGCCATTTGAGTGCATTAATGTGGGTGTTACACTCTAACCTTGACATTGGTTGTGACATTACTCCTTGGACACTATAGTCCCAGGATGCGGCATCTAATTCTAACCATTTACTAAATTAGCTAGAAATATTTAACACACGCTGGTTAAAGGCGTGGTTCAAAAGCAGAACCCAATTTCATTGAGCTGTTATTAGCAGAAAATACTGCTCAGCAAGTTTCTTATCGGGGCACCAGTCACAACAACATTAGCTTAGTGACATTTTGGCTGGTAACCTATTTCTGCTAAACAAGTTTTTTATGTGCTTAGCAAAATTCTATGCTTACTGGCTTCATGAAATTTGGCGGGGTCGAAGGTAAGAGGTTATGGGGAAACGGTGACTAGACGGCAGCTAGAAATTTGATTTGTTCCAAATTTCAGCTGTTTTTTTTTTTTTGTAAGTCATCTTATGTTTTGGCTTTATCATTGTGCTGTAGAATCGATGCAAGGGAGAAAATCACCAGTGTCACCCATCTCACCAGCAACAAAGACAAAACCAGTCACGAGAAAAGAGAGCAAAGAACGTAAACCTCACAAGTTTTTGTTCACCAAGAAGGATGACTCAAAGCATAAGAAGGAAGATGAAAGTAAAAAGGAGATGGTTTCACCGGTGAAGAAAGAGCATGAACCAGTGAAGGAGATAGCGTCTCCTATTGAGGCAATCCCCAAGAATGATGTTCCATCACCAAAAGAGATCTCATCTCCTGAAGAAATATCATCTCCGAAACAAGTGTCATCCCCAAAAGAGGTTTCATCCCCAATAGAACTATCATCTCCTCAAGAGGTATCGTCCCCCAAAAAGGTATCGTCCCCCAAAGAGGTATCATCCCCTAAGGAGGTATCATCTCCTAAACAGGTATCATCCCCCAAGGAGGTATCATCCCCCAAGGAGTTATCGTCTCCTGAGGAGGTGTCATCCCCTAAGGAGGTATCGTATCCCAAAGAAGTATCATCCCCCAAAGAAGTATCAATCCCAAAAGAGGTGTCATCTCCCAAAGCGATATCATCTCCCAAAGAGATGTCGTCTCCCAAGGAAGAATCCTCTCCCAAAGAAGCTGCCTCTCCGAAAGAGGTTTCTTCCCCAGAAAGAGCTGCTTCTCCACAAGGTTCAAAAATATCACCAACCATAGAATTGTTACCATTATTTGTTGGATCTCCCAAGCGAGTGGTGTCTCCTAAAGATGAAACCCCATCAGAAGAAGTACCATTTCCTGAACAAGCAGCCATGCCAGAGGAGAACACATCTCAGAAAGCGTTGACATCCCCTAAGGAGTTAGAAGCCTCGAGTGAGGAATTAACCCAGAAGGAGAAAGATTCTCCTGAGGAAGCCACTATTGCAAAAGAACCGTTTCCTACAGATGAAGAGTCTTCCTCATCAAAAGAGGTTGCCTCTAAAGAGGTTCCATCACCAGAAAAGAGACAGTCGCAGAACGAGCCAAAGACACTGGAAAATATTGGCAAATCTAAAAGTGACAATATTGAAGCGATTGCTTCGCCAACTCAACAAAAGTCAGGGGAATCTGTGGCAAAGCCTGAGGAACCTACAAAGGCCAAGCCAGCTGGACCTAAAAGAGGTAATGTCAGAGCTAATATGAAGCTCTTTGAGCCTAAGGCAGCAGCAGTAAAGCCAGCTGTCAGTGACAGCAGTAGTGCGCCACGGCCAGTCAAGAGATGGTCTCTAGCCAACTCTCAGCAGTCATCCTTTGAAGAAACAACCTCTGCTAAATCCGAGGAGAAGCCCACAATCACAGAGAATCCAGATCAAGAGAAAAGGCCAAGTTGGAAGAAGCCTACATCGCCTCCGAAACCCCCAAGGGTCCCAGAGCCTGTCAAGTCTAAACAGAAATCAGACACCCTCGAGGAGGAGGAGGAGGAGGAGAAGGAAGAGAGACCTCTTAGCTTGAAGGATCGTATCTCCAAGTACCAATCGGGGGTTTCTAAGACGGACACAGCCAATTCTTCTGGAAAGACGCCCCCTTCATGGAAAGCCCGGTCTAACAGCAGTAGAGACGAGCCACCTAAAGCTACTAACAAACAGACACCACTGAAGGAGGCTAATCAACAGGTATCATCAGAGAAACAGGTAATTTTATACTCATTCATCTTTGCTGTTTCATACTACTTTGTGTTTGTGAGTAGCTTGATCATTTTGCCGACCTATTTTTCAGTTGCCTTCTGAGGGTCAAACATGAACCTTATTTTTGGGGTTTTTTTTTTTATTAATAAATCTTTTAGTGGATGCCCATAAGCCAGTGTGAATGTCTGCTTGATTTGAGGTGTAGGAACAGGGCTTCCAGATAAACCTTTTTTGTTGTTAGGGGGGGATTAGAGAGGGATACAAAACTAGAACAAGCAATAACTGAGGACTGAACCTTGTGTGACCTCCACGGTTTTCCAAGGTACAAAGTAGTTACACTTCATTTTGTATTCCTCCCCTCATTTATATGACTTCCAAATCAACACTGAATTAGGTTAATGAATAATTAGTCATTACCTCCTCCTTTGTTCCTCTCTCCGTAGGTCATTATTCAGGTAGCTGATAAACCGGAGAAGCCGGCACCCACGCCCAGGAAGAAGTCTGGAGGCAGTCAGAATGTAACGCCAGCACCAGACGCCAGTACCGAGGTTGACAAAGAGGTAGTAGTAGTAGAAGAAGAAGATGAAGGTATTTAAAGTTGATTCTTGTTTGATCTCTTGCAATCTCTGTGGGGGAGTGTGGGAGAGGAAAGGCAGGGTTTTGTCCCATCAGGGTGTTGAAATCCATTGGAAGCTTTGCTCAACTAAACATTTCCAAATATGTTTTGAAATCAATCTGCAGATGGCATTCATTTTAAACTGAAAATCAACGTCAAGCACTGTGTTTTACCAGCTTTTATTGATATTATTCACTCTTTACACAATGTCAGTCATGGAAATGACTATAGACTCGGAGTGTGGTTATTTGGAACTGGACAGTTTCTTTTATATAAGTTGTTTACATTGAGAAATGAAACTGTCAGAATTGTTAGAGTTATACACCCTTAGGTTCAAGCAAAACAACAGTACCACATGCTTTGGTAGGATTATGCATGTTAAAATAAACCACTGGTTTAAAGCGGACTGTTTCCATCCAAATCAACTTTTAGACTAAATAGTTTTGGGAATGTTGTACACGCTCATATCTGGTTTTATTTTGATTGTGGCAATCAAAATAAGCAATCTTGATTGGAGTCTTCAGATGTCATTTCCACAAGACTGACAGTATTTCAGACAAATGTTTTCTTTAGAGGATTGGTAATGATGTGGATTTTACAATGAGTAAGCTTTGAGATGGCATTTGCAACGATTTTTGTATTTTATATTTTTTTATAGTTACCATATTTTGTGTTTAAACTTTATCCATTTACATAACAGATTCTTTAAGGAAAGGGTTTCTCTAATTATTAAAAGAAAAGGAAGGGGAGAGAGAATGCTGCAGAAAAGAGAATCTTTAGTCAAACTTCCTAATGGATTTATCCAATGCCTTTATATGGGACAAAGCCTCACCTAACCCTGCTTTCCTTAACACACTTAACCCTATCAACTAGACTGGCATCTGTCTTGTGATTATTTGAAATTAATTCATCAGTTGAAATACGCCGTAGCCATAATGCGGAAGGTTTTTTCTTCCTTCATTTGTTGAATGTTTGCATGAGAATCAGAATGGTCATGCTACAATGAGAGAAAATGCGACTAAGTTTTTTTGCATTTTCGGCTGCTACTGAAAGATGAAAGATGATCCTCGTGCAGCTCAAAATACTGAAGCCTGGTTAAGGGCAAACACACCTCCTAATTTGACTTATGTGGTTGTTTGCCGAATCTTTACTTATGCAGACACTGTTGTCCGAGAGCGGATCAAAGATGATAGTTTAATAATGCACTAAAATATTTCGGGAAAATATGAAGAGAAAAATGAAAAAGCAGAATGAGCTGTTTTAAAGCTGCTTACCAACCCAAATGACCAGTGGCATTATTGCACAAATTGATAATGGCCTCATGTTTTAAACCCAAGCAGAGTCTTTCTAAAAAGGTTAACAGTGACATGTTGCCGAGCAGTTAAGAACAGCGGACTCAAGCTCTGGTGTTTCTGATCAGCAGAGTGTGGGTTCGAGTCCCAGTCTTGACACTTGTGTCCTTAAGCAAGAGACTTAACCATTATTGCTTCATCAATCAGAAGGGATGTAAAGCCATGTTGTATCATTGTCTATCAGCGCACGTAAAATAACCTAGAAAGACTCTGTGAGTGTCAAAATGTGGGGCCATTAACAATTTTTCGCAAAGCATAAGGAGATCACATCTTTATCATTGTTATATTCTTCAAAAAATGTTTTTAAATATTTGAATTTGGGTCGGTGATGATAAGAAAGAGTTTATACCAAGACAGATGCCAGATGAGATATTGACAGAGACCAAGAGAGCCAGCAAGCCATAGATGAAGAACAACAAGGATCAGACTCTGTACAAATATATAAACCATCTCAGATGGAGGGTATCGTTACATTCTTGCATAAAGTAGAGTGTTGCATTCTTGCATAAAGTTGGTGAAATAAAATAAGGTAAAGTTCACCATTGAAGCATTTGTTTATGCCTCCGGACATTATCAGAATCTAAAGGCATGAAAAGGGACAAAAATGTGAAAATTTCAGCTCCTTGTACCACATTTTGCTGAAACAGCAAGTCGGTTTGTTGGAATGGATCGCTGGCCTGTGATCTCTCCTAGCATTTCTTGTTCTTTCCAAAAATAATAACATGTGAGGCAGAACAACTTCTGGGGTGTTTGTTGCTGTAGTTATGGTTTTTTTTTATAACAAACTTTTTTGTTGACAGATTGTTACTAACGAGTTAAATGTTTTTCAGTTGACAAGTTTGTTCATGTTTTTTTACGGGAGTTTTAGAAACCAGAATACAACCAGAGCATTCTGGTTGAAATATTGAGTAAATATCGGCTCCTTCCTGAGCCAACCCTACTTCATACCAAATAAGCATAAAATCTATGAAGGTATACATAAAGCTACAAAACAGTGCCGCAATGAAATACACAAAGTTGACAACTTTCTGATACATTATTAAACTTTCCAAATACACCCTTCATACCTCTTCATGGTTAACACTCTAATCAGTTTATACTTGAAAGTAACTGAGGGGGAAAGCTTGCTTTAACTTGTTATTTTTCAACTTACATGTAGAATTTCTACAGCTTGATTCTTTGCTGCATTTACATTTATCTCTAAGGCCAATTCCAAGTTCATTCTCAAATCAAGGTGGCATTGTGATATTAGAGTAGTATAAATTTAAAAAAAAGTTAAGGGACAATCTTTTTACAAATCCAGAATCCTTAATTGCTGTTGATGTATTATCTCAGTCTCAAGCTTGATCTTTACTTATCCTTGTTCTTTATTCTACTATGGCTAAATGACTCTCTTGTTTCTACTGTGAAAATCTTGTTTTGAATTGTTGTGTATTTTTGTCAAGAATAATTGTCATCTTGTCAGCTGCCATTGCATGTGTGTCATTGTAATTGCTCTTGTTTAGACCAAGGACTTGTAGTAGTAACAAAGGGGGTAATAGTATTGGGTGTATTTGGGGGAATTGGTCTCAATTTTACCTTGGACAAATCCAGTAGTTCTTTGCTTTCTAACCACAGAAACAACAAAAGGGAATGGTAGAGAAGTCCTTGGTTTGTACGTTTACACCTGATGCATGTTTTTGTTAGTGGCGTAGCCAGGGGGGTGGGGTCAGAGGGAGAGCTGTCCCCCCTCCTGTGGAACATCTTGCCCCCCTGCTTGCCCCTCCCCCCTGTCAACCTCTGAACACCGTGAAGTTTGCAATAATCGGGCAATTTTAATAGAAAGTGCCCCTCTACCAATATCTGTGCCCCCCTTTGCCTCCGCCTGCAAAAAAGTTGCTGGCTGTGCCACTGGTTTGTGTTTGTGTTTGTTGTTTAGTTGTTGTGTTGTTGTTGTTGTTGTAATGTAATCATTCAGTGATTCACTTCATCCCAGGCATCATTTCACTTCATGTCTATTCCTCCTTCCATCAGCTGCCTGGCATTGGATTGTAGTCTTGCTTATTAGTGTTCTACTCCTCGCCACTTCATTTCACTTGGGGAGCTAGGGTGGGTTAGGGTTAGTCAACCCTCCTACTGACTGACCATTTAATGTCATCCACTGGGGTTTTGAACTAGGCCAGCCTGCAATGTAGATACCATGTGGTAAATGCATCTACACAGTGCATACATGTACGCAGTTCTGTACACAGTTATGCCACCATACAAAACCCTTGCAGTTGAAAGGTTGTGAATGGTTGGTGTACTAGCTGAAAAAATGGCAGGAGATCAGAGGGTTCATGCACTGGCACAACCATTATTAATTAAAGACACAAACAGCATGTATCCTTCCACCTCATTACATGAACTCATCAGTACATGTACATACCAGTACTGGTACATACACATTGCATAGTGTTTGTCACCTCATTGTTGTTTGCCTGTGTTTAAGACAGCACTGTCTAACCAGCTGGATATGGGGGGTTTGGGTTTGTGTTTTCCTTCCAGAAGCAAGTTCCGTCAAATCACTCATCCGACAATTCCAGCCAGGACAAAGGGGCCAACAGCAACCTGTCCAGGTCTAGCAGTTTGAGCAAAGCACAGAGCAACACTACACCCATTAAGGTTGGTCCTGAATTCCATCAAGTCGCATTTATGACACCCTGGCCTTTGATCCTTCATGGATTTTTCATTGATCTTCTTTCACCTTCAGATTTTCTTGAAAAAAGGTGAAGATGTATTACAGAGAAAAAAAGACATAGTCCTTGTTATAGCCAATCTCTACATTTGTGGTGATGTGTGGCTGTATCAGAGAGATTCAGCTCCAGACCAAAACTATAACTCTACCCAGTTTTCAGGATGTTTTCCTGTTGTAATGGGAGATTTTTTTAGACGTTAGAGGGCGCCCCAGTAACCGGTCCTTTTCTATATGAGAGCAATAGAAAAGGACGGGTTACTGGGGCGCCCGCTAACGTCTCACAAGTCTCCCTAACACCCAGAGGCTGACAGGGGGGCAGCTGCCCCCCTTTGCCCTCCCCCCAATCTGATAACACCCCAGTGACTTTTGTGTAGTTATTTACTTGTATATTTTGCATTGTGTACATAACTGTTGAGTTGATTAATGGAATGGTGTTGGGCCATGCACGTCTCGCATATTAAGTGTGTTGAGATGCCCAGACATAAAGTGCTATTTAATAACTGATTATTATCGTTATACAAATGTCTATTTAAACATGTTTGGAAACCTTTTTGGTTTTCACCGACCTTTCATTCATTCATTCGTTCATTCTTTTATGTATTGGTCACATAGTTTAAAACACCGTGAGATTCTCTGTCTTGCAGATTCTCTGTCTTGCAGATTCTTTGTCTTGCAGATTTTTCCACTGACGAGATCTTCAGTTCAGTCCTATTTCTATTGTTTTTCTATGTTTTCATTTGAGAAGATTGTGAATATCTTTTGTTATCCAAGGTTTGTTATTGGGAAAGATCTCCTCTTCCACTTTAGGAATGATCTTGTTCTTTGACTATTGTGGTAGACCCCCATCTCTAGTTTTATCTTTGTTTCTGTTTTTTTTCTTTTCTTTTCTTTTTTTTTTTTGAGTGCTGATTTGCTCTTTTGATTTATATTCTTACTCCTTTTTGATGTTTTACCCTGAACCTGTGAGCCAATTCCTTTTTAATGATTGTATTTTTCATATTTTTGTAAAATTTTAACAATTAATTCTCCTGTAAATGTATTTCTTTCATTTTTTTATTTTTTTTTATTATGCGTGTATTTTTCGTCGCTATCAACGTAATCTGTTTTATGATGGCCCATTGAAAATCATCTTGGTGGTGACATGGCTACCATCAATCAACAAAGCTGTTATTATCATTGTTATTAAACAGAGAATCATGCAGGTAAACTGATCACAATGTCAAATGTGTGTGAGACTTACCTGGCAAAAACAGGGTCCGTATTTCATGTGGCGTTTCCCATGGGAAAGAAATCTGCAAGCTTCCCCGTGTTTTCATGTCATTAACAAAATGTATAGTGTAACTCATAATCATTACCATCATTAGCAGCCGAACACAAGTTTGGGCCATGCTGCGTATGTGCATATATATATGTATTGTGACTTCCATCTTATTGTGAATTATTGCATAAATTTTATCTGTATGTATTTTTGCTATCATGATATTTTCTTCATTGTAAAGTCACCATTTTTTTCACAGGACCCAGAAAGCCTTTAGTATTCGTGCTTTATTATACATGAGTGTTGCCCCCCCCCCCCAAAAAAAAAAACACTAACATCTCAAAACTGTATTTATCTTTGTCGTCTGTTATACCCACTGCTAGTGTAAAATTCAAACTTGGTTCTAGTCAGAGGGTAAGCCCGGTGGTCTAGAATCTAACCTGCACTAGAATGCAGAAGGTAGTGGGTTCCAATCCCACCCAGTGCACCAGTGCGATCTTCTCTTCCACAGGACTTTATAAGCATTCATCCTATAAATGTATTTCTTTATCCAAGATACCACCATTCAAAGTGTACTATTATTTAGTATCTGCACGTGTTAATTTTAAAGGACTAGGCCTATAAGATAGAAATAGATCTCAGACAATACTGATTGTGTAGGACTGTTTGTGCTTCCAGGCAATTTGTACGTGTCGCCATTTTAGCTTTACAGCAAATTTCAGCTTTTCCTTTAATTGATCTGGATAATTTTGCCACATGGTATTGATATTCTGACCATAGCTAGGTCCAAAGATGGCTTGAACTGCAGAAACAGTTGAGCTAAGCATTCTCCCTAAACTATAATGACTTTTATATAGATGTTATTTGTAAATTTAATGAACTGTAGAGAGTCCTCTTAGATATTACGTACATGCAATTTTTCAATTATTTAGTCCTTTTTCCATTTTTTTTTTGTATCTACTTATTTTATTGTTTACTTATTTTCCTGTTTAGATTATTTTTTTTTTCATTCTTTTATGAACTTGTTTCTTTCTAATTTTTGTTTCATTTGTCTTGGCCAAATTAATAATAATAACAATAATAATGATAATGATAATGTACAAGCGTGATATAAAATTAACTGGTTGTTGAAACTGCCTGCTCACCCACAGGGGAACAGTAACACATCACAGGATAAGAACACAACACCAGCCAAGAACACAACACCAGCCACCACCACATCCTCCTCATCAACCAAGCCTTCCCCAAAGAAGCGTGGCTTCATCCCCAAGACGGAAGTTTGCATCGTCTGCCAGCGTCCCGTCTACATGACTGAGATGGCCAAAGCAGAGGGCAAGACCTTTCACCGGGGCTGCCAGAAGTGCAAGGAGTGTCAGAGATCGCTGATGATCGGCAATTTGATGCTAGTGGACGGTCAGATCTTCTGCAAACTCCACGGAACGCAGATGAAGAATAAACTCTTGAAGTTGAGACTTGAGATTGATTGATTACGATACTTGGGGGGGAACGGAGGGTTGTAGGAGTATGTAAATTTATGCAAATGATGGTATTCGATATCGCTGTGTACTTATCCTAGTGTTTGTAATTGTGGTAGTGAATAAAGACGTTTTTTCGGTGAAAGGGAAGGGGAAGGTTGCATAGCATATACACCAAGTTTGTAAAGTTTTTTATATACTGTGGCTGGTTCCAGGGAAAGACACGTCAAGATGCCAGGCATCATCAATATGCTCATCTTGACGTCTTTTTAAGTCAAGTCAACTCAAGAAGTCGTTGTGAGAAAAAAGGATTATTACCTGTTGATTGATATAGTAACGGTGGACATTTAACACAGCGCCGGTATCTTCCAAGTATGACACTCATTATTACCCTGTTCATATTGTGAACCATCTCAGCCGCCCTCTGGGGAGCCTGCAGTCTATGCTGCTATAAGTATGTAGGGCACCACACGAAATCATCTCGGCCCTCACAGGTACCCATTTGCTCCTGGGTGAAGAGAAGCAATTACAGTTAAGTGTCTTACTCAAGGGCACAATTGTCACGACTGGGATTCGAACCCACACTCTTAAATGACACATAGAGTATCATTTCTTCCCCTTGCCTGTGTGAGTGACCCACAACCAGCGCTATGTCCACAAATATTCAGTGAACGTAATTTTGCCCTGTCCCTTCTGGATGTTCTTAGAAAGCACTGTAAGTTCACTGGCTTTCAAGTCCTGCAGAATAGAAATCACATTCCTATCAAGCGGGATTTTGGAAAAGTGGCAAAAGGACTCACATGTAAAGTAAAAAAATTACTAAATTTTGTATAATACAAAACTGCTTTGAGCACCAGTGAAGTTTTTTCACTCATTTTCCATCTACTTTTTTTTAAGTTGTATTCAAAGTCGACAACTCATTTTCATGCAATCGCCTTTAAAAATGTCTTCATTAAAACCAATGTATTTTACCATTTTTAGAAACTTTTTTTTTTTATTATTGAAGGGTAGAGAAGTGTTTACTAAAGCAGTGTTTATGAACATCATAAAAATCATGATTTGGTATACAAACATCGACAAACGACTAGATTAAGTTTAATTTGTTCTCCCGTTTGGTGATATTTTTTAGTGGAAATGCCTGGGAAGAGATATATGAAATAGCGGTTGTTTTACTTATGCATCGGTAAACAAATATCTGATTAAGAATTAAAGTATTTTTGAAATTGTACATGACCTATACCACTTTTTGGAAAGTTTTATACACTGCAATCGTCTTGTGGTTGATATTGGGGTATGGGTACAAGCTACTTGCTGTCAGCGTGGAGGATTCACAGTGCGTGTGCGTCGCCGTGCGCGTGTGGTGTGGCAGCCATAGCTGCGGTGGTGTAAACACCCATGAACGAGCTGCTCGGATTAGTCTACAGACTTTGCCAGTCTCACTCATTCATGGAGAACTCCATATGCAAGGTTCCCAAATGGTTCCAAGATGATAGATTACTCACAGGACATGCATAGTCTGTGAGTACATGTGTGTATTGCTCTCCATTATCAACATCCATGTAAATTCACCATAGCCTCCGTCTATGTATTCTTACAATGTGACTACAAAGTATTCCAAAGTACCAGTGCATATCAGTTGCAAATATGCGTACTTGAATCATTGCAAAGGTCACTGACACACCGAGGAATGTATTTATTCGTTTCATTTCTTTATGCAAAGGTCTGCCAAATAAAATTTTGTATGGAGCCGTGGAACTGCAGGCATCTGTTGTCAAGATATGACACTTGCTTGGTTGACGACCCCCATATCCATGCCCACCTGAACGGCTCTATTCTATCCGTCATACTGGGGGCATGGTGGGTCATCCGAAATTCTTCCCACTGTTCTTTGCCGTGTTTTTTAAACTAGAATACATGTAGGTGTGGACAACAGGAAAGCAAGCATATCCTGTTGATTAGTTGCAATTTGTGGACCGGAGCTTGTGAGCCAGAGTTTGGGGCCGAAGTTCTTGGGAGCTGCCTCAGAAGAACATGTTGCTCTTGCCTACCATGTGTATTTACTGCTGTAATGCTAAGCCAGGAGAAGTTTTTGCAGCATAAAGCAAAAACACAGGGGGGGGGGGGGCTCAAACAGTATCCTACTTTTGTCCTTCAATACATTTCTTTTTTAAACTAGAGTTTTAACTAAGATTTATACTAATATCTGCCTTTTCTTTTATTATTCTATCATCATAAATGTTTTCTCTGCAGCTTTCTAGAAATCAGCTTCATAGTCTTTAAATTTTTTAATTTTATCATGTGAGTGCAAAAAGAAGGGAAATCTTTTGATCCCAAAACATAATATTTCCAGTTTGAGTCTATTTTTTGTTTTCCTCAGGAAACACTTTTTTGAAGGGTTAGCTGCTCATATTGATCAAGAGAATTATATTGATGTCCCAAAATCAAGATTTTCTTATCTTTCTTTTTCTTATGGTAATGATTTATTTGTGTATTGTTTATTGTTTTTTATTTTTTTATTTAATAAATTTATTTATTATTCATTTTTTTTTCATTTCATTCTATTTATTTTTAATTTTTGGGTTGTTTTTTATTTTATGTATTTATTATTATTATTATTTTATTTTATTTTTTAGTTTTTTAGGGGGGGGGTCTACAACTTGTTCACATTTCCTATTGTTTTAAATTATTACATTAGATTATTTTAGCTTATAAACAAAGCTGTAAGTTTAAAGCAGTCTGTGTGTGTAAAAGATCAAAGATTTATGTACATCGGTTAGTTTAAAATAAAGTAATTCATTAAAAACTCTAACCCTCACAAATTCTCAAAAATCCTACTCAGGAAGTTGTCTGACTTTTGGTTCTGGAGGCCCCAGAAACACTTGATTATCATTGGAACAGGCATATCAATCTTGTCCAAACATGGAGGTGTTAAGTCACCATATTTTGGAGTATTTTGGAGGATGTCAGAGTGTCTCTAACCAAAGACACCAGGGGTTAGGGGTTCAAGAATGAAAACACCCAAGTCACAAAAACTCCATGTAAGGTGTATTCACAAGTAATGCAATTTAATTAAATCTAACACAAGTCATTTTTTATTTACAAACACCTTTTCTTTTCTTATTTTTATTGTAAAATTGTAAATAACAATTGTACAAATATTATATAGGTTTGTGTTTTAGGGAGAAATGTCAGTTGAAGACTGAATCCCATTCAGTGCTTTTATAAGTAGTTTTCGGGGCAGGCTGTAGAATATACAGTTTTTTTTAATGTGGTGAATTAACAAAAGGACAAGTACACAAATATGGCAGTTTATAGACTGCTGTGGTGATATCATGTCACAAAGAAGTAGAACTTCATCTTCAGAAAACCATTTTTATTTTTGTTTTCCATTCAACTCCGTACAAGCAAACGGAGGCTGGATGGAGAAAATAGTAGGGTCCTTTTTCGTTTGATGAATTCAAACTTTCGTTATCAGTGTGTGTATAGGGAACCGGACAAATAATGGCCACGGGGTGATAAATGTCCATTGCTGCTAGTTTGCCACTGCATTGGGGACCTGGCCAGGTTGGCATAATGATGTTTTAGGCTCACTTCTTTGTTGGAGTCTTGTTCTAATCCAGCTGTTTGGGGCCTGACTTCACAGAGTTTGAACCTCTCCCAGATTTCTACATTATACACGTTTATCAATTGAACCTTGCACGCATGTCACACGTGGCGACTGTGCCACGCTCACCATTTTGGAAGTCAGGTTTTTATCAGTTATCACACTAGCGCAAGTGGAATACGGGAAAATATAGCGCTTGTGCATCCCATATCCCACGAGGCGCCAAAGGCCGAGTCGGATAGAGGATGCAGATGTGCTATATTTTCCCGTATTCCACTCACGCTAGTGTGATAACGAATTTATCTTCCAGTCAACTTCATACTGCCTCATGAAAACATACAATACAAATCAATACAAATCAAAATGACACACGCGAAGTTTAAAAGTTTTAGAGCGTTATTTGACGAAGAGCAGCACGCGCAACGCACCAAATTTAGAACGCTATTTTGCACTGTCTGTATACAGAGCATGACGCATGATACTCTAAATACGCAGAGTGCAATATAGACTACTGGGAGTATGATATGGTTTATAATCACACTCCCATTGAGCAGTCTGATTGGAGGATTAGCACGTACTGGAAGATAAACGGAAATGCTGCATCGCCTAAAATACACACCACACTGGATATGCACACAGTGACATTGACTTCCAAAATGGCTCAACCCAAGATTATTTATAACAGGGGATGGGTTAGAGAAGTGGTATCTCACCCTGCCTCTCACTTTTGTGAACCTTGTTCCAAATACCACAACCTTACATGTGAATATGAGATTTGGTCCCTACCAATGAGAAATTGTTCCTACCATGTCTAGAACTGTCTTACTTCTTCATGCACTTCTGCATTGAGGGCACCCTGTAGTTATAGAAGCTGGAAGTTTTGAGGTTTTATTCCAGAAAGATGTCAAGCTGAAGAAAAGGATCATTCCCAGTGTTGAAATTAAACACAAAAACCATTCCACACCCCCAAACATTTCCAAATGCCGTGATCACATATTTCCAATTCCGTATTCCTTAGAAAGGTTGCATTTGCAAATTATAAATAAATTACAAAACTATACTTCATACCACTAAATAACAGTAGGCTTAAAGACAAAAGATTGTTGTATCTTGTTCATTAGGCAGATATAATTCCATCATGACACCCCAAAGAAAAGTCGTTTTTCATTGTAAATTGCGCTGCTAAATATGCCTATCACTCAGGTTGCAAAAAAAGATAATAATAAAATATGTAAATTTCTTTGTTGTTAATGGCTTTTGAACCATGAGCAAACAAAATTAGGTCAAATTAAACGACGTTTTTATGTCGGCTTTGGAGCTGGAAGGAGCAAAGAGAATGTAATGTGTGGAACTGATAATTGAGCATTCACATTCACATTGACCTACCACAGGACTGGGCAAATAAACACACCACTAAAACAACTTATAGGAAAGCTATACAAATGTGATGATCAAGTTTTGTTTTCGTTGGTTAAAAAAAAGACTACAAAGTCATTTTTGTCTCTTTATGCAATTTTGAGAAGGTACTTTTACATGCTGATTTTATTTTGGAACACAGAAATAATAACTGAGTATCAGGAACAATTTTCTCACACATTGGTTAGCTGTCTGAATTGTTCTTTGACTTTTGTACAACGCAACTTTGAAATATAAAAAATTATGCACAAGTATTCAAACTTACTTCAGTTTCCTTTCCCAGAATGGCTCCAACTATGGCTGCTCTTCAATATCATTTTGTTTTTTTAGATGACTGCAATTTGAAATTAATTTATACTATAATTCTGTATTCTAATTCACTAATTTATTTTTCTATTAACAAAATTATATTATTTGTATATCGATGGAATAGTGTTTATATAAACAAAGAGTGATTCATAACTATTGGTTAATTGATTCATTGAATCTATAATTTACTTAGATGTTCCAGTATCTTAGTTTCGTCCATTGTCGTCAGGGCAGTAAAGCAAAAACTATAATAATAAAAAAAATCATGGGCAATTATTTTGTATGAGAAAGGCACGGAGTCCATGTGTCCACTGAGCACTAAGCATAATGTGTAAAAATAAAATTGCATGCCAAGCAACATGAACAATTCTGCATTTACAGCAAGCCTAAAAAAAACGTACACTTTTATACAATTTCAACAAACTGAAACTTCAAACTAAACAGCTAAAAAAAAAAAAAAAATTGCAGGCATTAAGTTTCAACCATTTCCTTACTATTTAAAGAGAAAGGCAGGGAACCAGTGTGTTCATTAAGCGGTAAGCGTAATGCATAAAAATAAAATGTATACCAAGCAACACTAACAAATTCAGCATTTACAGCAAATAGAATGATGCACTTTACAGGGTGCTGTAAACGCTTTTAACCGAGTCTTCACATTCATCTTGACTAAGAAAACCATTCCATTCTTAGACAGTCTCTCTTTAAATAAAATATATTGAAAATAAGAGTAAAATCATTTTGACCGAGATTAAGCAATTTGTGGATGTTTTTCGTTATGATTTCTTTTTATTCATACTGTGATAACATGGTAAGCACAATGATGTATTGACCAAATTAATCAAATTCCACACATTCCAAAGGGAACTTGTTATTATTTCCACAAATATATTCCCAGATTTTTGTTTCCTTTATAACAAATGCTACAAAGGGGATTTTTTGTGCCAGTTAATTTGTAATATCACTAACTGTATTCCATTTCATTAAGCATTGTAAATACTTACATGTAAGGTAATTGGGCCATTGTTACTGTGTGATTTTTTTATAATGGTAGTGAGACGGCGATAAAAAGTAGGCTTCTTCTTTCCATGGCAACGTTAAACCGAGACGAACAAAACTAATGCCAGTGTTGGATTGGATTTGCTAATTATACATGCATTAAAACATAAATTGTATGTGAACAAGGGAAATGTACAGAATAAATGTAATCATGACTGTTATAATTGGATGTAGTCAAGTGTGGAGATTCTTTTTAAAGACTAGCTTATGGAACTTAAAGGTATATGGTTCTCATTTTAAAGACTAGACTATGGAACTTAAAGGTGCATGGTTCTCATTTTAAAGACTAGACTATGGAACTTAAAGGTGCATGGTTCTTATTTTAAAGACTAGACTATGGAACTTAAAGGTGCATGGTTCTTATTTTAAAGACTAGACTATGGAACTTAAAGGTGCATGGTTCTCATTTTAAAGACTAGCTTATGGAACTTAAAGGTCCATGGTTCTTATTTTAAAGACTAGACTATGGAACTTAAAGGTGCATGGTTCTCATTTTAAAGACTAGCTTATGGAACTTAAAGGTCCATGGTTCTTATTTTAAAGACTAGACTATGAAACTTAAAGGTGCATGGTTCTCATTTTAAAGACTAGACTATGGAACTTAAAGGTGCATGGTTCTCATTTTAAAGACTAGACTATGGAACTTAAAGGTGCATGGTTCTCATTTTAAAGACTAGACTATGGAACTTAAAGGTGCATGGTTCTCATTTTAAAGACTAGACTATGGAACTTAAAGGTGCATGGTTCTTATTTTAAAGACTAGCTTATGGAACTTAAAGGTCCATGGTTCTTATTTTAAAGACTAGACTATGGAACTTACAGGTGCATGGTTCTTATTTTAAAGACTAGACTATGGAACTTAAAGGTGCATGGTTCTTATTTTAAAGACTAGACTATGGAACTTAAAGGTGATGGTTCTTATTTTAAAGACTAAACTGTAGACGTAAAGGTGCATGATTCTCATTTTAAAGACTAGACTATAGAAGTTAAAGGTGCATGATATTCTTCCTACTCTAATCTGATTTCCGAATATTTTTGCCCCAAGAAAAATCAGCAAAATTGCTAGCCGTCCACAATTATCAACATTATTATGAGCTAACAAACCATGCACTTTTTCAGGAACCCCACCCCACCCCCACGTAAATGTGTACAAAAGGTTTTGTTGAATTCTTTCACGCTGTTGAATTTGTGATCCATTACATGAGACGCAATTGTTTATCACATGCTTAATGTGACTACCTGTCAAGATACATATTATAAGCCTTAGTAATATTATATTTTAGAAAAGTGTACATATTGGCTACATACTTTTGAATATTTCTGGCTGATATGCTGCAGTATGCATCAAAATTATTTCCCAAACACCCCCATGATGTAATATGATATTTTGATATGCCGATTGGCGCAATATCAAAGTGAACAAAATCCCTAAACTGACAAAACATAAAATCATTGTTTAGTGTTTTCTTTGAAAACCATTACCACTTTGTTTGGAATTTCATCTTGCAGGGCAAGGCTATTTTCATTTTGCAAAGGGCACTTCCATCAAAAAAATCTATTAAGTCTATGGGAAAATCGTTAAGGGGGAGTGTGGGGGTGGGGGTGGGGGTGGGGGTGGAGGGCAAGGCCAATAACAATGACAACATGCAGTGGTCGGTGTTTAACTCCAGGCCTTTTGTATCATGTTTAGTGTTTTAATGGAAAGCCAGGAGATTGGAGTGAGTTTGCTCTTTCAAATACACCGAGGTATTCACCTTTAAACTATCCGTATATCTGGTAACACACTGCCAGAATGCATACAAGGAATTCAATCCGAAGGGTGCGGCAGTGTAGCCAAGGGGGACCTCGGGGAGCACGTGCCCCCACTCAAATTTCCAGTACCCCCAGGTGCCCCCCATAAAAATAATGTCGTTAACAAACATGGTACCTTGGCAAGTTAGAAGCCAAAAACCCCCAGGTCACAATTGTGCAAAGTATGTACACTGTACCCCTTTTATTTAGCTCTCAAATCTTTCTAGTATTGAATATTTTGAGGCCAAGGGACTGTTTTTTCTCCCTATTTAGTGGGTTCACCCCTAAAAAGATATGATGTGGGGAGGGGGGCTGGCTGATATCCAAATAGAGATTTGGGGACCGTCCCAAGGTGGTAGCAACCATACTCGGACAAGTTGCTTTTCCCCAGTGTTTAATTTGGATCATTGGAGTTGGTAATCTGCAAGGTCCCTAAAGAAATTCAGAAATGTATTTTGGTAACTTGAAGTGTTTTACCAAAAACTTCTCCAACTTTTAAACAGAATGTACATCATTGTTTTTGGAAAGAGTAAATTAATTTCCATCCTGTTCTGGAGTTTTTTAATAAACACGACATACAAATCAACCTGGGGGAAGTCTTAGTGGAAACTACTCATAGGGCGTTCACAACATTGGTAAGATTAAAAATATAAATGTTCACAGATTTGCACATAACTTACATGGTATAGAGATGGTCATGGTGGAAAACTTCCCTTGAAATATTTTTTTTTGAAATGTTATGGTTCTTGAAAAATGAGTAAAAACAATCAAGAATTAGTTTTGATCTCGCGAGACCAAAACAAGATGTTTGAAAACAGTAAAAATGTATATTTTTTTTAGGGGGGGTGGGGGGTTTGTTTTGTATTTTTCTCACGACTCTGATGACCGATTGAGCTTAAACTTTCACAAGTTTATTTCATGTATTATCATGTTGAGTCACACGGCCGAGAGGTTAAGAATACTGGACTGAAGCTCTGGTGTTCTGATCAGCAGAGTGTGGGTTCGAGTCCTGGTCTTGACACTTGTGTCCTTAAGCCAAGACATTTAATCATAACTGCTTCGTCCTTAAGATGGTACGTAAAGCCGTAGGTCCTGTGTGTTGTGTAATGCGCGCAAAAGAACCCAGTGCACTTATCGCAAAGAGAAGGGGTTCGCCCCGGTGTTCCTGGTTTGATCAGCTGCAGATTGCGCCACACCACCTTGTAAACCGTTACATGGTGCTATGTAAAGGAACATGTCTCATACTAGTATGAAAGAGACTTACATTTATTTAAAACCATTATTGCTGCATCCTTCAGATGGGACATAAAGCCGTATGTCCCATGAGTTGTGTTATGCACGTAAAGGACCCAGTTACATTTATCGCCAAGAGAAGCGGTTTGCCCCGGTGTTTCTGGCAGTGGCTGCTGAATGTACGCCACAGCACCTTGTAAACCATTACAAGGTGCTATAGAAATATAGTCTCACATATAAAAACATAGCTCTGCTTATCCTGTTGTAAAACAAATAATGAGCACTTTGGTACGCCCCAAGGGGTGTGATAAAGCGCCATCTAAGAACCCAGTGTTATTATTGAAGTGTGGATACTGATCTTTGACATTATCAATGTTGTCAATGAGCTTCAACTCAACAACACAACAGAAAAAAAAACTTCCATATACCAGACCAAATTTGAATTCTTCCACAAAATATTTTAATCACAGTCCATATTATATACATAAAGTCACCAAAAGGCACAACATTATCTATTTCCATACAATCACTTGACAGATAAAAATTATATACAAATGGTTGTGTGACTTGACAATCCCATAAACTTCTATAGACACCGTGCATTTGACTGATATTGCATATATATATAAATATAAAATATTAAAATAACCACTGTGAAACCTAAGATGCATAAAAACTCTTGACTTCTATTTCTGTCGTAAAATATTTATACTCTCTCAATATTTTGTTTTAAAATCTTATCGGATTGTACAATATCACAATCCTTAATGTAGCTCTCAGTAAGTAGAAACAATCGCGACCGAAGTACTTTCATGTTTCTAACTGATGGAAGGTAAAAAGTAACTATTTCTTGTAAAACTCGCGAGTACAACCATGTGAAAACAATTGTTTTGGAAAGAATGTTGGCTCTGAGAAGAGCCATTGGTGTTGTCTGGATGTTTCCAACGGTGTTCTCTGGTCATCTTCAGAAGATAAATTCACATTTCATATCAAACCAAACACCCTGGCCAATATTCCCGTAACTGCTGATCAGAAAATCTTGACAACCCAGATTTATCTGCAAGTCAAATTAAGTGCCAGCAGGCACCAATTAGAACAATTGAAACTAATGACAAGTTTCTGCTGAATAAGATTTGTCTGTGCTGGGCAAGTTTTGAAAGAAACTCTGACATGCCCGTGCGGCCACGTGAGAGATACAAGCAAGCAATCCCACACTAACAACACTAATGTACATGTATTGTGTAAAACCTTTCCAGTTTATAAGACATCTTTCTGCTGACACAATTTTTTTCTAGAGAAACACTTAATTTTTGATGGCCTTCAATTTCAAAACCTGACAAATTCTTTCTCAAATGCGATGCAATTTTTTGTTTGGTCTGCAATCATGGAATTAAAGCTCTGGATTAACCAATCATTTAACAGACGGTGACTACATGTACATAGTGCCTGTCATTTTGGGCATATCCCGTTGGTAAGTGATGTTGTTTTGGAGCCATAAGTGCAGTGTAACGAATGTTCATATACATGTATGTATACCATTTGCTAACACTGCTGTCCCAGCTCCAAAACCTCAGTACTTACAACATGTAGAAAGGCTTATGAATTCAGCTCCAAGAGAAACCTTTCAGTGATGGAACATTAACTTGGGGGGTGACGTAAGAGTCAAGTGAATGGACCCATCATCACATCAAAGCAACTTTAACACTCAACAAAAGAACCAAAGGGAAACACTGTACAATAAAAACCAACCAGTTGAGGAGTGTTGAATGCATGTGGTTCGGCTAGGCAGACAACAAAAGCAATACCTAATGGGGTCTGCATAAAATGTCTGAATGACCATCCAATTGATGTATTAATGGCCTATTGTGCCTGTCCCTGTTTATAAACAACTTACTAAAAAAAAAAGCATATTGATACTGATAAAGCATATTGGATTTGTACATGGTACACCCTCAGAAATCACCTGAACCCATTGGATTGGTACATGGTACACCCTCAGAAATCACCTGAACCCATTGGATTGGTTACATGGTACACCCTCAGAAATCACCTGAACCCATTTGAATTTACATGGTCACCCTCAGAAATCAACTGAACCCATTTGATTTGTACATGATACACCCTCAGAAATCACCAGAACCCATTTGATTTGTACATGGTACACCCTCAGAAATCACCTGAACCCATTTGATTTGTACATGGTACACCCTCAGAAATCACCAGAACCCATTTGATTTGTACATGGTACACCCTCAGAAATCACCTGAACCCATTGGATTTGTACATGGTACACCCTCAGAAATCACCTGAACCCATTTGAATTTACATGGTCACCCTCAGAAATCAACTGAACCCATTTGATTTGTACATGGTACACCCTCAGAAATCACCAGAACCCATTTGATTTGTACATGGTACACCCTCAGAAATCACCAGAACCCATTTGATTTGTACATGGTACACCCTCAGAAATCACCTGAACCCATTGGATTTGGATTGGTACTTGGTACACCCTCAGAAATCACCTGAACCCATTTGATTTGTACATGGTACACCCTCAGAAATCACCAGAACCCATTGGATTTGGATTGGTACTTGGTACACCCTCAGAAATCACCTGAACCCATTCGATTTGTACATGGTACACCCTCAGAAATCACCTGAACCCATTTGATTTGTACATGGTACACCCTCAGAAATCACCTGAACCCATTTGATTTGTACATGGTACACCCTCAGAAATCACCAGAACCCATTCGATTTGTACATGGTACACCCTCAGAAATCACCTGAACCCATTTGATTTGTACATGGTACACCCTTAGAAATCATCTGAACCCCTTTGATTTGTACATGGTACACCCTCAGAAATCACCTGAACCCATTTGAATTGTACATGGTACACCCTCAGAAATCACCTGAACCCATTTGATTTGTACATGGTACACCCTCAGAAATCACCTGAACCCATTTGATTTGTACATGGTACACCCTCAGAAATCACCTGAACCCATTTGATTTGTACATGGTACACCCTCAGAAATCACCTGAACCCATTCGATTTGTACATGGTACACCCTCAGAAATCACCTGAACCCATTTGATTTGTACATGGTACACCCTTAGAAATCATCTGAACCCCTTTGATTTGTACATGGTACACCCTCAGAAATCACCTGAACCCATTTGAATTGTACATGGTACACCCTCAGAAATCACCTGAACCCATTTGAATTGTACATGGTACACCCTCAGAAATCACCTGAACCCATTCGATTTGTACATGGTACACCCTCAGAAATCACCTGAACCCATTTGATTTGTACATGGTACACCCTTAGAAATCATCTGAACCCATTCGATTTGTACATGGTACACCCTCAGAAATCACCTGAACCCATTTGATTTGTACATGGTACACCCTCAGAAATCACCTGAACCCATTGGATTTGTACATGGTACACCCTCAGAAATCACCTGAACCCATTGGATTTGTACATGGTACACCCTCAGAAATCACCTGAACCCATTGGATTTGTACATGGTACACCCTCAGAAATCACCTGAACCCATTGGATTTGTACATGGTACACCCTCAGAAATCACCTGAACCCATTGGATTTGTACATGGTACACCCTCAGAAATCACCTGAACCCCTTCTTTATTGGGTGTGCACAACATTGGTAAGATTGAAAGTGTAAATGATCACAGATTTGTATATAACTTACATGGTATAAAGATGATCATGGTGGAAAACTTACTCTAAAATGTTTGAAAATAGTGAAAACATAAAGTTTTTATTTCACACTTTCCTTGTTACTCTGATGTTCGATTGAGCTTAAACTTTCACAGAATTGTTATTTCACGTACATGTTGAGTCACATAAATTGGGGATACTGGTCTTGGACAATCACCAATGTTGTCAACGTGTTTTAATTGGGGGATTTAAACGAATACATCAACTTGCAAATTTTCATAATGCACTGAAAAAAAATGCTGATTAAGAATTTGAATACCAGTAAAGTTAAATTGATAAACTGCAGGTGAATGTGTGAAACAAACTACAAGTGACATTCTGAAAACTATCATTTGAATCTCAAAAAAAGCAAAAATAATAACTTGAAAAAACATTTATACAAGTGACTAAGAAAGGCAAATTTGAAGATGAATCCAGTCCCCACTTTAGACTGAATTACTGTTAGGAATGTTTTATCATCTTTGCGCAAAGTTATTTCTACAGTTGTAATTTCTTGTGGTAGAAAAACTCACGTCGCTCCTCACCTTTTTACACAATGAAAGTTGAAGAGACAATGTCACTCTGCGGTGAGCAGTTTGCACACAATGTATAGGTATAATTAATTTCTGTATATTGCAAATATAAAAATACAAACATCTACATCTTGTCGAAATTGTATCCCATAAACCTTTTTGGGGTCATAGATTTCTCAATTATCTAGCATAACAATCTGTCTTCTGACCAGTGACCAACCGCCTACTATAATTATAAATATATGTGACATATAAAGGAGATATTTGTTTTGGTAACATTTTTTAGCACGTTCACCAACCATTTGAAACATTTAACAGCACATGTTGTGTAATGTGGGAGTGGTACAACTGTGCACAGAGATGACTGCACTGTGTAATGCAATCACCATGCGATATCATTGCAGGCTGGCATGATACTAGTATTTAGAAGTGTATGATATTGAATGGTCAGGCAGTAGGCGGGTTTTTGAAGTCCCTCTTCAATTATCTTTAAACATTGAATTCTTCTAATAGGCTGGGGTTTTTTTGACAGCAAGAGGGTGCAATACTAACTCCATTTTGAAAGTACAATATTTCAAAACATTGAAAGTACAAATTTTCCAATCAAATATCGAACACTGATTACATTGTAAAACTGTCAATAAAAACCCTCAAAAGTTGTATATTAACTGCTTTATTAGAAGTCTAATTGCATCTGGTTTACACTATTTATATGGTTGGACCCCCAATCCACCCCAAAGGGCGCCCTCTTACAGTAAAAAATAAGGCCTATTGTGCCAGTGCCTAATAACCCTCATAAGGCACCTATAAAAAAGTGTCTCGGTCAAAATGTCATCATTCATTCCTCAGATGAAGATGATTTTCAAGCCATCTATTAAAATTGTTAAATACAAATTAACAACAGATACAAATGTATATCCTTACTATCTACACATAGTTACCGACTAAAGGTGCCTTACCAAATTATAGTTTTGCATATTTTTTGTCAATAATAGAGGGATTTATTTAATTTGTGAAGCCATCATAATGTGATGACATTTAACTCCCTTATAGATGTGTTGCAATAGACTCCATCTTTGATGACAGTTTCTATTTTGGCCTATAGCCGCATCAAGCTCTGTAAATTTCAATGCTAGCTTGAGTTTCTTACCAACCAATCATGGAAGGTGCTTATGAAACGCACGCATGCCGCGTGCAGTATTTACTAGCAATGCACAGTGCAGTCGTTGTCATCAAAGATGGCTGATTTTTCTCATTGTTGACGTCATGTGCAATCCATCTATACAATGCTCTCTTTACCACATTAGATACTCTTTTAAAAAACTAAACAAATTAATACCGTACTCTCTTTTCATACTTACATAATTTTTCTACCTTTTTGCAAAAAACTCTGTTCATATAGACATCATTTTCCTACCTTTGAAGTGCAAGTACATGTACGTGGGTGTTTTGTACCTCTTTTGAAAAAAGGTGTTCTGACTTAAAACGTCAAAGAAAATTTTGCATATTTTATAAGAAAACATGTAATGTCATAGCAGAAGTGACAACATTTGTTTGTTTACGTGCATACTTTGTCAAGAATAAATGCTTTCTACTTAATCTTCATCTGTCTTAAAAAAAAGGTGTACAACTATCGTCTGTCCAGAAGCAGAGATCATTTAAAATACTTTAACTGACACTGGCACCACCTTGACTTATAAATATAATAACCACCGACAAAAATACAATTTACTCTTAATTAAAAAAACTTCCAATTACCCAAAATTGTAGTTTAAGATTTCTTTAATATCCAAAATCTGATTGAAAAATATGGTGGTAATCTAATGTTTCAATATAATATTATCCTTTCTTTGACATTAAGTCTTACATCAAGACTAATATTAATATCCTCTTTAAACTGAACCTTGGGCGATATATACACACAAAATCTGAATACATTTTCTTACTCTAAAGTATGAATTACTGAAAGACTGAATGAGATCTCTTAAGGTACTCTCTGTACAAATTAGTTTAGTCAATGTTACTTTAAGATTAAAAATATTTCTACATTCTATATTATGAAAGACACTATACATGTAAACATTGGGTTCACTCTTCTATATCATGCTCGATATGTGGCAGAGGGAGGCCGCCCCCCCCCCAAAAAAAAAAAAAGTTCCCATTCTCTAACACACTCTTCCCCTCTTGTACAGAAGCACCCCTCCCCTGAAATCCTCAAAAGAATTCCAGAGATTCCCAGAACACAATGAAGACACAATAGGAGGGGGGGGGTACACCCTGCCACATATCAAGCACCAAATGCACTCTTCACACAAACACAAAGTAAGTTTGTTGTCAAGTGATGTCACATGAATTCAATTTAAATATCATAGGATTCCCTGGTTTATTGCTTGAACATGTGAAGTCAACCAAATCGCACACATTACTGGTAAAATATAGGATTGGTACAGCTGATAGTCCAGTGTTCGTACTTTGTGTGATTCAATATATCTACATGAAAAAGCAAACCTGTGAAAATTTGGGCTCAATCTGTAACCTGAGTCAGGAGTAAATACTGAAAAATCAAGCACACTTTTCAGTATGTAAAAATATTGTCCTTAACTTTGATTGTTCAAACCGAAATTAAAATTGGGGTCTTCTAATTCTATTTTCTTGACGTTGACTGTATTTCAGACAGAATATTTCTATGGAAGATTGGTACTGGTTCGAACTTCATAATCAGTAAGCTTTCAGACAGACACTAATAAAAAAACAACCTTTTTTTTCTATGAATACCAATCCTGTATTCTACCTTTAACATGGTACAATGTACTAATTACGGAGGAATTCTGCGCTTATGGACCAGAGAATCATGCGCTTTGCAGGGCAGCGCAAGCGCAGAATTATACGGTAAGCAGCGCCGTGAAATTGTGCCCTCGTCTCAATGCTCGAATACGCACAGGCTATAAATGCATTTGCGCAGCTAATTTCTCACACATAAATGATGAAGTCATAATTGTTTCCAATTTTCGGACTTGAACAAATACTGCAAACTTTTCAACGGCACGAAACAATTCTTTAATGAGAGAGCATCAAAATCACAGCAACTGTCTGCTGTGACTCACAGTGCATTTATACGAAGAAGCACCCTGGTTTTAGAAGTAAATATTTCATCCAATCTACTGCTCTAAACATTACACTATTCCAGAGAGAACGTCATACTTAGTTAATTCACACAACATTAAAAAAAATATTAACTCATTCTATACAATGTGGTTACAAAATAATAATATTAGTAATACATTTATAGGCAAGTACATTACCTACCCCCTTAAAACAGATTATCAGTAAAATCATAGAAACCAACAAAACATTGGGGAGTAGAAAGACATGTCTCAGACTGGTAAGGCATGGGTATTTCACTTAAATGCAATAAGTCATGCAAGTGGCAATGGCCTCGTGCTTGACTCTGGCAAGGCCATTCTCAAAAGCCTTGATCAAGACTCTTCTATGGGGCTAAAAATGGGGGCCATTACAAATTTGTGCAAATGCAACAGGTCATATCGGCTGGTAAAGCAGTAAATTAGACCATACATGGAATTGTAATCGATTGGTATTCTGAAAGCAGTTTAATTGTGGTGTGACTTGGTCGAGTGGATAAGAACACCGGAGTCAAGTTCTGATGTTTCTGATCAGCAAAGTGTGGGTTCGAGTCCCGGTCGTGAAACTTGCGTCCTTAAGCAAGACACTTAACCATTATTGTCGTGTCCTTCGAATGGGATGTAAAGCCGTAGGTCCCGTGTGTTGTGTTATGCGCGTAAAAGAACCCAGTGCACTTATCGCAAAGAGAAGGGGTTAGCCTCGGTGTTCCTAGTTTGGTCGGCTGTAGATTGCGCCACAGCACCTTGTAAACCATTACATGGTGCTATGTAAAGGAACAGGTCTCATACTAGTGTGAAAGAGACTTACATGTATCTTGTCCACAATAATATCTTATTATGCTTAGAACGATAAACAAATTAATAGTAACAAAAGTCAGAATCAACTTTACAACATACACGTACAGGGTTAAAATGTCACACATCTTCCAATCACATAAATATGCTAAACTTTTACAGATAAATCCTGCTTTGGAGAACTGGATTACCAGCCAAAATATCATATCACTTTCATTGTTTTTCTGACTGGTTACACGCTATCTTTTGCACGGCAAATACATTTTTCTGCCGGCACTTTTATAAGAATAAGTCCCTGGGCACTTGGCAGTAGGCAATTTTGGAATTCTTAAACCACTATCAACCCTACACTGCTCCAGGCCAAACCATACCAACATGTTTTTACCTCATGTACATGCATACCTGAATTCCTTTCCAAAACGAGCATTATGTTTAAATAAAGCATTCCTTTGAACAACCTGCTGAAATTGAAACTAATTGGATTTTTTTTTTTTTTTTTTTTGGCCAATGTGCTTGAAATGTTTTTAACAACTGTCAAACTGCACAACACCACCGTAGTAGAATACACTTGTTTTTGCAATGCAACCTACATATCTCCACCAACGACTTACATAATATAAAAAAAAAAAGCAATTAAGTTGTCAGCCAGTCGGTGGACGTAATGCCCTCCGAACCACTTAACTACGATAAGATGACGGGGCTTTTATGAAAAGCGTGTGCATGTACATGTACATGTACATGTGCATGTACATGTACATGTACATGTACATGTACATGCCAGCAATTATGAGTGTAGCTGGGGATGACCATGGAACTAAAATGGAAAATACACGGCTCAGTAACAATGGTGCATTGTGGAAATCGGACAGGCCGCTTGTCATGTGTAAATACTGCAAATCAGCATCGACAGCCAACTATTAGGTCATCTGTGTACGTGCATCCCGCTCCAGCGTTTTTCGGCCCTAAGCTGGGATGCCAGTAGGCTTGCGTGTGCATCACACGCAAGTCTTAACTCGCTTGCACTGCCTATGGTGAAATACACGTAAAAGTACGAGGACAATTGCAGCAAAGTCTTCCAATATTTACAACAAAGTTCAATTTCTAAACATTCAACAAAACAGCCTTTGGAATATTATCTGCCTTAGTTCATAATATACCAGGGCCAGTTGGGCTCCATTTTACAAAAATACTAATTTACAGGTGATTTGAAATTAAGGCTGAGAAACAACCCGTTCTGTTTTGCATTAATCAGTGAAAATTGATAATGGTCTTGGACATTATTATCAATATCCTTGCTCGGATTTTTTCTCTGAACTAAACAGCGATAATTTCAGTTTTATTTGAATGTTTTAACAACATTCCCAGACAGCATTATTTTTACCTCACAGTGATGTGTGATGAGCACTGTATACTCAGCGTCACTACAGTGTACACACCACTCAGTGGGATTCGAACCCACGATTACCCACCATTCCCGAGCAGATGTCTTACCAATAAGTTGAATTCGGTTCTGAATCGGCTTGTCCAACTATTGTCATGATCTACATGTACTGCAGTGGAGTAGATTAGGGAACAAGGGTGTCTGACGATGAATAAAGCAGAATGTAGTCCAAAAGCTTGAGTCAAAATCTTCTCACTCGGAGATGGTGAAGATAAGTATGAGAAGTCGCCCAAATGCACTAAGCAAAAACTGAATTCCCCCTAGGATCCCCAACCTTCTCCACAGCAGTAGATAAATAGTGGGACAAGCTCTTGTAGCAGAACTAAATTCTACTAGGCGAAAAGTAGATAATATCACATTGGCATTACTGCAAATCAAAACCACATCATCTTGAAGTCACTTATACTGTGCACCTTTTGCTATACTTAAGCCCTGTTCACACGATGATAAAAACCCAATCCTTGTGAAATGATCTCAATGTTTGCGAAATATTACAAAATAAGCTTTGTGTGAAAGGGCAGTAATTTTTTACTTGTGAAATGTTAAGCAAACATTGAGCAATTTTTAGCAAGAATCAGTTTGATATGAAAACACAGACGATCTAGAGCAAACAAAGCCATGTGCATGTACACTGTATTATTTCATTTTAATCTATTCAACTCTAGTTACACTTGGGGAGCTTCGGAAACACAACTACAATAGAATGGGATGTAGGACAAGTTTATCAATAGGGTTGCAATGTTAATGTAATGTAGTCATTCATAGTACACTGTCTACTACAGCAGAGCTTTCCCAACTGCAATCACTACGTAGCGCAGACAGCTGTTGCTATGGTAACCTTCCCTCATTTATTGCACAGTGAGCATTTCTGTAGGCCGTTCTCGTCGCAGTAAGAGCAGCGCAGAGCGTGGAACTGGTCGGTGAAGTTGTTGCGGTTGAGTGACTTCTTGCTGCCGCTGCAGACGCGGCAGGGGACATAACGAAATCCGCCGCATTCCCTGCAGTCGGACATCGGCACAAACTTCTGCAAATTGTCAAAACAAATCAATGAATCTAATTATTGTGGCTGTTCTTCCTTCTCCCCCAAAAATAATAATAACAAATAATAATAATAACAACAGTACTAACAACAATAACAATATTAACAACAATAACAATAATAGGCCCAATAATATACATATATTTTTAATAACAGACTTCCTTTTGATCTGGTCTCAAGTTTCAGTCCTATAGATTTATCTGCAGTACAATTTGTTTCAAAAACTTGCCATGAAATTTGGAAGTTTACTTTAATTGACCTAGGACAGTAATGCAACAATATTAACTTTCAGAAAAGGCTCAAACAGTTTAACAATGTTTTGATACAAAGCCAGCATTGGGATTCCATGGGAGTTATGGAGGGCAGGAGGCATACTACCCACAACTACCCTAGCTTTGGTCATGGTGGTGCCTCTTTTAAATAGTTCTGGTTGACTTGAAAGGACTACAATATGAACACCACAAAATGACAAGTTTTAATTGCCACAACTTACAATTCAGTCTGAACTGCCATAGTCAAGAATATTGTCACCCAATACACAATCCTCATTTTGATTGAGCAGAATCAAACATATGTACATGGATGTAAACTGAAAACTTTACATCGTACAAAATCGCCAACAAAAAAAAATGTGTTTTCTCTTTAAAAAGAAAAAAAAGTATAAGCGTGCACATGTAATCAAAAGCACGGTGCACATGTAATCAAAAGTATGGTGCAACTGTATGTACATTTCTTATGTATCCATAATGCAACTTTGAACAGCGGAATGGAAACCAGCGATGTGAGGACCATCTTTGAATCATCTACCCTTTCCCTTTGTCAACAAAGAATTATAAAGCATGCCAAATGCATGTACGTACGTGTACAAGATCAGTAAAGAGCTAACTCTACATTCTGTGTTCTGGGTGTATTTGTTTTAAAACAACATCCACGACTGAACACATACAAGGACCGACTTGCTGAAATGCACCTTTAGTACCATTAACAATACAATGTGGTATTAAAATGGAAATCAGTCAGGCCTAAAAAAAAATCGAATTAGTACATTTGGCAGGATCCTAATATAGCCAACTCTAATCCACAAATTACTTTTAGAGTGAACAGAATATAATGTAAGTTTCCCCCAAAAACATACCCTAAAACATGTAAAAGGATTTCAAATGTTATTTTTGGCCTGCATCGTGACACAGACAGAAACAAGTGTTAATTATGCCGACAAAAATTCAGGTTTTTGTTTTGTTTTCCTAAGCTTTATTTCAAACACATTCTGAAAATTTGATACCGCACCGTCACACGTCTGAGCCCAAAAGAAGAATGAAATATTTGTATTAAAAAAAAAGGTTGGAAAAAAGGCAGTTTTAGCCAGAAGGGCATACCTGTGCATGTAGGCATCTTTCAGACACCCTATTTTGAATATGAACACCCTGCTTAATCGTCATTTACTTGTAAACGTATTGAACACATTTTTTTCAATACATTTTTTTGGATAGGAACAATTTGGGCAAAGTTTTAGAAATTTCTGTATTTTCAAATCCTTTGTACGTACTAAATTACCTTGCTGCCTCCCCCCCCCACACCCACACCCCACCCCCACCCCACCCTCCTCCTTCTTTTAGCTTTTTAAGCTTTGAAAACATTGCCAATTTTGAAGGCCCTGTGAAGACTAGAGATTAGACAGATTATCAAGATGAGCAGATAGATTTATTCCTGATATTCCGGAAGGTTTGGGAGGGTCTGCATCCGGCCGCATGATCAGATCTCTAGAGCACTACAAAACAGACTTGACAGTAACACACAAGGCCATAAACTGATGATTGTCTATCATCATCAGTGTACGAGTACGATAAGGATATTAATGTACACTATGTAGACAAACCTACCTTAAAACAAACAACTCTACAGCTGTTTAAACATTGTATTGACTTATCCTAGCATGGGCGTTTACACCGTCACAGCTATGGCCGCCACACGCGCGTCAACGCACACACACACTGTGAATCCTCTATGCTGATTGGTACATAGCTAACGAGCTATTGTCCTATCACGCGCTCATGCGGCGGCCATAGCTGCGGTGGTGTAAAACACTACGAGCGCTGCTCTGATTACTGTAAAGACCGTGTAAACTGTGACGTCACATGTTTACAAAAGAGCCACAGAGCCTGGACTTCCTACAGGTACAATTTGTACACAGACAGACAATAGAATAATCTTTTGTATTAGGTTTTTAACTAATGGAGAGCACATTTTTATCAACTTTTGATATGAACTAAAAAGGGGACACATCTCAAAAGTTGTTCAGCTGTTATCTTACAATTCTTAACTTGAAACGCCAGTGACAAAACGTAAAACGTGTTTTATGCCAAATGTAGCATTTTGCCTGCCAAAAAATGCCCTGGAGTGCACAAGGTCGCTTTCTATGAGGAAGAACACTTCCATTTGAAAATCATAGATTTAATGTAAGCATCAAGGCCTCCGTAAAACGATTCCAAGCCTGTCTTTAAAAATGATAGGGTTGTAAAATTAAATGAACATTAAATGATTCATAAAGACTTTAACTTCGAATTAAATGAGCTATGTGTGTTTTTGATTTCTTTTTTCTTTTATTTTTTTTTTGCGAATGATTTGCTTATAAACAGGAATGCCAGTTTGAAAAATGGTTCAATTTTAACCGTGACTTTCTCCAAACACGGAATTTGGGCTGAGGAGCACCATACGTCGATTCGTGGCGCGACTGACGAATTGTCAAGGCATGTTATTTTTGGCAACACTTTCTGCTGGAAATGCAATAACATATTGCACACATAATTGCTCACTTGTCTGTATGGATGTGACCATCCATGATAAAGGACCTCAATCAGGGATGTTTGTAAAGGCTTTTATCCAGAGTTAAAGGCAAATACAGAATCGCTAATAAGGCATCAAGAAAGATAAAGTGAATAGTTTTCATCTGAAACCTCACTGATCAAAAATTTCACACTTGTGCTAACCCACCGAAGAAATATTTCCCTCTGAAATACGGTAGAGAAAATAGCTTTGAAAGACCTCAAAATAACCTGCTCATTTTGATTGTGAAAACAAAAAAGAGCAAGTGAACACAATACCTGACAAACAATTAACAGTTTTTGTTGTTTTCACCATCTATACAGAAAACTTGTTTGTGTAATTTCCACCTGTTGGTTGTATGAATGTTGAAAGCTAGAAGATGGAAATGATTTTACTTAAACAAGGATGGAACCTTTAACATCTAACCAATAGCTTTATTCTTGGTTGGAAAGAGCAAAATATATAAGTCGCATGATCGAACACAAGTATACAAAAATGATAAGGTGTCATGTACACCACTGTGTTAATTGTGAAACACCTCTCCTACCTCATAGGAAGGTGTAATATGAAGGTCATATTTATATAAGGTATTCACTATTTGATTTGTGTCACAAAACCATGTACAATCCAACAGTACAGGTGTTGCTGCTGATATCTTGTTTTGTATTTGGAAGTGGACACTGTTAAATATACTTCAAGATAAATTTACTTTTGAGCGATTTCGATACAGTACAACTTGTAACAAAGGTATCATTGTTTTGCGGGGGCATTAATTCATTCCCACCCACCTGTTTTCAGTAAGCACATCAAACAACAAACCTGTGTAAAATTTCATCAAACTAGGGTTTTATCAGGGTCTTTGTGCACATATTATGTGGGTACATATCTGGTTTATTTTGATGGCAACATGCTGATTTGTTGGCCTTGGAAATGCCATTTCCCTGACTTGGACTGTATTTCAGGCAAAACTATTTCTCTGGAAGATTGGTACTTCCATACACTAATCCCAGCAGCTCGTCCATGGTAGATTACACCAACTGCAGAAACGGCTGCTGCACGCACGCGATGTAACAATAGTGTGTCAGCCTACGCATACATGTACATGTACATGTATGTAACAATCAGCATGGAGGATTCAAAGTGCGCGTGCGTCGACTCGTTGGGCGGCCACAGCTACGGTGGTGCAAACCACCATGGACGAGCCGCTCGGAAAAGTGTATAAACTTTATAATCAGTGAGCTTTTAGATTGAAACTGATTTCTAAAAAATACATATAAAATACCAATATGTACACGTTGCCTGTACATGTACTTTGCTTTTAAATAAAGTGGAAACTCAGCTGGACAATCCAAATTCACAGAGTGGAATTTCGCTCAATTTTAAGTTGAAGACACTTTCCAAAAGCATGGTGACTTCTTCTGCTTACAGAGCAGCCTTGAACACAATTTCTACTTCTGGGCACACAAACTTGCCAGCAGTTCATTGTAAGCAGATGAATTACAAACAAATCCAAATCCATTGTAAATGTCAAATCCTAATGATCCTTGATGAAGTCCACATAATTTGCTTACACTTATTTGTCTGCTAGAGCATGCAAACAAATTTGTTTTCTGGTAAACTGCTTCATGACCTTACCTCAAATCTTTCCAGAATCTTCCTTAGCTGTCCGGTCTCATTTAACTCTTCCAGCTTCTCTACATCCTGTAATAAACAATAACCATTTTGCAATTACCGTTTCATTTACCAGCAGAAAGAAACAAACAAACAACCCAACAAACAAACAAACAAATAAAAAAACAACCCAACAACCCGACAAACAAACAAACAAACAAACAACCCAACAAACAAACTCAAATCTAGAGTCCCATTAGACTTTGCAAAACACAATGTTTATGTAAAAGCAAAGACAAAGGAAAACAGAGGCATCTTTGAAGCATCTTGGACTGTATTACTGTTGTTATTTATCAAAAAACCAACATCTTTGTGAGAGGTGTGATTTTTGTTTTAAATGCATGTTAAAGTATCAACAAACATGAGTCAGATGGTTCTTGTTTAGGGACTTTCCCTAAGTTTCCCAAATAGATGTCAAGCAAGAATAGGCGCAAGGTCATGCCATGACTATTCAACAACTGTAGCCAGTAAAAAAAAAAGCTACGTAGCCACTGAAAATAAACAAATACAAGAGTGTTCAGAGTTATCCCCCCACAATGGCTAGCATACGGCAACTCTAGGTCCGATATGCACAAAATGCAGTCGATATCAACCAAAACCTGTTTGTTATTTTCATTTTAGATTTAAGATAAATTTTGCCCAAAAAACATAAATAAAACCATGTAAAATGATCCAGATTGCACAGAAGAGCTTTTTAAAACAAACATAAACATAAAGTAACACAACTTCTGACAACTTTTGTTTTAATTAAGCATGCTTCGGCCAAAGTTGCAAAATTCTGGTCCAGAATGTCCCAGTTTTAAAAAAATCCTTGGGAGAACTCTCTTACAGGGATGAGATTATCAGTAGGGCAAAAGGTCTGAAACTGGATGAAAGGTCTGAAATCTCAATTGCTCTTTGTACTGAATGATGTCCTTCTCTAAGATAAAAAGGTCTGATTTCAGACAAAAGTCTGAAAAATCTCATGCCTGCTCTTACCAGATTTTCCCCTGGTAAGGGGCACTTCTACGTGGAAAATGTAAATTTGTATTGGAACTTTGCAAAGGGCACCATGGCAAAAGCACTGGGCACCACGGCAATTGCTGTGGGTGCCGTGGGTTAATTCGAGGCCTGAATTTGGACAAAACCTGATTGCACTACTTTGTTAACTCTTGTAATTTCGTTTCATGTCATTTTGTGCTCATATTGAAGATACACATTGTCACTTAAAATTCATTACAGAGAATTGTGACAGACTCAAACCATAAAGTAAGAATTACAACGAGACAGTCCAGTACTTTCAACTTCCACAATTTGAGGCCAACATTACGTACGTACGTGTCTATGATCTAAATCCGTAATGGCTATCACATGCACTCATGCATGAACATTCCTGTAAGAATTGTTGAAGTTCTTCAACAATATAGTACATTTGTCGCACTATTTTGTTGACATGAATACCTGTCAATTGTTGCTTGACATACATCTACAGGGTTCCCCTAGGAGCATGTAGCAGACTATTATTGTCCTCATGACATAAGAATAACATCCATAAATTCTGGTCCAATGAACCATACATTTTTTTTTAAAAGAAAGTCCCAAAATGCCTTCTGCTCTCCCCCCAAAAAACCTTTGGAGAGCCCTACCCTTAAATTTGTCAATAGGTAGTTTAAGTCTCGCCAGCATGAAAACATTTTAGGATGATTGGGTTTCCGTGTACATAGCTTTGATGTATGAAAGAAAGTCTGAATGCCTCAGTGTTGGAGTATGCATGTATCATGCAAGACTTGCAAAAGTCTGTACACTCTATGGATAGTACCATGGGATGTGTTCCAACGGTTTATCACTGGTTGTCACTGTCAACCGTCCGTTTGGACGCACTGCACGCGTCTCTGTTCTCTCCCATCCTTACACTGTAACGGTTCCCAAATGCAATTCAAAGATGTACTCTGCAAGTTTTTTTTCCCCACCCACTGCTTCACTGTGGACATGGTGGAACTCTTTGCCTGTATCCTGTTTCCCTGCTGGCTATAATCTTTCTCAATTTAAGCAGAATGTCAAAAGTTTTCTTCTGCCCTAAATTTCTTCTGCTTTCTTTCTCTTTTCCTTGTAGCCCTCCCCTAGAGTGGCCTTGTGCCTTGTGATGGACGACTTACATAAAACAATTTTTTTTTTAAATCTCCAACATGGACCCAACTCTCTAACAAATAACTGAGGAAACTGCCCAGCACAAAAGTTTGAACAGTGTTGTTCAGTTCTCTGTGGCACTTAAGTGGAAATCAGCTCGTAAAGAAGTTTTTCTTCCTCGTACTCACCCCGACTAGCTCTCCGTCAATGAACACAATGGGCAGAGTGACCTGCAGCGTGTCGCCCAGCCTGTCTATCAACTCCTGCTGGTGTTGGGAGTTCATGAAGAGGTCCCGTTCCTCAAAGCGCACCCTGTGATTCTGAAAGAGCTTGCGGACGAACTGGCAATCCTCAAACGTCTGCCGGACGATCCGCATGCTGGTGGTGTAGATGATGATCTTATCCCTCTCGTCTTCGTTATTCACGGCTTTCTGCAATAATCAAAATACTCATGATGAAGCGGCGTAGCCAGGATTTTTTCACGGGGGCGGGGCACATTGGGGTGGCATTGCTTTTCAGTGGGGGGGGGGGTAGGGGCAATGTCTTTTTAATGTAAAGCACTACTCATTTGCCATTTCCTAAAAATCAACAAACATTACAGATTTCCTCCATATTCTTCTGGATTTTTTGGATGATGGATTCATATGATATACCTTACGTAAACATTTCCTGAAACGACAATATAAAATTCTCTGGATTCTATCGTGTGGGGGCACCTGGGGGCACTGGAAAAATGTTGGGGGCACCTAACATCCCCCCATGATGTTGTCATAATGTAAACCAGGGCAGTTATTTTAGCATTGGGCCAGTTTCCTCACTACTGCACAAGTCAAGCAATCTAGTAATTTTCCCAGCACAAACTCAAATTAGTGGGCACCTATTTATGTAAAAGATTCAAATATAACCCTCCATCATTAAGTTAGGCAGGTGACAAAATAAAATATACATTACATTCATGTACGCGAGAAGAAAGAAAATAGTTTTGGTTATGTCAAAACATTTCCAGTCCAATCAAATTCTTCTCTACAATTTAGGTTCATTTTTGAAAGTACACTAGTTGTAAGGCAAATGTAAATGTTTTCTAAAACTAATTTAAAGCTTTCACTAAAAAAAAAAAGATTTTAAAAGTACTCTTTTTCACAAGTTTGCATATATAAGTTTACATGCCTAGTCCTAGTATGGCCATCCTTGTCAGGTATGTCCCTGTTTAAACAGTGACAATTAGTGTACTAGTTCTTATTTGTTTCATAAGGATCAGACTATTGGCTGCCACCGACCGACCGACCGCTAGATGATGATGGTGACGATGACCTTCCCCAACCCTTTAGAATCCAAACGCATGTTTTTGTTTGAGGCTGTTGTTGGACAGAGGACTGCACCGTCAGCAAACTAATTATGCCTTAAATGGGATCAGACATACTGTACCACCATAATCAGAGTCCAACAGTTTTTCGTGTTGAGTTTTTATGGTGTTCAACTTTGTCAGAGTGATGGCAGATCCCATTTTTTGTGTTTTTTTTTTGTTCTTTGTAACTTTGTAATTCTGGATGTTTTTTTAACATGTCACCCCAGGGCCCACAGGGAGAAAAGTTCTTGGATACACGACACGTAACTGATGGGGCTACCCTGGCTAAACAAGATGAAATAAATAAATACATATAAATAAATAAATACAGGGCTCGAATTTTACACTGGACCACAGGCCCGAGGCCAGTGATTTAAGTGTCGGGCCAGTAAACTCATTACTAGACAAGTCCGGCGGTTTTGTGTCTTTCAATTGAATAATAAAACCTCACTGTGTAATATCTTTAACAAAAAGAAACACGAGAAATGATGTTCAAATTGTTGACTTTGAATCTGATCAATATCTTTCAATTCTGTTGAGTATCGAAATATACTCACCCACAAGACAAATTGAGACAAATCTTCTCTTAGTGCTTGTTCAAATAAAAAACAGTTTCCATTTGAAACTTTGTAGAAAGTTCTTTCTCATTAGGATTCTGGTCTTGTAAAATAAATTCTGGTCCGGTAAAAATTTTGAGCTACAAGCCCTGCGGTCTTGTGGAATTTTACCCCAAAGTCGAGCCCTGAAATAGATCTTTGTAGATCACTCAAAGGAGCCTTAATGTTGGGGAGCGCACTGATACTACTTTAAGATTCTTTCACTGGGGGCCGGCCCTTCAAGACCAAACTGACATTATTTGGCTGGTTCACACACTAGCGTACATATGTCCATGACTAGATTACCACATGGTTTAAATGCCTGAGATTCTTGGTTGCTAAGAAAACGAAAATGACAACGACAACAAATGATCATTTGGTGACAACATTGAACCATTAAGTCAACATGTGCAGTGATTTGTAATCGGACGTTTATGACTTCATTCAATCAGGGTGTGATCCAATAAGGACAAAGTCCTGATTATTTTGAGGGCACGTTCTGTCATTAAGGTAACCCTAATCTCCCAGTGGATTTGGCCCTGTTGGCTAGACATCTCCCCAAATCATCCAAAAATACTACACTCTAGGGTAAATCAACACCCAAATGTTTGGAGTTCATACTACCATGTACTTTTCTTTTGATAACAAAATAGCTTGTTTGGCATTTATTTATTTTTTGGTTTGTCAGACAACTTCCTTAATAGGACTTTGGGGGATTTGGGATCGATCTATGTATTTATTTTATTAATAACAATAGTCAATCCATACCCGATGTGACTATGCAGGCCAACACATGAGTGGCATTTTACAAGCCGTTTATAAGTTTTAAAGCCGTTTATAAGCCGGATTATAAGTTTTTCTAGGCGTGTTCCTCAAGAAGCCTCTCCACGTGATGCCTTAAAACTATACTTTCAAACTGCTTTTTGTGGTTAAACTATGGTCTCTTCTCCGATGTTTCATGACTTAAATTTTTCATGGCTATGTACGATTTCATTCTTGCCTCCTAAACAATGTACATTATGTGTACACTAAATAGGCTTACTGGTGCTCAGTGAGAATACATCATGCATTTGTGTATTTGCATCAATGTGAGGACTTTCTTTTGTTCCTTTAACTTAACACTCTCCCATAGACTAAGTGCATGAAATAAATGTGAGGACACTAAAATATAAAGAGATCCGATTTGAAGACAGCATTGTTCCCATTGTGTTCCTTTGTTCTGCTGGGATCCCCACTTTGATTACAATACCATGACATATAGGACATTTATCATACATACATATGTGTAGACATTGTAACTAAATTTAGTAATCCATAGAATTATGCAAAACACGGAGAATGCTGAGCTCCATTGCAGTCTATGTCTGCTAATGCATGCCCTCTCCTCCATTGTACATGTAGGTCTACATGTTTGTCAGGTACATTAGGAGTCCTGACATGTACTTGACAAACATCCATAGAATAGCTTGAAGGTTTACTGAAATAAAAAGTATTAATGCTTTTATGTTACACCAATTTTTATAAAACGATTCACTTGTAAAAAAAACAATCATTTTTTGCATTCCTGTGTATTTTTGCATAATTTGTTTTCTTTAAAAAATAACAGTCTTCAAGAACGCCCACAAACATAGGTCACTATGGCTGGATTCTCAACGTGACATCACATGCATTACAACCAAGAGTGAATTTGTTAATAGAAGAACACATATTTGTCATTCCTTTGGCAGACCCAATCCCAGAACAATTGTTTTCTGAAATAGCTCAGGAAACATTATGTAATGCATGTGATGTCACGTTGAGAATCCAGCCATGTTAGCAAGTGACCTATTTTTGTGGGCGTTCCTGAAGACTGTTATTTTTTAAAGTAAACAAATTATGCGAAAAATACACAGGAATGCAAAAAATTATTTCTTACATGTGAATCGTTTTATAAAAATCATAAGGTGTAACATAAAAGCATTAATACTTTGTATTTCAGAAAACCTTTAACCGTAGGACATCAAGTATAATGTAATGTCCTTATGTCAAAATTTAAACCAGATCAACCAATGGGGAAGCCAAAGTATGTCATACAGCTAAAATGGCAGACTCAAAAAGCAGATTCGCACATCGTCCAAACACTGTGTATCCTTCGTAGAGTAGTATACAACAAAGCATTCATTATCCAAGTTCTATGTAATATCAAAGATGTTGATTAGGCCTAAGATGCAATATGTAATAGTTTGATTGGCAACCACACCAAGGACAATTTTTGATTCTCTACGAGTTCTCATCCACATACGCCTTCTTTGTACAGTACAAACATCTGGAAACAAACAGCATGGTTTTTGGGGTTTTTTTACTGTACATTGTAGCATGACAAACTGCATGAATGTGTACATTGTACATTGTAAGGGTGCAAAACGCCTCAATATTTTTTTTTTTAAGGCTAAGGTCAGACACCATCAGGGAAGGGCAGTTTTTCCTTTAAGATAAAGCATACTCCATGAGAAATGCTTTTAAATTTCTTCTAGAACATTCAAAGGGCACCAATGCAATGACCAGAGGCATAGAGGCAGTTATGGGTCTCTGTTGACTGTCAAGCCTGGTAGTTTACTGCATACTGTGCAACCAGACTCGGATCCAGACTCTTAATAAGAAATTATGTCCTTCGCCTGGAAAAAATAATCAAGATTTAATTTCCCAGGTGGTGTACAAATGAAAGAACAATATTGCGATGCAATTAAAGTTTGCAAAAGCGTACAGTTGTGTTTCGCAGAATCGGCGTGCATCAGGCCTAGTGTGCATTGAAGGTGATATTGAAATTACACCCTGTCAAGGAGGATTGTTTGCTGTAAAGAATTAAGGTTTTTTTTGGTAAATGGAAACAAAAATTCAAGTTCAACTATCCTGATGTTTTTCAGTAAATTAATTTCAATTGTAAACTTTGTGTTTTTACTACAGATCTTTGCCTATAACACTAGTTTCCTTTTTACAGCTCTTTTCAAAATGGAACAGTTGAGATCATTTCAGTGACAATTTCAAAATTTTCTAGTTCCCATCAAAGCATTTTGTGTAGTTTTATGAATGGCACCATAGAATTAGAAATAAACCAGAGAATGGGGGTTTCCCACTCTTTCTTGTCCTCTATGGAGTGAAAAATACATGTAGTAAACCCTCGGCTTGCCTCGGCTGTGCCACAACGCGTTCGGTTACCATCACTTTGATTACCCGCTTGTCACAGAGAAACCCTCACGTTTACTTTTAAATGCATATTCATTAGCTGCTGTGAATATTAAGGTGACCTGTAAGTAGTGTGAATAATGCATACATTAGACCAACAGCCCAAACCAGCAATGCCATGGTTGACTGAAGCTGAACAGGTAATAACAATAAGAAACAGGAGTTGAGGAATGCTTGTGTTGGGGTTTACAGGGTTGTCAGTTGTATCAGGTCAATCTTGAATTAGAAAAGGATTTGAGGTGAAAGTTGAGTGCAGGGTTGAAGAATGATGCAAATATGATGCAAATTTTGAGTTCCCTGTTTTTTCTGTGTGAAGTAAATGTTAAGGAGTTGTCTCCAAGTTTTCTGTCCGTGAGGACTGCCTTAGTTACACTCAGCTCTGCTGCAGTAGACATTGTTTTTATTGGGAGTATTTCAGGCTCTTAGTTGTAGTCAATACAAGCATTCAGGCTTGTATTTGCTGTTGCAATTATCTTTAAACATTCTGAGTGTCATTAGGGTGATTTTTCCCCTACCATCTGTAAACTTTTGGCAAGAGAGGAGACAAGTCCGGAGACGGACAAAAAAATGTAAGTTGAACCTTCTGTTGTACATGTATATTGTACTTTTGAGTAAATTTTTAAACGGAAAAGTTTCCATTAACGGACTGCCACTTTCTAAGGGATTTTTGGGATTTTTAATGATCTTGGGCTTTGTTTCCTTTAAATATTCCTTTTGAGGAAGTGGTATCTAATTAAAACGCTAATTATTTACCTTTCGCGCATTCATGCCCAAAGGAACTAAAATGGCGTTCAGCGAGTAGCGTTGTCAAGCCCAACATAGACATGAAAATGGCTTATTTTTCATGATTTCGCCACTTCATAATCATTCAAAGTGCCTGTTCCTCTCTGTATACATTCTGTCAACCTTTCTGGACAGGAATAGATATAATTTGATCTATGATAAAGTGGCAGCTGGATACGGCATTTTTGCCTTTAAAACTCATATTATATTGCCAAGTTAAGAAATCTTACAGGCTTGACATTTATGTTAACCCAAGTTATGTGGCTAGAGACACAGATACATGTACATCAAGTGAAGACTTTCTTGTGCTTTTCATATTTAGTAAGTTGTACATAATCTAAACCAAAAATTATGGCAAGTGTTTGGTTTGCCATGAACTTGCAGAAGGCTTTGGTTCTGGCCACTACTTTATGCTGGAGCACCCCTTTTGTGGTGAAGTTCATCCTACACTTCAAAAATGTTTAAGGGTAGACATCTTAACACCACTCTCTGGAGTCAGTTAATGAACTCAGCCGCGTACAACGCAGCCTCGTTATAATTATGCACTGAATAATCCAAAATGGAGATTTCTACCGCCCGCCATTTTGCCTTATCCTTAACATGGATGGAGTAGCCAGCAAAATTAGCTTGATGATTGGTGCGGTGGTAACATTTGAATATAAGTTTGTTTAGAATTGTATAACGAGTGCCCTTCCTTACCATAGGCGACTTTAGTCTACTGCACTCATACCCCCTCTTCTTTGCCATTGGCGACTTAAGTTGACCAAACTTACACACAAAAAGCACTCAAGCCTGAGCTCAAAGGCCATTTGTTATGAAGCTGTAATTTTGTCCATGTTCACCCTCCATACCCAAGCTTCCCATCGATGGAAATAATAAGATCGGATCTTTCTATGGATGGTAAATTAAAATAAGGTTGCTATCATGCAATCCCTTCAAATTAAGTGGAAAGATCCGAAATGCCAAACAACTATGAAGTGCCATATGATTGTGTACAAAAAAGTGTTTGAGTTTACAGATCTCTCTTAGGAAACAAAGATCATGAACTTTAACATTTATTGGCCAAACTCAATGATCTTTAGAATATTATAAGAAAGGGAATTCAATAAGTGAGAATTTTGTTATTACTTATTTTGCTGCAAAACGATATCTTCAAGGTGATAGTAGAGTTGCCTTTGAAAGGGCCTGGAAGTACATGTAATTATATTGTTTCAAATGACATTTTAAAAAGTCCTGTTTTTTTTCTTCTTGTTTTTAGTATAAAAAAAAATCCATAACAATAATATTGAAAATCAGGAAAAATCTGAATTTTCATGCAGTCAGATTCAGCACTTTAGTAGTCCTTAGTCCCCCCCTTGAAACTTCTCCAGGGAGCATACAAGAAATCCATAGCATTCATTCAACATTCAGCAACTCAGGTAAAGCTTTTGGTTACACATGGTAACACACACAACATGTGTGGGTTCATTTTAATAAAGAGGAAGGTAGGCCTACACCTTAAAGACACCTGCTCGTCACCATTACCCGTCAATTATTTCTGTGGCACAAAACAACGCGTGCGTCGGTCAAAGGTGATCTTTTGTGGCACGAATTTGTCGTGCGTTGACGAGTGGGCGTCTTTAATCTTTACTTGAAACTTTTTGAAACTCTTTGGAGAAAAGAAAAGGTCACAACACGATGAACAAGTTGTTAGACACGTAGAACTTTGCAATGACCATAATAATAATATAATACAACATAGTTTATTACATTTTTAGTTCGCCCTATCCATCCGAGGATGTTAGACGGCACAAACTTAATCAGCCCAGTGACTACATGTAGTGTAACGACCCCACTAATTTTTTACTTTGTCCTGCCCTCTACTCCAAGATATTACATCTTGCTTTCTGTTAACTTAATTTGTAGAAACTATACAACTGATATAGAGGGTATGCACAACCATTTTCCTACAGTTAACTCATGACCATTTTAACCTCATTGAGGGCGCTGTTGTACATACATGTACCTCTATGGGACTCATGACGTCAGAGGCATAAGGTTCATTAGAGAAGGGGCTTATATTATAATTATCAAAAAATTATTTAAAAAATTGGCATTTTGATCATTTTATTATTTGAGTTTAGAAACTTATGCAACTCGCATGACCGCCGAAATAATGTTGTATCTTTTCCCTCTGCTCTGACTTACCTTTGCATGGTTTAGCGGCTTGTAATTGAAGTTCATAATACCCGCCCTAACCCTGTTAGTCACGCCCCTCACTGTTCCTTTTGCACTTGTTATATCATCACCATCTCCTGTGGTCAGGCCTCGTTTCCCGACAAACCTCAGAGTTCTGTTCTCATCATCTGATCCACCCTGGGCCTCTGCCGATTGTTGATGGTTACCAACTTTCTTGGCAGCATTTTCATTGACATGAAACTGGTACCCCATTTGATTGGCGGACTTGCCCCGAACACGCTGCTGCTGCTGATTCGGATGCGGATTTTTACTTTTGGACGGTTTGGGAGCAACGGCAGGCATACGTGGTGTTGTTGCTTGCGAGGAGAATAATTCTGACGTTGGTCTCGGACTATGAAGACTTAAATTTGATATAGTGTCACTGATGTGTTGAAGAAGTTCACTCTCTGTTGGTGCGGTTCCATTCACTAAAAAATGGTGGCTATTCATGTACAAAGGTTCACTCGTTTCCCCATTATCGTCTGGTTCTGTGTTGTTGTTACCATTGAAGTGTTCTCCGTTGACTTTACGGCCAGCCAGCTGGCCTCGTGAGTCATCGGCTTCACCGCCGTTGACATGCTGGGACTCCTCCCTGCCATTCTGCAACTGGGCCATGGTCCGGCTCCACCACCCAAAAATCCTCGTAGTCGCACGAACTGTCAGTGGATCGAAAGGATCACGAGTGACTCATCCCCCCCATAAGTCAACTGAAATGTCTGGGAAAATTGTCCGCGAGCTCCGGCAGTAGTATGTGATATATCATCACTCTGATGTTGCGATTCGAGTGAAGTTATGTCATTATAAAGGTCAATCTGTAAACAAACATGATCAGAAAATATCCACTTTCGTGGTCCACTCTCTCTCTCTCCCGATCCCCTTATGTTATGTCTGCCTTAGCGAATGTGTGTGTGTACAAAAAATAACGCCGTTGATATTTCGATATCCCCCAATCTACGTCGTACACAAGAAAGCATATCCGAAGAAATTATTGTTCTACGCCGTAAGAGGGCGTTTGTCAAACTCTGAGCTACAGCTCTACGCATCTGAGACATCTATTGTCGGTCTATCTGTCTGAAGCTACATTATCGGGCGAGTTGTCTGTACAAACGGCACTTGTGGTTTTTCTACCTTGTTTGGGTTAACCCCACAATGTTTTTAATACAAAAAAAAAATAAGGAATGGGACGTGTACAAAACTAATGGGAAAACCCCACTATGTCACTCTGATAGGTCTGACTGTCTGCCTGTCGGTAAGCAGGAAACCTGATAAAGTGAAACTTGGAATTTAAAGAAAATTTATTTGGAAAGATTAACCAAGATGAGAATTTCGTTGTTCATCGGCTGACGTCATTTACAATCTATATGCCATGCCAGTTGTCTTGAGAAACTTAAACGTTGTATTGACATGACCCTAGTCTTGACCTTGTCCTTGTCCTTGAAGAAGCCTACAGTTGAAGTGGATTATTCTTGGGCCTTATTTTTAGGTTTGCAGTCAACAATTATTGGGAACCTGGAAATGATTCCTATGTATATAAAATGACAATTTGACTTGTGGCCTTTACAAAAAAATAAGAATAATTACGCCACATTCGACAGCGCCCTCTTGTGGCAATTTTTAAAATACACTTCTGTTACAAACTGAAAATGATCGTGCCCGGCCGGACACGATATCACTAATTACAGGATCTGATCCAAGGAACAACAAAAAAAAATGTCCAGGTTGAGGTGAACTCGTCCGGTCTGGATACTTGGCGAAGATCGATGATGGTCCGGAAATCTGCTTGCTAATTCTAATTCTCATTATAACACCAGATCGGATTCACAGGGTAATCTTGCTTCTCCTTTCAAATTAACTAAATCCAATTTTGGAAAACTTAAATTTATTGCTCGCGGCGTAAATCTATTCAACGATCTCCCTGCCACACTCGAACATCATTTGCCCTCCTGGTCCACTCTAGCCAGTTTTAAACGCCAGTACAAGAATTTTAGCATTTTTGCATGTATGGCTTTAATTGTTATTTTGTCTCTCTGTTAATTTCTATTAATGTATTTTAGTGCAATTTTTAATATTGGTTTTTTTTCATCTCTTCTGGTTGGCCCAGATTTTATATCTCATCACCATTAAGGTTTACTGTATATTGTATCGATTTGATCTACCTTGCTTCACTTTTTTCCCCAATAATTTATCTTTTTAATGTTTTTGGTAATGTAACGGCCCGGGAAGGAGGCCGGTCCTTTAATTAAAAAGGACGAGCACTTGGACTTAGATAGGCAATTAATACACAGGATGGCGATACTCTGTAGGGTGAACTCAATTAATTTAATCTTCATCAGCTCTGGGCCCATCAAGAAAACACTAGGTGTAACTAGCAGTCAACTAAATACCAAGATGAACACAGAGAAGAACCCAAAAAGATCAAGAACCTGGAAGAACCCCCATTACTGGGGGTTCTCTGACAAATGCTCTCTTACATCCAGGGCATAAAATCACGTCCCTGAGCCATGCTCAGTCACAAAATGGAGAAAAATAGAGACAAACTATAACATGTACAGTATGTGTGTCTCACACAGCCTCCAGCAAAAGAGAAAAATATGAGGTGCCGCACAACCTCTTCCAAAATTACTACGCCAATAAATATACCTAATACCAATCCAGGCAATGCAAAGATAATTTGGAAATAATCACTTTCTTGGCTTCTTGTATGATAAATGTAATGTGATAAACAACATGAAGTGTAGATTACTAATACCATTCATCAATAGTTGTAATAAACTTGAATAACAATTAAAGAACTACTAAACTAAAGACCTATTTTCAATGGATGGATAAGTTGCGATCCGTCCTTTAGCAACAAGTATAAAGGTCCATAATAAAGTTTTAGGGTTAGTTTCAAAAGAAAGATTGAGGGCGCACTTGCGTTCCCCTACAGTAATTTCCTATTTTTATTGTAATGCATGTTTGTAATTGCTGGGCACGTTTGAAAAACAGTGTTTTACTGAAGAGTTAACCCACTCCCCCGGATAAACAAGGGGGAAAAATAAACAGATAAATAAATAATGAAATAAATATACCGTTATTTCTCTGACCGAAACTACTTTCAGTACTAATAATAGATACACTGCAGTGACCACTCACTACAAAATTATATTGGGTGTTAAAATAATTACAGGCTGATTATATAGAATGTAACCAAATATGTGTTCAATCCCGCCGGTAACATTGTGTTCCAGCAGTTCGGTTGTTGAGTTTCGATTTTTCCTTTCCTCCATGCCTGACTGAAATAATCGGACAGACAAAATTGTCCCCAGACTCGATCACAATGCCTCAAATGGTGGCTTTTTAAAAGGTCATTGCGCATTATATATTGACGCCAATATTAAATTATTCACGGTGTGTGTGCCCCAAAAGTCGCAAATATTGACGGCAATGTTGCCGTCAATTCACGACTTAGGGCCCCAAGTAGCAACTATTGATGGCAATAATATTCACGATTTGAACCCCAAGTTGCAAATATTGACGGCTGCCGTCGGTATTTGCGACATTGACGCCAATATTGCCGTATTTGCGACAAGGGCAAAATCGTTAATATTGACGGCAACATTGTCGTCAATTTGCCACTATAGGGGCACAACTCGTGAATATTGACGGCAATGGTGGCGCCAATAGGCGATGTCCCTTTAAACCATACCATAAAAAGGAGAAAAGCAATATTGCAAAATGAATAAAAAGTTACTTTATTTGTTACACAATTTATGAAATTAATCATAATGAATGGACGAATCGATTGGGCAGATGTTGGTATTCATGAAATTAATGATCGTCAACAACAAAATAATTTGGCAGTAGTTCATTAATAATTCAAATGATTGAAAGTATATATTTTTTATTCACCATAGTTCATTTTATGTTTCCACATAAATAATTATATTATGCCTCACAAAACCGTTAGATGGTTTTAGTTACAATTATTTATACCCGTTTAATAATGCCGGTTGGCATCGTCTGCTTGCAAATTCCCAAACGCGTTGAGTCTGAATGGACTGCGCCCTCCTCGCTCGTTCATGGTATTTCCGCAGCTAGGACGTCAGCGCACATGTACCATTCAGCATGGAGGATTCAGCATGGAGGATTCAAAGTGCGTGTGCTTGGACACGCGCGTGCGGTTGCCATAGCTGCGGTGGCGTAAAAAAGCAAAATACTTCAGACTGTCTCTGAAGCCCGGTTCATACTTCACGCGAATGGCGAAAGCGAAGCGATTTTTTTGCATCAAAACAGCGCGTACTGAATATTGTTGCGTCACCAAAATTCGCTTCGCCTTCGCTTTCGCGTGAAGTATGAACCGGGCCTTAGGCGAATAAATGGTTCCTAAATTATTTTCAGGGAGCGCCAGGGTAATGAAACGAAATAAGTTAAATAAGCCATAAATGAACACATAATAAGTGGGGAAACAACATGCAGCTCTGTTTTTTCCATGTTTGTTGTTGGGTATCCCGATGCCCATTCCCTCCTTTAACGCATATATCAGAGTTCGACAGTTGGAAAAACTTGCCTTGGAAAGAATCCGAACCCACGTGAGACGTGATCCAGTTTAAGGAAGGGGACATATACCGACGTCTTGAAGATCATATCGCCAACATTCATCGTTCAAGAACGGCGGGTACCTCGGGGCTGCGCAGGCCAACTCTTTTTTTAGTTATATACCACTTCGATTTCTTGTCCCTAAATAGGGCTTCTCGTGCATGGGGGTGGTTCGTGTTGTGGAAGCGGTTCGTGGATGATAGCGCCCTCTTGCGGAGAAAATTGTGGCAAAACAAAACGAGGTCTTGCACACAGAGGCTATCGTGCGCACACACCAGGCATCTTATGGCCTATAGCATTTTAAGGATGACTGCTCTATGGTCTGACGCCCATGTTTAGACAACCCACTCATGACACGCTATGCTTGGAGGTAATTCGATGATGTAACAATGGAAACGCAGAGATTTGTACGCGCGGCGCACAGGATTGGCCAATGAACAACCTCATTTTGACCTCTAGGCGAGGGCGCCCTACTCAAATGACGTCATGTGCATAAGGTCTATTACAACTTTTTGCACCACAGGTGCTCCTTTGTTTTAACAGCGGCGCTCTATCGCTCAAAATCATTGGGAACGTTGTTTAGAAGTTGTTTTAGAATTTTCAGAGTAGTGGGTGGTTCAGGAACGGTATTTATTTGATTTTGTGTTTATAGTGAAAAAATCAAATGACAAGGATCTATGGTCAGTTATATTTAACAAATATTTAGTGACTTTAATTCGTGAAATGGGAAGAATATTATCGCTCGGTAAAATTTGGACTGTTCCATTTCACTCGGCTTCGCCTCGTGAAATGGAACAGTCCAAATTTTACCTCTCGATAATATTCCTCCCATTGCACTCTGAGTCACTCAATATTTGTATACTATTCCCCATGGGCAAATAGGGCTTTTGGATTACCGACGCTGATGGGAATAATATTGAATGTCATGTGATGTAAGTTCCACCAATAAAAATAATGACAAGGATCTGTATGCCAGTTATATAATGCTATTTTTTATAAGAACTTAGTAATGTTGTTGTTTGTTATTATAGTGTTATCAAAGATACTATAAAATATAGTATGTTGGTCTTATTATTCAGTCATCAATAACTCATACAAAGGTATCTTTTTCCAGTTATTTACTATCGTTAATGATTTTACTTGTCACAAAATTTCAAACAACCATCCCAGGATATGATTGTCATACCGGTTATTTCACCGGGTTTCCTGGTAACAATGCAATGTACCTAATCTTGGCATTTAAAGGTAAAATATAGAATTGTTCAAGCTGATAGTGCAGTGTTCTTACTTTGTGAGATTCAATATATACATGTATGGGAAAAAAATTAACCTGCGAAAATTTAGGCTCAATCCGTCGTCTGAGGCAGGAGAAAATATATATAGTGACTAAAAACCATGCACACTAATTTTCAGCGCATGTAAACACGTTGTCCTTAATTTCGATTTTTACAATCGAAATTAAAATCATGAGGTCTTCAAATTCTATTTTCTCTGCTTTGACAGTATTTCAGACGGAAATATTTCTGTGGAGGATTGGAACTGGTGTGAACTTCATAATCAGTAAGAGTTCAGACGGATACGAACAAAAACATGTTTTGGGATGAAGACCAATCCTGTATTCTACCTTTAAAATAACTGTCGAACGATTGGCACGTGGCACTAGCTGTACGCACATTTTTATAAATTAATTACCGGTAGAAAGTGGGGCTTCTGAAATATTTAGACATAACGCAACAAACCACAAGGGGGAAACTGACTGGAAAATTTTCTTTTATATATTTAAACGGTAGAGTTCATAATGAATTCATATGAAGCACTTAAGCTTACTATTTTATTTAATATTGAATCCATTTGTTGCACGACACAGGATTGAATTTTGTATTTTAAAGAAGGTTTAATTTTATATACTGCACACACGGGGATCGTTGTCATTTTATTGGTAAAACACGCGTCACGCGTCTTCCTTTATTTTGCCATTACTGGCGCAACGCTCCAGAATTTAATAATAGGAGTGATGTATGGATAATTATGGGACGCTTCGCACGTTGTTTCCAAAATGATCGTTCCTCGCCCGTTCGAGGCAAGGTCGTTTCCCGGGGATAAGGGGTGTGTCTACATGGGGTCGTCCACGTTGTTTATAAGTTGTTTTCTTTCTTTCTTTTTTTCTTTAGAATTTTTCAGAGTATAGTTGGACGAGCTTCCGTGTCTATTTTGTGTTTATATTGTGACCAAAATTTCAAATGACAAGGATCTATGTGCGGGTTATATAAAACAAGTATTGAATGCATACTGTCGTGCATTTGTCACAGAATATATTCACTCAGTGAAATCTGGTTTTTGCAAACATCGTCAGAACTCGCCTGCCGAGGACCTCATCAACATCACCCCAGATATGGCTCATTTGCTCCTGGTCGAAAATCTCGTTTGGGCGGCACTAAAGACTAGGAGAACCAATAACACTGTTGTTTGCACTCCTATTTATGCACGCGTCAGAACAGAAGCGATAGCTGCCACCATAATAAATTTTCCTCCCAATTAATTCGTCCGAACGACTTATTGTCTCGTACGTAATGTAAATATAGCTTAACACTAATAGACCTTTCCCATGAAAAATGTAAATACACATCATGCGTATACGCACTGACACTACTGGGCCCAATTTCATAGAGCTGCTTAACATAACACCCGATTTTGTGCTTACTGTGCGATTTCCATTTCCATAGCGCTGCTAACCGTAAGCACACAAAAAGGCAGGCTATAAACCTTCCGGTGCTTACTGTAGGAAAAATGAATGACTTAACAATGCAAATCCTTGGTGAACGCGCAAGCTGGCCGCCTAATTTTCTTGCTAGCCTGTGAAATACTCTCTAAATGTAAAAGAGTGAAAATTTCACTCGCTTGCCAGAGTGGTGTCAGTTTGGCTCTTTTGAGGATGAAACACACTCTTCGCCACTCTTTTTTGAGTGAAAGTGGAGTGAATTTCACTCTGAATCTAGTGAAAATATGTTTTTCACTGTAAAAAGAGTTGTCCGCCATGGCTCCTTGCAAGCGTGGTATGGTGGACAAAAAGAGTGGGTTTTCACTCTTTTACATTAAGAGAGTACGCTTAAGCTTAAGCAAATTTTTCTGCTATAGTTACCACGAAAATTTGCTTACCGTTAAGCAGCGCTATAAAATTGGGCCCTGGTGGGCAAAATGAGGGAACATCCAACCTTTTTGTGAGGGGCTAATTGTGGCGCGACGCACACGCGTTTGTGCGTCTGCCTATTGACCCCTTTTACAAGCACGTCACACGCGCCGACTGTACCACGCTCACCATTTTGGTGGTCAATAGGTTTACGTGTAAACGCCAGGTCTCCTAAAATGCACTCTTCACTGAATAACTCAGTGACATTGACCACCAAAATGGCGCAACCAAGATTATTGTGACGATGACGTCAGGTGAAATGGGTCAATAGTGAACAACTCTATGGCGTTTGTCAACCAGTAACGTCTTTACGCATGCGTGAATGTAGTTAACTCCGATGGACCAACTAACAACTACGACAGACCAACTCATAAGTTTGAGGCTGTCCTCTACAAAATTATGGAACACCAAACAATAATGGCCGTTGCAGAAACGAAACCTCCGTGACAGTAATTAAAATAGTCATCATTTCACGAATACGCCACTAAAAGCTTTGCGAACACTTCATTCATCATGCCCCTGAATTCGCCGTTGACAATAAACGAAGTTGACGTTGCGTGCTTAATTCAATCATACATTAATCTCACTGGTATAGGCCTAACGGGAAATACGCAAAGTGAACAAAATGCCCCATCGCCTTTCTACCATTACGGACCCACATCAGTTGAATAGCCCTAGTATGTCAGTAACCTTCCCTGACAAAAAGCTGTATCCACAACATGTTTCGTCAATTTAGAGGGTCAGTGTGTATTGAAGTTGGAATAGCATTTACTTTTTGGTAAACTGGGAGACTTTGGAACGCCAGGTGTGACCAGATTTACCCGGTCCCATTATTTCGGTAATCAAACGCGTACTTATTTCAGAGACCAGTGGATTTAAAACCTGGTAAAGTGGTTGAATTTTTGTCGTGTGTTTTGAGCGGGCAGCGGTGTCAGGACCCCATTGATTAAGACCATGATAAAAACAAAAGTCATACTCGAGTCAAGTCTCGCGTGAACTAGAGACTCCTATACGTTATTTTGTTTAACATTTTGAAATATTTTTAAAGTATGTGCAACATAAAACGTCGTAAATTGGTTGTAATAGTGATACCTGATATAACATCAGCGTCAGCCTACGCAAATGAACACTTGCACAGCACCCGTATACTATGTTTCAAGTTGATATGAACTGGAAAGTAAAATGAGACAGGCCTACGCAAAACTGCCAATGAAAAAAAAATGGGAAAAAATCTGACAAAAATAATCGTGCCTTACACGTAAAAATCCGAACAAAGAAAAAAAATTGTTGAACTTCAGCCCAAACACATACGAAGGTAATTTTAAAGCTATATAAGCACAGCGTAAAGCAGAGTTTAAATGCAGTTGTAGCCATGTGCCAATAAGCTTACTGTACCCGAAAGGTATAGAGTCACATATTTGTGTTTTACCCACACACCGATGTGTGTTAAGCCGAGTCCTGTGAAATACCAGAAATAAGACGCGCAATCAGTTAATGCGGTGATTTAACCTCAGCGCACGCGTATCTAGCACTGCATGCGCTCGCCCATATAGATATAGAATAGAAATAATTTGAATAGACCGATTGCGCGACAATGTTTACATGCAGTCACGTGACCCCCTATCGGGTATGACGTCATACAGCTGGTGAAAAAATACGTGTAACGAGATAGACCGTGACACAGAGTGAGTTTGAAAACAGTCGATTATACTTTCGTTAAGCGATGAATTAGTTAATCAGCCCCTTGATTTAAAGTAGTATGGTGTGGCATTATTAAATCACATCTCTGTTTCATAATTTAACAGAATTCTTCTGAAAAGAGTTTTTTTAAGCCATGCACTACCGGCGTCGGACGACTATTATGTAGCCACCCGTCTGTTATTTTGTTCGTAATGTTGGCCTAAATCACTGTAAAAAAGGATAAACAACGTTGGAAAAGTGAGCATTAATACCTAGCCTTGTAGAATTTCAAATAGGCAAAGGAATCACACAGTTTTGGAAAGCAATTTCTTTGTATGATTTCAGCTTCAAAACTTTGAATTTTTTGTGTTGAAGAGTATATGGTGATCGCGGTCGTCTGGCCTAACGTTCCGTCGCGCTGTACACATCGTGCACATTTATACGGTACTTGTACAATTTTCAAGACTTGCTAGAACTGTCCTTTTTATTCAGCCACTTGAAGGTCTTTGGTACAAACTATGGAATATGTTTCACAGATTTCGAGCAAAAAAGCCTCGATCGAATTAGCTAAATGCATTAATAATCGTGTACCGTACCACCCTTTCCTATGGAGGATTACGTGTGTGTTTACATTTTTAACCCAACAGGGGTCACGTGACGTAGGTCGCGCAATCGGTCTATTGGTACAATAAAATTAAAGTATGTCAAATACAAACTTGTTTTGAGATATATTGATTTAAAAGTTATACATTTGATTGGTGATGACCAATCAAAATAGTCAAATGATTAGTTAAAATGACAAGTTAATATCCTTGCATTACTAATTAACTTTCTTGCATTACTAATTAATTTTTCGTGCATTACTAATCATTTGAGAAGTTAGTCAAATAAGACACTTTTCATGACTAATTATAATTAGTCAAATAACCCATGCATGACGATTTGTATTATTCGTCAAATAAGACAGTGTGCATTGCTAATCTTTATAGTCATTGACGTAATAAAACTTTCAGTGTTCTTGATTACGTTATAAATTAAAAACAATTGAAATCCATCATGTATAGTTCTGCTTCAATAAATATGGACTTTTCCCTGACATAGCTAGAACTTTAGTATTGTAAAGAAAAAGAACAGCTGAATACGCATACTCGCTGGCATACTCGCAACCACGCGTGCGTGACCCGCTCGCGAACTTAAGTCAACCAAATTAACAAATCACCCCCACTTTTAGTACACAATGTTTCATAAATCCACCATTACCTGAACGAAGAAAAACTTTGACAAAGTCATTACGACATTATGTCATCAATGTGAGTAACGTGTCTGTTTGATGTTTTACCCGCACAGATCTGGCTGACAGGCTTTCGTACGGACCGGTGATCATTCTAATAAATTATGAGATTAAGTTTTCGTTCTTCTTTCCAACATTGATTTTTTCAACATAATTTCATTGAAATTGGACGAGAGACACGAACATGCGCGATAAAAACTTATTTGTAACAAAAGCATTGAAACGTGGCACGAAAACCTGGCCGCGAACTCGGCTATTAACCTTTGTAAACTAACATTAATTATAGATTATTAAAAAAAAAATCTATAACGCGTAATTACCATGTGCTCGAAGTGACTAGATTCATGATAAATGCACGGGCGGACCCCAGCTGCAATCATGCAAAAATGAATTTAAAAAATGCTCGCCGAATGGGACTTTGAAGATCAGCTACTATGGACATTCGGAGGTAACTAATAACTTAGACTAACTTGATAACAATTTAGAGCTTGAAATTTTTCTACTTAAAACAAATATATGAAACAATACTGCCAGTAACAGTGTCCGCTTGACCTATGCGAAAACCAGCATGCTGGGGGTCGCCATGGCCTAGGCTACATTGCGTTTTCACGGTGTCACATGGACACTGTCGCTGACGGTCTCTTTTTTTCATAAAGGTAGGAGAAGCTCCAAGCTCTAAAATCACTGTTATCAAGTTGGTGTAGGTTATCACTTACCTTCGAATGTTCATAGTATAGCTGATCTTCAAAGCCCCCTTCGGTGATTATTGTCTTCATTTTTTCCATTATTGCAGCCGGTGTCCGTCATTACGTATCATGAAAATTACCTAAATATCTGTTACGATTTGAACATGTAAAACACAGTTAAAAGGTCCCTAACAACAAATTATAATTCCAGTTATTGTACACAGACATTATGCATTTTATTTTACTTCGAATTTCTCTAGAATTTTACGTAATCCTGATTATACAGGTGAAAGGTAAATTTACATACCTGTTTTTCAAAGTAAAATTTTACAAAACTTGCATGAAAAATTTTAACAAACATCTGTTGTGGATTTACCTAACTATTAGCAGGTTCTTATGGCACATTGCAATTATAAATATATATCAGCCTGTGGGTTTTTTCTGTGAGTGAATTAAACACATGTTCTTCTGTCATGCACTTCATACCCATTCTGTGTATTCGTGATTTAAATCATAATGACAACTTGATGCAAGACGAAGAGCAGATAATGATTTGTTTCAGGTCAATAATACAAAAACCATGCTAATAACTTTTTTCATCTACAGTTAAAATCTACAAAACAAACACTGCCGCTCAAAATCTCGTGGGTCCATATTTATAATTCAACACGTAACACAACATTTTTAAGTCAGCAATTTTTAAATACCTCCAAATTCTAAATAGTTTCCCTAAATCCCTATTTGGGGTAACATGCCCTCCATACCCCCAGTGTTGTAGTCGAGTCACCTGGGTCCGAGTCCGAGTCCTAGTCACGAGTCACTTGGGTCGAGTCCGAGTCCGAGTCTTTTGCCGACGTGACTGGAGTCGAGTCCCGAGTCACGGAAATTCCTACTAGAGACGATTCGACTCTGAGTCCTGAACTCGAGTCCTACAACTCTGGTAACTACATTTTAAGGATCAGAAATAAAGTAAAGCTAGTTTTTTTTATAGCTCAGAGCAAAGCCGTTCATATTGAAAATGCATGCAGTTGATGTTTTAATTAAAGAATAATACGAATAAAAAGTTCTATTATCTATATTGAGAAATATTTTACTGGCCTAAAATGGTTTGACATTTCTGAAAGTATGTATGAATAAATAGACTTACAAGTTTTCAGTTATTTCAACATCAATTTGTGTTTGAATATAACTATTCGGTTTCGTCTCGGAGGTAATTTGCTTACAAACACTACATATCAACAAAGACCAGGGACGGATCCAGGATTTTCCGAACGGGGGTGGGGGGGGGGGGTGGAATTTACCGATCAAGCAGCAAATGATAATTGAAGGCATGTTTTTGTGGCAACTGCAAGCGCGTATCGTTTTTTACCCGCCCCTCTTATTGTTTGACATTACAGTGAACATTGCAGTATAATGTCCAAAGTTTATTTTTCATTAAGTGGGCGGGATGATATCTTTTTTCTTTTTTTTCGGAAGGAAAATTTAGGGGGCGTGCGCCCCTCACGGCCCCCCGGAAACGCCCCTGAAGCCAAAGTGTCGGCAGCAAAAGCCCTGAGCTTATAGTTGAAACTTTCATATAGCCCCTATAGTGTGTACGCTCGTAACAAAGATATGTTTTGTTCTGCAAACCATGTAGCTATTGAGTGTTTCATACCTTCCAATCAAATAAATCTTTTGGTAGATTTAGCTTATCCTGTTCAAGTTTGGATCCCACCACAGAGTTCCACTCGTCGATATATCTGTGGTCGATTCCATGCTTGCTGTGGGGTATCCCGATGCCGATTCCTTCCTTCAACGCCTTATATTTGTTAGGGGTCAACTGCTGGTAGAGCTTGGAGTAGTGACCCTTCACCCCTGCCTTGAATAGGACCATTCCAACGTAGACGTCGTCCAATTTAAAGAAGGGGACATACGCCGACGTCTTGAAGATGACAATGGCTACGTCTATCGACACGACGTAACATCCACCGTTCAGGAACGGTGGGTACGTCGAGGCTGCGTACTCTTCTTCAGACACGTACCACTTTGATTTCTTATCCCTTACCGATGGTGATCTAGTTTTCAAACGTCCCTCGGCAAAGTTTCTTCGCGGCATCTTCTCAAGACGCACGACAAGATTGCGAATGTTGATCATCATGTCCACGTCTACGCTCATGACGTACTTGGTCTGCGGGCAATAAGTTGACACCCATCTCCACCCCATGATGTTCTTATGCGTCAGGTTGTAGTAGGTGTCTTTGAAGTTCTCTTGGATCAGATCGTGGTGGTTTTTATCCTCTTCCGTAACGAGCCGTTCAACGGAAGGATCATCCACTTTCCCAATCAGAAACATTGTCAGAACCCGCCTGCCGAGGACCTCCTCAACACCACCCCAGGTATGGCGTACTTGCTTCCGGTCGAATATCTCGCCTGGTCGGGTCTTGACTAGGAGAACCAAGAACACTTCACCGTTGTTTCCACTCCTCTTTGTACACGCGTCCGAATTAGAGATGGTAAAATTAAAAGGGTGTGGGTTTACTGGATCTGGAGTGAGTACTGGTTGAACCACGCGTGTACTTGAAAAGTAATGTGAAGCTGTACTGTTAGCAAACGTACTTCGCACAACCGGAGCTTTAACGATAACATCGTCAGTTGCTTTGGTGTCATCTGTCTTATCTGAGACATAGGTGGTATATCTCACGTTCCCAGGAGAAGTTATTGTTACGTAGTAACAGAAGATTACCAAAAACCCACCATAAATGAGGATACCACTCCAACCATAACGAAGTACACGCTCTGTGTCTGCCATGTTGGTACTACACCGTGGTCCTTGCATGTGATGTGGTATATCTTCACGTTACCCATACCGGTAATGGCTAATTGGAGAAACGAAACCTCCGTGACGTAGCATTTGAATAATAAGCATTCCTTGAATACGTTACTAAGCTTTGCGTCTGGTTGCATATAGTGTATTTGTGTGTAAATTTACCCTAACACACACGCACACATGTACTTTTTTCCTACATAAAAATACACTAAAGACTGAAGACAGACGGGGTGGATCCAGAATATTTGCAGGTGGGGGCAGGCCCTTCGGATTTGCTATGTCCGATAATAACCCCTGCAGAATAGTCTTCTTTATATTTTGGTGTCATTGCAGGTGAAGAGGTCGAAGCTCCCCCCCCCCCCCTCAACGATCCACGCCTGCCGCCCAGTAAAACAAATAACATACACTAAAAAAATAGTGGATTTTTTTTTAATGTGACAAAAATAATTCTAATGCGACGCTAAAAATTCTAATGCGACGCTTATTTTTTTGTAAAAGTAGTGACACATAATTATGGAACACCATAATTCATAAGAAAATTAAAGGAATACAAAAATGAACACTTCGTTGATTGTGTCTTGCAATATAGATTCAACGAAGTTAAACAGTACTGTGCTGTGCTGTAACAAAATGTTTGAGGGCAATTGAGCAAACTCGGTCTTCACGATTACAGTTGGCGAGTTAGGGTCTTAAGTCTGAGACCGCGAGTTAGGCCTTGTGGTAGCCAATAGAGGCAAATGACGAACGCATTATGTCATGTAAGGGTCAAGTCTGAGACCGCGAGTTAGGCCTTGTGGTAGCCAATAGAGGCAAATGACGAACGCATTATGTCATGTAAGGGTCAAGTCTGAGACCGCGAGTTAGGCCTTGTGGTAGCCAATAGAGGCAAATGACGAACGCATTATGTCATGTAAGGGTCAAGTCTGAGACCGCGAGTTAGGCCTTGTGGTAGCCAATAGAGGCAAATGACGAACGCATTATGTCAAGTAAGGGTCTAGTCTGAGACCGCGAGTTAGGCCTTGTGGTAGCCAATAGAGGCAAATGACGAACGCATTATGTCATGTAAGGGTCAAGTCTGAGACCGCAAGTTAGGCCTTGTGGTAGCCAATAGAGGCAAATGACGAACGCATTATGTCATGTAAGGGTCAAGTCTGAGACCGCGAGTTATGCCTTGTGGTAGCCAATAGAGGCAAATGACGAACGCATTATGTCATGTAAGGGTCTAGTCTCAGACCGCAAGTTAGGCCTTATGGTAGCCAATAGAGGCAAATGACGAACGCATTATGTCATGTAAGGGTCTAGTCTCAGACTGCCAGTTAGGCCTTATGGTAGCCAATAGAGGCAAATGACGAACGCATTATGTCATGTAAGGGTCAAGTCTGAGACCGCAAGTTAGGCCTTGTGGTAGCCAATAGAGGCAAATGACGAACGCATTATGTCATGTAAGGGTCAAGTCTGAGACCGCGAGTTAGGCCTTGTGATAGCCAATAGAGGCAAATGACGAACGCATTATGTCATGTAAGGGTCAAGTCTCACACCGCGAGTTAAGCCTTGTGGTAGCCAATAGAGGCAAATGACGAACGCACTATGTCATGTAAGGGTCTAGTCTCAGACTGCGAGTTAGGCCTTGTGGTAGCCAATAGAGGCAAATGACGAACGCATTATGTCATGTAAGGGTCTAGTCTCAGACTGCGAGTTAGGCCTTATGGTAGCCAATAGAGGCAACTGCGAGTTATGGCTTTTGATAGACATCAGTATAGTGACAAAAGGCGTATACGTGATGGGCGACGGTCAAGTCTGAGACCGTGAGTTAGCGCTTGTTATTGTATAGCATTTGTTCGGTTAGTTTACCCCAAAAAAAGTCCAATTCGAACACGGATTTTGCCAACAAGGGGATTAACGTATACGCTGGGTAGTATAAACTGAATGCCATTGTGCATGGTTGTGCCTTTTGTGTAGTCTAAAAAGGATAAAATCATGGAGTAGAGATTCTGTGGTTGTGATAAACTAGTTTGTTTGATTGATATCCCAAGGGGGAATGCTGTGTCGACTGATGACCTCGTGACATATTAAACATTTTGGTATTTGATATGTGGCATGGTGTACCCCCACCCACCCTACCCCCTCCTTTTTGTGTGTTCTGGGAATCTTGGGAATTCTTTAGACGATTCCCGCTGACACACCCTTTTCCTCTTTTCTGCCTCCACGGTTAGAATTTGATGGGGGAACTCCGGCTCCCTGCCCCCCATCGGGCATGGTATAGCAACAAAGGCGACTGATAACATCGGAAGCAAAAGCTGTTACAGAAAGCAAATAGAACTTTGCATAACCTCTTTATGTGCGTGATCATAACAAAGGTTTGTTTTTTTTAAACAAACTATCCAAACTTGAAGGTACAGTTCACATTATTTGTCTTGAAACGATTTTCAGTCTGAAAGCTATACTTGGTGAATGGAACAGTACTGTCAGGAGAAATAGTTGTAAGATATTGACAAAAATAGGGAGACCGCCAACATTAGGGCTAAATATAGCAGTTGGTAGAGCGCCGGTGTGTAAGGAGATTCTGTCCGGCAGGAGATTCTGTCCGGGCATACGGCGAATTGTGTACTAACTCCTTCTGATAGCGCCCTCTTTTGAGTAAACTCTTCCAGCCCACATTAATTTACCGTATGGTGGACACATTATCCTAGGACAGAATACCCTATGACACCGGCACGTCAATCCAGGGATTGCAGGTTCAAATCCCGCTCGAGATAATTTGTCTTTGTTCACATCAAAATAGAAATAGTTATACTTTTCAAAGTGGTAGAAAATGATTCTCCTTAAATCCATGAATTTTTTTTTATTTTCAGACTCTAAATCGAAACAAATATAAACATAATTATGTAAAGAATATACAAAAAACATAAATCATTGTTCAATATTTTATTGTGTTTGAACTTGGTCTTATCAATATGTTTTTCGAAAATCAGAGGATTGAACCTTTTGTTAACCTTGGGTCCCCACGCACATTACTTAAAGTGTGAAGGAAACATTGCACACAGTATATTTCCCCAAAAGACATTTTTAGTGTGTGTTGCACGAAATTACAACAAAAAGGAGTAGTGCGCAGTTTAATCTTTCCTGTACTGAAAATGAATGAGTAATCTAATAGTTCTTCGACATCTTGTTTGGCTACCAGCTACATTAGGCCTACTGCCCTGCTTTCCTGACCGTGTCGTGTTTGTTTGTTTCTTTCTTTCTTTCTTTCTTTCTTTCTTTCTTTCTTTCTTTCTTTTTTGTGGGGGTGTCTTGTTAGCTGTGTTTTGCAGTTTGTTTTGTTTGTTTGTTTGTTTGTTTGGGGTTTTTTTGAAGGAGGAGTTTAATCTTTCTTGTACTGTTATCGCGTTGACTCATTTTGCAACTAGTTATTCCCAGCATCGACTGCTTCAAACTGCTTCAACTTCTCCTATTTTCACATGTACCCCCAACTTCTCACTTATTTTCACATCTGTCTCAAGAGTAGATTACCAGCATACATGAAATAACAAACCTGTGAACACTTAGGCTCAATTGGTCACTGGAGTCACGAGAAAATAGTGTCAAACAAACTTATAATATATTCTAGTTTTTGTTCTGGTCTTGCGAGATCAAATCTAATTCTTTTACACACTCTCAAAACTAAAGTATTTCAGGCAAAAATATTTCAAAGGAAGTTTTCCACCATGAGCATCTCTATGCCATGTAAGCTATGTGCAAATCTGTAAATATTTATTTCTTCAATCTTACCAATTTTCTTTTAACATCGGTGTGTGCTCAGAGTAATGACTATTCGGTTTCGTCTCGGTAATATAGTCATTTACTTACAAACCCTACATACCAGCAAAGATAAAGTGTCTGCAGCAAACGCCCTGCAGAGCTCAGTTGAAATTTGCATAGTCCCTGTGGTATATGCAATGCTGTTTTCTGCTGAAAGATAAGGCAACAATTGGGTACGTTTTTTTCATACCTTCCAATCGAATAAATCTTTTGGTAGGATAAGCTTATCCTGTTCAAGTTTGGATCCCACCACGAAGTTCCACTCGTCGATATATTTGTGGTCGATTCCACGATTGTTGTGGGGTTTCCCGACGCCGATTCCTTCCTTCAACGCTTGATATTTGTTAGGGGTCAACTGCTGGTAGAGCTTGGAGTAGTGACCCTTCACCCCTGCCTTGAATAGGACCATTCCAAAGTAGACGTCGTCCAGTTTAAAGAAGGGGACATACGCCGACGTCTTGAAGATGACAATGGCTACGTCTATCGACACGACGTAACATCCACCGTTCAGGAACGGTGGGTACGTCAGGGCTGCGTATTCTTCTTCAGACACGTACCACTTCGATTTCTTATCCCTTACCGATGGGTCTTGGGTTTTCAAACGTCCTTCGGCAAAGTTTCTTCGCGGCATCTTCTCGAGACGCACGACAAGATTACGAATGTTGATCATCATGTCCACGTCTACGCTCATGACGTACTTGGTCTGCGGGCAATAAGTTGACACCCATCTCCACCCCATGACGTTCTTATGCGTCAGGTTGTAGTAGGTGTCTTTGAAGTTCTCTTGGATCAGATCGTGGTGGTTTTTATCCTCTTCTGTAATGAGCCGTTCAACGGAAGGATCATCCACTTTCCCAATCAGAAACATTGTCAGAACCCGCCTGCCGAGGACCTCCTCAACACCACCCCAGGTGTGGCGTACTTGCTTCCGGTCGAATGTCTCGCCTGGTCGGGTCTTGACTAGGAGTACCAAGAACACTTCACCGTTGTTTCCACTCCTCTTTGTACACGCGTCCGAATTAGAGATGGTAAAATTAAAAGGGTGTGGGTTTACTGGATCTGGAGTGAGAACTGGTTGAACCACGCGTGTACTTAAAAAGTAATGTGCAACTGTACTGTTAGCAAACGTACTTCGCACAACCGGAGCTTTAACGATAGCATCATCTGCTGCTTCGATGTCCACTGATGCTGCAATATGTTTCAAGGGTGTGTGAGAAGTTATCGTTGCAAAGAAACAGAAGGTTACCAAAAATCCACCATAAATAACGATACCACCGAAGGCCAAACGCAGTTTTCTTTTGTTTATCATGTTGGTGTGCTATAGACTATGGCTTTTGGGGGAAATGACGTCTCTTTACGCGGCTGCCGGAAAATAAATTAAAACTTCTGTTAACACGAGTATGCGTATTACGACCATTTTCACGAGAACGTTAATATTAACAGTTTCTTTTGTTTACCGTGTCCGTGAACAAGACTTTGGTTCAGACTTTTTGGAATGACGTTTCTGTCGGGAAATAAAATTTAATGTGTGTATTTAATACTCATCACCATTTCACGAGAACGTTAATATTAACCGTTTCTCTTTTTTGTTTACCATATCGGTGTGTACTAGACTTAAGTTCTTTTCGGAATGAAACAATTAATATTAACCGTTTCGTTTGGTTGCACTGGGCACCCATTACGTGAAATAGATTGACTTGCTATTTGGAGATCGATGCATCATGAGGTCTACTCAAAGAAAGTTCTGGGGGGTAATCTGAATTTCCAACGCGGTAAAAAATAATTGTCCCAATGATGGCTCATTCATAGAAATTAATTAATAATAATAATAAAATGAAACAAAAATAAAAAGATGTGACCGAAATTTCTTTTAATTTCCGATAACTGTTAAGTTTGCATGGGGGATAAAGAATGTTATTTATGTTTTAACCATACACCGATGTGTTTAAGCACTGAATACCTTTTCTTCCGTTCTGTGCATTTTTATCTTTTGATAATAGGCCTATAATGTAAAGGGCGCATTATCAATTTTAAATTATTATTATTATTGTTATTATAATTATTATCAGTGCTTTCCCGAGTTCTGTGGAAAAAGAAATCCACGTGCATGTTACTCGGCTTGGATTCGAACCCACGACCTTTGCTATGTCTCTTCATAATAAATCGCGCATTGCGCGTAGGCATTTCTACAAACGCATTAACTTGACATGGGTGTTGTTATTTGTTTGTTTTTATGTTCGCGGGGGCCATTGAGCAAACTCGGTCCTCTTACCGTTCCGCTGCAATCTTGGATTGTTATGAGCATCATGCCCCATTTTACAGGAGAAGAAAAACACACAAAAACCACAAAAAGTGTTCACTCTCAACAACAAACGATGTTGACGTTGCGTGCCTTATTTCAATATAAATTTATCTCACATTGGTAACATACGCAAATGGCAAATGGCATTTGTATTTGTTAGCAAAACGGGAGACTTTGGAACCAGACGTCCCGGGTATCCTTTTCATTAATTTCGTAGTTCTGAGCATGCTCGCTATTTCCGAGAACAAAAGATTTGTCTGTAAGTTTAATACTTGCTTTGCTTAAGTCGATGATATCAGCCGGACAATGGCTCTCGGCTGTTTCCTATCCCCCATAGCAGCCGGTCGTTCTTCCTTCAGGAAGCCTGGGGTGTTTTGTGACAAATTTTTTCTACATTGGTCTTCCTCTGGGTCGTCTGCATAATTATATAACTCTATGGTCGTCTGCCACAAAGCACCAGGCTCTTGACAGCAAGCTCATGATGTATGTGACAGTGCCCTGCAAATTTCAGTCTCCTGACCCTGATCTTGTCACTGATCTTTTGGTAGTGCCCCGTAGAGTGAACCATTTTAACCACTCTGATAATTCTGGTATAGCACCCATGTAGCCTTTTCTTCTCTAGACGTTTGGTCAACGTCCAGGCCTCACAGCTATAGAGCAGGACTGGCACCACTGTAACGAAGAATAAGAATCTGAGCGTCAGCCTCCATGCTCCATTTCTGACAGAACTGGCAGACTGACTTGGAGTTTAGAGCTTTCCAGGCTAAGGCCTCACGTTCTCTTACATATTTATCTGTATCATCCACCCATGACCTAACTACTTAAGTCTGTAACTTTTTCCAGTTTTGTCTTAGCGGTCTTTATGCGCATTTCTGTGTTGTTGTTGTATACCATGTATTTTGTCTCCTTTGTGCTGAGCCCCAGTCCGAATCTCACACATTTTAATACCTAAAAGAATGATAATACAAGGTTAAAAGTGTTGCTTTATGCACCTCAGTGTGTGAATAAATCGGACTGGATCGCATGAACTCCACGACGTTGACGGGTAGACCCAAGTCAAGGAGTCTCGAGTGGAGATTAAGAGCACTGATGCTGGTGGCGCAAACGGAGACATGTTTACCGTTCCAAAATCCAAGCTATAGATGGTGCTTCATTTTGTTGGTAACAGTCTTTCTCATAATTAGAGGATTCAGTAACGTTGAACAATTCTGTGGCACTTAACAAGCTTTGTTCGGAAAATCACAGGCAAATGTGAGATTTAACCCGTGTGGTATTTTATTACAGAGTTTGCCGTATAGGCAACTCGATTCCACGATTACACCGTCTCTAAAAACTCCCGGGTCAAAACTGACCCGAATTCCGGGTCCCGTGGGGTCTGACCCATTGCAAGATCAGTATGTTTCAAAATGACCCAGAAATGGGTCAAACACGCAGAATCCGAGTTAAAATCCCATGTTTAACTGCTTACCAACCAAAAGGATCTATTGTATGAATGCAAAAAAGTGTCAATGGCCTCATGTTTCGATCCCAGCAGAGTCTTTCTCAAAGACTTTGAGAAAGATTCCGCTAGGGTTGAAACGTGAGACCATTAACTATTTTTTGTGCTACAATGTCAATAGATATCGTGTGTGCATTCATAGTGGAGGTTGTCTTAATGGTTCGTTTATTAAATGCACTTACATTGTATAGTGCTCAAGAAGCTCAAGACATCTTTTGTTTCGGATATTGACTTTAATTATAAGAGAGTTCCTTATGGGAGTTCCTTACGGGAGTTCCTTAGGGGAGTTCCTTATGGGAGTTCCTTAGGGGAGTTCCTTAGGGGAGTTCCTTATGGGAGTTACTTATAGGAGTTTTTAAGAGAGTTCATTATGTGAGCTCCTTATGTGAGTTCCTTATGGGAGTTCCTTAGGGGAGTTCCTTATGGGAGTTCCTTAGGGGAGTTCCTTAGGGGAGTTCCTTATGGGAGTTCCTTATGGGAGTTCCTTAGGGGAGTTCCTTAGGGGAGTTCCTTATGGGAGTTCCTCATGGGAGTTCCTTAGGGGAGTTCCTTATGGGAGTTCTTTATGGGAGTTCCTTATGTGAGCTCCTTATGTGAGTTCCTTATGGGAGTTCCTTAGGGGAGTTCCTTATGGGAGTTCCTTAGGGGAGTTCCTTAGGGGAGTTCCTTATGGGAGTTCCTTAGGGGAGTTCCTTAGGGGAGTTCCTTATGGGAGTTCCTTATGGGAGTTCTTTAAGAGAGTTCCTTATGGGAGTTCCTTATGGGAGTTCTTTATGGGAGTTCTTTATGGGAGTTCCTTATGGGAGTTCCTTATGGGAGTTCCTTATGGGAGTTCTTTATGGGAGTTCTTTATGGGAGTTCCTTATGGGAGTTCCTCATGGGAGTTCCTTAGGGGAGTTCCTTATGGGAGTTCTTTATGGGAGCTCCTTATGGGAGTTCTTTAAGAGAGTTCCTTATGGGAGTTCCTTATGGGAGTTCTTTATGGGAGTTCCTTATGGGAGTTCCTTATGGGAGTTTCTTGTGGGAGTTCAACCAGTGGCTGTTTCACTTTTCTCTGATAATTCTTCACTCATAACAGTTGCTTTATAGGCTAATTGTTGTGATGGCTGACTTTGACTAGAGTCACAGTTGAGTTTGATAAGTATGGAAGGTTTGACTTAACTCAATTAATCTTTCTTTGCGATTCAGACTTGTAATTTAGGTATATATAGTTGGTAGTGGGGCATCTCAGCTTTGCAGAGGGAAGAACGAAAGTTCCCAATTGGGAAGATGGCCAATCCCAATACTCTTTGGCTGTATTCCCAATGGCAAAAACCTGGGAATTATCACCTTTAATAACTGTTATTCTGGAAAACGAATCAAAGTTCAGGAGCAACACATTTATTTTTCTTTTAAAGGAAACAATCCAAGTACAAATCACGAGAATTGTTTTCCTCCAAAGTCAAGCGATATGAGTTCATGTAGGATCCCTATCCTCGATTCTTCAAAATCAACTTAAGAGTTTATGTCTGCCTCAACCCTCCACTCCGGCCTTATGTCCCCTCCGGGCACGAAGAAGTCAAGTAGGTTGGTTAACCCTCCAAAATGAACCACGAGAAGTTCATGGATATATTCCTGCTGCCTTAATCCTCCGTAGTCAACCGAGAGGAGTTTATATTGTACAAAAGTCCCTACAATGCCTCAACCCTTATACAAGGTCAACCGGAAGGAATTTATGTAAAATTCCTACCGCTACAATCCTCCAAATCCAACCGAGGGCAGTTTATGTAGGATCCCCACTGCCTCAATCCTTCAAAATCAACCGATATGAGTTTATGAAGCGGAGTCCTTGTGCCTCAGTCCTCAAATTATTATTTAAAAAAAATACTATTTTGAGTCGTAAAGGATCCACACTGCCCCTGGTGGGAGAATTTCATATGTGTCACAATCGTTTAGATGATTTTGAATGACTTGTGAAGATTAGGGTTCAGTGTAGACAATAATAACCAATGATGTGCATGTATGCATACACCTTTAACACCATGCACTTAAGGTCAACCCCCAAAAGGCAACGTTAGACTTGCTCAGTCCGATGTACACGCCCCGCCCTTACACACCAGGCGTCTGCATATGGTGTTCATTCATACACACTGTACGAATCACATACCGACACATTCCGGTATCTGTCGTTCAGACTTCGGCGCCATTTTTATGGAAAGTTTGATTTTCTTGGGTGGCAAGAAAAACCTGTGAGAAAACTATCAATCGTAAAAAAAAAAAGAGGAAAACCTCTGACGACAAGCAGGGCGACATCATGGCTATTATTACCAAATGCTGCTGTTTTAACAATGTTCGCTCTGGCTCTTACGCGAGTGGGGTCTACACAATTGTAAGTAGGCCTATTCGTTTACTTCTTCATTTATTTATTAAGTTATCTATTTCGAATGAGATGATTTTATTTTTTTCAGTTCTCGGTTTCTTATTTCTGGCTGTTTGGTTGGGGTTGGTTCGATAATGTGAATTAGCTATCTGTTATAATTACATATTTTAAGCCTGCAAGCAGCTGCGAGATTAGGGTAAAGTTTTTGGGGTTACAAGGGAGTGCCTCATCAGTAGCCTCCGTTTGCATTGTTCCTATTTTGACCAGTGCTCTTGGTGTGCCGTTTACTATTTCTTTATAAGATAATCTGACGTGGCAGTAAAAACAAGTATGTTGTCTGCGTGTGAATAGAAAAAAATAGTTTTACAAATGTTGAAATTACAACATAAAAGCTTATGAAATGTAACATTTTATGCTGCTCAAAAGTCCATATGTCAAACGGGTAGCACCCGGGGGTACGGACATCAATTGGGGGGCACGTATCCCCATGCCCCTTGCAAGAATTTCTGCTACTTTAAAAGTATGATGGTTAAGGTGTGTGTATTTAACTTCTTGGTCTTACAAAATCATAAAGACAAGTTCAAGCACTACTATGAACGAAACAACAGTTGACATCCTTATCATCCGTCTATTTATAGAGAAAAGATGGGGCGGTCATCATCTACCCTCTTGCAAAATCACATTGCACAGCCAGCGCTCTAATTGGTTAACATTCAGGCGACTGTTGCATGTACCTATTTTTATTCATTCATAAACGGTTATTAAAACGGTAGTAGTATCCAAGAAGACACATTGAATATGCCTATATAAACTGTTTTAATTCTAAAATGTTGCGTTTGTGTTGTTTGACTATAAAGCGTACGGGGGAATTAAGGAGAAAGGGTCAAACAAATACGTTAACTCACCAGAAGGCATTCTTTTGCGTCAGTGCCTTGTTGCACGGGATTTGTTTTTAGTACAAGTTTTGTCTGGTGACTGGACGAAGTTCATGGTACTGACAGTCAGTCCATGCAGGCGGATAAGGGGGTCATGCCAGCGCATGTGTTACCAAATTGTAATGCGAGCACTAATGTTGAAAGTTAAGTTTAAAAGTTAAAGGGGCAGGTTGCCTTCACATCTCCTAAATTTTTGCTGTCTCGAATTGCTCCTTATCCTTTTTTTTTATTTGTTCATGCAATAAAAAACGTTTAGTGTGTCGTAATTAGCCATTAGTGATTAAAAAAACACACATTTAGCCTCTGGAAGAAAACAACAGAATCACACTCTACATAGAAACATACGGTCCGCCACTTTGTGGAGTCGAAAATTTGGTTCTACAAAATGGTGGACCGTGTTCTGTCTCGAAATTAAACAAAAACCACACAATTTCAAATACTATTTACGTGAATCATTATATTTTACTTTTAAAACATCTTTCTAGCCATCTACATTTCATAACAAACGCTTTTTTTTTTTGACCAAAAGCGCCCAATCTGAAGGCCGTTTCATACTTCGCGCGAATGGCGAAAGCGAAGCGTCTGATTTTTTTGCGTCGCCGGCAAAATTCGCTTCACGTTCGCTTTCGCGTGATGTATGAGCCGGGCTTAAAAAGTGTTTCTTTTTAAAGGGGAGAGGGGATTGAATACTGTTAAGAAACTCAGATACCATCTTCAACCATAATTATGTTTGTTTTCAGTGCTATGCTTTTTTGGGATTCATCTACTTTGCATACAACATCGTCGTCACTGCACATGTAACTAGTAAGTAATTTTGCCATTTATATAGGCTTACCTAAGTCTAAATCAAAGAATTGAAGAAAAAATAATAATAATAATAATGACAATTAAACATTTTCAAGATGTGCCCTTTTTCTCCATGTCCAAATTTGGTTAAAATTGCATGGTGTAATTTCCATAATGTATTTTGTTTTCTTCCAGTGACCTGTCCGAGCCCTGTGACTCTTTGATAAGGTCACAGGTCACAGTTCACAGGTCAAAGGTTACTTGGTTTATTTGATTATAGTAAATACTGCGGACGAGTTATCTGCTAATTTTGATGAGACAGTGTCAAAATATCTTTAAATTCACTTTTTACTTCATCAGAAATGTTCTGCATTAAGTTGTTGAAAAAGTGGAACTTGAAAAACAGTAACGATGTATAAAGGGCCTGCTGTACATGTATCTTGCTCCCCTCCCACGCAAGCGTGCACTCAGGAATGTTCAACCTTGATTCAATCGGAGCTTCCATTTCAATTAGACTTCAACCAGTCCTTTGGTTGATATCGATAACAAACTGCTGTTTAGTGTATGTCCTAAGTGATAGATCTTTGGGGCATTAACGGGAAAGGCTGAAATGGATGATATTTATTATGTGTTTCATATTACAAACCCATAACCGGGCAAGCTACATTCACCTTTATCTTGTTCCCTATCTGCAATCCTGCAATATTGCAACACTGATACAAAGTTGGGACCAGACGAATTTTGCCATTCTTCCCTCGGTTTCGTGACATTTGTTTTGAACAAACGGAAAACAAAATGCCAGCACTGTACAAACACAATGGTTTCATTGGGTAGACATTCATGCAATGACGCATAACTACCAGTGATGTGTGTGCATGGGTATTATTATGGCATGCAAGGTCAAAGGCCTCTAGTAGGAACCAGCAGGTTTTAATATAAAGGCCTGTACTTTTCTGCTAAGCACAAATAAGCATGATACCAGTCACATTGTGATATGGTATTTTGGCCGGTAAACCTTATTCTGGTAAGCATCTATTTGTTACGCTAAGGTATTTTTTGTGCTTAAAGCAGCTCTATGAAATTGGACCCTGGCGTTATATACAAGCCTCGAAATGTGACGTCAGATATTCGCGCTGCGCGTGAACCTTCAACTTACTAACTGGTGTGAAAATCTTCTTCTTCTTTTTTTCGTTTTCAGGCGAAAACAGTTACTTCATCTCGTCGATCGTGGGGATGATCTTCTGGGGTCTGGCCTTCATCACGGCCATCTTCATGATGATTGGCGTGTACCAGGATCTCAAGGGAATGCTGATTCCGTACATCATAGTCAAGGTCTTCATCATCCTGGTCCAGTGTATATTCTTGATACTGTACATTATTAATCTTGTGGTGAGTGCAAAGGAGAGACTAGCCTTGCTCCAAGCCGTTCTTATTTTGTGTTCTTGCGGCTGGATTTGACTATAGTTGCCATAGAGGGGGTATCGTTTCCACTTGACCTTATAGGGTGCACCACACTCAGCTTCCCAAATCAACCAATGCTAAATTCTGAAAAGTATTTAAAAGTCTCTCGGCCTCTTATTCAAAGCAATATATTGCTGACATTTTTTTTTTCATTCCTTTTTCTTCTTCTTTATTTTTTATTATTATTTTTTTTTTAGGTTATCCGTTGAATCTTTGAGCTATGCTCATTCAAGATGAAAACACTTCTGAACGAGTAAAATGGCCAGACTCTATCTTGGAAAAATGGCCCCTGTACGCTTGTCAACAAAATAGAGCCATTTTAAGATGTATAGTGTGCCCTAAAAGCTCCAGGTTGAAAGTCAACAACCCCAGGGTCACAATATTGGTCAATTTTTTAACAATTCATAAAGCCATGACCATCAAATCTTTGATTTACAGACAAGTTGTGGGTTGACATTTTATTCATGAGGCTTGACGAATGTTTTTTTAACTATTTAGTGTGGTACCACTCAGATGTAAAATTGAAATCAGAATCAAGATGGATCCAATGTTTATTTTCACACAGTGCCCTTTGCAAACTGTAAAAGGCTAACTGTAGGGTGGGGATTGAGCGGGCACAATGGGATAGGGCAGTGGCAACACCAGAGGAGGCAGGGGCAAGGGGCAGGGGGCATGGGGTCCCGCCCCCGCTCAAAACATTTGACACACACCCCCTTGAGATCGAAAAAATGCGCTAATAGCCCCCACCCCATTATGTCTTTGCCCCCACTAACACAAAACACAAAAAATAACAATAAATAAATTAATTAATTAATGAATTAATTGAATTAATAAAAGAAGAAATTGACAATGTATGGTCACGTCATTGGGTGTAGGAATAACCTCATGATTAATGGCTGGGTTTATAGATCGTAATCAAAGTTATGGTGGGGGAAGGGGTGGGTGAAAATCTTGAATTTTATGGAATAATCAGTACAAGGCTAAAGGGGCCATGTGTTATTATTTTCTGTCTTTTTATCTTGTCTGTTTCAGCAAGTCTTTCATTGGTGGTACCTACTGTTTGTTCTACTGCTGGTTGCCATTATCATCGTCAATGTAAGTCATGCTGTGTTGATCACTTCACACAATATTGGTAATCTTAAACGAAAACCGACAGAGAAGAATTTGTTTTGCAAAATGTATCATAGTTTCGATTAAAATGTGTGAATCATTTGGTGTATTGGGATTACTTTTTTCTGTTTAAGGTAAAATGCAGGATTGGTAAAGCTAATAGTGCAGTGTTCTTACTTTGTCTGGTTCAATATAATCGGCACATGAACAAAAACTGTGAAAATTTGATCTCGATCCGTCGTCCGAGTCAGGAGAAAATGTTGAAAACCTCTGAACACTTTTCAGTAAACGCATTGTCCTTGATTTCGGTTGCTACAACTGAAATTAAAATCAGGGTCTTCAAATTCGAATTCCTAGACTTTGACAGTATTTCAGACGGAAATATTTCTGTGAAAGATTGCTACTGGTATGAACTTCATAAGTTGCTTCTTTTTCCCTCTTTTTCGTAATGTGACATGTGCTCATAAACATTCGGTTGGTGTGCTATTGTGAGAAATATATACAAATGTCTTTATTTATCTGTGAATAAAAACAACGGGATACGACATGTTAAAGGTGTCTTCATGGAATGGAATTATGGAAGCGCCCGGAAACCTGACGTGGAGGGCGCACGATTTAATTTGAATAATGAAAATAAATGGAGGTTTTTTATTACATGACCAAAACAATTTAACGCCACATCGGTAGTTCATTTTCTGCTATGAATACAATTCTGGTTTTCACCATTTTCTTTAAAACCCACTTTAAATTTTAAGGAGTGCTATACTTGTTGCACGCCTTGGACAATGTTAAAGAGTGTGGAGGAGAATGAAGACACTCACACTCTTTAAGAATGAAGGTCTCATATTATTATTTATAATTTTTTCATATAGATAATGTGTCTGCTCTGCGTGGTGTCTCAGTACCAGGAACTCAAGGAAGGCCGCGGCACAGCACTGTAGAGTCAGTGAGCTTGGTCCCCTGGTCAATTGGGGGATTCTATGCAAAAGAAATTAACCTATATACGCAGACACAAACAGTAAGCCCAATACACTATTTTCCGGTTTCGTAATTAGAAAAAGATATCATTTTTTGTTGATAAGAAAGTCTGTGTTCTTTTGAATACTATTTCAAATGTAGTCCCCGATTGGTTAACAATCGCATTGCGACTGACCTATCAGATCATGAAGTTGTTTAGTAAAAACAAAAAACAAATAGCCATGTTGAACCTCCGGCTTAATAGGCTCCGCCAGTCATTTTGAAAACGCGCACTTTCGATACGGGAGTTTAAATAGACAGACAGAGCAAAAGCCAGAGACGTAGTCTAAATCCTTGTTTTAAAAATTACCTAGACAACTAATGGACATCTTGTGACCTTTTGGGCTGGTATTCTTAAATTACGTCTATAATGCCCAACAGCAAGACACTGAGTGATGTTTGAAGCTTTGCATGGTGTAGGAAAGTAGGAATCAGTATCATCAGTATGCTCTGATCGTCTTCAGGAGAAGACGATCAGAGCTCTGAAGACGATCAGCGCATACTGATCGAAACGTCGAGACCACTCCGGCTCTTTTCAGAGCCAAAACTCCTCACAAAAGAGAATTAAACACGTGGTTGTACCCGCAAGTTTACTAGCAATAGTTTATTCTTAGCAAGACATTGGTTCACAAGCGGTCCCTTCTTGGTCTGCTTTGAGTGGAATGACAAGTGTGTATAAAGGTTTGGAAGTTTTCTACGGTTTGCAGCTTTTTACTACCAAATGACTCACCCTGTTATTAAGTGTTTTCAGTACTCTGCTTAAAACGTTTAAGGGTAACACAGCTGTCTAACAGTTAGACGTTTAGAAAAGCAGAAATTAGAGATAATTATGGTTTGAAGTAGTGTGATACTTTTCGTTTGTTTGGAGATGTTTTTACTCCAATTTTTGTATTGTAGCATCTTCTTGAGTTTTTTTTTGTCTGTTGACCTTAGAAGGCCCATTGATGTATGTAAATATTACCAATGCAAGTATAATCCTTCACGTGCCTACAAGAACATTATGGAAGTGCTATACAAGTTAAAGAATGCAATGTTTTATATGCAATTGTAAGGAACAACAGAGATGTGTAAAGAGTAAGCTATTACACAGTCTTTGTAGAAAGTTTTTAGTGGCGTATTTCTTGATATAGTTCAGACAAGACACGGTGTAAGTTTTTTGTTGACCAACTCATATAATGACGTCATCACGACGTCAACCAACTTCTTGGTTGCGCGATTTTTGGGAGTCAAATTCCCTGTGTGTTACTATGCAGTGTGCATTTTATGCATATATACAGATTAAATGTAATCACTATTATTGACATGACCAAATTTACCTGACGTCATTTCACGATCAATCTTGGGGACGCCATTTTGGAAGTCGGGTTTCCCCGGTGTCTTTGTGCAGTGGGCATCTAAGGTGACGTGCGTGTGGTTAGACGCGCACCTTTATCTTAACAAGCATTTTGACTCCTAAATAGCGGAACAAGGGCAGACATTAGCCGCGTGTGACGTCAGTGCAAGAGGGTCTATCCAGGATCCAACTCAATAGAGCTGACATAGCAGACAATAGTGCTTTTAACAATTGCAAAAATAAACAGGTTACCAGTCACAGATGGTACATGTGACATGTTATTTCGGCTGGTAACCTTAATCTTGTAACCATAAATTTGTTGTACTTAGCTAGTAGCTTTAAGCAGCTCTGTGAAATTGGGCCCTGTTGACAAGTCAATGCGTTATACGCATGCGTATCTGCTGCAAGGCCTAAGGTTTTGACTACATCCATAGGTGAAATTACGTGAGTGTACTTTTACCAAAAATGACGCATTTCTTCATTCAAAAGCATTTTTTATACGGTAGAAACTTTTAACTCTGAGTAAAGCCCTAGTCTTTGAAGAACGTATGTAAAAGCCAGCTTTTCTTGCATAAATCATCAAGGAAAAACTTACTAGCTCAATGCAACCAAGTGGAGCCAGTTTGTGTGAAGTGTGGGCGTGGCTCACAGTATAGTTACGTCACACCTAGAAACAGGATAGGAAATTTCTTTCGGCGGGCGTAGTTTGTGGATTTCCGCGTTTCAATGACACTGCATCTCAGTGGCGTAACTAATAAGGGGGCACGTTGGGGCACGTGCCCCCTCCCCCAATTGATGTCCGTGCCCCCTCCCCCGTACCCCCATTTAAAACCTGGAATTTTGAGATTACAAACTACCAGAATAAAATATTACATTTTATAAGATTTAAAAAGTAATTTCAATGTTTTTAAAACTATTTTTTTTTTGACACCCTGTACTCAGACAATGTATTTTTTTTTTTTACTTCCATGTCAGATTATCTTTTAAACGGCATACCAAGAACACTAGAAGAGCCCCCTAGAAAAAAATAGTTTCGCTGCTGCTGCTTCTCAAAGTAGATTGACATGTAATATGTTTTAAGGTAGATACTGCATGGTGAGTGACAAAACGAATTAATAAGGTATTTTACAAACAAGTGTTAATTTGATGTTTTATGGGGCAAGTATATAGGTCAGGGAGAATAGACCCCTGTACTGATGACGTAACACTTTGTTTACGTGTTTTCGGATGGAGCTTTGAATTCGGAGCCCCCTTCGTTCCCTGGTCCCCACCGTAAAAAAGCGCACATAGCATGAGGTCATCAGTACGTGGGTAAATAGGCAACAAGTCTTGCGCTGTTGAGCATAGTAACCACAAAGAAATGTCTGAATATTATAATTGTACAATATGCAAACATACCTTCTGCTTCTTAATACAATATTTTACGTGACGTTTGATCAGTTGGACATTTAAATACTATTACATAAATTAATTACTAATAACTGCTTATAAGTATTACAATACGCATACAGACTATATGCCCATAATTATAGCTATGTTGGATCATTGTAACTACACGAGACTTAAATGCCTTTATTTTAGGAACATTTGTCGGTAATTAAAAATGGGGACACCGACAATATTTAGATTCAGTTTTCAACAGATAAACGGCTAAAGATGTTATGGTGTCATCATGTGGGTTGTAATGTGTGAATAAAATGAAGTCATTAAGGCCCCTCCAATTCAAAGATTAATTAATCTTGATGATTCTCTCTGAACCGTTGAAATCATAATGTTGTAATATTGTACACTTCCAGAAGCAACAGTTGAATTGTCTTTTTCGTGTGCCGTTGCAGCGATATCATTCTAAAAGGTTTAACCCAACGAGTATCAAAGTGCATAACTATCGTGAAGTGGAAACAAATGTGGACTTTTGAATATGATTTCTGTATAATATAAATGCTCCATTTTTGAAGTGACTATCCACTGGCCGTCTAACAAAAATCCAGTGGGATGGTCGTAAAATACTGCTGTGCATTTCTGTGTGCTTTTCAGAATGTTTCGTTTCAGAAAAAAAACAGGAAACAAACGGAACCAACATAGGCTACTTGACATAGCACTTGACATTTAGGCTTAGCCTAAAATAATAAGCAATAAAATACATCATCAAACGTACAGGCATTCAACTATCGTGCACGGATACTATTAAACGTGAATGATAAAAAAAAATATGTTTATATAAATAAAATTGTTTATGATTATAGCTCTGTTGAATGATGGAGCCCAAACTATAGCAAGGGATTGTAACTAGGAAATAATAAAGTGTTGTTTTGTGTTCAAAAATTTACTTGGGTCAGTGGGTAGTGTAGTAATCATTTTCCCGTCTACTGCTTAAGTGTGATGGTGACCGTAAGCCAGAATTCCACGGCAAGCAGAGCTATAAGATCACGGGCCCTGCTGGTCTTATTAAAATTATTTGCTTCAAAGCTTATCATCATCATCACCGTCACCGTCACCCGTCCCCGTCAACCACAGTCACCACGGTCATTCCATTCACCATCATCCCAAACGCCGTCACCTATCCCCGTCAACCCCCGTCACCACGGTTAACCCATTACATCATCCCAAATGCCGTCCCCTATCTCCGTCAACCCCCGTCACCCTAGACAATATTTCGCAAATACTTTAGACGCGCAATACATTTATTATAATACTGTGGGGACGCACGCGTTAAGCCGTGGAACGAGGTGCGTGCTGGTCTAGTTTAACGCATGCGTCCCCATATAACTGCATTGGGCGTAAAAAGTATTTGGTGAAGTTGTCTATGGTTAACCCAATCAGCATCACCCCAAACGCCACCATGATATATACAAACAAGATTATGTTACCACCTTATTTTCATCGAAATTTCTTCATCATCACAATATTTATACTCAATGTTTGAGTTACCCCGATTCAACATGTAAGGGTATTGTTGTTGTTGTTGTTGTTGTTGTTGTTGTTGTTGTTGTTGTTGTTGTTGTTGTTGTTGTTGTTGTTGTTGTTGTTGTTGTTGTTGTTGTTGTTGTTGTTGTTGTTGTTGTTGTTGTTGTTGTTGTTGTTGTTGTTATTGCTGTTGCTGTTGCTGTTGCTGTTGCTGTTGCTGTTGCTGTTGCTGTTGCTGTTGCTGTTGCTGCTGCTGCTGCTGCTGCTACTGTTGCTGCTGCAGCTGCTGCTGCTGCTGCTGTTGTTGTTGTTGTTGTTGTTGTTGTAGTTGCTGTTGTTGTTGCTGTTGTTGTTGCTGTTGCTGTTGCTGTTGCTGCTGCTGCTGCTGCTGTTGCTGTTGTTGTTGTTGTTGTTGTTGTTGTTGTTGTTGTTGTTGTTGTTGTAGTTGCTGTTGCTGTTGCTGTTGCTGTTGATGTTGCTGTTGCTGTTGCTGTTGCTGTTGTTGCTGCTGCTGCTGCTGCTGCTGCTGCTGCTACTGTTGCTGTTACTGTTGCTGCTGCTGCTGCTGCTACTGCTACTGTTGCTGCTGCTGCTGCTGCTGCTGCTGCTATGGGTTTGGTGGTTTTGGGGTAATCCATTTTTGGTGGGTGTGTGCGGTAGTTTTTTTTTTCGAAAATACCTGTAGAGATTTAAAACAGTTTGCCTGTGATCTGAAACCATTGTATTGTACAGTGTTGAAAAGCCTCTGAGACCGAGGCCTGAACGTGGGTCTAGCCTCAGTCTAGCCATCTCCACATCTACATAACATCTAATGTGTTCTTAATTCTTGTACATCTTATTGTGTTATTCACTGACATTTGTGGAGAGAAATAAAATAATAATAATAATGAGGAGACTGATATCACAGTGCATCACAGTGCCTCAATGTTTCACCTTTAAAATTCCAATATGACTTTTGTGGCCGAATCGTTGCGATGATCGTCCAAGCGTTATGTTACAAACAAAACGTAAATCAAACTGAGAAAGGAGACAATTTTTTGTTAATTTAGAAGAAAAAAGTGATGATAATGAATGTCGGAAACACCTGCATATAGAACCTTGTAAATCATAGCGGCAAGCAGTTAGTCAGAACGCAAGAAGCAGAAAATAATTTGTTTTCAAGATTCATAACATTGGAGTTGCTGTTCGGTGGTTAACCACCCCTCCCCAGTACAATGACCCCCTACCGCCCATCCACCCCCACACCGCAAGATGAAGGGTTAGTTCAAAATGCGTCATATATTTTTTTTCGTGACACAAAGTATTTATTTACGTTTTTTGTTTTGTTTGTTTTTTGAATGTTTTTTTTAAGAGGTGCACTTTTCAATAAAATTAACCAATAAGGGATGTCAACTAGTTTTCATATCCTTAATAAAGGGGAATAGCACACAATATGTTTCTAGGAAGTATTCACTTCATGGGCCCTTTAAGAAAGTGAAGATGCAATAATTATAATAATAAGGAAATGTCTACAATACTAGGTACGGGTATATGCACAGAACAATTAGTTCATGTGAGATGAAAAGAAATGAACAGCTTGAACATGACACATTTTTCAGAATATTCAGAAAGGGACTGTTTAGTCTTAAGGTATTTTATTTTAGCAAACGTTTTACGGTCCGCGTTCCATATCATTTTATCCACACACAGCTCCTTGTCAAACTTAATTAACTGAACAATTTCACTAGTTATCAAGTCCTGAGTGGGATTTCAGGTTAAACTGTTTTGATAGTTACTTTTAGAAAACAGTTTTGTAAGTAAAATGCTTATCGACTTGTTTTTCAATGCACAATAGGCCTTCTTTTTGACTGCAAGGGGGCACCCTTTGGGGTAGATTGGTGGTCTAACCATAGAAATAGTGTGGGAAATCAGATGCAATTAGACTTCTGATAAAGCACTTAATATACAACTGTTTATGTCATTTTTTATTGACAGTTTTACAATGTAATTAGTGTAAGATATTTGCTAGGAAAATTTGTATTTTTAGTGTTTTGAAATATTGTATTTTCAAAAGGGACTTAGTATTGCGCCCTCTTAGTGTCAAAAATACGGCCCATGAATTTTCTAATAGAAGTTAAAAGTAAAACACTTCCACGTGGAAGATTTGTAATACATTACAATAAGTAAGCACGGGCGCAGTGACAAACTTTAATGAGCTGTGACATCATAACATCATTTACATGCTGTCAATTACAGCCCGCAGTGGTTTGGACTTAAAGCCCCCCCCCCCCCCCCCCCCCCCGGAGGCTTTAAGTACTACAGTGGTGCGACTCGGCTGCCGCGCGTGTTACAGCATGTAAATAATGGTAGTGTGACAGACTGAAGTGTAAAAGTTGTAGTTTTTAATTCGATGGGTACATGTATAAAACAAACCCGAAAGCAGAAATATTTGGTTTCTACAGCAAGGAGTCAAGCTAAGTTTACAAGGAATGTAGTTACTATGTTCAGCACCTGTTTATTTTGGGAGTTTTGGTTTCATGAAATAAGGATGTATGCATTTAGCCTATTCAGATCTGTGTGTGTAGTGTAGCGTGTATTTCAATGCTGGTGGTTTGTATGGAGGATGTCCGTTTACTTGTTGTAATGATTTGACTATTGATTCATGCAAGCTTGACTTTGTAACTAAGTTAGAAAACTGAAGAAAAAGTGGCCTTAATCTTTTGCTTTTTCAACTGAAAATTACGCAGTTTTGTTTAGACTCCCTCGCATGGTGGTCCTATAGTATTCTGGCCCAAAACCTTCCAGGATCAACAGACCAGCCTCGTTGGATTTTATCTTTTGTTTCATTTTATTTATTTACTTTGGTTTGTTTGTTTATTAATTTCCCCTGAGATATCGCCAGCTGCGGACAGTACGAACGTCTATTAATTCTACATTATTCTACAAAAATTCCCTATTGACTATTTCTCGTTTTAAGAACCAATATTTATTTCACGCCAAGCCCTTTTTTAGTTAGTTTGTTTGTTTGTTTTTTAATTAAAACAATACAATGTTTATTTTGATTATAACGATTTTTGTCTTCAATGATAATGCGGTCCGTACGCGATACTTCATTGAACCACGAATGGAATGCTAACACTTGAGGGCGTTTGCCAATCAAGCAGGTTTTCTCGCACTCACTGGCTGTACTACGTACTAAGCAATCCGTGGCGGCGCGAAAATCTGAATGTTTTGATGTCACTGTCAGAGTAAATGTCACATCTCTGCTACTACCTAGTCAACAATACCGTTTACTGAAGTGATCGATGTAAGTCTGCATGTTGAAAAGATAATTAAAGGTAATGCCGTGATGGTGTTTGAAGTTTAGACATTGTGAGGCAGCCAATCCTGTTGCAGTGAGGACGTTCGATGACATTTTGGAGCCGGAAGTGCAATGCCACGAATGTTCATGTACATGATGATGTATTGACTAATGTATACCGTTCGTTTACATTGCACTTCCGGCTCCAAAATGTCATCACTTACATTACCAACAGGACCAAATCAATCCACGTCACTACTAACTACTAGTTACTACGGTGTGCAGTCATCTCGACTCAAATCCATCTCGACTCAAAACCATCTCGACGCAAAACCGACTCGACTCAAGTCAAGTCGACTCAAAACCGACTCGACGCATCAACAATACCAACTCGACGCATCACCGATACCAACGCACTTTATCATTATTGATATAAATGATGGCGCTGTTCATTTCAGTTCAAAATGTTTTGTCATCTATGAAGATGTTACAAAATTCAATATAAATTTTGCAATCGTTATTAACATTATTTCAAATGAACAAATCCGAAATGTCAAGGAAATTTTTGTGAAACATACCGGTTAAATTTACGCTGACCATGGCTGCCAAAAGTACAATTGTATCATTTAAATTTTTGCCTTTAAAGTTGTTTTGTCATTCCAGATCCCGTTCCACTTTTTAGAAAAAAATGATATTGAAAGAATTTTACTTTCACCTCAACATAACTGATGATCGGCTTTCCTTTAAACGCCCAATTTTATACCTGCATTCTCTACCCCGAGGTATTGAATTGAATTGAACTGAATAAATGGAATGAATAAAGACAATTGCTCTGTGCGAGTTTACCGACAAGGAGATTATACCCACAGGTAGAACGATTAACGATGGGGCACGTTTCTAGGATTAGTCCATCACGCCCAGGTACCACGACAATGGGTTGGAAGAGTCACCCAATATTGTTTACAATATAGACGACTTGAATGGGCTTAATTTCAAATTGAAACCTATACTAAAATGAGGTTAATAATTCTCAACTAGGCATTGGCCTATAATGATTACAAGAAATAAAAATATTTTTAACGAACTATTAAGCAATTTAATTTGACACTACATTAAACTTTATTTATTATGCGGCATATTTTCTCTTCAAATTTCTTTTGTAACTTATCAATCTAGTTAACTGGTCAAAAACAGAACATTTTACAACCTTCAAATCCACAAATCTGCGTTAAAAGTAGGCCTACAGTATATCGTTACTTGCATTTGCAAAAATATATGCGTGGGCAGTTTCTTTCAAGTCCTGTTTTCCTATAAAAAAAAAATTGGGACATTGCACCGTTCCTTCAAGACTTGACTGTCATAGTATCCCAAGACAACACATCATTCTTCAAAAAAAAAAAAAAAAAAAAAAAAAAACTACAATAAGTACCGAGCTGAAAATAACTATTTGGTCTGTTCTTTTCGGACTTGTCTTTATCTTATGCGTCGAGATGGTTTTTGCGTCGAGATGGTTTTGAGTCGAGTTGGTGACGGTTGTGAGTCGAGATGGTTTTGAGTCGAGATGGTTTTGAGTCGAGATGGCGTGCGTCAAGTCGGTTTTGAGTCGAGATGGATCTATACCGTTACTACTAGTGTAGTAGTAGTACTAAAAAACTACATGTATGCTGTAGTCCGAGTTACTGGACCAAACAACGCTTTTTAAAACATTTGCAATTTGGGCATTATCTCACTGGGGGCCGTAGGCCTATGAATGATGTGTATAGCTAACTCAGTAAACTGTGTACATCACCAGAGGGTCATACTGTACTAGTACTAGGCCTATATATATGTATAGCGTCAACTCGATGATTTCACGACAACTCAAGACAACTCCACGACAACTCAAATCAACTATGAACTAGCTGAAAATACCTAAAATACGTTTTTCCTGCCAGAATGTATAATAAATATAGGTCTGATCATGGAGGTTTAATTTTCTTCCTCCATGGTCTGATGTTGATTTTTGTTATCAGACAGACTTACTTTCCTAGAGCCTTTTTTAGAGGACTAAAACAAATTTCGTTAAGTTAACCATTTGTTCCCGTCCGTAGAATGGGCAATTGCGATGCTACTGGCTTTGGCGATGACTCCGGACCACACCAGTTAGTTTTACTAAGGGTTGAGAGTTTTGGGTTGATTTTGCTTAGGTTTAGAATATCGGAGATGAAATTACCCCCCACAAAAATGCCCTTGTTTTGCATTTTCAATTTTATTTTTTCCTTACATGTAACTTTCATTTTTATTTTTATTTTTAAATTGAAGTTGTGTTTATGTTTTTGTTAATTCAATCGCTAAGGCAAATACATACTTATTATAAATGGATCATTATATAAAGAGACCTGCAACAAAATTGCATTGCTGCTTAAATCAACAAATAAGTTTTATCAATAGAAATGTAAATAAAAACTTCATTTCAGCACAGTTCAATACTGTTTCGTCACCATATCTGCATGCACAGAAGGGTCATAGCCGATCCTATAAAAAACACACTCCTATGATATAATGATGCAGTCCAATGTCATTGCGCAGGCGCAATAACACCTCGTTGGCATATTCTACGGACAGTAAAATTGTTAATTTTACGATACACAAACTTATTTGTCCACATAAATGAGCATGGATTTACGTTGCCAATCAGTTTTGGACGTGTTTTCAGACATAACATGGCAAAAAGATCGCATCTGAAGGCCAATGTACTTGTTGAATTGAGATGTCATGGAGTTGTCTTGAGTTGTTGTGGACTTGTCTTGAAAACTTGTCGTGAAAATCGTCAAGTTGACGCTAAATAGTATGACAATCACCAGATAATGTCCAAATGTTAAAAAAGCATTGTTGGGTCCAGTAACTCAGTCTACATCATACCATTACCAATAGGCCTACCATGTAAACAAATAAAAACAATAATTAAAATAACACTACAGTGCAGTACAAGCACTATGTCATGACGACCCCACTACTATAGATGTTTTGTTGTTATGTAGTGTAAGTGTTACTGTTACCGTTGAGTTATTATCATTTTTAATTAAAATCATAATTCAGTGATACCACATGCAGACGTAGCTTAATTATTTGATGTCAAATGCCAGTGATGAAATGTACTTGATTTTGTGTTATAATTAGCGGTACATGTAACATGATGGCAATGCTTGACAAAATTCAACAGTTGAAACTTTCCACGTACCACTAAACTAGCCCTGCCGGCCCTAATTTGTACCCCTGGTTTGCCGTAATCCTCCGGTCTTACACTGTCAGAAGGATTGAGGTACAATTGATGAGGGATCCAATAAAGTGAATCTTTGTTCTCTTGGCATTGTCAAGTCAGGGTTTCTTTGTGCCAGCGGTACCCTCAAAGAAAAAAGGAATCTGGCAATTTCTCTAAAGGAATCCCACCAGGAGGACGGGACAAAGGAAAAAAAAATGCAAGCGGCAACTGGTGAATTATCTTCTAAGGTTTTTTTTTTTTTTTTTAGTGCATTTCAAATGTGTTGTCAGGGGTTGGCAGTTGTCGGCTTTTAGTGCGACCCGTAAATAAAGCTATACCAAAAATATTGATAGTACCTACTGTTACGGTACTCAGAAGTGCACCACTACTCGGGCATTAGTGGACTATACGTTACTCAGCCGACAGACCCAGAACCATGAGGTTGTTATGCTGTCGGCGATAGTATAACAACGTCAAATGCCCATACATATTTTCTAGGAGTACTCCCACACAACCCGGTACCAGACTACTGACTGATGGGAAGTTAGTCATAACAAAATTAATTTCCTAATTAAAATATTCCCTCTTTGCTTGAATTTACACTAAATTATAACCTTTTTTTTCTTCTTTATTTCCTGTTTCAGTAGACATTTCAAGGTACAATCAATAACTCCAAACTGTTTTCTTTATTCTGAAGATTTGGTACGGAAAGTGTCGAATTCGTTCAAGACTCCGGCAATAAATTGTCCTCTTTCCAATGACCTGCCGTGTTGTCCTTCACAAACTGACCGACATGTATCGGGTGAGTGATCTTGAAGACGCCCTGCCAGTCGATCTAGCCCCAGTCAAGTCTGTCCACGTTGAAGTCTGTCAAAATGCCAGCAGGTAAGACCAGTCTTGGAAAATAATTTATTTATTCATTTGTACTGTCAAATTAGACTCCAACCACTAATACATCTAAAGAGAAAATAAATCATTTGGGATGAGAAATGTCCAACTTTTATCTTCAGATCTTTTTGTGGCTGCATGGTCAAAAAAGTAGCCAAAATATTTTCTTCAGCTGTGAAGAACGTGTATTTCCTTGTTTCAATTGCTGCAACCAAAATAAGCAATGAAGATTTTTTATGTTTTCAAATACTATTTTCTCAACTTCGACAGCTATTTCAGGCGGACATATCTGTCTGGAGCATTGATGTTGGTGTGAAATTTATAATTAATGAGCTTTAAGATTGAGCTTTCAGATTGTTTACTGATTCTGTACTCCGTCTTGAAATTGCTGGTTGTTATATTAGATCACTGATTTGTTGACAGTACGAGACATCGAGAAGAACTTAAAGAGCACGTGACCAAGCTTCTCCATCGTCAACAGGTGTCCTACGGAGACATGACCCTGACAGAGTTTGACGAGCCATACCTGAAGGAACATGTGAAGTGGATCTCGATATGCGACACAGAGCTTGAAGGGGCAGGCAAACAGGTGAGTAATGGAGCGAAGATAATAGTAAGGTCAAAAACCCATTTGTCCATCTTAGTTTTGTATGATCTTATATCCGCTTCAATCTCTCCAGATACAAGATTTTAATTTTTTTTTCGACAGGAAGTAGCTGCTGCTTTACAATTGTGTTGAAATGTCCTTTGGAAGGAGTGATTTGATTTGATTTGATTTGATTGAATTTGAAATGGTTGATTGAAATTCGACCATCGAATGCAGCCAACAGCTGAATTGCGGTCAAAATTGTAACATTTCAAAAAGCTCTGAAAAGGGATAAATTCAAAACAGAATAAACATTAAACAAAAACAGTCAGATATCAAACTGTATACAGTAATATGAATAAAATTATAAAAAATACTTTAAAAATTAAATTAAATTAAATTTAAATTAAATTAAATTGACACTCATTCAAAGAAAATGATTATTACTACAAAGTGAGCTGAGGAGGATTGTAATGGATGTTGCAATAAAAAAATATTTGAAATGATGAACAAATACTTAAATTAAATTAATTGAAATTAATTTAAATTAAGTTAACCTGACACTCATTCTAAAAAAAATAAATGAAAATTATTACCACTACAAAGTGAGTTAAAGACATATGTAGTGGATGTTGCTATGAACAAATATTTGAAATGGTGAATAAATATTTAATATTTGACTATTGCAGCCAACAGCTGAACTGCGACCAGAATAAGTAAAATATCAAAAATGAATCAAAAGTAAACAACAAAAGCTACAAAAAGAGGGTAAACAAGAGCAATATACACAAACATTGGTTACTGACAATTGCAAAAAGATTGCTATAACAACATGGTTGTACCCAAAATTCTACGAGCAATAGTTATATTTGACTATTAAAGCCAACAGCTGAACTGTGGCCAGAATACATAAAACATTACAATCAAAAATGAATCAAAAGTAAACAACAAAAGCTACAAAAAGAGATTAAACAAAAACAATATACACAAACATTGATTACTGACAATTGCAAAAAGATTGCTATAACAACATGGTTGTACCCAAAATTCTACGAGCAATAGTTTTATTTGACTATTAAAGCCAACAGCTGAACTGTGGCCAGAATACATAAAATATCAAAAATGAATCAAAAGTAAACAACAAAAGCTACAAAAAGCAAGTAAACAAGAACTATGTACACAAACATCGACTACTGACAATTGCAAAACGATTGCTATAACAACATGTACACAAAATTTGACTAGCAAATTACTTACTTCCCATTATCCAAACCGTGCAAAGTTTCAAATATCACAGATTACGCAACACTAGCATGTGGACTGTTTACCTGGTGTACATTTTCATTGGTACACACTACGCATGAAATGCTTTATGCATACCGTACACATGGACGCTTGCTCTAACAGATCAAGTAAACTTCAAATTTTCCTTTTCCAAAACCTTCCATGTATGACATCCCCCTCCCCTGCCCCACCCCCCCCATAACATTCCCAATGCCTGTATCTTCTTTCCAGCACTAATGTGAGTGTGAGATACAGTTTTAAAAACTTTTGATGTCGTGAAACTAGCCAGATGTGAAAATTATTATATATATATACCTGTTTATAAAACTAGTAGGGTTGATGGCCTTAGCTTTCGATCCAAACCGGACTTTCGTCAGAGACAAAACAAGCACAGACATAAAAACAAATTTTAGGGGGGGAAAAAGGAGTAGGGAATTATGGGAAGGAATGCAGAAATATGCAGAAAATAGCCAATCAAAGTGAATACATTACAGACAAAGGGATTGGCGATGCCCAATCAGACTTGAGCAGTATGGACAAAGGAATGGCCAATGTTGGGTAGTACAAAAGGGGGATTACTAAAGCGAACCTGTATATATATATACACCCTATTTATTTACATATATAATATTCTCCCAGTCAGTTTCTCATGTACTTTCTCTGTGTAAATCCACGTAAAAAGCTGTATCCATTCGTTGTGTATCCCCGCTACTGCCGTTTACCAGGTTGTTTGCATCTTAACCGGGGTAGTGATCCCTGGCTTATCGGCAGCACGGTTCGGCTTCTGACTGGTCCCCCCGAGCAAAGTAGATTTGGTATTGCACATAGGACCGCCCACCAACAATAAGGGCTGGTTAGCTCAGTTGGTAGAGCGCTCGTACGGTATTCGAGAGGTCGCGGGTTCGAGTCCGGCATCAGTCAAATTTTCTTTGCTCACGCTATTTATTTATAATATTCTCCCAGTCAGTTTCTCATGTACTTTCTCTGTGTAAATCCACGTAAAAAGCTGTATCCATTCGTTGTGTATCCCCGCTACTGCCGTTTACCAGGTTGTTTGCATCTTAACCGGGGTAGTGATCCCTGGCTTATCGGCAGCACGGTTCGGCTTCTGACTGGTCCCCCCGAGCAAAGTAGATTTGGTATTGCACATAGGACCGCCCACCAACAATGAGGGCTGGTTAGCTCAATTCGTAGAGCGCTCGTACGGTATCCGAGAGGTCGCGGGTTCGAGTCCGGCATCAGCCAAATTTTCTTTGCTCACCCTATTTATTTATATATATATATATATATATATTTGTTTGTTTGTCTTCAGGCAATTGACTTGTGCCAGGCAGGGCTCCAGCTTCATGTATTCCAGCTGTCCAATGAGGGGCCGGCAATGGAAGAATTAGAGGAGGAAGACATGGCGGCTGCGTCTCATTGGTTGCTACCTGCAGGTAACAAAGCACTTGAAGATTGTCAGTGCCCAGGGCAGGGCCCAATTTGATAAAGCTGTCATGCAGAAATTTATGCTGAGAAAAGGTCTTTGCTGAGCAAGAAATAAGTACGGTACTGGTCGCAGCAACGTACACTGTGTGGTCTTTTGGCTGGTAACCTATTTCTGCTAAGCCTGATTTGTCTGTGCTTATAGCAAGTTTTTGTGCTTACACGCTTTATGAGATTGGGACCAAGCCTTCTGCGAATGGCCCTTTAGGCAAAACTGATGAAGAATCCTGTAGAAGAGGTGGTGCAGCTGATCCAGAAAAACTGGTACTTTGGCCGTGTCCGAATTAATGGCTTTGACCAGAATGCCGAAAAGCAGCCGTAGCCGAAGGGGCTTCACTCAGACGCTTTGGTACTTTAACTATAAATTTTTTTGACCTTTGGTTTTTCCAGTGAATTTACATTACATGTGAGAAAGTCATAAACCTTGCTACAACCAAACAGTCCAATCCTAAAGATTTCTATTTGAGTTGAAGTAGAGAGTCTGTAAACCTCTAAATACAACAGCCTGTATTATCCAGGGAGCTTCGTCTCCAGACCTGGTGGACACCACCGCCTATTTATCAGGATTCTTCATTTATTTAAAATCACATCCCCTTGTTATTGCTCAGCAAATGTTTTTTTTTCGTAGCAAGGAATCTGGGGCACCAGTGAAAACCAATAAACATCAGCTGACAGTTTGACTGGTAATCTGTCCTTCTAAATTAAAGCAGTCTCTCAATTTAATTCAATTCAATTCAAACTCGCCTTTTGTTTCTATGCCAAATGAAAAAAAAAAATCAACCAGAAAATACATAAGGAAGTAAATCGAATTATCAACAATATGTGAGAAACGAAAAACATGTACGGAGGCATCTTGTAGAAGCCTAGGCTTGTGGCGAGATGCCTCGGACAAACTAAAACAAGAACACAGAGACAGTTTGATCAAGGCAGAACCTAAGCATGAAAACTTACAGATAAGCTAGAAAGGTACGTATTGATGGAAAAAGTAAGGCAGCCTTTTTCTTTTATCCAGCTGATTTTGAAGGGATCTGGGACAACCTCGTCTTTGACTCCTCCATCAAGTCACAGCTCCTACAGTACGCTTCAACAACCCTCCTCTTCTCAGACTGCAAGGTCGACCCTAACGTCATCTCATGGAACAGGGTGGTCTTGTTGCATGGTGAGATTTCTCAATTGGTTTTAGATCGTTAATTATAAGTATCTAATTGGGTACAACCATGTGTAAATCTCTTTTGGGACTAGTGTTGGCACTGGTATAGTCTCGGCATTTCGAGCAGTGTATTCTGCTCGTCTTCAGGATCTATATGCATGTATCATTATGAAATTCCATTAATGCCATTTGAACATGGCATGTATGGTGTTAATAGTCGAGTCCGTAGCCGTTTGCATCGTCAACGGTGCATATTTGTATCAGTCAGTCACACAATGTCGCGTCGTGTCATGCCGTCACATAGTTTTGCACTGCTGGTATAGGGCCAATGCATTGTGGAGTCATGCTGTCGCATTGTTGGCTGTGTCATCATTGATGGCGCAAACGGCTAAGACGATTAATCAACAATGCAACCGCACGACACAAGAATGAGACAGCCCTACATCAGCAGTACAAAACTGCGCAACGCCACAATGACGGCACGACGCAACAATTCGCCGCTGATAGCGCGAACAGGTAGGGACTCGACACTGCGATGTTCAGATGGCAGTAATGAAATTCCATGTATCATAAATATTTCGTCTAAAGACGAGCAGAGTACACTATTGTAGTCGGCTCTGTTTTCAAGAAATACCAGTTCATTGTAAACAATGTTAAACAATGTTAGTTCTTATATACAATAATGTGAGCAGCGCTCGTTTATGGTGGTTTACACCACGGCAACTATGGCCACCGCATGCACAGGCATCATGGCAATAGTGCATCAGCACGCATGTGTCCAATCAGCATGGAGGATTCATAGTGCATGTGCGTCGACGCGCGCATGTGGGGGCTTTAGCCCATAGTTTATAGTGCTTATTTAGTGGCATCTCAAAATTAGTATAATGACGGGTAAGCTGAGTCTAAATTATGAGATCTATTAATATACCATCTTGTCAGACCATGTCAGAAACACCGGAGCAAACCCCTTCTCTCATCGATAAGTGTACTGGGTTCTTTTATGTACATTCCACAACACCAGATCAAGCATGTAAAGGAATATTGGTCGATTTCACAAAACTCTTCCTAACTTTGGACTAGTCCTAGGACTTATGACGAGTCCCAGACTTAGGATCGATTTTAGCTAAGTCCGATCACTACGATCAATTTCACAAAACGCGTCTTAAGCAGGACTAGTCCTAAATATGATAAAACCGTAACACATTTATTGAACGAGGCTGGATCTGCTCAAGCGACGGCTGTTTTATGTCTGTCACAATGCACCAACGAAACGGCCGTAGGTAATTACGCACTCACATCAAATTCAAGATGGCTGATTGGCGAGCTGACACTGCACAACTTTTAAAATGATAAATAATACCAACTAATAGTCTAGATGGTCTTAGATTTACCTGTGTTTCATCTTGTATCTATCGACCAACCCTTTCTAACAGTTGGGTGATCCCAAGCCGTGTGAAGCGATATCTTCTCGTGGCTTCTTCGTCAGTGAGACCATCCAACGGGTTTTGCCTGATCTTAAACAGTCTCTCTCTTCTCAAAGCCTGTCTTGCTTCATGGTCTGCCAAAATCATAAGCGCCATAATTGATTGGCGAGAGTGAGCGGAAGGAAAAGCCTTTAAGGTAGAGCCTAGGCGTGCGTGAACAAGTTTTGTTACACAAATTCAATAGTTAAGACGACCCGTACACCAGTTCTAAGTTAGGACTGGTTCAGCGCCGTTGCCATAGAAGTTAGGATGCGTTCAACCCGTCCTAAGCTTTGTGAAATCGATTTTAATAAAACTTTAGATTGGTCCTAAGTTAGGCGTCCCGACTCGAGATAAGATGCGTCTTAACTCTTTGTGAAATCAACCCCAGGTCTCATTCTTCAAAACGTAACTCCGCATACCTTGCAGGAATAATACTAAGTTCTTTGAGACGCCCATCGGATGTAACAAAGCACTATATAGGAACTGCGTATTATTTATTAGTATTAATTTGTCATTATACTTTAGACCAACTGGACAGTACAATGCACCAAAATGACCTCACTGTGTGATTTTGTTTCTGTAGGACCCCCAGGCACAGGAAAGACTTCCTTATGTAAAGCATTAGCACAGAAGCTCAGCATCCGACTCTCAGATAGGTAAGATGCTGGAAGCGATGCACCTTCTTACTGTTCCTGTAGGTTGAAAATCCCTTGGCAATAGCAATGGTCTTTACTCTAATAATACTAAGAGTACACCATTTTTATATGACTCTTATCTGTGGGCAGAAACCAAACAATTTTGATCGCTGACTCCGTGCTCCGTGGTCATATGGGTTGATGTGGCTGGCTGCCGAAGGCGCCCTTGAATGCCTGCAGCTCAAACACGTTTTAGCCGTGTCGCTCGCAATTTAGCTTCTCAGCTGCCAGTATGGATGATTAGCCTCCAAAAGCACTATTATTATTATCTCAAAGCGACAGGTATTGCCAATAACTCGAGAAATAATGGTGCTAGAGAGAAATCTCCAATAGTCCTGCATCTGAAAATAAAACATTTTCGGCCAAACTGTGGCATCTTCAGCCGGAAACGACACGTAAGAGGGGATGCTCCGAATGCTCCTCAAAAGCAAGTTCAATGGTGTTATTTTGATTGATGAGACCCATTTATATAGCACCTTGCACTAAAGGGTTTACATGGTGATGCGTTGCAATTATTTCCCACCATGCCGGAAACAGTCAGTGTCTTCTCTTAATGATAATTATACTGGGTTCTTTTACATGCTGTACACAACACATGTAAGAAACACGTGGGACCTACAGCTCTACGTCCCATCTGAAGGACGAAGCAATTACGATTTTAAAAAGTGTCTCGCTCAAGGATGCAAGTGCAACGACCGGGACCCGAACACACACTCTGACAACATCACAACTTGAGTCTTGTGCAATAGACTGCCCTCTCATGACACTTAAAAATGCTATTTTAGTTTGATCAACCTCAACTAAAAAGGCTGGATATCAAACACCGTTTAGACTCGCTACAGTCTAGCCTCAATTTGAATGTACCCCTCAATCCAAAAAGGCGTTTGTACATCAATGTTTTTCCTCCATGTTATCTGTGACTTTTTATTTGTGTGATTCACAGGTATCACTATGGGCAGCTGATTGAAATCAACAGCCATAGCCTCTTCTCAAAATGGTTTTCTGAGGTAAGCCAAAGCCATCTGTCGATTGACCCCTTGCATTGGTGTCACAAGCGGCTACTGTCTGCCCATGCATAGTCTGCCATTTTGGGAGTCATGTTACATGTAAAGATATGGTGCGCCCATCTTACTGGCTGCGTGCATCGTGTAAAAATGTGCTCTGCACAGTAGCACACGGGGGGAACCAGACTTCCAAAATGGCGCAACCAAGATTTATCATAGGTCATGAAAGCGGTTACACACCTATGCTCCGACACCCTTATGTTCCAACACGATAACCCTCACCTGAACGTGTAGATCACTTGGAGTTATCGGAACATAGGGGTGTCTGTTAACATAGACCAGTCACCATGACGTCAATTGAAGTGGATAGTTTCTTTTTCATTGTGTTAACTACTTGACATATGGCTTGAAATTCTATGGCCTTATTTGTCCTGGTCTTGGCTCTTTTTAACCTTTTCAGTCCCTTTTCAGACTGGAGCCAATAACCGGGATATAAAACCCCAGGAAATTCCTGGGGAGTTTAAACCCAATATTATTAAATGCCACCTTGTGTTCCTTTCCTTCTTGCTACAACTCCCTATGTTTACTTAATCTGTCCTTGTTTCTATTGTGTTGGTTGTAGCTTGGGTCCTTCCCATCCTATGATTTACCCAAAAACAACATAATTGAAAAGGGATGCATTTATAATTTGTGTGTTGCTGTGTAACTTTTTGATATTGTGGTTTGTTTCTTTTTTGCTCTTTAAGTTGATAAAGTCGTATAAACAAACATTCTATTAATTGTCTATTGCTGTTTCAGTCATTTGAAATCATTGTATAGTTTTCTTATTATATGTTTTACTTTATTTGCAGATGATGGTGTGTTCTTTTTATACTTTTGACCAATATGTCTGTGCTATTTTTACATGTATCTTTTTAAAATCTCACTCTTGAATACGTGTTTTCCTGGTCTGTAAACAGACATGTTTCACATATTTATCTGAACTATTTTTGATTTTGTTTTGTTTTGTTTTGTTTTGTTATACCAGTAATGTAATTTTATTGTTTAGGCCTATCTTTGTAGCAAATATTAACTGTTTACTATTTTCAAGCAATAACCCAGAAGGGAAATTGACTAGGTAATTGTTTTTTTTATTAACTATTTTGTAAAGAATACAGAAATGTGTTGAGTAAGATTTGAAGATTTTTTAAAACTATGTTCTTTTATCAAAAATGGATTTAGAGATATGATACCCTTTATTACTGTCAAATGTTCTGTTTTTATACAATGCAAAACAAGCGTCTTCTTTTGAAGATAATTTTTTCCTCTTACCTGGTCTTGCCTCTCAGAGTGGTAAGCTGGTCATGAAGATGTTTCAGAAGATACAGGAGCTGATCGATGATCCAGACGCTCTGGTTTGCGTTCTCATTGATGAGGTCAGTAAACTTTGCTAAACTGGCCCCCAGAACATCTCAGATAGAGAACTATAACTATTATCGGACATTAAAGGTATAGATAAATCCAGGCGACAATCATGTGCTGCTGGTGACTGGTGGGCAATATTCCATACATTGAGCCAAGTGTCAATTTTTTTATTTATTTATTTACGCATCTTCGACTAATGACGTTGAGGCCACTTTACAAAGCACCAGCGTGGTGCAAGTTAAAACCTGTGTATGACGTCCCATTAATGGTGGGAAAATAACTGGTACACTGTACATTACTTTATGCAAGTGACCAAAAATGGTTTGGTCCATAGTGCAACATTGGGTTTTAATTAGGATGGGTGTTACATTCTTTTCTATCCTTTAGTTTTCAGTAATAGTGGTGTGTCATGGTTGAGCAATCTAGTGCACCGGACTCATCTTTGGGGTGTGGGTTTGAATCTCGGTCATGACACTTTTGTCCTTGAGCATGACACTTGACTATAATTGCTTCTCTGCACCCAGGTAGAGATGGTTCTCGTGATTGATTTAACCATATAGTCCTTGCTCTATAATTTAACTTGGTGTGCTACATACATGGCAGCACAGGCTGTATACTCCCCAGGGAGCTGAGATGGTTTTAAGGAATGAAATAAATGACCCAGTGACCGCAATAAAAATTTTCATGCACAATGAGCGTCAAAATTGGTGGATACCTGCACTATAAATGTCCTTTATTATTAATATTATTATTATTATTATTATTATTATTATTATTATTACTATTATTGTTATTATTATTATTATTATTATTATTATTATTATTATACTAGTGATATGTGGTCTGTCGTCTAGCATTACCCTTTTCGTTATTTGACTTCCTTCAAATTTCAGGTGGAAAGTTTGACAGCAGCCAGAAAGAGTTCATTAAACGGCACGGAGCCATCAGATGCAATCCGGGTGGTCAACGCTCTACTTACACAGATTGACCAGATCAAACGGTAATAGGCCTCATACTTAAAGGGGCTGTGTTGTCATGATTATAGCAGGCCTGAGGCTGTACGTGGAAAGATGAACTCTCACCCAGATACTGCACAAGCGCGCGCTTGCACTCCAATCACAAAGGTTGACGTCTTTGTCAAGCTGTGATGTGACTGCCAATGCGCACGCTGGCATAGTAACTTGGTTATTCCACTTACTGCTATAATGATGACGACACAGCCCCTTTTGTCACTAGAGGGTAGAATAGTTGCAGAAAAATAACATTTGACATCATACAAATGTAGGTTGTTTGTGGCAGAAGATATCTTTAAAAGTTTACGATTTTATATTACTCACAAAGACATTTTTAAATGTAATTATTTTTAAAAGAAGTCTGAGGTTCACTTAAATCTGCTCGATTTGAGGGGTCTAATTGCAACCCACAATGATACTCACTTTGTAAATAAGAGAGAAGGGAGGAAAAAATTGTTTTTCTTTTCTCTTTGTGTTCTGCAAAATTGTGCAAGTTCGGTCTTTATGAAAATCATTTTCTGGATCATTTGTCATGTAAGTACATGATCAATTTGTCAGAACTATGATATGAATTGCTTCAATATTTGGGTTCCTTATTTAAAATATTTACGTATTGAAACAACATGTATATCAAATATGAATAGGTGTTATATTAACAAGTCTCATGTATTTAATATTTAAATCAATTTGGGGGTGAATAATAATTGACTGGAGCGGGATTTGAACCTGAGACCACCAGCTAAACATACTGACACTCTACCAACTGAGCTATCCAGCCCTAATGTCGCCTTTTTTTTCAGTAAATTTGTTTGACACAATAGGGAGACCGCCAACATTAGGGCTGGATAGCGCCAGTCACTTTTTTGCTGTTTACCCCAAAATTGATATAAACATTTATCCAGTCAGTTTCCCTGGTGGTTTATTGCTTGGTTTTTAAGCTATTTGTATGTAATTATCTTATGATGGCATTGTGAGTTTTTAAAATAACATTGTACGAATGAAGGCCTAAAATGATCTGCTCTGCCGCATGGGCGATCCTCTACAGTAATGTCTCCCTGCTAACAAAAATAAAATAAAATAAAAAAATGTACAGATACAATTTATACTAACATATAAAATAAAAATACAACAACAGAGTTTGTTGGTTAAATCTTTTTGAATTTTTATTTGTGCAGTTATCCGAACGTCTTGATTCTGACGACATCAAATGTGACAGAGGCGATTGATCTGGCGTTTGTAGACCGGGCAGACATTAAACAGTACATCGGACCACCATCCCCGCCGGCCATCTTTAAAATATTTCATTCTTGCGTCAACGAACTCATGCGGGTAAGCATGCATATGTTTTCACATTTTTTTTTCATAGTTCATGTAGTTTATTATTGTTCTTTTCAATGCTTTGTTTTGGCTTTTTAAGGTTTTGTCTGCATTAAGTTTTGTTTTCTTCTTGCATTTTAACTTTTGTTTTGTTTGCTTCCGTGTTCATGTACTTGGGTTGTTCTCTGTACACTTTAAGTATCTTTTTTATTTATTTTTTAAAGTACCATTATTACCTAGGTCTTGTAATAGCACTCCGTACTAATGCTAAAAATAGATCACACAAATACCCGAATCTCAGACAATGTGTCAAATTTTACTGACGGACACGTACGTCGATCATACGCGCTGCGTTCAGTACTACTGCGGTCTGGCATACCGACGCATTGATCGTGTGAGTGGTGAAATGTTTGACATCTACGTAGTTTTAAGCAAAAGTGACGTCATTAGTGCGGACTGCTATTTTACTGTGAGTCGCTTTGAGGTATTATTACATAAAGCACCATATAAATGCCTTTTATTGTTGTATCATTTTATTATGATTTTTTGTCATACGCCACCATCACCAAGGGAAAACAACACAGGCCTTGATAACTTTGTTTTTTCTTTGCATCAATGAGGGCGCTGTTTAAGCTCTTCTTCAATTTTAGTGCCATACATGTGCCAGACAGTTTCTCTTATTGCAGTAGCAAAGTTGCACACCACTTGTTTATTTATTTGTTTATTTATTTATGTATTTATTTATTTATTTGTTTGTTTACAGGCTAGGATTATCGATCCAGCCCAACAGCTTCTTGACCTGAGGGGTCTTGAGGTCATGAGGTTCATCGAGAACGACGCCACCAAACTGAGTCACAGACTAAAGGAAATAGCATTGTAAGTAATAAATAGGCAGGAATCAGACTGGTTACCTGTAACAGACAGCATGGAGGCGGTTGACTGCAGCAAACCAAATGACAGGCCCTTTCTGAAACTTCGGCTTAGGCTCCGGCTTGGGCTCCGTCAGTAATTTTGAAAACATACACTTTCGGTTCTGTACTTCAAACAGACGGATGGTGCGTAAGCCAGAGCCAAAGACTAAGCCCAAACTGTGGTTCTGAAAGCAGCCACAGAAGCTCATGATTGTGTCCTCCAGTGCAAAAGACACAAGGTTCTAGTAGGGAGGAATGCAAAATTAAACAGGCAGTAACTCGAGGTTAGCCTCAAGGTTTTTTTTTAGGTTCTCTGAGGTTATCCAGGTTTCAACCTCGTTACCTGAGTTACTGCTTGTTTAACTCTCCCTTAGTGGTACCAGAATGCTGGTTTTGGTGGGAGACTTGTGGTGGCAGATCAGACACACCAGGTAGTTTTCTTTGTCTGGGTAGTTCTGAGCGCGTGCAACTTTTACAAGAACAGTAGATTTAGCTGGTAGTCTGCGGCCAGTTATTTTTCCTAGAAGCCTTCCATTGCGGCCTATCTTGGTAAAGGACATAATAACTAGGCCTGCTGCTCATAGTTTTTGTAAAACTGCAAAAAACATTTTTTTTTTAAGTCTGCTGCCAATTATTTTTCCTAGAAGCTTTTCATTGCGGCCTATCTTGTTAAAGAATACAAAAACTAGGCCTACTGGTCATAGTTTTTGTAAAACTGCAAAAATTTGAATCCGTGTTCTGACAGAATTAACAATTCACTCCAGTGAACTAGAATCCCAGGCTGTGACACTTAACAATAAGTTTGGGAAATCCTCAGTTGCTTTAATTTTAGATGCATGTACAGCTTAGATTCTTTACAGAACAACGCATTTGAAGTGTTGAAACTTTCTTGTCAGATTTGATTGACTTTTACTTCCCATTTGTTTGTTTTTTCAGTAAGAGTGAAGGCCTAAGTGGACGAACACTACGGAAGCTTCCATTCCTCGCGCATGCGCTTTTCGTCAAGGTAAATTACCAACGCCCTATTAGAAAACACAATTACCCTTCACCCCATTAACAACACAATTACTCAAGTGAATTTGTGTTTCCATTTCATTCTTTACCCAAGAATTCTAAACTACCCTACCCTCAAACCCCAAATGTAGATCTACATTTCCCTCAATGCTGTGTAGGGCTTCATCAAATTTTTCTCGTTTCCTCCCAGACGACACCAGTATCCCTGGAAGACTACCTCTCAGCTCTCTCCGATGCGGTGGACAAGCAGTTTAAAGAACGAGAGCAACTGAAGGACACTTAAAATGGAATCACTCTGACAAAGTATTCATCTACCAGAGGGTGGACAAACAAGGGAAGAAGTTCCCACCCACACCCACCCCCCCCCAAAAAAAAAGGGGGTGAAACTGCAAAAATGTAGTTCTTCTCAACAAGAAGTGAAACAGCCAAAATGGAGTAGGCAAAAAGAAATGTATATTTAAAGGTGCTATCTAGTGGCAGTGTCCGTAAATCACCTTCAACAAGCACGTGGTGCAAGTAATAAAAACCGAAGTTGGAAAAAGGTCACACATGTGCCGCTTAATGGGAGACTGTTTAGACAATAGATAGTTCCCATAAGTCAGCCATTTTTACAGGCAATGACGTATCATTTTTTTTAAAGCACAACTATACCTTTTGCGTTAATAACGTGTGCGGCATGTGGGAGTTTTATCAAATTCCTTGGTCGGTGGACCACTTGGCTTTGTATCAGACTGTAACAAAATGTAGTAATTTCTTTCTTTTTAGAAACCCATTTTCACAATTCAAGTCAGATTTCTCAATTCTTCAATTCCATTTCTTTGTACCAGTATGTTGTAACTGCCAATAAATCAGTTGTACATTTGTATAATTATGTAGAAGTTTGGAGTACAATTTTGCCAGTCTTATTTTATGTTATGGTACAAGACATGCGTCTTTTTAAAAATAAAGATTTGAACTTTATTTAAACATTTGGCCAATATTTAAACATCCTTTTTAAGTTTGCTTATTTATTTGTCTTGGCTTCATGTTGTTGGTTTTTTTCTGTGTGCAGATCAATTTAGAATTCATAAAATGTCAAAGCTAGAAAAAAACAGCAAAGAAAACAACTGTAAAAACAGAAACTACTTTAATCTCTCTCAAAATATTTATTTCATATTTTACTACATTTGTAACTAATAAATTCAAGTCTTAGAGGGAAGGTATAATAAAAGTCAACATAAATTGTTCACACGTCAACCCAATACATTTTGTGGGGGTTTTTACCCTACATCAATGTGTGAGAAGCACAGTATACTCGGTGCTTTCGCCACGAGTCCTGCGGAAACAAATCCACAGGCAGACTACTTGGGTGGGATTCGAACCCACAACCCCTGCATCCTAGACCAGGTGTCTTAACCACTAGACTACCAAGCTTGTCTGGTGACGAGATAAGATCATTTTACCGAAGCAACCAACAACTGCAGTTGAAACTAATTCAATATTTTTGACAATTATTTGTACCATTATATGCACCTTCCCTCGATAATGAAACTATAAAGAAGGCAAGCCGAAGCGGGAACTACTCCTTTGTCACAATAAATAAAAACCAATACATAAATAATGTTGCTATGTAATTGTAGGGACTTGTTGGGATTTTGTTCTGAACAAATTTTGACAGATGCCGTTTTAAAACAAACGAAGACAACAACTTTTCCACATAATGCCACGGACAATGCACAAAATACATGTAACATGCAAAATTGCTTGCAAATGGCTGATGGGCGTGAGATAATCTCGGGATCCCGACAATAATTCATTTTTAGTTTTGAATTAACTACCACTAACCATTGGTAGAATTGTGCCTTAAATGAAAGCTTATAACTTTTTCGAACCTACAAAATTAGCCAGATGAAATTTAAATTTAGATATTCAAGTCAAATCTGTCAAAAATTTGACCTCGCATCTTTAAGGCATTGCCCTATTTCTTAAAATATTCTGGCACTTGGGTTTTGATATTAAATTTAACTGTAATATATTCTGAAACATGTTTATGCAGCATCGACTTCAACTAAGTAAACATCAACATAACATCTTATTGCACAGACATTAACTTTAATCACATAATACTTTATCTATTGAGGCACTTTGTAGATTTATTGCTCAAACATTAAACCGGAATAATTACGTTACAACTAAAAGTGATTAACAGTTGGGACAGGCCCAAGTTATGTCATTTTTGGACAAGTCCAACTACTGTTGAAACAGTTACTCCAAGTTAGAGCATAATAAATACACCATCTATTTACAAACTTCTGTTAGAGCACAAATGACGACATTGGTAGTTGTCAAAATCCAGTATCCACACTTTATGTAATCCAATACACGAAATAACAAACCTGTGAAAGTTAAAGCTCAATTGGTCATCAGAGTCACGAGAAATTAGTGAAGAAAAGAAAAACTTAAATATTTTCACCGTTTTCAGACATTTGGTGTTAGACTCCCGAGATCAAAACAAATTATTTCACTTATTTCTCAAAAAGTAGGCCTATTGTATTTCAAGAAAAATATTGCAAGGGGAAGTTTCCCACCATGACTATCTTTATACAATTTAAGTTAAAATGTGCAAATCTTTAAATGTTAATATTTTCAATCTTACCAATCTTGTTCACACCCTTTAACATCTAAACTTGTTCTTACTAGACAAGCAGACCCTTTTATTCTCAACAAGTGAATACCGATGTAAGTCTTGTGCGTATTCCACGTTTGACGCCATTAAACTGCACGATTCGGTTTCCTTCACTAAAGCACTGAATACGCACGAGACTTGCATAGTTGATACTACACTGGCAAAGTTACTATGACTAGACAAGGTAATTTCGAAGAAGAAAAAAATTTACTTGAAATAAAAAATGAGCAAACCAAACCTCAAGGGTAAGCCATTTTGCAAGTAAGATTTGAATGTCTGGTAGAATGACTTGCTTAGTCACAAGTTACCACTTAAATTTGAATTCCTCAGACTACAGAGACAGTTTCTATTTCACATGATTTAGGGCAAACTTCTGTGAAGATACGGAATAGATGAACGTGTACGGCACAATGGTACCAGGGTTTGCTCATCTGGAGGTTGCTATACAAGAAGCTTACCACGAACCATGTGACATAGCAACTGTCTCTATAGTCTGAGGAATTCAAATTTAAGTTGTCATTTGGGACTAAGCAAGTCATTGTACCGGACATTATTCAAATCTAATTCGCAAATGGCTAATTGCTTCCATGATAACTCGTTGTCACTCAGCATTCTCCATTAGGGCACAGCTTGTACACAGCGTGTATTGCCTCCTCCACACCTTGATCAGCAGCATACCTCAATAAGTCACGCGCCTCACTGGAGAAGTAATAACACCACACTTATAAATTAGCCACACTGTAGCTTAAAGGTGCTCTCATGTTGCATTGTCGATGATTACTTATGTACCTTTATCACATCTGTGATTCATATTATAGAGGCAACGGAGGCAATTGCCTCCGTTGCACCTAGCAAATGCCTTGGTGCCCCTTGAAACGTTCCAGTAGAAATTTAAATTTCAATCATATATGGGCCCTTTTATTATTATTTGTGGTTTATTAACACTAAAAAATGTTGCCAGGGGTAAAATCGTATTGAACTGCACGAAATTTAAAAAAGTAACTTATAAAATAGTAAAAATGGTAAATTTAACGGATGTGTGTAAGCACTGTATAAGTAATACTCAGTACTTTCCCCGAGTCCTACAAAACAACAATCCAAAGGCATATTACTCAGGTGGAATTCGAACCCACGACCTTTGCCATTCTAGAGCAGATGTCTTACCACTAGATCATCAAGCTTGCCTGGTAGCTAGAGGCAGTTCGAATCCTCTATTTTAGGAGTGGGTACCTCAACAATTTTTTGCATATGGGTAAACCAACATTCTCTATCCCCAATAGAAAATCAACATCTATTAAACGGACATGTTGCCTTCGGATTGGGCGTTTTAGGGTTATAAAAGGCATTTGTTATGAAATTAATATGGTTGGAAAGATATTTTAAAAGGAACATAATGATTCACATAAATATCCCTTGAAATTGTGAGGTTTTTGTTGAATTTCGTGACAGAACACAGTCCGCCATTTCGTAGAACCAAATTTTTGAGTCCACAAAATGTCGGACCGTATGTTTGTGTAGAATGTGGTTCCACTGGTTGTATTTCCGTGAGGCATTTTAAAGTTTTTGAGTCACTACTCATTAATAATAACCGCACTGTAAGTGTTTCATTCATGAACAACTCTTACAAAGGATAAGGAGCAATTCTTAACAGCAAACATTTTATGAGATTTGAAGGCAATGTTCCCTTTAAAATTTACCAGGCAAGACAGACAAGAGGTAGACATTTATAATGACTACATAAGACAACCTGCCTTGCCCTTGCAAGGTATCAGTATGATGGCCATGAATGTGTATTAGGTCTAATGTACATTGAGCTAGGTCATAAGTACAGAGAGATCTAGAGGGTGTCAAAGGTTAGAATTGAGTGAATTCTGTTCAGGGATGGCACCTTTAAAGAGACTCTACAGAGCTTATTACCTCCCAAGTATTCATTGCCAAGTTGTCATCCCAAAGCTTCTAAAATTAGACTTTGTGCATGAGTGGAATCATTCTTATATCCTGAAGCAAAATGTAGACACTATCAAAATTCTGGATAGGGATTGTAATTTTAAGAACCATTTTGGCACTGAATATTCGTTGTTTGTTCATATCTCGTATAAAATGTATACAATTTTCTTAAAAATCTGTGTTGTGTTATTCACAGCTGGCATAACCAGACATTTTGCATGGGGGGGGGGGGGGGGGAAGCGGGGAAAAAAGCATAATTTTGGGGCTATTTTTTGTATTGAACCATTCATTTTTGCATTTTTTCGATACCATTTAGGGGGCAATGAGGGGGGATCAAGGGTTCGGGGGGGGGGGGGGGGTTAGGCCCTATCCCCCTCTGGTTATTCAAATTCAAGTAGGCCGGACCAATCACAAACAATATAAAACACAAAGTGTTTTAGCTGGTAACCTTACCCTTTTAAGCAACACTATGTTGTGCAAAGATCTATATAGAGGCCCTATAATACAATGTGCCATACACGAATCTGCTAACATCAATCATAATACGTGGTACATCAATTTCAAAATACAGCAACGTTCTTCAAGTTATGCTTACTCTCTGTCTTTGAGCTCGGTCTTGTAACCTTGTAGATGACCAACGGCAAGGTTATGAGCAGCATGAGCATGTCCTTTATCAGAGGCATACCTGTTAAAAAGAAAGTGGTTTTGGGTTGCACTTTCATTGAATTTATTTTCTTATTTGTTTTGGAGCGGGATTTTTTCTTTCCAATAGATGTTAAATTTGCATCGGGATAATAAAATGTCTTGTGAATATTTTCAAAGTAAGGATAACAGCAAACAATTAATTTTGTTTTTAAGAATACTCAATTTTTTTTATCATAAATTGTACTGTGTTAAATAAAATAAAACTGACAAATTGTTTCATTTAGATTTTTTGCTATAAAGTGCAAGAAGGCTTTTCTAAAGATTAAGGATCAGAATTCAGTTTAACAGTACATATTTATAAGAATTCACAGACACAAAGAAAAGTCTTCCCATTCTTATATCTCAATTTCTACGACTAAAAAAAATTTAAAATCTGTATATTTTGAAATTACATTACAACAGCTTTAACAAGAAATCATTTCCATAAAAAATACAAGTTGGAATTGTATGCTTGGTGCAATCAATTTATATCCCTCCCTAAAAATAACAAAATAATAAAATAATTTTTAAAAGAATAATTTTTTTTTAAATGACACATAAATCTTTGTTAAAAATGGAAGAATCGTACTTAAACCACCGCATAGCTTGGTCCATATTACGATCCACTCCTTTTCCAAAGAGGTAACGCTGTCCAGTCATATGCATGGCATGCGGCTGCCCCAGGTGAGCGTAGAAATGCGTCACGTGGAAATGTAGATTGTCAAAATGATAATACGCATAGTAGATAAAGCAGAACACCAAGCACACAGCCAGGATCTGTGTCAGAGATAAGAATTTAAAATTGTCACAAATTCAATTTCAAGGTTGAATAATTCCTGATATGCACAGAGATTACTGAGGAGACTGAAGGGTACAAAATTTGTAACAATTGTGGTATTGGTGATTAATATAATGCTGGTGCCCGATCTCCTTTCCTCACACATGCACCCATGATTGTTGACCCTGTCAACTGTTCTCCAATTGTTTGGAATAACCACACGGATCTCTTAAAATTGTTTAAGTCCACAATGTCAATGGGTGAACACAATCACACACATACACACATGATATGAGCCAGTGCCAGTCACCACCTTAAAAACAATCACTTTAAAGCAACTTTTGGATGTAGCTGGAAAATTTAATGCTCCGATCAGATATCAATGATTCCCAGTCTGACTTCAAGTTTAAATTAATTTTTTTTAACGAAAAAAAAACCCACTTTGAAATATTCAATTTTTCAATTAAATTTCATAATAGGCCTACACAGACAGGTAGACCTATACATTTCGTTGCCAATCCATGTTTTTTCCATTTTATTTTTTATTCATACTTCTCCTATTTTATTATTTACTTGTTTTACTTTTTATTTTATTTTCCCCCCTGTTAATCTATTTATTTAGGCCTTTTGTATTATTATAAAGATTATTATTACTGTTGTTTTAATGGTTTTTTGGTTGTTTTTACTAAAGGGAGTAGTCCTGACGTTAAAAGCGGAAAGATGATTTTGTAAATAATTGGGAGTAGAAATAGAATCTAGAAATAACCTTGTCCATTAACGGTTAGCGGTACACCATTTGGCATCAATTAGGAGCGTTATATAAGAACCACAGTACAACAATTTACAAACGATTTACAAAATATGACGACTGACAAAAATATCGATCGTCTTCAGCAGGAGCAGGCTACTACGACATCCCTGACACAACGCTGCTCGGCCCTACCTCCAAGAAAAATGTCAACCAAGTGTCGGGTTTCTTCCTTCTTGCCAAGTACACCTTGCCCCCGAATGGCAAACTAGGATCCTCTCCACGATCCTCATCATCGGTGAAAGCTGTCTGCTCTTCTTCGTCCAGAAGTGGGGTTCGATCCGAGGAAATTGTCGCCCGGGATCGCAGCCCATCGTTAAGCGCGTCGGCAAGTACATCGGCCGCCATGTTGTTTACGTTCTCTAAGCTACGGTTAGACTCACACAAGTCGTTACGCGTCATTTTCCCCCCTTAATTACGCGCACAGAAATTAACAAGTCGATAAATAATTGATTAGATATAATGCTGAATAGGTGCAGGTGTAACACCTGGCTGTGCTGTACGCGTTTAATAATGTCATAGCACAAGGACTATTTTATTCATTAATTACTTTTGACAGCGGGTAGGTAGCTAGATAAATAATGCTACAGTCAGAACTAACAATCGATTTTCTTTTCAAATACAACAAGTTTCTCAAGCGCCAGTAAATGTATCTAAATGAATTCATAATTATGTTACCAATAAACTATTTTTAACACCACGTTTTGGGACAACATATAAAAGTTGTATTTCATTTGTGGCGCCGGTGATAATGTTTCGGTTTTGCCATAAAGAAGTCACAAACCACAAATTATGCAAATTTCTTTCAATTCAAGTGCCTTGATTGGTTGAAAACTTTCAGACGCACGGGCATGCAAGAACCAGACACCAACTCAATGTATTATGCTTCACATACATATGATGACGTTCACATTTATTTCTTTGCCATTTGTTAAGCTTTACCTAATTTAACATTTTGTTTTTTAAATCAACATGAGAATAAGCTCTTTAAAGCCCCAGCTCAACTGTAAATGCTTCCATTCTTTACACAAATCAAGATATTTGTAATAAAACCAACCTGTGAAAATGTCAGCCTATTTCGTTGTTTCATTTGCGAGAAAATGGTAAAAATGCATTCAGCATTTTTGTACGCTTTCCTATAGGCAGAGTTTTTGTCTCACTGAGATGAAAACTAATTTTGGATCTTATTTGATATATTATTGAAAAACGATAACACTTCAGGCAGAAATATTTCAAGGGAAGTTTTCTACCACCATTATCTTTATACCATGTAAGGTATATGTAAATCTGTGAACATTTATGTTTTTCTTCTTTCCAATGTTGAGCTGGGGCTTTGTAAAAAACACAATTCTTGAGTAAGTACAAGTTTCATTTATCAACCACTGAACTCCAAAGCCATATTCCCATGTGACATAAGCCCTTCCCTCCCATTTGCTTCAATCAGAATGCAAAAATTGCACTTTAAATCAAAAGTTGAAGAATTTGTATTCAATCAATATTGTGTCCACTGAATTTGTTGTTATAATTAATCAATATTGTGTCCACTGAAACAAAATTATAATTAATATTGAGTCCACCGAATACACATATTTGACTGAACCACAAACTTCATCACATGAAGCAAATGTACCTGAAATTCCAATTTTCAACAAGTTGGGAATAACTTATAGGAAATGATAAATCAACTGAACTATGACTTGCTGTATTTATCTGTCATGACTGCTACCGAGTACCATCTTTGCTATGCCTTAAAGTAAACTGATTAACATGTGATGCTCCATGCCAAAAACCAGGCACTCTCTTGTCAACTCAAATCTGGATTTATTTGATCATCAAAGTGATAAGAGCTTTCAAATGACACCTAATTTGGGGCACGTGTCCTAGGCAAGTATTTCTCAACATATATAATGATTAAGACGTGACATCAGAATGATATCAAAGCTGGTGTTTTGGTTGTCTCACTTTTAATGCTATTTCACTTATTCGGAGAAGTCCCTGATTTTAGCATGAGGTGTCACATTAATTTGTGTTCTACTTTTGGGGACATGATGTCATCGGGGTGGGGGAGGCTCCAATAAAATCACCCTCACATTGAAAGACTGTGGTTCTCACACATTTCTAAGACAAGAATTTGTCAAAATGTGCATGTAATTTTTTTCTTGTTCTTTTCAATTTCATTAATTCAACTGCTGATCTTCATTCACTGAAACAACAACAACAACAACGTCTCATCTGTCTGATCACAGTAAACTTATCATGAAGCAGACTAAACTAGCCAACAAGAACAAAATCATATCAATATCAAGAAATGCAGAAAAGAGAAGTATGTAAGGAGCTGTCCAAAGTTGTCATCATTTGCAGTCTTATAAAGAGTACGACAGGGGAGAAGGGATGTGTCGGTTTTCAGACGGTGTTTTAAACTGTAATGTTTCTACAGTAGAATCAATGGAGGCAACCCCACAAAAAAAAATTTTCAATTAAATAATCTAGCAGGCAATCATGCTGATTAAGCTACATTAGAAATGGGAGGGGCGTATCATAAACGTTTTATTTATCCACATCGAATATTAATTAAACTACTACTTTGGGTGGAGGGTGGGCTTAGTTCAAGACCTTCCTGTTGGAACCAGACTAGAAGTTGAAACAGCGCCCTCTATGTTTTATTCATTACATACATGTACATTTGTATATAACCTGTCGAGCATCGGTGTATACACAAAAACAACATGGTCTTGGAACCAGGACTAGGTGAAGGTGGGTGGGCATTAAAAAGTAGTACTCTCTGATTGTCCTAAAAAATATTGAAAACTTTGGATGACCCCCAAGTATGTCCAGTGATTGTTAACTTAGATAAGGTTTTCTTATCACATTTTAATTATACAAGTCGATAACACGAAGGCAAAATCCTATAGAAATTAAAGTCTCGGGAACATCTAAGATTTAGAAACGGTATAATGAACAAATTTTAACACAGAAAAACAGTTTAAAACTGAAGAAATAAAGAACAATATTGAAATACAGCTTAAAGCAATAACATTGTTTAAATCTTTTAAACTTGTTCAGCACACAGATTTTTTCAAGGCATTCATTGGCTTGCTGACAAATAAAACAGACTCTGTAAACTAGGAGGGACTGTCCCTTACGCCTTTCAAGTAAAAAAAATATATATACATAATTCACTGCTAGCATCATCACTTCTCACTGGTATTTTTACCATTGCGAACCCACAGACTGACTTGAAGTCAAAACTTCTTTTCCTGACTTGGAGTAGAGCCTGAATAACTTTCACCGCTGTAAAAGTGGATTGCATGTCTTACTTTATCAAATGAAAGTACACCTTTGAGTGGTTGAAGTCAATTATACATGCAGATATTCACATCAGACTTAGTGGGTCTAAATAGGATTTGTTTGTTTTTGAAAAATTGCGTCCAGCCCTACACCCCCAATTTAACCAAACAAGTTGGTGCGATTGTTTCCTGGTGGGTGCTTTGCCAACTCAATGATTCAGATTCAGATTTATCAAAAGATTTCGAATCACCTGAATCCAAGAGAATCCGATGAAAGACTTTGATTAATACTGTTGGACTGAGTGTCTGAGTCCGACAGTTGGGGGCCCAATTTCATCGCGCCGCTTATAACAGATTTGGGGGGCTTACAGTCCACATAATTCTGCCTGAGACAGGATGCCGTAAGCGTAGCATTCTGTTGTAAGAAGTGCCATGAAATTGTTTGATACCATGCAGTGTTTAATAGATGTTAACTTGAGGAGGGATCCTGGTAAAGTTGTGGTACGATAAAGTGCAGAGAACAGGAATGTTTCACATTTGAACTTTGATTTACACATCTTATCAATTCCTTCCTTGTATAAAAAAAAAAACTAAACTGCAAAGGAAATGTCCTGTTATACAACCTATAAAGACTCTTAATGCATACAACTTTTCAGTCATAGAATGCAATGCTGTACTGCTGTATAATTATACAATTTTGTACATGGATGTTCTCCACAGTGTCTGCATGAGTAATTACAACACTTGAAAGTCAAATCCTTTTGCCACAAAGACTTTTGAGGATAAGTCAACACTATTCCACATTGCAACAAATTGCAGTGTTTTTGGTCTATATAATGTACTTAAGCATTCACATTACACATCTTGGTTAAGCTTTAATGGTTACAAACACTTAGGAACACTTTCTTATTTGAAAATGCTGTTTGAGGCATTACAAGGTTTAATATATACTTTTTGGAAGGCCTTTCAACTCAAAATTTAAATGCGTTTCTTGTGACATTTTTTCACGAAACAGTTTGTTTCACACAGATATGTTTTGTCAGTTGGCTGAATGTAACAGTTGGGTTTCTGGGACAATTTGACTATCTTCAAAGTGAAATTGTTTTACAAATAAAAATGAATGAGATTTGCATGTATATAGCATACATACACAGGCCTCCCACTAAGATCATAAAAGGTCAAATGAATGTATTTGCCCTCCTTGAGAAAGTTAAAATTTGAAAGTTTCCAGTGGAACACTTCAAGGAAACTCCGCCCATGAGTAAAAGCAATTGCCTACATGAATTCCAAAGCCACTTTGCAGTGTGTAAATATGCAACCTAGTTTGTGATACCAAACTTGCTTATGTTTTTTTTTTTGTGGTCTGGGATGCTGCTGACTTATTTTGCTGATAGATAAGGATTGCGTGAATTAACCTTTGACATGTTTAACCGATGCAGCCGGTTCAGAATAGGGGTTGTCCGCTAGTCAGGGCCATGATGTTGAAGTTCATCTCCGTTGGGTCGATGGCCATTATTTTCTTGCACACAGCTGCAGAATCCTGATGAAGGGGGAACAAAAGTTTACCTTGGTATTTACCCCAATTTGTGAACGTGCTAAGCATACAAGTCAACTAAGCATAACAGGTTACCGGCCACAATGCAACATCAAAATGATAATAATCTGGGTATTTAAATAGAGTTGTCACTCAATGATTTGCATGATGCAGAAACTATACTCATGTTTGCACTTAGATGAGTTTTTTTTTGTGATTGAAGGATGAAAGATTGAATGACATGCAATAGACCTTTTTTCATGGTGCAGCCATCTTGTTTTTCTCCCATTCAAATCAGTGTAACCAAACCAAGGCTGGAAGGACAAATGGTCAGGTTTCTTTTTTTTCTTGAACAATGAACATCAGCATACATTACTGTTATTGGATACAGGGCACATGACCAAGATGGTGGCAGCATGATAAAGGTCTATTTATAAACACGTAGCACCTTTAAGAGGTGTGGCACTGCCACAATTTGCTGCCACTGCCAAAAATACCGGGGCACACCCCTTCTCTTTCAAAATAAGTGTCCTCTCATCGATTTCGCAAAGAGCCAAGGTTGGTCTTGGGATGTGTATCAATCTTAATTTCTGAGGAAAGTGTGATGTCACAATTCAAAATACTATGGCAGCATCGATATCTCATCTTAACCAGTTAACGCTGCAAGGTGTGTATACACGCCAATCTTTTCGCTGCCAGAAATTGGATGACGTGTACGCGGACGTTCCTAGTACATAATTTAAGTCTTTCAAATTTATGTTTAAAAAAGTGTCAAAAGCTGTTTCCTTAAAACCACTCTGAATTTTGTTTCTTCTTTTTGTCCCATTCTCATCATCTGACACTACTCGCCTCATGGAACCAAACTATGTCAAGTTGCTCAAGTCTGCATCAAATCGCACATTGTCTCATTTTGTTCCCCAGACCTGGAATGCACCCACTGTCTCCATCAGAGAATCTGACTCTTTAAGCAAATTCAAAAAGTGTATTAAGAACGATTTGTTCTCAATCTAATGCTGGTTGTGGCCTCACCTTTAAAAAACTGTCCTTGCTGGTCGGACCACAATACACCGGGAGAGGTTCCCGACCATCCAGCTGATACAGTGAGCCATCAACATTGACCAAAGTTATGAAATGCGCATTCACCTTATCCTCAGCAGCAGGTGCCTGTTAATCAATTAACATAAAAAAGGCTGTTTCTTAACTCTCACCTTGAGAAAGTTGTCTGCACTTGTAACACCATGATTAATGGGGAATGGCTTGCATCCGTCTAGCTCATAGAGGGCGCCGTCAATGTGGGCCAGGGCAATGAAATGAGGCTTAACGGACTCTTCAGCTGACGGGGCCTGGAAAATGTATAACATTTTGGATAGAGTGGAAAATAAGTTGAAGTTGAAATGTGTAACTGGTAAAGTCACTGGTAACAGTTTTGGAGCAAATGTTGCAAAAGTGCTGGTTTAAATATAGGTTTATCTCAAACTTTGTTTGGCAGACAACAAGTTTTGCTTCTAAAAGATGCAGGCCTGATATTTGATTCTTGGAAAGGCACGGAAGAGTTTCCTCAGAAAAGTGCACCTCAATGAGGTGTACAGTTATTCAGTCAAATGTCATAAACATGATATGGTCAAAACCCAATCAGCGTTCATGAACTTGTGTACAGTATTTTCACGGAAGAAAGTATATTACACCAAAAGAAATTTTTTCCCCTTGCCCTCATGCCAAATATTCGCTTTCACTCCGTATCTACTTATGGGTCAGGACTCCAGACAAGACAAACATGTTAAATTTCTCCATACAAACTAAAAACGGAATACCACTGAAGATAAAGAGCTTAGTTTTGGTTTTAAGTAAACAGGAATTCCTTCATGTGTATGTTTTTGGCAGAATTCAGTTTTGCTTATTCCGGTAGATGATACTTTGTTCTTGTGACAGAAAAGGCAGATTCTCCTTAATCAAGGGCATCTCACTAAGGAAAGTGTAGGTTTGTACTGGAACACATCAAGGGGCACCGTCCCAAGGCAATGATCAGGGGTAAATTGCCTCCATTGCCTCTGCGAAGTATCGGGCCAGACGCTGTTGGTTGTGTTCAACCAGGGATTGTGTGTCGTTAGTTTTCTTACCGCGGTCTGTCCTTCTTGGGCGCTGGAGCTGTGAGCTTCACAGATACCCACGTCACTCTCTAGACAGGCACCCCTCTCTGCTCCGTCCATCCCCTTGGTCTTCTCCGAGAATTCTGCCAGGATTCCCTCTGTAAGACATGAACACAAAAACACCCAGTGTCTAAAACCGCATTCTACCTCAGAGAGGAATGGTTGGTTTTGGTTTTTATGTTGTGTTTCTCCAATCCTAATCTGCTTACCACACATTAGGAATGCATCATTTTACTTCCATCAACCAGATTACAGGATGTGAAGATTTAGATCACACCGTTGGAATTCAAAATCTTCAATAACTTAAACGCTAAGAAGTATCAGATCTAATCTAAGAGGTATCTGGAAATTGCTAGTGATTAGTGTAATTAATGACTGTAATGTAATTATTGGACAAGACAAAACCAGCATAATGTTTCCATGTAGTGAATAAAACTTCAGTTGTCAAGGTTAATTTAACAAGAGAGAAATCTGAATGAGTTTGTTACCAAGTTTGAAGTCACCCTCGTCCTGGTTGTTCAGCACAGCATGCAGCACCCCGATTGTCCCGCATGCATTGCCGATTGTCTGCTTCATGAAGTAAACATTGTCGCTCACTTTCTGGCTCTCCTTTTCTATCTTGGCACATAGTTCAGCTTCTGCACTTTTGATCTGAATGGACAAAAAGTGGCCAAGTATAGACGTGGCTTTTGATTTATAATATTCAACATTTTGGGTAAAACGATCCTGTCCCTAATTTTGTTGTAAAATAACCCTGGTCAGCATGGATGTATTGATTAATGTTGAAACGCCCAAACAAAACATCTGACGTCACACTTCGAGGCTCGTGAATAACGCCAGATACCGGTCTTTAGAGCCTGGTGGCTACCTGCCAGATGTACCTTTGACCTTGAATACCAGATGTACCTTTGACCTTGTGGCGTGTCGTGGCCGAGTGGTTAGTGCGTCGGACTCAAGCTCCGGTGGCTGAGTCATCGGAGTGTGGGTTTGAGTCCCGGTCATGACGCTTGTGTCCTTGAGCAAGACACTTAACCATAATTGCTCCGTAAAAGTTGGGGAGGTAGAGCCTTCTGCTCTACCAGCCAGGCTTCTGATAGATGATACCTAAGCCTACATCCTTACGGACTGTAAAAGGGGTTACCCTGTTTCAGCCCCAGGAGTAGGTGGCAACGGCCCCTGGATAAAACAGTTGATTTGTAGCCCACACCTCGAGTGGCTTACTGGCCTAGTGTGTCTGGCGATTTCCATAAAAAAAAAAAAAAAATTAATTTAAAAAAAACCATAATACTGCGGCCATCCAAACAGACTCGCCTCATGTGTGTAGTATCAGTCTTTACATTAATGTGTGTATATGTCTATCCAATTAAACCACTGGGTTAGTAAGACCAGATATATCCTTCCAGATAAAGGCTGGGGACCAGCCTAAAAGTTGCATTGCCCATTTTTGTGTGTGAAAAACCCCAACATTTTAGGATTTTTTTATTCGCACTGAATTTCAAAAGATGATGATGTTCCAAAGTGAAAAACATGAAATACTCTTTTCTATGCCATGCACAAAACACTTGCAAATTGTTTGTACATGGCTATTGGTAATGCGAGATTGTAACGTTTGGTCCCCACAATCACTCAATTGTATCTTTTAACTGAACCGTTACTAATCACTGACAGGTTTTTCCGTTCAGTGTCTCAAATGAATGTTTATAACTTCCTCAACTGAATGAAAATAGTCATCATCATCATCATCATCATCATCATCATCATCGTTGAGGCTGCATTCATCCAGTGTGGGATGTAGCACTCCTCATGCAAATGCCATTCATCTCTATTCCTTGCTGTTATTGTCTATAATGCTCCTGTATAAGATCTTATGTCTTATCCGTACTAGACTCTTCCTGTATAAGATCTTATGTCTTATCCATAGTAGACTCTTCCTGCATAAGATCTTATGTCTTATCCATAGTAGACTCTTCCTGCATAAGATCTTATGTCTTATCTATAGTAGACTCTTCCTGTATAAGATCTTATGTCTTATCTATAGTAGACTCTTCCTGTATAAGATCTTATGTCTTATCTATAGTAGACTCTTCCTGTATAAGATCTTATGTCTTATCCATAGTAGACTCTTCCTGCATAAGATCTTATGTGTTATCCATAGTAGACTCTTCCTGTATAAGATCTTATGTCTTATCTATAGTAGACTCTTCCTGTATAAGATCTTATGTCTTATCTATAGTAGACTCTTCCTGTATAAGATCTTATGTCTTATCTATAGTAGACTCTTCCTGCATAAGATCTTATGTCTTATCTATAGTAGACTCTTCCTGTATAAGATCTTATGTCTTATCCATAGTAGACTCTTCTTGTATAAGATCTTATGTCATCCCTCCATCTGCTCCTTCTCCCTGTTCTTGGATGTCAATCCATTAGTCTTGTTGTCCATCTGTTGTCTGTTCTTCGGGCAGTGTGTCCAGCCCATCTCCATTTAGCATGTATCATTGTCCTTGTGATTTCTATGAGAACCTTTGTTGTCTTGGCATTGTTTAGTCAGGGTTTCTTTGTGACAATGACATTCTTTTTCAAAAAATTATTCCGGCAATTCAACAAAAAAAATAACGCCGCACAAAGGCATGATAAAGCTTTTTATAATACCAAAGCTAACTGGTTAAGAAACTGTGTTAATTGAGAGAATCTCACCTTATCTCCCTTTGGAAACAAAACTATGAGTGCAACCACAGGTTGTGGAATCATTCCTAGTAGATCATCATCAAGGCCAAGGACATCAACAAAATGCCACTTCTTAGGAACGCCGATCTTGTGAATGTACTGAGAACAATTCAAAATCAAAATGGCAAATACATAATAACATGATAACAATAACAATAAATATCAATAATAATAAAATAAATAATACAGGTTCCAAATCCCTTGGCGATAGATCTGTTTCAAAAGCTGGCCCCAAACTTTGGAACACTCTTCCCATCAACATCAGGGATGCTCCATCCCTCACCATTTTCAGGAAACATCTTAAATTCTTTGCAAATAATCGTAGCTCTTGGTCACGTCCCTTTTATCAAGAGCTATGACGAACCATGTGTTAAAATTTGGCAATTTTGTTGAAGTATTTATTTTCAAACATTTTAAATGTACCCAATTAGTTGCATTTAAATTGTTGAAAAAAAGGTGAACAAAAAAGTGCAATATTTTAACCTATATGGTCCGTCTTAACCCTGCCGTCTGTGACCATCAGGAGAATTGAGGTTTACGGATATGCAACCGATTCGCCTAGCTACCGTAGCTTATAAGCGTGCCGCCAAGCATGACCCCCTCACTTATAAACCTCCCATGATACTATCATGGTATCATGATAGAGCATCCACTCTATAAGCGAGGCCGCCCGTGACTGCCCGCTTACAGTGGCTAGTCAAATCCGGTGCGTAGTGCAACTGTACTGGATACACCTTGATGCAAGAATTACATCAAAAAAACATACTCTTGCTCTTTTGCATGGGGAGGCTACATGATCTTTATGCTCACCTTGGTCATGACCTGTAAATGCAGGAAGAAGAAAAAAACACAAAGTTAGCAAAAAATCACAGCTTTTAGACAAAACAATGAGTTAATGGGGGACTGTTGTGTCATAGTCATTACTAGCCGGCCTGTGGCTGGACTTTTGAACTCTAAATCAGCTACCGCTAGCGCACATTGGCTGTCACATCATAAAGGACGCCGTTGATGGCTGGCACATGTAGCAACTGCTTTGGAGTTTATAATTCAATGTACAGCCACAGGCCAGCTATGATCATGACAGCAGTCCCCCTTTAATGAACACAAGTAGGCCTAAAACCTCCCTATCGCTCTCTAGTATTTTCATCATATCGACAAGAAAAGTCGACATGAGATCAGTCGCAAAATTGTAATTAAGCCCTGCTGTGAAAAAAATAATAATATGCAAAAAGTTAATTTTTATTCATGAATTGTTGAATGAAAGATGTAAAAAAAAGTATGAAAGACCACTTGTGTGATAATGACCGTGCAATTGGTAACACTTTAGTTAAAATGTAGAACATTTGGTGATCCCATTTTATAGCCATGATACTGGTGTATAGGCACTGTTCATCGCAATCCTCCGATCTCTGACCTTCTTATGAAAGATCAAGGGTTATGATTTAATTATCGCAAGGTACTGACTGACCAAGTACTTTTACTTCCCTTGGATTGGATTACACTTTCCACTACACTAACTAAGTTTTTAAAATTGTATTAATTAATTTCTTAATTATTTTTTAGATATATATATATAAATATAACTTCGAAATATCCCTACATTTATTTATTAATAGTTTCAACTAGGCCTACTACCACTAGTACTACTGATGATTACATCATTCATAGAGCAAGCTAAAAAAATTACAAACATCATCAACAACATGATGATCAACAAGCTTTCCTTGTTTTATTTTTATTTTTTACAATACTCCGAACAATGACGTGTCATGATTTGATTCTACTTACATCGGGGTTTGATTCCAATGGAACCCATTGTGGCTTTGAAGACATAATGAATACAAATCTCACGTCAAAGTTGTTATGATCAGGATTTCACAAACGGGGCCCCGTCTAGCTGTCTGTGTAAGGTGGGAGTGGTGACAGCTCGACCTATGAACCGCGATGTTGCTGCATTATAAAATTTAAATGAACACTTCTTCGCACGTGCAAAGAAAACGCATAGATCGGAAATGACACTGCATGACAGTGCTGAATGAAATGATGGATTGGCGCCCTCAAGAGTTCATAACGTTATTTACTTCAAAATAACAACCCTAAAAATTGCTGCCCGAAATCAGGCAAAACATCACCCAAATGATGATCAAGGCGAAGATGAAATACAACATACAAACTGTGTGATTATGCTCCTTTGTATAATGCCGTTTTTTAGTCAACAAACATCACAAGAACGATTACTAAATAATTGTTATGAAGATTTTAATGTAAACGACTCATCTTTAAAAATGCAATTATTTTATTGGGTATAAGTTCATATTATTAACCATCAACTCAAGCAAGCGCCCTCTACTAAACGAGAGGACCCCCGCGAGAGTCCTCGGCAGCGAGTTCAGGTTTAGTCGGCAGATCGTTTTCGTCTAAAACTCTAAAAGAACACTTCGTGACAACAAACATTCAGCTCCATGAAATTCGTTCCTACATACATGTACATGGTCACTAACCCCAGCTGCCTTCTGAGCTCACCCCACTGAACTCTGAACTTTACTTAACTTTCCGCGAGGGGGAACATGACTAGAAACTGTAATACACTTGGACAAGTCTAATATTTATCTCCAGTCGGGTTTAGTTCGTAATTGGTAATTGAAAATATTGCATGATTGTGCGGGCCTGCCACAGCTGCATATCTCCCCGCGGCTCATTTCAACGAAAGAAATTGCTGGCATTGTCTTTGCCCAAAATCGGCTGTTTTAACCGAGAAACAGTTCGTGTTTCCACTCATCCAGTGATGATTTCTATCTGTTCGGATCAAGGTTTGACCTAAAGGTGGACAGATCAATCTAAACCGTAACTGATTCTCACGAACTTCCGAACCTGTTGTGTGTGATGATGGAGACGACGAGCGAGAATTCACCCGCCGCGCAGCAGCAGCAGGACAAACAAGGCGACGACATCGACGGGTTTGTGGCCGTTGAAAAACAGCGTAGAATCTTCAAGATCATTGTGATTGGGGACTCCAATGTGGGTAAAACTTGCCTGACGTATCGCTTTTGTGGAGGGAAATTCCCGGAGAAGACTGAAGCAACGATAGGGGTGGATTTCAGAGAGAAGAATGTAACTGTGGAAAGTGAAACGATAAAGGTAAGCAATTAATAATTATAAAATTTTTGGAAAATTATTAAATTGAAATGCATAAAACTTTTAAAAATAAAAGTAAAACAAATAAAATAGGAATTAAACTTTAAAGTTTTTATAAGCTTAAAAAAACACTGTAATCATTGCAAGGGAGAAAGGAAAGTATGCCATTTATAATCTTTTTCTCCCATATTTCATAAAATTATGATTTTGATAGTAACAAAAAGTGAAAAAAGTGGCATTCAACAAGTTGGAAAAGATGATCCCAGGTTGTTCCACTATTTTTCACTCAAAAAAATATTACGAATGGGGTGGGAATAACTGTTTTTCATGATTTTGACGCTTTGTAATGGTAATCATTCAAAGTGCCTGTTTCTCTCTGTATTTATTCTGTCAACCTTTCTGGACAGGTAAAGGATATAATTTGACCTAAATTAAGGGAGATAAAGTGGCAGCCGGATGCGGCATTTTTGCTTAAGCTACTAAAAAAAATACGAAGTAGGTGTATCTACTATCAGATTACAATTTACATGTCATCCTCAGGCCTACATTATGCAACAACATGACAACTTGTAAGTTTGTATGACCAGAAACTTTTTTTAGTCTCGTCTTTATCTAAGTAAGGCTTAGTGTTTGTGTAATTTTAAATGTGTGTAGCTTATTATGTTCTTGGTCATTTTTAGTGAAAAAGTGTTGGTCAAATCATGGAGGAGCAGCATCTTATGATCTTGCCCATCAAAATCTGATTTGATTTCCGTTAAGTTCCCTTAACAAAATTATAATTGAATAAAAGAAGTATTGTCAATCAATCAATCAATCAATCAATCAATCAATCAATCAGTCAATCTATATTTTTACTAACTTTATCATTTTGCAACTTGAATGTAACCCTCCTCCCTGATGAAGACGGTTCCTGCCAGTCAGGAACCATCAAGGGAAGAGAGTTTACAATCATTGCAGCTAAACGTACTCATTTCAGATTATGAATTTATTGATCTGGAATGTTTGATTCATTGAGTTGTTTTGGGGATCTGCATCGTCATACTGTGAGTGCGACCATGATCAAGGTCACAATGTTGTCCCTGCTCATTCAAACATGAAGGAGCCCATCTCATTCTCAGTACTTTCACTGTGTCTGCGTGCTAAAAATCATACATGTGTAAAAGTGACTACTTTGTTATTCATATTTGTTTCAAATGTAAGATGAACCCTAACAGGCCTACCACAGGTGTGCATAATTGATGTTTTCTTCAGTGTTTCCCATGGCTGATAAACTGAACAAGGTGTGTTAAAAATTCAAATTGATGTTTGAAGCAAAATTTATGCAGCCTGCAAACTGGAAAGAATGCAGCATTCACACAACGTGTTGAGGTCAAGGAAAAAGCTCATAAATGTAAGACAAAAATGTCACAAAATGAAAATGGTTTGAGCAGTATTTTCTTTACAGCAACTCTTCACAGTGAGGTGGTGATAATGGCAAAAAAATGAGCGAGGTGGTCTCTGAAAGCTAGCAAGTTGGGCCGCTTCACTCTTGAATAGGCAGGGAATCACTTACACGTATACCAGTATACCTTACTTCACCCAATCTCATACACTGTATTGCATGAAATTGCATTCTTTTTTTTCTTTTTTACTTGAAACACACACAAAAAAGCTTACACTTGTACAAAATATCACCTTTTCTCTTGTTCTAAATTTTATTCCAGACTAAAAACTAAATTGTTCTATTCCTATAGGTCAATGAAAGTTGACTGAGCCCTACTGCTAGTTTCTCATCACCATAGAGTACTTTGGCCCCGTTGGAAAACTTTCATTATTCTTTTTTTAACAATTTACACACAGGAAAATGAACGAAAAGCAATGAAGTACATGTAGTCCCCCGAAGTCAGCTGACAATATAAATTGTATGTCAGTTATGTCCTTGTTTTCCATCAAATGCATCTACAGTATAGTTTCCAGATGGTAGGTATTTTTGCACAAAATGCACGTGTATATTTGCATTACAAATTTCACCATGCCAATCTTTGCTATTGTGAGAAGCTTGCCTTGAACCATGTGACAAGACAAGGCAACCGTTTCTAGTCTGATGAATTCAAGTTGAAGCAATCACTTGTGACCAATCAAGTCATTGTACCAGACGTTATTTAAAATCTAACTCGCAGAAGCTTGGATGTGTCTGTATTCATGGGCTACGGCTAGAAATCACAAATGGAAGCCGCTAGCTAGCGGCTGCAGTCAATTCCCATTGACTTGTGTGTTATTTACATTACAGGCAGCCGTAGCCAAGTAATTCGGACACAGCCTCATTCAATTTCAAGGGCTAAAAATTTACACTGGACCACAGGCCTGCGTCCATTGATTTTAGTGTCGGACCAGTAAACTGACCGGCAGAAGTCCGGCAGAATTGAATGATAATTCCCCACTGTGTGATTTATTCCATTTCTGATGAGTATCAAAGTATACTCAACCCATAAGACAAATGAGATCAATCATCTCATGGTCATAGTGCTTGTTCAAATAAAAACAGTTTCTGTGTTAAACTGCGTAGATAATTTACAGTTTTGTTCTCATTTTGATTCTGGTCCCATTAAAAAAACTCTGGTCCATTGAAAATTACAAGCCCTGCGGTCTTGTTGATTTTACCCCAAAGTTCGTTCCCTTTTGGGCCTTGTAGAGCTACTTTTAAAAACAGAAGATATTTATGTGTTTGTAGGCAATTTTCTGCAGAGCAAAAATCAACAGGAAACCAGTTGCAAACAGTGACATGGTATTTTGGCTGATAACCGTTTTGTGTTGTGCTTTGTTCGTTTTTGTGCTTTTAAGCACCTCTATAAAATACTATCCCCATGAGCGACATTGAATTTAAAATGTCCTCCCATAAACAGTACATTGGTTGAGTCATATCCAATAAATTATTTTTAAAATGTTCATGTAGCATATGGCCATGCATTTGTTATTTTCAACACTATTTTTATAATACGTAAAAATCAATTTTTTTATGTATTGTTTCATTTTTCACTCCTACACACATGCACATTGTGTATTTGTTTTGTGCACAATGTGGAGGCCCTAACCCTTTTTTTCTCGATGTACACGCTGTCTGGGCCAAAAACGTCCCATTTTAAGTAAACAGAATTATTTTATTGAATGTGAAGTATTGATTATTTATTTTAAGTTTGACTCATGGCAAAATTGTATTTAAACTTGGTGTCATGCTTAGAAACATTTTTTTTAGGAAGGTGTAACTCTTTTTAACTTACAATTTAATTGAGTATAGAAAGGGCCCAATTTCATAGAGCTTAAGCAGCAAATGCTGCTTAACGATTTTCTACTAAGCAAAAACAAGTAGGATACCAGTCACAGATGGTACGTGACATGCCATTTTGGCTGGTATTCTGGTAGGCATAATTTTGTTATGTTCAGCTACTTTTTGTGCATGAGCAGCTCTATGAAATCGGGCCCTGGGCCCAATTTCATAAAGCCGCTTTAAAGCAGACAATACTGCTTAACAATGTTCTGCTAAGCAAAAATAAGCAGGAAACCAGTTACAAACAGTGACATGATATTTTGGATGGTCAATTTTTTTTCCAGTTTACAAGCAAGCAATTGTTTTATACTTTGTACAATGTAATAAAAAGAAATTGGACCCAGTTTAGCCTGATGCCAGGTGGCTGTTGACGATTCATTTGTTTGGGGTTTTGGTTCTTTTATTTTGTTTTTGTTTTAAATTTTAGTTTTTTCATTTTTTTTTTTGGGGGGGGGCTCATTGTGTCAATGTCCATATGTAGTAAAATTTTACAATTTGGACATAAACAACAGAATAGGATACTCCACTTTAATTCTTGAGTAAGATGCACTGCCTTGATCAGTTTTGGAAACCTTTCTGTGTGGCACCAAGGTCATGTCAAAGGTCATGTCAGGGGGTATGGGGGGGTCTCGATGCCCACAACTTTGCCAAGCATAGACAAATCTTGCTAAAGTACAAACAGTTAATCAACTGAAAAACACAGTTTTTAGCTGGAAGGATGAGTGTTTTTTCTTGAAGTGTTTGATGTTTCACTTGGCCACCCTGCTATTGGTTTAAATAGCAACGTTTATTGCTAAACATATCAAATGTACGAAATTTGATTATAAAATAGAGACTGATTTAGATCCATAAAACAAAATTTACATACTGATCACAGATATAAATGAATGAAGATCACTATGACATGCTGAAAGTGTCATTGCAGGGCGTCAGTTTCTTCAAAAAGTAGTACTTCTGCCTGCACTTGTACTGCACAGTCAGCTCATAATGCTGAGTACAGGCACACAAAAAAGTACACTGAATACTGTATTTCTTGCTCTATGCTGTATTGTAGATCAGACACTGATGGAAAGCAAACGTTCAAAATTAGCAATAAAAGGTTTAGTAAGCGTTATGTGCATCCTGGACGCAAGCCTTCCGGCACCTGTTGTTAATAATAATATTCTTTCACATTCCTGACATATTATTGTCGGTTTATCCATGATCAAAGAATTGCAGGCACACACTGCCTGTCACACAGTGATTGTCATAATGGTTGTGTACATTTACGTGTACATGAATGTAAGATGGAACAAACATAGGCTACATGTACATTTACAGTACATGTACCCCCATAATTCTGTATTATAATGCTTGCTTGTGAAGTCTGTGAGAAATGTGCGTATAATGTATGCAGGTAGATGTACTATGCACAAAATAACAAGGGCTGTCAGTTTTCGTATATGTGTGTTTTATGATTGTTGAACCCTTGCATTAATCACAATTAGCTGCTCTGTTGCAACTTTTCAGGTCAGACAAATTTGCAATGCACAGTCTGAAACTGTGCAGTAGTACAGAAGTACTATGTATTTCGAGCAGTGGGTGCTGTAGTTTGAACTAAGGAATTGGGTTTTAAACCTCTTGCAGAAATTCATGATGCATCATAGTGTACTTCAGGGCTCAAATTTTACACTGGACCGCAGGCCCGAGGCCAGTGATTTTAGCATCGAGCCACTGGTAAACTCAAGACTGGACAAGTCCGGTGGTCTTGTGTTTTTCAATTGTGTAATAATACCTCACTGTGTAATATCTTGAACAAAAAGGAAACCAGAGAAATGATGTTCAAAATGTTGACTTTGAATCTGATCGATATCTCTCAATTCTGTTGAGTATCAAAATGTACTTACCCACAAGACAAATTAGACAAATCTTCTCTTAAGTGATTGTTCAAATAATGAGGTTTCCATTTTAAACTTTGTAGAAAGTTCTTTCTCATTAAGATTCTGGTCCTGTAAAAAAAAATTCTGGTCCAGTAAAAATTTTGAGCTACAAGCCCTGCGGTCTTGTGGAACTTTATCCCAAATTCAAGCCCTGGTTACTTTATAAAAGTACCTTTTGCATGATGCAGTGATTTGTGTCCATACTCTTCAGTTCAGAGGGACTTCAATGCATTTCTCAAAGACTTCCTTTTTGATTTGTGCGGTTCACAATTTTTTCAATTTTATTTAGGTGTAATAAGTTGATCAAAAGTGGTCTCCAAAGTAATTGTTTTGGCAAAAACAAACATTCATTTTCTAAGAGAAACATTTATTTGTGGATTTGGATTCATTTAAAAAAACTTATCCACACTTTCCTTTTAATGCCCTTTTGACCGTTACGGGTATAAAATTGCAAACTAACGACCTCGTACATTGTAGCACTGAGCCAGCGACATGTCAACCATTGGGAACTGTTGTGTGAATGCAAAACTTATTAATAATGGCCCTACATTTCAACTCTATTAGTGGAGTCTTTCTCAAAGTCTAAATGAGTGAAAAGAAAAGGAGAATGCAGTCAGAAGAAGTAGAAGGTGATCAAAGAAAATAATTCAGGAAGAAAAAAAAAACAGGAGGTGGGAGTGGGGTCCTAGGAGTTGGCTGGTGTAACCACAATGATAAGACAAATGCACACCTAAGTGTTAAATTGGTTTGAGAGTTCAATTACTATGCAAAGGTGTGGATATCCAGTGATCCACTCTGCCACGCTATAATTGGATCAGCACCTGTAGGTTTAGCCTTAAAAATCCAATTATAGCTTGACACCATTACCATGGTGGTCCTGTAGGCAGGAAGTGACCCCCTCGAGGTTAGCCACTTCCACAGCAAGCGATGTCAAGTGTGGAGTAAATTTAACTCAATGTCTCATGTAGGGATGACTTAAAGATGTGTAGTCAAAACATCACTTCAGTTGTTTACAAGAAAGAGAGGATGTGTGCTTGGAGGAAGGAATGCCTTCCTCTATGATGTGTTCAAGGACAAAGTGTGGCTGGATCAGTCTGTGACCTTTAGAAGCAAGTCAACCATTGTGAGGTCATGTTGTTGTGAAAAGCAAACTGATGCTAAAAGGGCAATTCAATTCAGTTGAATCATGGATTGTTCCATGGTTGAATCATGGAGGTTTAATTCAATTCAGTGTCATTCAATTCAATTTGACATAGACGATTTGCTATGGACAGTGTGCCCTCTATAGTTTGCCCAGAAGAGGTCATTTTTACAAGGGCGTCATGGGAAAGGGTGGTTTTCAGTCCTCTGGTAGCCCCCCCCCCCCCCCCCCCCCCGGCCGCATGACCCTGATTGGTTACAGCATAAGATGGTATTTTTTGTGAGGCTGGTGAAAGCTTGTCACATTCATGTCGGCCATTTTAAATGGCTCAAACTGCACGTATGGTGCCGAGTCAAGAACGTGATTGTTTTTTAGTCAACCGCTTTGTTGGAAAATGGCCTCTCCTTTTTTCATTATGTAAAGTGCCATCTTGAAACCAAGCCTAACCGAGCCAACATCTTGGTCACGGCTTGGTCGGAACAGCCTACGTCAATGCGGCTCTAGACTTGCAAAAACCGACCCTCAAACATGCTTCTGGTCTGAGTTGCCAAAACGCTCTCCTGAGCTTACGGAAATAATGTTTTACTTTGAAATGGGCCTGTTTGTATTATTCACTATCATTGTACTATCATATCTGACTGCGATTACTCTGCATACCATGTACTGTACATGTGCATTTGTCATTAGATCAGTACTGCCTCACAGGATACTCCCAATTGTAAAGATAGTCCCAAGATTAAGACTCAAGACCTAAGACAGTCATGCCATGGTCAGGGGTAGGGGAAAGACCTTAAGACGCTCAGGGGTATAGAGGAGAATTGTGAATTACTGACTTGACAACATCGATCAAGTCCCCACTACTTTGTGTACTGTTTGTTGTAGGCCTGCAGGGATTGACTCAATAAAGTTGTCAATGATGAAGTACAGGGCTCTGGGTCCAATTTCATAGAGCTGCTCAAGAACAATTGCTAAGTACAACAGAATTACGCTTACCAGAATAAGGTTACCAGCCAAAACACCATGTCACATGTACCATCTGTGACTGGTGTCCTGCTCACTTTGGCTTAGCAGCAAACTATTATTAATTATTTTTGGCTTTAAAGCAGAGCAATGACATTGAACCCTGGGGGTAATGTAACAGAAGGAACCAAACCCTCCACCCTGCACCCTCCATGGGGGCGTCTAAATATGGAATAACTTACCTGAGAAGATGGGGTCCTGTGGGCAGTGAGTGGGAGGTGTTAATGTACATCTTTTATGCAACAATTACAGGGCTCACATTTTTACTTTTGAAATGGCAAGCCTTTTTTAGAATTTTGATTGGGTAAAGTGGACTTCTTGTGCACCTCAGGCAGCTGATCCTGTATACAATTTTAATAGGGAATCAGATTACACAACGGCTGTGCACTTTGTTACTAGTGAACTACAACCATCGCCTGAAATCAGTGCTGATGATGCAAAACATGGCTATATACCTTGACCCCCCAAAACACAGTAGCTATGAACCTCTTCCGCAAGCAATTTGTACATAGTACAGTATGTATACTAACACCTGTATACCGTAGTTAAATATATGTAAGTATTGTACTATTTACTTCAACGTCTCGAAGCAATGACAACAGCGTCTGTGAATCAAAATAGGGAAATAATGGATTGATGTCAGTAGGCAGTCATAGTTCTCTAGTAGTGATCATTATGTACATGAACATGTTTGTACATAAAGATGCACTTTAATTAGAAAAATTGACATATCTCTTGCAATCATTTAGGGGCTGAAAATATCAAGCCCAAGGCGGTGAGTGTTTGTATCGGTTATTTCTTTCCCTGTACAATGTAAATGCTGAGCAGTTACGGAAATTACCTCTAAGTGGTCCAACTGGCAATTCTGGCTAGTCAAGTTACATGCAGATTGCCTTGAAATGTTCAGTTGAGAGAGTCAGTCTTTCAGTTAAAGCACTTTAACAAGAGTTTTTTTGAAAGTAGAATTAGGCTTAAAATTCCTGTCCTTTACAAAATTATAATTTAACAATAAGATTATTGACCAGCTCCCATAGAATAGACCATGGAAACCCTGGTTACAAAAAGAGTGACCTTGTACATACCAGGGCCTTTCTGGCAGGCGAGATACTACAATGGTCATTTGGAAAATTTTACACTCTGTGTCATAATTCCCACATAAATTCAAGAGTTATAAAAATAACGGCTGAACCATTTTTGAGATATGCCCCTTTCCTCATACCAAACGTTGATAAAAATCAGACAGTGAAATCTCCGTAAAATATAAGATTATACACCTGTACATATGTGTCCTCTTCCATTGGGCTATCCTGCCTGCAGGAAGGCCAGGCTCTGTGGCTCAACTGTAAACGTGTGATGTCACAGGTCACATGGTCTCTGGGCTTTGACACAATAAAAAGTGGTTTGTCAAATAAAGTGTGAAAAAGTGAAAATGTCTGGCCAAAGCAGCAGATTTGTGGAAAGGGGCAAGCTGTGACTTGTCCACCTGGCCAGCCAAATAAATCATGTCTACAGGGTAAGCCCTGACGAGGGTGTGGTGGTACCTGTTACAGTTTGTGTACACATATTTTTTCAAGTACACAATTACATGAAAGTAAACACTGTATAAAATGAGTTTGCACATAAGTATCAGTGACACAGACGATGCACTTAGCCTACAAGTAATTCAGGACTGTTCCATATACAGAAAACAAGTAATTGAGCTCAAACTTTCGTTATTGACAACCGTGAATGAGTCATAAATAGCCTGTGGCTTTCCTGAACACATTGTGTAGAATGTCAAACATTAGGTCAAACAGGGTTTTTTTTTCTTCTTTCGTTTTCACATGAGGTGTGGATGGTACTTCCCTAAAAAGTTTACTGTATTTGGTCGTACCATAGAGCTACAGCTCTTTGATCGTACTGTTCAAAATGTGTGTACAAAGTCAGTGTTGACAAGTGTGTTGTGAACCCAGTGGGGTTTTTTAATGAGGAATTTTTAGGGATGCTATAAACCTTTTTATGGTAAATCTATTGTTCGCGAAAGTGTACACCTGTATGTAAACACATCACCAGGTTTGTGTACGTGCTACACTTGAAGCCCCAGCTCAACATTGGTGAGAAGAAAAACATAAACGTTACCATTAGATATACCTTATACATGGTATAAAGATAATGATGGGAGAAAACTTTCCTTGAAATATTTCTGCCTGAAATGTTACCATTTTTTAAATAATAAATGCAATAAGATCCAAAATTAGGTTTCGTCTCAGTGAGAAAACTCTGCCAATAGGAATGCGTATAAAAATGCTGAATGTATTTTTACCGTTTTCTCGCAAATGAAACAACGAAATGAGCTGACTATTTCACAGGTTGGTTTTATTACAAATATCTTGATTTGTGCAAAGAATGGAAGCCTTTACAGACTCCTCATCAATGGGGCTTTAAAGAAGCATTTCAAAAGTTTTACTTTAAACAGTATGCCTTTTGTAATTTAAACATTTAGGTCAATAGCATGTTTACTTTTATGTTGCTGACTAAAACTCCATACAAACAAAATACAGTGTCCAAATTAGAATTACATCTTACTGCTTCATTCTTTCTGCAGGCCTTGATCTTAACCGAGGCCATTGGCCTCATGCCCTGTCGAGTTGGCCAGCATGCCCTTCAGAAAAATTGCACTGTCACTACCACTGTCACTACCAACTTGGCCAGCATGCCCTTGTACAATTTCTCTGATTTGGCCAGCAAAGGCCTGCCCCCGTTTTTCTTAAGATCGAGGCCTGTTTCTGTAATATTGTACTCGATCCAAGCCCTAATCTGTTCCCTCCTTTTTGTCTCTTTCGTGTTCAGCTCCAACTATGGGACACTGCCGGCCAGGAGCGTTTCCGCAAGAGCATGGTGCAACACTACTACCGCAACGTCCACGCGGTGGTCTTCGTCTATGACATCACCAAGATGTCGACCTTTGAAGGCTTGCCCAACTGGATTGATGAGTGCGACCGGCATTCCCTGTCGCCGGACATTCCCCGAATAATGATCGGTAACAAGTGTGACATCGAGGACAAGAAAGTGGTGGCATCGAGCATCGCTCAGAAATTCGCGGACGCCAACAGCATGCCGCTGTATGAGACGTCGGCAAAAATGGACGAGGACGCAGATAAAGTGGAGAAGATTTTCACAGATCTCGCCACGCAGTTGAAGAACTATAGACCGATCTTACCCCTGCCGTCCCACTATGGGAGTAAAGATAAAGGCAGCAGGGAAACGGTCAGGCTACCGTCAACTGTCAACCAGAAAAAAGATGGCTGCTGCCCATGCTCCAGTTGAGGTTCAAACAGCTGTCAACTCTTAGTGTATTTCTAGGTCAAGATAAAATAAATGGGAGATTTTTGAGGATGCTAGATGGCAGCAGACTCACCAGGTATATCCATTGCAGGGTTCTCCCCATGCACAAGCTAGCATATTGGGCCGATACGCGCGAATGACAGGCTGATACGCAGAAATTACGACCCATACGGAAAAAATAATAATAATTTTTAGATTTTAATATCAAATTCACAAAAAATCCTAACATAAAACCATTTTAAATGCCCCAGATTACACAGCAGAGCTTTTCAAACCAAACATAAACATTAAATAAAAACATTCCAAGAATCTGCTTTCAAAATTTGGGTCCAGAATGCCCCACAGTTTTAAAAGATCCTGGGGAGAACCCTGCATTGTACTCGGAAATGTGCGCATGCTCATAACTACGTAAACAATGACAGTTTCCCTTTTAAGTCTGCTGCCACCTTTGTTCCTAAGTTTCCCATTGCTTGTACATAAGATGCTCAATTCTTATCGTGTAGTTTATAAAGTTTAAGCACATCCCCCCCTCCCCCCACCCAAACAAAAAAATTGTTTGGATACAGGAGGAGTAAAAAAGGATTTTTTTTTTATTGCTAGGTAAACTTTATTCTATACATTATAAGAGCAACAATTGCTATTCGTAATGAGTTTGAAACTCTTATTCTCCTAGGTGCAGGTTAATGACTTCAAAATGCAGTCGCTGTATTTTTGTTTTCAAAAAATGAACAGTGTACATGCCACACCCCGTCACTCGCTGCCTTTTTATTTGCTAAACATAAAGGGTAATGCAGTGGGAATTAGACCTAATGCATTGACGTCATCCCGCGCCACCTTCGAAGAGGCAAAATGATGGCCCAATGAGCAAACTCCTTTTGACTTCTACTTGAGGGTGCCGTGCGGCCGTGACGTCATCTGCATAAGGTCTGATCAAAAATTGAACAAGGGAGAGCTCCCCAGCAGGGCTGCCCATTATTAAGAGATTAGATAACTCTTAAATTAACAATTAATCTTGACAGAATGCCACACATGGTAATTCCAAGCTGAAGTTATGTTTACATACTACATTCTGATGATGAGAACACTGATGATGGGTGAATAAATTCAACAGACAGTGATAATACGTTTACTGTATACGTACAAACAGTGTACATTATGTCTGTCATTTTAAATTTGGTATGTTATAATGGCTTCAGTGATGTCGTGTTGTGGACAACGGGTTTAAAACTGGTGGCGGAAACAAAAATCTCATTTAAGTTTTTCACAACAGTCAAGCAACACTTTGTCAGCAAGAATTAAAATAAATGCTTACAATTATCAATGCAAATATTACTAAGTTTAATACCACACAGCATGTACATGGTGTCTACATTATGTACTTGTACCCATTCTGGGTGATGTACATGGTATCTACAATCATAGAGAACAGTCCGTGGTCCTTTCTCTATGCTACAGTGTACAAAGACTGAAGACTCAAGTCAGCTTGTCAAAATGTAGAGGGCCAATAATGGCCTTATGATTCTGAGGTCGCCTGCCACACAGTGCATTGGAAAGTTGAAACCAATATTGATCCCCCATCATGGACCTAGCCTCATACAGGGCGTGCATAACATTGGTGAAAATGAAAATATAATGTTCATAGATTTACACATAACCTACATCATGATACAGGGAGCGATTTCGTCCAGCAGTGTTGCATAGCAACATATTATTTGGACTGAATGTGTTTTTGTGCAAACGGAAAGCATATTTTGTGACGCAAATTATGATTTTTGAGTAGCAACTGACACTTTTTCTGTAGGATTTTGCTATGCTATATTATGGAAATAGTTCACTGTGGTATAAAGATAGTCATTGCGGGAAGCTTCCCTTGATTATTTTTTCATATCCGTATTTCCCACTGATAATTTTACACTTGGCCTTGAATTTCATCTACAGCATGAAGTTGAAGCAGGACTGTTTCTCATTTTGCAAAAAGGACGTTCGTTGAGTAATCTTAAAGTCTGTGGGAGTATGGTGACTTTAAAGGGGCACCAAGGCCAAGACCAGGGGCAGTGGAGATTATGGGCCTCAGTATCATTCTAGTCCCTTTAACATTTGCCGCTATACTCATTCTGTATTCTAGTGCCGCAACTTGCTTTACACATTCAGGGCTTGAGTTTCATGCTTGAGTTTCATTTTAAGTCACTATTGACCACATGTCTTGCAGCTCGGAAATCTTACTGGGTCATCAATGTTTTTACATGACCAAATATCTCCCGTCTCTAATAGTCTCTGAAAGGCTTAAGCGTGAATAAGTAAATCTAAACAGCACTGGATGTGTTTGGAAAAAACACTGGACTGTGCAGGGAATGATTTTGTCCAGCAGTTTTGCATAGCAGAATATTTAGACTGATTTCATTTTGTACGCACTGAACGCTAAATGTCGAGTAGCAAATGGTGATTTTGGAGTAGCAGTTGATACATTTTGTTTTAAGCATTTTGCTATGTTGTACAAGTGTTTAATCGGCCACTGCTCTGTAGGACTTCTTCAGTTTTTTTATGTTGCTGATTAGTGCTTAAATAGACCTTTATCATGCTGCCATCATCTTGGTCGTGTTTTCTGTATCCAATAACAGTGATAGATGGTCATATTCATTGTACTAAAAGGAACCAGACTATTTGCCCTTCCAGCCTCGGTTTGGTTACATTGGTTTGAATGGGAGAAAATCAAGATGGCCGCACCGTGATAAAGGTCTATTGACTAGACTATGGCCAGTGGTCCAGGGGGTGTTTCAGGCCCTGACATTGAATGCAAGAACACATGAGATGTAAGCAGCCATTAGAACCATAAAGGGATCGATTGGTATAAATTAGATCTTTTCCCCTTGCAATGTAACTTCTATACCTTAGTTTAAACTCATACAATATACGCATATTAAATGCATGTGAGTACATTGTCGCAGAATATAATCACTCGGTGAAATCTGGACTATTCCATTTCAGGTGGCAAAGCCGTGTGAAATGGAAAAGCTAGATTTTACCGAATGATTATATTCTGCGACAATGCACAAACGAAATGCATTCAATATTTATTGATCCTTGTCATTTGAAAAAAATTTACAGAAAACACAAAATAGACACAGAAACTCGTTCATCCCACACCCATAAAAAATTCTTTTAAAAAACTCTAAATAGCATGGACTACTCCATGTAGACACCAACCTTGTCCGCCGTGACACGACCTTGCCTCAATTGGATAAACGGGTGGGAAGGATTATTTTTGGAACGATAACTGCGAAGTAAGCGTCAAAAATCGATGTACACCGTCCAATAATTAATCCATATACATGTAGGACGCACCAACTACACGGCAGTAAATCATGTAAATACTTGGCAAAATAAAGTCTGACATGTGATGCAAGCTCCACCAATCAAATGACAAGGATCTGTGTGTGCGGTGTATAATGTCTGTTATTATAGCAAGGGTCTTACATTTGACCATTTTCTTCAACTGCTGTATTGTGGGAATCATTTTAAAGTCTCTTTATGCTCTACTCTAACGTGTACTGCCAACCTTATGATTCAAAAATACACAATCAGTGATTTGCGCTGTAGTTTTTCGAAGCAAAGATTACATTTTGTTTACTTATGGCATGTGAATGAAACAGCAGTTTGTTTGGTGTACATACCACTACTGATTGACTCTAATGTCAAAATCGTGAATGTAATCTGAGAGCAGGGTCCTTTGTGTCTCCATTTATGCATTGAGAATAAGCTGTGTGGTCTAATCAGCAATGGTGACCATTGTCAAGTCTGTATCATGCACTCTGCACTGCACTAAAAAAAAAACATTGTACGGTGTACCAGCCGCAAGGGTGTCTGGTTGTCATTTGGATGTCTGTTTTGAATTCTGACGTCTGCACTTGAACTTTAAATATTACATCAATTTAATCATAGGGCACGTTGTATGATCTAATCATCAAACCTCCTGAGATCGATTACAAAGTCAGTGTGTGCTGTGCACTGCACTAATTAGTGATTACTACATGTATATCGGGTGTACCGTCGCGTTAGTCAGAAGGGCGTCTGATCATCTTTCAGACACCCGCTTTTTAATTTCATCACCCTACTGTACCGTTTATTTGAAGTATTGTAACTGAGCAATTCGAGCACTCAAGTTATTTTGGAAAATTTATTTACAGCAAATCTAGACACCCTGTTTTCATGTTGTGATGTAGAATCCAAGATGCTGTACATTTTACAGGATGTGAAACAATCAGAATGTCCCTCAGACTGGAGACAAGACTGCGTGGATCAGCTCTGCCCAAATGCTAGGCTAGACAGGCAAGGCTGGGCGAGACTCATGAAGTTAGCACCGTGTTGTGAATGAGCAAAAGAATGGATGAAGCAATCAAGATTATTTGTCAATCAGAGGTCCCCCCCCCCCCTGCATGTTGTCTGGAAGTTGAAATGCCAGCAGAAAATTGTGTAGTGTTTGTAGTGATGCTGCAATTGCCAAACATGTCCATAGTGTACAATGTACACACACTAGGGCCTCATTTTATGGCACTGTGGATCGTCCGCTTCTACAGCTCGTAGAATCATGTGCTTTACAGAGCGCAGAATTCTGCAGTGAGCAGCGTCATGAAATTGGATCCAGGCCTGCCATCTGTCAGGATTTTTTTTTTGTGATTTCAGGATTTTTTGTGTATCTCCCTCCCTGGAAACAAAAGTCTTGAAAGAAGTGAACTGACCATCAAAAAAAGAAAGACTCGTTAAGCTCACTTCATGTCCAAACCTCTACTTGAACATTTGTTGTGGTGTTGAGTTGTCTGCAAATCCTCAGAAATATAACATTGGGGAAGCTGAGGGGATTTCCTGAGAGGATTGCAGGATGTTGAACTTATGTTTTATCACACCACCGACGTAGGCTTGTTGTACTTGTATTTTTTAGGAGTACCTGGGGCCGTTTCCACAAAGAGCTAAGATTAATCTCAACTGCGAATCAAGCTTAATTATTGCTATTAAAGCAAAGTTTGATGTTGCAATACAAATCACTGTGGTGATTAATACTGACGACTCATCTTAAGATGAATCTTAGTGCTTTGTGAAAGCGAGCCTCGGACTCGATTTCACAAAGAGCTTAAAATGCGTATTAATCTGAAGTGCTAAGCAAATTGTGACATCACAACACAGGTCACTATGGCAACTTGTATTAAGATGAAATCACTGTGACAATACTGACAAATCTTAAGAATTCTTTTGACAAATATTGATGAGTCTTTAGTGTTTTTTTGTGAAATTGAGCCCCAAATGTTAGTTGTTTGCAATGGAAAATAGTTACAGGGCACCAATTGCAGCAACATTAACAATAAGGCACCTTAGCTGGTAACCTGTGTGTAGTAAGCAAGGATTTGTGCTGAGCAAACCCCTTACCAATTTTCTGAAATTGGGTCCAATTGGGCTCGATTTCACAAAGCAGTAAGATTCATCTTAAGATGAGTTGTCAGTTTTACCATAAGTGATTTGTATTTTGACATCTTACTCAGCTTAGCAGTTAAGATCGATTCGCACTTGGGATCAATTTTAGGCCATGTCCGAATTGGTGGCTATGGCTACAGCTGGATAGCCGCAACATCATGTGTTGAAGTATAGGACGTTCTTAGCCGCAGCCGTAGCTCTTTGAGAAATCGAGCCGATTTTTCCCATCATACATGTACTTTACAATAAACATAACATAATGATAAAGTAAGGACTTTCTTCAACTAAGCATTGTCAGGGTTTGCCTTTAACTTTTTCAGTAACTAGACAGCAGGACTAGCTAGCTTGTCATTTCACTGGTCCGCCAGCATTTTCACTGGTCCATATTTCATGCTAAATAGGGATGCTTTTCAACACTGAGCTAGCCAGCCGGACCACTTGGAGAGAATTTTGACTGGTCCTCAAGTGTTTTAACTAGCATTTGGCCAGCGGACCACTGTTAAGGGAGAACGCTGATTGTGTAATCATTTTAGAATACAAAACTGTATCTTGGCCTACTTTTCTCCTTTAAAGATTAGGATTCATTTTTTCCTTCATTGAAACCTCAACTCCCTGGTGTGATTTACTAGGATCTTTCCTTAATGCATGCTTAATCTAACAAAATCCAATATACATTATTTCAGTTTACTAGAGCAGCCCTCAGTCCAACAAAATCGCAAACAAAACATGCCGGTGGGACCATTTCTCAAAGCTCCTCATGGTTGAAACTTGAATTTTTCATGATGTTCACAATAAAAGAGCATGTAAAACAGGCCTAAAATTTGTACTCTCACATTGTGCATTGTTAATTAAGGGTTTTTGTTGGTTTTTTTATGTCTTTTTTTGTTAAGTTCTAAACTTTAATTGTGCTTGAAAATTGTTCTCGTTTGAAATTCATTTTGGTTTGATGTACAAAATGTGGATCTTGAATGTACATAAGAACCTGGTGGAGTGAGGGCATCGTGTTTATGCTGGTATGTAAGCTAATCCGGTAACTGATGCAACCACAAACAGCATTTGATGCCGTTACTATCACGGGCAGTGTGCAGTACGTCTGGCATTTACGATCTAACGTAATGTAAAATATATGCATAGATGACCTCCTTGTTTGTGCATGTCATGGTTGATGGGATGTTGTGCAGGATACGTGCATATTTTAGAGGTTTTGCCCTACCACAAGACAACAAACCCTAGGCTGACAATTTTTGTTTTAAAGGTCTGGTCTATAATTTTGGTTTAAAAGTTGAGCAGGCAATAGCTTGTAAAAAGTGTTTGAACTATTTATCATACAATTTCTTCAAATACATGTATATGTTTTTGCCAGCCCATTCCGGTTTTTTTTTGTGTTTTGTTTGTTTTCTTCTATCCGTTGAAAAAAAATGCTGGCAATATACTTGTACGCGTAAAAATAAAAAAAATAAACATTTGATTTATAGGGCTGCTACAATTTTAATTTTTTTTTATTTTTATGGAAAAATAACTTGTGCGTTACACTGAAACAACACAACGCATACAGCCAACAAAAACAGCCCTCCAAAACAGAGATGCCTGGACACATTACTTCCTTATTCATTTTGCTTTGTCAAGAATGCCATTTTGCATCAATCAATATTAGGACTTTGTCACAATACCAGGACTTTGTCACAATATTATAACATAGGACTTTGCCTTAATGTTAGGACTTTGTCACATTATTAGGACTTTGTCACAGTATGGGGACTTTGTCTTAATGTTTAGGACTTTGTCACAATATTAGGTCTTTGTGAAAATATTAGGACTTTGTCACAATATTAGGTCTTTGTGAAAATATTAGGACTTTGTCACAATATTTGGATTTTGTCACACTATTAGGACTTTGTATCAACATTGGGACTTTGTCACAATATTCTTGCAGCTTGATGTCACCATACTGCTCTGAATGCAAATGGAACACTCTTATACAACAAGAAACATTTTCCAACAAGAAATTTATGTACAATTTGACTGTGAATGTTTTTTCCGTAATGCGTTCTTCTTGGAGATTGGTTGCCGGTGATTGTCATTGTAATGTAATAAGAATTAACTATTAGGCCTACCAGTAAAACTTGCGGTACAATCAGGTATAAAAATCTTTTGGGAGAAGTGTTTGCTCTAAAATTTGTTGTTGTGGTCTTGACGTTTCGAACAGTGTACTCTGCTCTTCTTGTAATTTAATGGCAGACATGTTTTTCCATCATCAGCATTTCTTGATATATAAAAACTGATTACATTCTCCTCCTCCCCCGAGGCAGAATTAATCTTCGTGGTAATGCCTTCTAATGGGAATTATCTTGTCTTCTTGTGAGACGTAAGTCGAGTCTAATCTAAGAGATTCAAAATGTGAGTTGGACGGATGCCACCTTGCCTAGATTCTTCTCATGGTAGGGTCCCAGGAGGAATTGTTAATTGAACCCATGTATGATAACTCAGCGTAGGCTGTATATTGTAAGACAAACTTGTACATTTTAAGATTAAATGGACACATTGCCTTCAAATTTCCTTAAATTTTGCCATTTGGAATTGCTCCTTTATTCTTTTTAAGAGTTGCTGATGCAATAAAACGCCTACCTTGTGATGTAATCAGTGAGTGATGATTCAAAAAACATAAACTTGCATCTCGGAAATACAACCACTGGAACCACACTCTAAATAGAAACATACAGTCAGCCATTTTGTTGAGTAAAAAATTTGGTTATAGAAAATGAAAAATGGCGGACTGTGTTCTGTCATGAAATTAAACAAAAACCACACAATTTCAAGGGATGTTGATGTGAGTCATTATATTCTACTTTTGCAATATCTATCCAACCATATTCATTTCAAAATAAACGCTTTTTATAGCCCAATCCGAAGGCAACATGTCCCTTTAAGTATTGTACCTTACAGAAAGGTCTGTTCAGTATGATGTTGCATACAACTGTACTATGTACAATCATGATGCACAATTTCTTTAAGTTGTCAACACATAATCGGCTCGCTTGCCATCTGCGTCATTATTCAGTAGTGCCCTACTACTAGCAGATTAACGTTGTAGAAGAAAAAACCACTTCAGACGTTCAAATGTCCTACGTTGCAGGTCTGTGAAACATTGTCTATCTACATGCTTCCAAGAGAATCATTTGAATATTATGTGAACAACTGATGCACAAATGCACACATAGAGTTGTGGAAACTCTTAAATGCACAATTTTTTTTAAACCTCTCCCGGATACAGACATGTTTGTTGCACGTGTGTGACTGAGGGGGGAAAAACAATTTCATAGAATTTGCATTCGTGTCACATATAATTATGCAGGTTTGCGTTACGCATCCAAAAGTATGGACATGCATTCAATTTATAGATCCTATAATGCGTAGAAAAGAATAAAAGTACTGATATATTCGAATAGCCGTACACAACGTCAAGCTTTTACGTAGTTTGTACACAAACATGCAGTAGTGTAACCAGAGGGGCGGGGGGGGGGGGGGGGGATGCGGGAGTCCCCCGCTCAGTATCCCTTGTCCCCCTTCTTGCTTCCCCTTCCATGAGATTTTTAAAAATAAAATGCACAAATGAATGTTTTGATACATGAAATAAGACCGCCTCAAAACAAAAATGAATATTAATAATAAAATAAAATAAAATAAATTATGTCTTTATCCCCACTTGCCCCCCCCCCCCCCCCAAAATGAAAATTTCTGGTTATGCCACATGGATGCGCAAACTAAACGGCTTCAAGACACAGGGCAAGTTAGTGCTTTAGTCATGATATATACATGTAGCTCTGTGAATGAATAGCATACATTGTACTCAACGAAACAAAATGTACCATAAGGTTTACTACAACCTACACATATTATAATGGTAGACCTACTGGCAACAGTAATACTGCGAACGTTGCAACTTGGGTTGCACCTACTTTTGGAAATTATTATGTGACCTTTATAAAAACTAAGGGTAATGAAAGAGATAGTGTCCAGGCTATCATCTGCCAATCATGATTGAACACTGCCAACTGCTGACAAATTGTCTGAGATTTTAAGACATTTTTACACCACTGAAAACGTGACTTATCAATTTTTGAGTGAACATATTTTATACTGTCTTGAAAAAAAAACACATCTACGGTAAATAATGTTCGCTACCTTTAATCAGTAAGATTTCAAGCTTGTTGGGAAAGGTTTGTAGTAAAACCATGTAGTTCTTTCTCTAACGAATTGGGCTTCTGAAAAGAGCATGTGGTGTAACAACTCAGCGTTACAATCAGTATGCCTTTTTAATCTATGAACATGTATAGTACACTTGTAATGTATAAATTTGTATGTTACAGGACCCTACACTGGGCCCAATTTTCATAAAGCTGTGGGGCAGAACATTTCTCTGAACACTTTATTTTCTAAGCAAATCGAGTGTACTTTGTAATTCTGTCTTTTCTTACATGTGACCCCAGGCCCCCTTGGGGAGAACAGTTCTTAGATTACTGATGGGGTTACCCTGGCTAAATAAGACTAAAATAGAATAGAAAAAATAGTCAAATAGTGGGGCACCAGTCGCAACAAAGTGAATATAGCATGGCATTTTGGCTGGTAGCCTGTTTCTGATGAGCGTGCAAATTCATATGTGTCTAAACCATCTTGAATGTGGGTTGACACAAAGTAATCTTCTTGGGTCCAATTTCATGACTCTGCTCACCGCAGAAGTCTGCGCTTACGGCGCCCGTAAAGCACATAATTCTATTGGCCGTTAGCACAAAATTCCACGGCATAAAGCAGTGCCTTGAAATTGGACGCATTATTTAAAAGATCCACTTACGCTTACACCATTATATATTACATAAATTTTAATAAAATTGGGTAAATAATTTTCACTACCTTTAACAAGTAAGATTTGAAGCTTGATGGGAAGGTTTGCAGTAAAACCATGTCGGTGTTTCTCTAATGAGTTGTTGTGGTTCTGAAATGTACGTGGGGTGTGATCCTTGGCTACACTACACCCCCTGAATAGATATTGACAAAATAGGGAAATCGCCAACATTAGGGCTGGATAGCTCAGTTGGCAGAGCGCTGGTGGTCGCAGGTTCAAATCCCGCTCTACTCAATTTTTCTTTGTTCACCCCAAATTGATTTTAAAAATGTACAGAGTCAGTTTCCCTTGCGGTTTATTGCTTGATGTTAATTTTAACAAGTACCAAATGTTGCTTTACGGTAAGCTCAAATTATAGAATCATGCCCAGGTCCTATACTTATTTTCCCCTATCTTACCAACCTCCTTGTTAATGCACTTCAACCTGCACCTAAGGATCAGACTAATTGTAAATGTCTTAAATTTAATGAACACATGCGTTACATTGTATGTACCATATGTGTACATGTGTTTCTACTATCCAATTGACTTAATTATGTGAAAGGTAATTTTTAAAAATTGACATTCGATATACTCGGTTGCATGTGACTGCTTCTAGTAAAAGATTTATTATTATAATGTAAACAGAGTTCTGTAAAATAATATGTAAACAGATATGCGTTATATTTTTTATATTTAGCAGGTGTGATAAGTACATGCTGAATTTATGCAAATTGCTTTATATATATATGAAGGCGTAGGGATAGTGTTACCGAGTTAAAAAAAAAAAAATTAAGTTGAAAGCCACACTGTATGGACACAAATATTGTTTGATTCAAAATCAAGAAGAAATTATTACCAAAGCGAGATATTTATATGTATATAATAATTCTAGTCATTTTAAAAATGTTTGCAAGGATGATTAAAGGGTGCTTAGCAAAAGGAAACTAATGGACCCAATTTCAGCAAGCCCGTAAGCAGACGTGTTCTGCCGTCTTAACTATGTTTCTATTAGTTATCACACAAGCGCCATTAGAATACGGAAAAAATATAGGCGCGCTATATTTTTCTGTATTCAATGCGTTTTTATCTTCCAGCTGACTAAAGTGTGATCATCACATGTTTAAACAAAGCTTACACGAGCACGATTTTGTGTCATGCGCGAGCGCGTATCTACGCTTCAACACTAATTACGCACCATTTGATATAAGATTGCAGCCATTGTTTATGGCTCTATAAACCACGGCTGTCGAGCAATCTGATTGGATGATTAGCACGTGCTGGAAGATAATATTTTATAACCACTGCTTATCGTATGAAAAATAAAAGGCATGCTTACTTGCTTGTTAATCTTATGAGATGAATGACACAACAATGCCAATGCAAAACGTGGACGCTCGCACACGAGTTGTAAAATCTTCTTGATCATTTACGAAATACACTTGCTTTAGCAGGATTTTTGCTGAAGTAAGCACTTTGCTTAACAGTTTGCTTACCAACAAACAGCTTTAAGAAAATTGGGCCTTGTACATGCACAATTTATTTACAAGTTTGTGTGAAGGTTTGTGTTAGGCAAGGCAATTTGTCCTTGCTTACCTTGATGTATTTTAAAGGGCACTGAGGATAATGGCCGTTGTTGACTTGAAGTTCAACAACTTTTGTGAAGTCTGTAAACTTTTATCATTCTACAGCCATCTTTGTTTAGATACCAACATTACGCAGTGGTAACTCTCACTTCTCAAAAAGGAACCAGACTAAAAGGGCTAGATTTTTTACCAGACCATATTGATTTCTTTGGATTTTATAATTGCTAAAACTTTTCGAACAGACAATCTGAGGTATGAAATAAGGAACATTCGTTATAAAAATTGTTTTGGTAAACACTGGAAAACTGGATTTGTGGGCTGTAAAGGTTACTGGCCTGGCGCTGAAATTGCTCGTTTTTATTGACCCAATTCACCTGACGTCATCATCAAAATAATCTTGGTTGCACCATTTTGGAAGTCAATGTCACTGTGTGTCATATAGTGTAGTGCTCATTTAAGACGGTGCGGCATTTACACCCTTACCTATTGACTTTCGTAATGGTGAGCATGACACAATCCCTGCATGTGACGTGCGTGCAAGGGTTTAGTACTGCCTCACTTTGGTTACATTATAAGCAAAAGGGAAGAAAACAATATGGCTGCACCATGATGAAGGTGTGAAATTGTAGCTCTCCAAAGTTTGGGTTTACTACAACAGTGTCTGTTAGGAAAGATGTGGGTACCACGTGTACTTGTACATACATGTATAAGACACTAATGTGAATGTTTAAAACTACACAGTGACTCTCTCAATTTTCCCACACGAGAAAGACATGGAATTATTTCTAAAAGTGTAAGGAAGATGGTGGAATTTTGTGGGTTTTTTTTTTTTTTAAATGATGACCAGTCAATTCACTTAAATGCTTCCATGTTCCTTGTGCATTTTTTTTTCCAATTTAAACTTCATTTTGTACTCAATGCATTTTTTTATTTCATTTGCAAGAGTTAATGTTTTTCAAAATTATGTCTTCTCATTTCAAAAAATTACTTATTTATTAAGTTTTTTTCGTTTTACTATAAAGTAATTACCATTATTTAAGCAGTGTAAAAAATGTATTTGAGGGTTTTCTCATTGGATACCATTTTGGAGTGCTAAACACGTTGGCAATTTAACTTGCTATCATAACCCAACCTACATGCATTCACAACTGCATGTAGTTGCATTAATTATAAGCTCGGCGAACAATCACATCTGCCACCCTTAGCCGACTTTTCCTGCAGCATCACAAGCCACAATTCCGGTTAAAGGGTAAGAATTCCATGCATTAAAATTTTCAGTGAAATTCAACTTGAGAGCACCTTTAAGGTACACGTACAGTCGCCATGGTCGTGTCGTGGTTAGCGCATGAGGGTCAAGTTCTGGTGGCTGAGTCATCAGGGTGTGGGTTTGAATCCAGTCATGTCACTTGTGTCCTTGAGCAAGACACTTAACTATAATTGCTTCTCATCAGCCAGGAGTAAATGGGTACCAGCATGGGTTGATGGTTGGTGTGAATGATTAGCAACCTGTGTGCCGATGCTGCATACTCCTAAGGAGTTGAGATGCTTTCAGGAACGTTTGGGGCCCTATGAACTGGGGAAATAAATTTGTAAGGCGCTTTGAGTGGCCTATACTTGGCTTAAAAAGTGTGTAATAATTGAGGAAAACGCATTATTCTTTATAACTATTGTTATTATTATATATTGTTATTACTAAATGATTGCACCACCATTTGATATCCATTTATTCTCAGTAAAACTGGATTGAAAAGTTTTCCCAAGATAAAATTTATACATACATTTAATACAATTATTAAATTTAGTATGCCATCCCATTAAGCCCTGTCCACTATGGCAACTACCTATCAACAGGGCTGATGTGCATCTCTGCGCGCTCAGCCACCACCAAGAAGCACGCAGGGAAGCAATCTAGGGGGGTGATATTCTGTTTAAATTCTGTTGTGGAGTGTCGTCAGACTTTTTGGTGTGCATTTTTGGCGTGATTGGTCAGACTGCAGAGCATGAGTCAGACCATTATGCAGGCCTGGAATTACATGGAGGCCAGTGCCTCTGTTGCCCTGGTCTTGGCCTTGGTGCCCCCTTCAAAGTTTCCCATAGACTTTAAGATTTTCCCAATGGAAGTGCCCTTTGCAAAATGAAAATGGCCTTGCCCTCTCAAAAGATGAAATTCCAGGTCTGATTATGGGGATGGTGGGGTCTGACCTTAATGGATTGTTGTTTATTATTGGTGTAAGTTTTTTTAATAGCTTTTCAATGAGAAAATTCAGTTCATTATTCTGCAACTCTACATTCAAATTCCCTTTGTTTTGTTGTTTTTTAAATTGAATTTGCAAGCAAAACATTCCATTTACGTGCTTTCAGTTTGTTGACAATTTGATGTTGTGGGATTAAAACTTGACTTGGAAACAGGAAATTTGAGTTTTGTCAGTTGATTTCATGATGATGTGTAGTAGTCCCACATGCATATGTATTTATTGCCTGATTTGATCTGCTGATTGGTCAATATTTCAGGGATGAGACTGAGAGTGGATGAAAAGGACAAATCCACAAAACACCGGTGGAGGTTTTGGTGGCTACCAACCACGCCATAACCCATATCAATGTCAGCATTCTGTGCTTACATGTAAATGGGGCAAGTACATTGATGTAGTCAAAATACAGTACAAGTGTTGTGTTATGGCTTAACAAGGGCCTGGATGTATGTAAATTACATTTATACAAAAACATTTGTAAAAAAAATTCATAACTATGATAATTTTGTAAAATCGGGAAAAATTTCATCCTTGATATATGTTAATGCTTCCAATAACTGATGTATTAGATTAATCTGGGTTTTGAATAATTAATAGGGTGTTTACATGTCATTGTTTATATCTGTTGACTTCTCGTGCTGTGTTTGTACTTCTGTACATGGAAATCTATTTCGTAGTAATGGGAGTGGCATGGTGCACCCCACTCCCATTATGTCTTCATTGTCTTTGGGAGTCTCAGGAATTCTTTAGACGATTTCCTTGGGTTGGGTGAGGGGGTACTTCTGTACACTAGAGGAGAAGAGTGTGTTTTAGAGTAGTGACCTAATTCACCTGACGTCGTCATCACAGTAATATTGGTTGTGACATTTTAGGAGTCAATGTCACCATGTGTTGTACAGTGTAGTGCACATTGTAGGCAACATGGCGTTTACACATTGACTCCCACATATGGTGAGCGTGACAGCAGTAGACGTGGGGTAAGCTGGTGTAAGGCATGTTACGCTGGTGTAAGGGGTTAATAGACCATGTGACCTGTGACACCACACATTTACAAAAGAACCACAGAGCCTGGACTTCCTGCAGGCACGATTTGTACACAACTCAATAATCTTATATTTTATGGAGATTGCACTGTTTGACTTTTATCAAGTTTTGTTATGAAAGAAAGGTGGCACGTCTCAAAACTTGCTCAGCTGTTATTTTTATCACTCTTGAATTTATGTGGAAATTATGACTCAAAATGTAAAAAATCCCATATGACCCGTGTACAATCTTGCCAGCCAGAAGAAGCCCTGGAATGTACAAGGCCACTCTTTTTGTAAACAAAGGTTACATGATCTACAGGAACATTTGGGAAGGGGAGAGGGAGTTACTTCCTCTGCCACATATGGCAGGCTATATGTAAGTCATGCACCTCAGTCCCTCGACCCTATTTTTATGTGTATGAGCACATACTATCTTCCACTTCAGTTTTGTGATAAGTATATCTAAGTTGTAAATGTGTACGTCATACACTCTTGCCCCATATTATGTCATTGTACAATCACCATGAGTAACAAATAGAGACAAAGTACAATATTTGTAAATATTGGGGAGGGGGGGTTCTAAGGTTCGAGCAGGAAGCTCACTAAGTTTAAAGTTCAAACCAGTATCCTCTTTCTATCTAAATTATCGTTGAAATTGAGAAAATAGCATTTAGACCCCCAAATTACTATTAATTGTTTTAATTGCCGCAATTGAAATAAGCAAATGGACAAAAACCAATACAAAAACAGTTTCCCATTGTCTTCACTAAAATGAGACCACCTGATTTGATGAACTTGCACAAGTTGGTTGGATGGTATATTTAAAACCCGCACCCGAGTAAGACCCACTTTTTTCAAGTGCATGATTATGCACATTTTTTCAATAACTTCACTCATGAATGTTTAAAAAAACTTCTGGCCTATCTGCTATCGCACCTTCTAGAAACACCATGACAAAGTTGAACAACCTACTGTGAGTGATCACATACACAGACGCTGGAGTGTATTTGGTGTCCTTTCTCTGTGGTTAGTGCATGTTTTGTGGACATAAATCTCCAAGCCTGTGGAGTCATGGCCTTGCCAGTCTGCTGTGCTAGCAGCCAACAAAGGCCAGGAATTTTTTTTTTTTATAAAAGCTTTGTAGGATCATTATTGAGACCCTCTGAAGACTTCATAAAAATAGGAAGTAGCTTCATTATCCCAGGTGTATTATGATTTCCCTCAACCATGCCTCAACTACTGACTCTATCACCTCCCCTTACTATGTACAAAAATCCTGCATATTTGGATGACTTTCGAATCCACAATCTTTAAGTCCTTTTTTTTTTGGGGGGGGGGTTTGAAAATTTCCATTGTTTAGTTTTCATGAAAGGCGTAACGCAATATGTTGCATTCCCCTGAGGCCTACCCCTTTTTCTTCTTTTTTCTTTTACAGTACTAGAGGAGGTCTTGATGGGCCGACCAAGGAAAACGTTATTTTCACACTTCAAAGGTAAAGTTATAAAAAAGGTCGTGCGGGACCACAAGTAAAGCAAAATCTGATTGCAAGTTGTCCAGCAAACAAAACTCATTTTTATAAGAAAAGTAACATTTGAAACTGTGCATGTTGTTGATAGTGAGAATAATACTATTTTACTGGAGACAATCATGTGATAATCTGTTCTTAATTAAAAGAAGTGGTGGTTCTGAGACGGTCTCAAAGTTTTGAACTCTGTTCTTCAGGAGAATGGAGAATCTTCTCCTGACGAAGAACAGAGTAAAAGTCCAGGCTCATCTTGCCTTTGGCTCACCTCAGCACCACCACAAGGAGAAATTTGTCCAAGGTTGTCTCCCGGAATCTGGTTAAATTCTCTCGTTTTACAAGATCTAGTGAGGTTTGCGGAGTCACCTTGTACATAAAATGCTCCTTATGAGTTGTGGTGGTTCTGAAAAGAACTGGAGGTTTGACAACTGGACATTTCGATCAGTATGCTCTGATCGTCTTCAAGAGAATCAGAGCGTACTGATCAAATTGTTGAGTTGTTAAACCATGGGTTGTTCTCAGAACCACCACAACTCTGAAGAACAGGGAGAGTTTTATGTACATGGTGTATTTGCAAACCCTCACTAGATTGTATTCCCACCATGCAAAATACAACCTGAACTGGCTGTTCTCCAAACAATACACTCTCAGTAGTTTTGGGGATTACTAGTGCATTCAATGCAGTCTTTTTATGAGCACAATTTGGCTCAAAAAAGGATGGAACATTGGAGAATTTCAAAGCCCTTTTTGAATTAGACAGTCGGCTTTTTTAATAAACTTTGCCAACCATGCCAACCTTTACCATAGAAGAACACTTATTGATGTTTTTTTGTATCCAGCAAAATGGAATGCATTTATTTATTTATTTTTGTATGGATTGCATATTGGAAATATTAATATCCCTCCCATAAACACACGTGTCATTGTTCACGCATTGTTGCAGCTTGACAAAGGACATATCATCTGCATAGAGGCCAAGTGTGAAGTGGCCCTAAAATAACATGACCTTGCCTTAAAATCCCAGGATTTGTGGGTTTAGATTACCACAAACAGTTGTGCCTTCATCTAGGGAGGGCTTGGTAGGTTACTAAATGGTAAATATCAATAATACCATTAGTCTTATACAGTGCACATATCTACCAACAATTTGGTACTCAAGGCGAATATTATATATATATAAATAATATATATATTTGTGTTAGGAAAGGTTTTTGAAGTTTTTGAATTATGAGGCCCATTTATGTAGCACCTTATAAGGGTTAACAAGGTGCTACGGCCCATTCAGCAGCCATCACTGCCCCCAAACACCGGGGCAAACTCCTTCTCTTAGCGATAAGTTAACTTGGTTCTATTACACAACGTACGGGATCTATGGCTTTACGTTCCATCCGAAGGACGAAGCAATAATGGTTAAGTGTCTTGCTTACGGACATAAGTGTCAAGACCAGGACTCGAACCCACACTCTGCTGATCAGAAACACCAGAGCTTGAGTCCAGTGCACTTGACCGCTTGGCCATGACACGCCATCATAGCTCAAACATGAATCTCTTCGATGAGTGTATAGTGCTTATCACACATCAGTGTAAACCTTTTAACAAATTAAATAATATTATTCTTTATCCCTTGTGTGGTAATTGCATCAATTAATTTGTTTGCAGTACCTACTGCTAATTACAGGATTCTCACTAGCTGAATTCTTATCACAGACACCCTTATCAGCATTCTTATAAGGATTCTTATTACCAGGCACACTCTGTGGTCTATGGTTAAGGTGTCTGCTCATGAATGCAGGGGTCGTGGGTTTGAATTGCTGCCGAATAGCCTGTGGATTTCTTTCCTCAGGACCGTGAAAGCATGGAGTCAGCCTATACAGTGCTTATCACACATCGGTTTAAGGGTAAAAAACAAAAACTACTAGTCTTTGTCCCCCATGCAAGAATGACATCAGTTAAAATCTCTTCATGACCAGTCAAATAGACACGGTGTAAACATTACAAACGGGGTGGGGGGGAATCCGGTCTATGCTCGTAAAAAAATAAAACCAGCTTTTGAATTCTTGTTTCATATTAACCATGGTCCATTGGCAGTGCTGTGTGTGGATGAATTTTAACCACCTGCTTTATTTTTATAACCAGTTCCAAAACTTTCCATAAAGTGGTACAACTTCCTGCAATAATTTCGACCCCAGAGCTATCCCACAGGAAAAATTGTGAGCCTTTTATCAAAACAAACCGAGCAAATCGAAAAAATTGGATATGAACATACACTTTCAGAAAGTCAGAGACTTGGAAAAGTAACTATTTCAGTTTTTACTGTAGGCTACTACACGGCTACCCTTTTATGTTTACCGATCACACGCAGCACGTATCAGCTATTTAGTTGTCTTGTTTTCAAGCTCGGCCTTACCTCTGCTCTTTAAATTAAAACCATGTTTGCCTAGAGGCTTTTTTTGTTGTCATTTCAGCTGTCATGCTGAACCATTTCATTTTGAAGAATGTTATTAAAGGTGCAGTGTTGTTCATGTCCGCTTCCCATGCGAAGATTACTGTATCAGACTTTTACAACAGGCCCTCTCAGAACCAGTCGCAGGATTGGGACACTCCACAAGTGAGCCATTTTGAAGTTTGATTGAAAGGTTTTACTGAAACACAAAGTATTAATGATTTTATGTTACTCCTTATAATTTTTACAAAACGATTCAATTATAAGAAATCAGTTTTTGCATTCCTGTGTATTTTCGCATAATTTGTTTTCTTTAAAAAATAACAGTCTTCAGGAACGCCCACAAAAATAGGTCACTTGCTAACATGGCTGGATTCTCAACGTGACATAATGTTTCCTGAGCTATTCCAGAAAAAAAATTGTTCTGGGATTGGCTCTGCCAAAGGAATGACAAATATGTGTACTTCTATTAACAAATTCACTCTTGGTTGTAATGCATGTGATGTCACGTTGAGAATCCAGCCATTGTTAGCAAGTGACCTATTTTTGTGGGCGTTCCTGAAGACTGTTATTTTTTAAAGAAAACAAAATATGCAAAAATGCACAGGAATGCAAAAAATGATTTCTTACAAGTGAATAATTTTATAAAAATTATAAGGTGTAATCTAAAAGCATCAATACTTTTTATTTCAGTAAACTTTTAAAGAATTTCTGGCACAATGACTTGCTTAATCACAAACTACCGTTGAAATTCGAATTCAATTTCTGGGTGACTGAAGAAACATTGAACAAAATAGGATTTGAACCTGCGACCTCCAGATTAACATGTCGGTGCTCTACCAACTGAACTTACTTAGCTCAGTGGTTTATTACTTTAAATTTGATTTTCCTCAGACTGTAGAGACAGTTGCTGTGTCAAATAGTTAGGGGCAAGCTTTTGTATAGCAACCCCCAGATGAGCAAACCATGGTACCATTTTACCATTCACATTAACTCAAAATTGTATATATGGGTGTTCGTCATCTCTTATGGAACTATGCAAAAGCTTGTCCCGAATCATGTGACATAGCAACTGTCTCTATAGTCTGTGGAATTCAAATTTAAGCAACAACTAGTGACTTGGCAAGTCGTTGAACCAGACATTATTCAAGTCTACCCCACAAATGGCTTATTGGTCAGGGAACAGACAAGTGACACCTTTAAAATTAGTACCTACCTGTTATTCCTTTTTTCATGAACAAAAACTATAATTTCATCAGAATCAAATCAAAACATGTGGGGAAAACGCCAGTGAATTATTTCAGCTTAATTTTATTGTTCAGTCTGTCTCTTTGATGGTCATTTAAGTGCCATTCTAATAGTAAAATACAAAAAGCAAAGACCTTTTCTGCAAAATTTGTAATAACTCATTATTTTGTATTGTGACTGTAAACATTTTGTAATTCAAATTATAAAAGCATTTGTTTCATAAATTTTTGGCAACAAAGCATAAAAACATACTCTACTATTTCTGTAACAATTATTATCAGAAAAAAACTAGTTCAGATTTTAAAGACTGTCAAACCAAAAATGGTGCTTAAGAAGATGATACTGTGGATTTATTTTTACATGACTCGTGAAAATACCGAGTACACAATGTTTAACACACATCAGTGTATAGGTAAGTACACAAATAATATTATTTATCTCTGATGCAAACTTAAAATTGATTCAAGATCAAACATGTCTCAAAACTAACTTTAGCTATTTTTAAATGAATATTTGTAAACAAAAATACTTAATTTGACTCAGCGTTTATAAACAGAGTGACCATTGGGCATTCCGAGGGTATCTTTTAAGTATGAAATAGCACATCAAATAATTTTTTTTTTAAATTTTCCCTCAGGACTTTTCCTGCAGGAAGCACTGGATATCCAGTGCTCATCACACATTGGTGTAAGGTTTTAAAACAAGTAAAATAATATTCACTACCCCCTATGTAATTATAACATTAATTAAATAAAATAAACAGCTGGACATGTTTTCAGATCTGCCCCCTTTCCCTATGACAGGAAAAACAGCAAATGGGGCCACTTGCATCCATCATGTTTGCAGGTTTTTTTTTTTAATGGTTGTAACTTTTTTTTAAGTACCTGAAACCAGCCAAAAGTGTTTCAACATGTGAATGAACATGAAGCCTTATCCTGAAAATAGTTTGAGTTGATTCAATCAGCAATCATCCACCCAGCGTTACATAAAAGTCATTGCTTCCATTGCCTTGTTAAGCCTAAAAGAATTCCCCTTTGACGTTCTATAACTCTAACTGAGGCAATTAAGAACTTTTCTACTAGTGACTGCTTCTGTTAATCTAATACTTGTTGGTGTGTGTTGTGTTGGCGTTAAGTCGTTGGTAAAAGACTCTGCTGGGGTCAAAACATTACACCCCTTTACCACTTTTCCAATGATACCACAAGTTATTTTAGTTGGTAAGCAGTTTGCAACAGCCTTAAGAAATTTCTTTTTTCCTGAAATAATTTTTCTCAGTAGTGGTTATGAACAAAAATTGAGCTCATTATAGTGCATCAAAACAAAAGATGCCACCCACGATCACTCACTTATTTTCTTCCTCGAAATCATTGATAAAGTGGGGGTTTTTTTTACCAAATAAAAGCTAAGGATCTTCTCTTTTAAAAACTGAAACTTTAAAAAAATGGAAATTTTAATGAAATGTGATATCTGGTTGCAGAAATATAATATATAATTTTGTATGAAAATTAATTTAATTGTTCTATAAACATCTCTCAACTCAACTGACTTTTTTTTAAAATAATCAATACATGTTTTCCCTAATCTGATAGATACAAAATAATATTAATACTCGTCAATAATTGTAATTCAAAATACATGACATTTTTTTTTAAATAATCAATACATGTTTTCCCTAATCTGATAGATACAAAGTCAATATTAATACTCGTCAATAATTGCAATTCAAAATACCTGACATTTTTTTTTAAATAATCAATAAATGTTTTCCCTAATCTGATAGATACAAAATCAATACTAATATTTGTCAATAACTGTAATTCAAAGCACTTGTTTGATGCTACGATTTCGCCCTCGCAGTGGGCAGCAACTATTTGCTTTACTGGGTAAAATTGTTAGACAATTAGTCAGGTTGTTGTGGGAACAAATTCTAGCATTCGATGGTCTTGTGTGTGTGGTGGCTTGGTATACAGCTAAGGATTCAAGTCTGCAAAACAGTCTTGACACAAGACTTCTATTTTGAGGCCAGGACCCAATGGACCTTTCCCATGAAATATGTAAATTGGACATCGCGCGTGCGCACTTACATTTTGGTTAGCAAAATATCGTGAACAGTGCGCCCTTTTGCATGGGACTGATGGAAGCGTGACACGTAGGCACTTATGCGTCTGCTTTGTGCACATTTCTATGGCGTTTGCCAACCAACAGGGTCTGTACGCATACGTGAATGTAATTAGCATAATTCATTGGAAAAGGTCCATTTCATGGCACTGCTTACCACAGAATTCTATGCTTATGGCCCATAGAATCAAGCGCTTTACAGGGTGTCGTAAGAGCACAACTCTGTGGTCAGCAGAAGCAATGAAATTGGGCCCTCTGGTCTGAATTTGTGACCGTGGCTGTTGCTAAAGGCAGTTTATGCTTCCACACATATCCTGTTGGGAAGTCACTGCATCAAACACACCCATTTCATTTCATTTTATTTTATTCGCAAGCAAAACAAACAAGTGATAAAACATTTTTAAAAATGCACAAACGCTTACTTCCGGTTCCAAAGCTGGCATGCCTTTGTATGTAATTGAACCTAAAGACCTTGTTTTTTAGCGGTTGGACAAATTTCTTAAAACAGAAGAGGACATTTCTAAGAAGATTTAGTGCCTGCACACAACACATGTGTTAAAATACAACCACTTAGCTTAGTTAGTTTTTGCGTAAATCGTTATAGAAAGTGTTGGCCAATGCTTTTGCAATGGGCTTCTGATGATGTTTGGAGCCGGCACGTGTGAAGTGGGCGTGTTTTATGCTGTAGTGACGCCAGACTTATTAACAGGATTAACATGGTGATTGAGCCATAGCCGAAAATAATTCGTAAACGGCCTAATTTAGTACATTTCCCCCTAAGGAACAATCAGAAGGCCTTAAAGTTTTGAAGCAAACCAGGGGCTCACCCGGAAACTGTTTGCAAGGCTAAGGTACGTTGTGATAAACTCGGGGAAGACTGATTTTGTGACGAGCTGTCTGAAAATATCGGCTGCCATGAGAAGACGCTTTCTCTGCTCGGTGGTACCGAAGTTGGGATTGTCTTGAAGTTGTCCATCCAGGAATTGAAGGCAGAGGGTCTTGACAAGGGAGTAGGAGATGAGTTGGTTGTTGTCCTCAAGACGAGCTCTGTGGCGTATCCACTGCCACACCTTAAAGAAAATGGACTTCGCTTTTTAGTTTTAAACGGTTTATGTTTCACCTTGACAACCATATCATTTCAAAAAGAAATCTAAAGCTTCATGTGCCAGAACTTGTCATGTCTAAACTTGATGAGCTATTCAACAATAGCTTGGTGATTGGACTATCCCACCTGTTGATGAAGGCCCAACTTGATTTAATTCAAGTTGAGACAGTTATCCAAAGTGGAGAGTGACAAAATGGGGAGTAAAAATCACTCCGTTATTTCCTTATTGCCAATGAATAACCCACCTGAGATCTTGAAATTTCAGCAGTTGCAGAATCCTCAATTGCTCCTTTGTAGAAAAAGTGGCCTTGTCCTACGTAAAAAGTAGCAAAAGTGTTTTTTCAGAGAGCAAAGATTTTGAAGGTGAAACCGCATGAGTGTTGGTGTGGGAAATGGTTTGCAAATGACGCATTATCAAAGCATTTTGTTACCCTTTGGTGGTGAAGCAGTAGTGGGTAACTGTCACTTTGCACAGGGTCCATGTAAAGTGTAAATATACTGTACCTTTCAACCAAGACTCGATGAAAAGAACAGCAACTGCTATATTGTGTTTAAGTCCTGCTAGCGTCACACCACCCTGAACGAAACAGAAAACACTGAAAGTCATTAAATACAAATCTATGTTTTGATAGTTTCAGGAGGTTTTGAACAATGTGAACTGTTGACCTAAAGTTAAAGATTGTCTTACAATCGATTGATGAAAACTGTCTCGTCAACAAGTTTAGTTTGGTCTGGTGAACTAACTTCTGTGCTATTGATGCTAAGTGGGTACTCAATCCATGTTTTTATCTTTAGAGACAATGCATTTGTGTATATTAATTTCCATATGCCTACAAATGTCTGACTTTGCTGACTTTTGAACTTATTCTTTTCCTGAAAAAAATGATAAGCAATTGATCTTTTGTTTGGTTTTAGACATTACAGATAGCATGTTAACTTGGGAAACATAGAAACTTGTCAATCCAGGACATGGCCTTTGAATATGACCGTTTTGTTTGAATGGAAGCAAGTTATTCTTGCGGTTGTTTGCGGCTGCTATTGACATTTTGGTACAAGCCATTTGTGGCTGTTACGGTCATATTACCGCGATAAAGAGAACAGTCAGACAATTTTGAATAGTCACCCCATCATTGTCTTGTGCCCTATGTGCAACAACAATAATGAATCTTGACTCTCATTATGCCAAAAAGGGGTCAGACTTTTTTGCCCTTCAAGCTTCACTCCCATTGTTAGCGTGTCATGGCCGGGTGGTTTAGTGCAACAAATTCAAGTTCTGGTGGCTAAGAGGGTGTGGGTTCGAATCCCAGTCATGACACTTTTGGTCTTGAGCAAGACACTTAACTACAATTGCTTCTCTTTACTCAGGGATGAATGGGTACCTGTGAGGGTAGAGATGGTTCTTGTGATTGATTTAGCTTGGTGGGCTACATACATGGCAGCACAGGCTGTATACTCCCCAGGGAGCTGAGATGTGGTTTAAAGAAATAAATGAATGGCCTGATGACCAGGGTAATGTTCATGTTCTAAATGTCCATTGTTATTATTATTATTGGCCGTTTAAAGAAATGATCAAAGGTTATGTTTTTACCGAAGGCATCAGCAGCAAGTCATCTCTTGTGACCTTAACATCAGGTCGTAGCACATGATACTGGTTGGCTGACGGTGCATACATCTCAAAAAGCTGACAATAGTGAAAAGGAGGGAAAAGCACAATGGAAGTGAGACAATAAGTTTACTTTGAAATTCAACATTCAAGAATTTTGCTATATCATGTTGGGGTTAAATGGTTCGCACATTGGTCTTTGTTTGGGATGTGGTTGGCAGTGATGGACCTTAGGTACTGGGGGAAATTTGTACAATTAACCTAGTATTTTTTATTGTTCTTTTGTTGTTTTGTTGTTATTTAACTAATGGTGGCATTGTTTTACCTAGGGGAGCCTTTGGAAAAACTCTCTCTGGTTCCCCCCCCCCCATCCCCACTTTATGTTTTTTTGAAAATAAAATATTTTAAATAAATATTTAAAAAAAATACATATTTTATCACTATCACTACGTAGCACAGATCTGAATGCAAACTTGCAGATAAAAACAAATTACCAACAAACAAATCTGGTGGTATTTTTTTAACCTAAAAACTTTATACTGTATATCATACCTGTTGCATTGGTTTGAGCAGGCGTACATCATATACCATGAATCCATCGGCACCTGCCTTAATCTCCACCAACTTGGCCCTGAAAGGAATAATAATTCATTACTTTTTATCAGTTAAAATTTCAAATTCTTTATTGTCCTTTGCATATTACTCCTTTGTAGTCGCACCCGGCGATTAGGTCGCTTAAATCATGGTAAGACTGGTTTTCTAGTCTATTTTTTTGCGCGTTGTGTGCCTGTCCATCAATAATGTGAACAGTCTTAGCTTGGGAAGCTCCTTACAGGCCTCAATCTTAAGAAAAACAGGGGCAGGCCTTTGCTGGCCAAATCAGAGAAATTGTACAAGGGCATGCTGGCCAAGTTGGTAGTGACAGTGCAATTTTTCTGAAGGGCATGCTGGCCAACTCGACAGAGCATGAGACCAATGGCCTCGGTGGCCTCGGTTAAGATCAAGGCCTGTATTTATATAATTTACCTGAAGGGTCCAGCCTCAATTGTCAGTGTGTTCAAGTATAATGATTTATTTGTTTGTAGCAACTATTGCTGTAAGATCCCTTTAGTCTGACTATAATTCTGGTCGTCAGATTCCTCAGCTTTTCACAACTCCTTCCTGCAGTTCACATGTCCACATTTGTCCACCAAAGTGAAGAGAAGCAATATAACCTAGTAAGGTTTATGGTAACAATCTCATCAGGTTTGCAGAAACAATCTAAAAATGTCCTATCTGAGGACACAAGCATGCATTATGGTACAAGTGAGGGCACAAACCCATACTGTGTTGATTCAGTGCTTGAAACCTGACACTATATCAAAAAATTTATCATGAAGGGGTGGATTTAATAATAATACTGATACTCAGTTCTTATATAGCGCTTTATCTACGGGCATCTCAAAGCACTTACTATGTTTAGGACAGGTATGCTAAGTTTCTGAATTACGAGACCCATTTATATAGCATCTTGATGCGGCGCAATCTGCTGCCAACTATGCCAGCTAGAAACCCCTTCTCTTAGTTATAAGAGTAACTGGGTTCTTTTACGTGCATTACACAACACACGGGACCTTCGGCTTTACGTCTCATCTGAAGGACGCAGCAATAATGGTTAAGTGTCTCACTTAAGAACACAAGTGTCAGGACCAGGACTTGAACCCACACTCCACTGATCAGAAACACTAGAGATTGAGTCCAGTGTGCTAGATCGTTCAGCCATGACACGCCGTAATTCTACATAAAAAAACTTCCAAACGCATCTCCCTGTGTATTGGGGTTTTTTTTTTGAAATCTTCTTTATCACAGAAAAATAACGGCTTTGTCAGAGCTGTCAGATTAGACTCGGCAAACTTACTTGCATGCCGCATCCATCAGTCGGTCATACTCAGGCCCTTGTGTCTCTGGCAGCAACGTTGCGCTCATCCCACCCGTAGCATGACACCCTCGGCCATGGCATGTCTTGATCGTCAAAGCCATGTAACTCTTTAGAAAGTGACGCTGCATGTTGACGTATTTGCTGCGATCAGGGAGCACAAACTCAGGTCTGTTTCCTGTGGTTAAATGACAGAATTATTGTTCATGACAGAATTATTCTCAGACGACCAAAATAAACAAACTGAACAATTTATTGACTTTTGGCACAGCTCAAACTGTTTTTATTGCCAACTAATACCCCGCCTCTAAAAAAAAAGAAGAAGAAAAAAAAAGGGAGAGAGCAGTTGCACATAAAGGCGAACAGACAATAACAAATTTATACTCAAATTTATACTTGAACCTGAGCTCACACAAACACACTAAGAAAATGTAACCAACTACAATTCTAGATTGTATGAGCATGCACGACTCATTTTCATACTTGTACTTTAGTCATTTTTAGTACTCAAAACTTGTACTGGTACCCATAAATATTCAACTACAGCTATTGTACAGACCTCCCGGTCAGGGCACTTCAGTGAGCAAGACACTAACTAACCAAGACATTTAAGTCGTAGGTCTTGTGTATAAATGCACACTAAAGAACCCCCCAGTACACTAAGAGAGAAGAGGTTTGCCCTGGTGATTCTGGCATGGTTGGCTGCAGATTGCGCCGCATCACCTTGTAAACCCTTACAAGGTGCTGTATAAATGGGTTTCATAATTATAACATTGCTCTGCATACCTGTCATAAAAATAATAAGCCCTTGATCAGAAGCCCATCAGTGTGATAAAGTGAATTATTATTATTATTATAATCACACTTACAGTCGTGTGTGTTTTTTTTTTTTTTTCTGCACTCGTGCCCGTTCTCCAACAAAAGTACTCAAGTGTGATTCCTGGTCTTACCGAGCTTATTAATGAAGGATGCTGAGTAGTCCCAGATCCCACAGTTGAGACCAGCAGAGTGATTGCGCAGTTCATATAATATCTCATGCATCTCGAATGCTGCAAAGACATTCTCGATCAGAACTGTGGCTTTAATTGTACCAACTCTCATTCCAACCTTTAAAAAAAACAAAAAGAGAATATAACTCAAAGTTGAAAAGTACCCTCTGTGCATGTGGCTGATTCAGAAACAAAAAGTTCTTATAATAATAATTAACAATAATAATAAGAAGAATTTGTCATCTTTTTTATCAAGTAACAAACCACTAGGAAAATTGACTGGGTAATAATTATAAATCAATTTTGGGGTGAACACAGACAAATTTACTAGAGTGGGATTCAAACCTGCGACCTCCGAGTTTACATCCCAGTGCTCTACCAAATGAGCTATCCCTATCTTGGCCTTATGTTTCTTGTGATTTTTTTGATGAAGCTTAGTTTTTCTTGAATCATCATAGGAGCAGTTCCATTGTCCAGTGTAACTCATTGACTAATGCATCAGAATTCTGGGTATTTATTTAGTTTTTCTTTTGTGATGCAAAGAGAAAATTTGTTACCATCATACAAAAACAAATTTCAACATATCAAGTCACAAAAATCATTCCAAATACCAGATTCTTGATACATGTGGTCATTGTAATGTCGGTTTATACTTATTGCAAATTGCAAAATGCAAAAGCGAAGCAAGTTTTCCTCACAATAAAAAACAGCACATACTGTTTGTTTGTATCACGTATTCTGCTTCGCATTTGCTTCCGCGTGAAGTATGAACCGGTCTTAACCAGGAGATACCCCTAGTAACTTTCAAATGAGATATTTTGAAATTGAAGATGAATGTTTTATAAAATTGAATGGGCGTCTTTACCTTTTGCTCTGTAAAAACAAAGATATCCTTCCATAGTCTGGCCTCCCTGTATCCCTCAAGCTGCAAACGGTTACAAAACAAAATAAAACATCACAGTAAGGTATACAGACCAACCCGTGTTTACAAAAGAGCCACCGAGCTTGGACTTCCTGCAGGCACAATTTGTACACAGCTCATGGAAGAAAATGCAAACCGTACAATTTTAGTCAACTTTTTATAATATAAAGAAAGGGGCTTATTTCAAAACTTGTTCAGCAGTAAAAACTTAATTTTGAGGTTATGACACAAAATGCTAACTTTCTCATATGAATAGTGTACCATCGTGCCTGCTAGGAATTGCCATGAAATGCGCTAGGTCACTCTTTTTGTGAACAAGGTCTATAAAATAATTTCAATTATTAAATATTTTTCTGGATTTTGTTAGTTCACTGCTGTTGATCTTTTTTACATTCACCGCTCTATTCTTCTCATTGATGAATGCTCTTCAAACATTTCTAATGGTAAGATATGAAGCTTTCCACACTAAAAGGAAACTACATGTGTAAAACATGCTATATTAGAACCATGTTATTAGAACCATGTTGAATTAGAACCATGTCATAGTAGAACCATGTTATAGTAGAACCATGTTGTGAAAAGAACCTGTGGTGAGATTTAAGTCTTAACTCTGGTTCATCTCAGAACCACACCACTTAAGTTCTGCCAAGACGGAAGAGAGTAATAATTGTTATCCATTATTTTTTTTTCTCAGAGTGTTTAGGCCTATTACTTGCTCAAACTTCACACAAAGTGCACAATTCTATTCTCAGTCATTCCTTCATTTTTTGTAAATTGAAGTTGTACAGATTTTTCTATGTATTGTGCCTTGGGCGCCTCTTGGTGGAGCCACGCACATTATAAATCCACATTATTATTTACCAATAAAATGCTCATTTCTGTGTCTATATGTACCTTGGATAAGTAGAAGAAAGGTCCACTCTCCTTGGCATGGAGGATCTTGGCTGTATGGAACATGAGAAGTCCAAAGTCAAAGATTGGACCAGGAACCTCCTTTCCATTCACCTGAAATAAAAAACCAAGATAAAAAACCACAAGATAAAAACCCCAAAATAATTGGTGCTCTCCTGAGAGACTCAAGCTCTGGTGTTCTGATCAGCAGTGTGTGGGTTTGAGTTCCGGTCATGACATTTTTGTCCTTAAGCACGACACTTAACCATTTGCTTTGTCCTTCAGATGGGGTGTAAAGCCGTAGGTCCTGTGTGTCATGTAATGCACATATAAGAACCCAGTGCACTTATCGTTAAGAGAAGGGTTTGCACCACAGCACTTTGTAAAACTTTAAAAGGTGCAACATAAAATGGGTCTCATATTCATAACTCCGCATACCTGTTGTAAAAACATGCGAGTATCAGCGCCATGAGCGCCCATCTGTGGCAGATATCGTTACCAGCACTTTGTAAGTGTTTATCATTACCATTGTCATTAATTCTGTCCACATGGTCCAGCTGGCTAAGTCAAAAATGTGCAAGCCACTTGTTGCATGTAACATCAAAAGCAAGTCCCATACAAATCCCAATCTCCCCCTTGCTGTTGCCCCCATGATATCAAAAGAAAAAAAGCAAAGACCACCAACCAGCAAATTATGTTCCACCATGTTCCATGCTCTTGGCCTCAGCATCAGCACTGGTAGCTTCTCAATGGATGGCATGTTGTTATACAGCGTGCCATGGACTGCCTTGTAGATGTTGAACATCCCACGAAGCTGTGTTTGCCATGTTGGACAGTGGCCATCGTCAAAATCGGTCTGTAAACGGGAAGAGTACATGTCTCAAGACTTCAACTTGTGTCACAATCTCAATTTCCATTTTCTATTCTTATTAAAATTGCAAACTATACAAAGTTTAACAATCTTGCAAAAATATACTTACACATTATACACTTCATGCTAACTTCAATGATGGAAACATAAGTTCTAGACAAAAACAATTAATACTGAATGTCCAGAGAGCCCAGTATGGTCAAAATATTTTATTTTAAATTGACAAATGTTGGATTGGCATTCTGGAGTCCACCAACAAAATTTGGTAAATGAATTTTAGCCGATGTCATTTTTTACACTATGGTCACTTTTTAAATGGCTTGTTGTGGCCAAGCGGTCAAGCGCACTTGACTCAAGGGCTACCTCCGAATGAAAATACTTTCTGCTCCTGCTACAGCAGTTGGCTTCTAGCCACTGTCAAAGTCATCAAGCCAGACACGGCCAAAGCTCTGGTGTTTCTGATCAACAGAGTGTGGGTTCGAGTCCCGGTCTTGACCCTTTTGTGTCCTTAAGCTACACACTTAACAGTTATTGCTTTGTCCTTCGGATAGAACAGAAAGCTGTAGGTCCCGTGTTTTGTGTAATGAACATAAAAGAACCCAACACTTGTTGTTTTAAGAGAAGGGGTTTTCCCCAGTGTTTTCTGGTATGGTTGGCTGCTGATTGCGCCACAGCAACTTGTTAACCATTACATGGTGCTATGTATGTAAATGGGTCTTATATTTCGAACGGAGCTCTGCATAACTTGAAGAAAAAATAATGAGCTTTTTGGGATGCTCTCAGGTGTGATAAAGCATTATGTAAAAACTGCATACAAACAACAGGGATAGAGAGCAGAATCAATTGTTTTTTCTCTACGAAAAAGGAGTTTAACATGTTCAGTGTTTTATCATGGGCGAAACTAAATCATACAGGAACTCTGATCTAACTTTCCAAAGATGTTGTCCATGTTTGTAACCATTAATTGTCCACAACACAGGGAGTACATTTCCACAACAAGCAGTGAATTAATAAGCAAGTCCAACCTGTATCCCTTGAGCACTGGATTGCAAAGCCAGAGTGAAGTGTGTTGTGTTAGCCGGTGAGACATCCCCAAGATCAACGTGTCTGTTTCTAAGACGTCTTGGGACAGGGTCGACCTTCCATGACCCCGCCCTGATGTGGCTGGTCTCGGGTGAGAAGTCCGGTAGACCTCGTGTCTCATCCAGGTGAGCCTTCTTCAAAATCCTCTCATTCAGAAGCTGTTGTTTGAGTGAAATCACAAGAACAAACTGTGGTTATAGATCTTTACAGAGGAACAGCAGGGCGACATTCCCAGAAATTTTTCCCAACTATCAAATCCATCTGAAAAAGATGTTGTTTTCTAAGGAGTAATGATAGAAAAAAGCCTTTTGTACCTCTTGAATCAGCTATTGTACACTTAAAGGTGTACATGATGCAACTTGTGGTGTCCAAAGTTTTTTTAAAGTTTTTTTTAAAATGGTCCAGAGAATCATAAATTCCCACAGAGCACTAATACAGTGTCCCCATGTCACCATTATCACAAATTGTACTTTAATTTCTGTGCAAGATCTATGATTGTACTTGGAGACAATCTACATGTAAATCACCCCAAGGGGTGTTGTCAGGGGGGCACTGAGGGCGGCGGGTGCTGGGGGTACTGGAGGGGGGCACTGGTGGGATGGGGGATGGGGGCTATTCCATTTGGGATCTACTTTAATATATCCTTATTAAAAACCTATTTTCCCACTGCAGACAACAATAATATTCACCTATCAGAAGTGACAATAATACCTGTGCTATACTTACCTGTTCCACTCTTTGTTCAAAATGGATTGCAATCTCACTGATGAATGTCAGCGCTGAGGGTGTTAGCAGCGTATTATATGCCTCCTCTAGCCCAGGAGGTGGGTCTGCCAGACTGATATCAGGAACAGACTATGAACAAAATAAAAAAAGTTGTCATTTTTTAACTAAATGATTTTTACATCAATTAAATTATTACAACGATCAAATTGTTTGCACAACCCGCTGCTAATTATAGGATTCAAACTGGCTTTGGGTGCACACTCGGTAGTCTAGTGATAAGACACCTGTTCTAGAATTTGGGGGTCTTTGGTTTGAATCCCACCTAAGCAGCCTGTGGATTATCCACATGACTTTGACATTTCTCACACAGTGCTTTATCACATTATCAGTGTCAGAGTGAAACAAATTATTAAATGACTAGCATATGATCATTTGGGGAGGGGGACTTGAGCAGCTCTCCCTCTAGCCCCCCCCCCCCCCCACCACTTCATAAAGGACAAAAAAAAGCAAAGTGTAAGATTTGTGGATTAAGACTTTTTGAAAAAAGCATGTTTGGTTCAATACGTTAACTATTATCTTCCAGTACGCGCTAATCCTCCAACCAGATTGCTCAACAGCAGTGTGATAATAAACCATATCACACTCCCAGTAGTGATCGCACTCTGCGTATTTAGAGTATTATGGGAAATGCTCTGTATATGGCCAGTGCAATATAACGTTCTAAACTTTGCACGTTGCGCGTGCTGCTCTTCATCAAATAACGCTCTAAACTTTTAAACTTTGGGCGTGTGATTTGTATTGTATGTTTTCATGAGGCAGTATGAAGTTGACTAGAAGATAAATTCGTCATATGGACAGTAGGCATATGTCTCCTACTTATAGTTAAAGCCCCACCCCTAATAAATAAATAAATTATTGGGAATGATTGATCATTTTACTAACGGATAAATCTGATGAAACAACAACCAACAATATTGACGACAACAAAACCGTTTTCAAAGTCATACTCCTGAAGGAATATTTATTTGCAACACAGAAGTGACAAACTTGAATTCAAGAAAACCAGAAATCTGAAGAGAAAAATATATAAATATACTATAATCAACTTATAATCAAAATAATGCACATTTGTCAAATGTTAAAATCAACTCAACTTGCCATATCAAACATTTGTTAACAAATTTTTAACACAAGGATTATCAATTTTCAGAACTGTTGTAAAAGTGCACAACAATGTGGGCAAAAGAAAATGTAGCATTAAACATGCTGCCAAATAAAACTTTTTTTTTGTTTAATTGTGTTAAAATTTCAACAAACAGTTTCAAAAAAACCCTTTATGCACAATTTTTAGTTTTTCAAATACATTTGCTGCTCAGAACAACAGCAACAGCAACTTCTTCTGTCAAATTACGTCAATTTTTATATCATTTAACAAGTGGTGTAGACTGTTTATATAGACTGTTTGTAGACTAGTTACTCTGAATATTTTTTCCACCTGACATTCTGTCATTTTAAAGAAAACCTTGCAATTAATATGCGAGTATAACATAATTTTAGAGATGAAAGTGATTGCTGACAAAAAAAGGTATAAAGCTAGCGTCCAAATTTCTGGAGGTACGTTAAAACAATGGCATTTCCCCCATTTTAGTTAACCCTGGAGTTACAGATTTCATGGATCTTATGGGATTAATATCCTCAGTGCTACCGAAGTAGATCAAAGAGAATGATTTCTTTGTATCAGAAGAAAATAACAGCTACCTTTTTCACGAAGCAGACATAAGAAGGTCTGAAATCAGATAAAAGTCTTAAGTTTCTCATCCCTGTAATTTGAATCCCCGCTCTTTCAACTTAGAGGGAAAGTAAATCATTGTTTGGAAGAGTAAATTAATTCCCCTCCTCTAGATTTCAATAAGTACATGTACATCATATGATCAACCTGTAAAAATTTCATCAAATTCAAACTTTAGCGACACACAATAAAACTTTTGGGCAGAGAGTTTGTGCACAATCACAAAAGCTTATTTTGAGTATGGCAACTGATATAAGCCGGTGCTTTGTGTGGGTTTTCAAATGCTATTTCCTTGACTCTGTATTTGAGACTGAAATATTTCTCTGGAGGATTGTACTGGTTTGACCTTTAAAATCAGTGAGCGTTCAGATTGAAACTAATCAATTTTGTTTTTGTATCATTGCCAATCTCATCCTCTCTATCTTTAATGCAATATACTGCAACTTCCAAATGTCAGTCAGATTTGGAATCTAAGTCCTAAAGGGCAATACCACAAGGAAAGATGTTTCTCTACTGGAATGTCTGTCAGAAATTTCATTATGCCAAAGCCAAGACCATCGCCCAATTTCAAAGAGCTGCTCAAGCACAAAAAAGTAGCTAAGCACATCAAAATTAAGCATACCAGAATAATGTTACCAGCCAAAATACCACATCACATGTACAATATGTGACTGGTATCCTGCATGTTTTTTACTTAGCAGAGAAATAAGCAGAATACCAGTCACATTCAACATAATATTTTAGCTGGTAACCTTATTCTGGTAAGCAAAATTTTGTCGTGCTTAGCTACTTTTTGTGCTTAAGCAGCTCTATGTAACTGGGCCCTGCAGCTGTGCAATGAATGAAGCCCATGGCCTGTGTGTTTAAATGTGTAAACGTTATGCCTGGTTAGTGTTTGTACACAAATATAAGCCTACTACACTACAGGAATTCATTTAGAAGTCATCCAGTCCACCAATCTACTCACAGGCAATTGTTAAATAGCAAGACAAGTTCTTTCCGAGCTAAGCAGAATGAACTATTGTAAGTTGTACTCTGTGAAAGTACATAATATCACATCTGTGTTACCTCAAACCAAAACCATACTCCACCATGCTTTGTCTCAACTTTTCACTTGATCAGCTGATTTCCTTTTCTTTTTTTTTAATAATAGTGCCGTAGATAACTGACAAACACTGTGCAAAGATAAGTGTGGTTGGCAATTTCCTTTTTCATACAAAGTTGCATATCTGTAAATTAGAGTCTTGCCTTTGTACATGAATGTATGTTAATGCATTTATGCATTGACATACATAAATGTACACAAAGTTTCAGCAAAGGTGCACACTGTATAACTTTTTCTTGAAATTTTTTCATAGACTTGCAGGCCTGATACTTCAGGCAACAGAGGCAGTTGCCTTCCTTGCCCCTGGTCATTGCCTTGGTGCCCTTGAAATGACCCAATAGAAATTTACCAGTTCCTCATAGAGGTGCCATTTTTAACCAGAAGAAAATGCCTTGGTGCCCTTGCCCTTTCAAGAACGAAGAAATCAGGCCTGGGGTGAATTTCACAAAACTAGTCCTAACTTAGGACTAGTCCTAACTTACGATTTGTCCTATAAGTTAGGACTACTTACTCATCCTAACTCGAGATAAGACTAGTCCTAGCGCTTTGTGAAATCCACCCCTGGTCTTATAGTTATTACTACATGTACATGTACGTAGAGTTGTTGCTGTTGTTGCTTACATGTAGGTACATTCATTAAAGTTTTTGTTGGCAAGTTTTTTTAGCTGTATCTCTTTAAAAAGGGGCCCAAAATTGATGAATGCTGTGAGTACAAGATCAAACAGTAGCTACTGTCATCAACTTTTTTTATTAAATGAATAATATTGAAAAAGACTCTCATGACTTCGTTCAATACTGACCCCTATCACGCCATCACACGCTACATATCTGCCATGTTTGCCATTATGGGAGTCGACATGTGGCGTGTAAGCTCCGCATCGTCTTAAATGCGCACTGCGCTGTATAACGCACAGACACATTAGTGTAATGATGACGTCAGGTGATTTGGGTAAATACATGTAGGTTACTCAACACTATACATGTAGTTCTAGTAAGAAACTTAGGTTTGTAAAAAAACTTCAAAAACTAAATTTAAAGCAACTATTAGGGGAAATTAAAATCATCCCCTCAAAAATGTAAAATAAAAAAAGTCTAACACATAAAATATTAAATCAGTTGAAAAAAAACAGAGCAATCAATATTAAGCTGAGTAATCTGAATTATATAAATACACATGTACAGTACAAGTGTTAAATCAATTGAACTATTTACAAATACTACTTTACAAATCACCCACAAAATATATGTATTTCTTAAATAATTATTTACACAACAAATTCAAGTTTATAATGCAAAAACTACCTGCCGTTTCCTTAAATACATTTTAGACCAAGTTAAAAGTATTCAATTAAAAGTCAAAACTATAGGTGTGGTACATGTATGGGCTTGGCTACCCTTGGATGTTTTCTCTGTCACAGCCGACTTATTTACATATTTACATTCAGGCCTGAAATTTAACCATGGCACCCACAGCAGTAGACCGATCCATTAAGCCCCGCCTAACGTATTGACCAATCACAGCCTTGACAATGCCGCTGAAAGTCGGACAATGCCCGACACGTTAAAAATTCTATTAGAAAAATAAACAAACCGCCGCCATTGTTCTGACACACAACAGTACACACAACTGTACTTACTTTTGTTTTGTTTTAATTTTTTCGTACTTCTGTTGGTGCAAATCCCACAGCAGTGGTCTCTGTACAGTTTGTGTAAAAGTGGTTTAACAGTGTTCCTGTCTGCATTGTTCTTTGGACTCAAGGCACTGCTCAAAAGGCCACGAAACTAAATGATTAATCCATACCGTTCACGAAAACTGCGATCATGGCAAGAAAGTCACGCCATGTGCTGTTACTAGGCAGTTGCTAAGGTAGGCGGGGCTTAATGGATCGGTCAATTGCCATGGTGCCCTGTGCTTTTGCTGTAGTGCCCCTTTGCAGAGTTCCAATACAACTTTACATTATCCTCACAGAAGTGCCCCCTACCGGAGGAAAATTGCCACGCCCCTTCAAGAGCAAGTTCAAGGCCTGACGTATACATGTTCATAGAAGTACTTGTAATGTGCATAGCTAACAGATGTTATTACCCCCCCCCCCCACTGGCTCAACCTTCAATATCAAATTCAGTATGCTCTTCAAAATCCTCATTCTATGGCAACAGCCTTGCTGTTCCTTGAAATGTTCCAATGCCACAACAGATCGTGTAAAATGTTCACAGTTTTTTTGTAAGAAAACAATTTTGATGACAAGTATTTCCAACAGGGATGACCGTGCTTTGATGTTGATACCTAAACATCGTTTTCTAGGCTGAACCCGAGTGGTAATCTAGGCCCAATTCTATAGAGCTTCTATAGAACACAACAACTACATGTAGCTAAGCAGTAAGCACAACAATGTAAATGCTTACCAGGATAAGGTGACTTTACCCACATTTGACAGCACACTCAAAATGATCATTGATATTTCAACATCTATTTTGAGTTTGCACAAATGCCGGAGTGCCCTTTGGAATCTGATCCAATAATATGTTTCATAATTTAGGCCATCCATCAACTGAAAAAGATGAACTTTGTGCATGTGATGAATGTTTCTTTTAAATGATTTACGGTTCAGTGAACACCAACTTGATGTAGCCGACTGACGGGTCCGTTTCTACTGGAACCTCCATCGATGCCGTGGGAGGTTCAACAATCTCCCCGAGAAGATGCTTCAAACGTTCATGACTCCTTAAGGCACTCCGGGATGCAAAGATCTTGTCACAGAAGCTGCATGGGAACCGCTTGTTTTTCCCGTTGTGAATCAGTTCATGATCGCGCAGGCCCGTGGTGCGCGTGAAACCCTTGCCGCAGGTATTGCAGACGTAGGGTTTCAGACCGAGGTGGCACTTCTCATGTCGCAGCATCGCCGAGCTTGAGACGAAGGCCTTGTCGCAAGTGTTGCACTTGAAGGGCTTTTCGCCCGTGTGGCGACGCTCATGATTCAAGAGGTCCCTCTTATCTCTGAAGGTCTTGTTACAGTAGGAGCAAGACCGCGTACCGACAGTGTGGATTTTCTTATGTTTCTTAAGGTACTTTTCCTTCTTAAATCTTTTCGTACACACATTACAGCAATACTTGTAATGGGCTTTCTGATCAAGAGCGGTGACCTTCCTGAAGACAGTTTGCCTTGAGTGCAATGGCTCCAGTCTGCCCACGTTGGGCTTCTCTCCTGGATGGTTCTTGACTCTGTGCCTTCTGAGGCTGCTCCTAGCCAGGAACACCTTAGGGCAGCTCGTGCAAGCAAACGTTCTATCATTGATGTGAGTCCGTTCATGATCTGACAGATTTGTTGGCTGCGTGTAGGCCTTGCTGCAGATCTTGCAGACGTAGGGTTTCAGTCCGGAATGACTCCTCTCATGCTTGTTGACTCCAGCCTTAGAGGTGAATCCCCTTTCACAGATGCGACATGTGAAAGGTTTCTCATTAGTGTGAGTTCTATAATGAATAACAAGACCTCTCTTGTCACCATAAGCCTTCCCGCAGACATCACAAGTGAAGGGGTTGATGTGGCATTTCTCATGAGAACGCAGCCTCTTCCTTTCAAAGTAGGTCTTGTCGCAGTACTGACAAGCAAACACCGTGTCTGAGAAATGACTCTTTTTATGAATCTGGAGGTATCTGGGACGCTTGAAAGCACTGCCACAAACATCACATTCATGAGGTCTCTCATCTGAGTGGGATATCATATGATTCTTTAGTTTGAGTTTACTGCCAAAGATTTTTCCGCAGGTTTCGCACCGGCAAGGGTCATCAGCAGACTGAGAAATTTCTCCATTGTGGTTAGCGGATTTTGCTCTTTTCTTCTTGTGCTTTCCAGACTTGTGCTTCTTAGACTTGTGCTTTCCTGATTTCACCTTGTGCTTTTTGTTAATCAAGGGGGGTTTCAAGTCTTGCTCCGTTATAGGAGTTGCTAAGCCATGGGGGTTCTGTTGGGCCCAGGCATTAAAAGTGTTGGATAGACCTGTCAAGGCCTCCAGGGCCTCCACTGCTGATGCTATTTCCATCTCTTTGATGGTATCTGGTTGATTGTCCACTGTTGGCTCAGTTTGGTTGGGGTCTTGGGGAGGTGCTTCCATGAGCAGAACTGTCTGTTTAGGATCAGAAGGAAGGCTCTCAACCAGCTTCACCTCGGCAATACCCTCACCATTATGATTGTGGGCCATGATGATCTGATGATGAGGCTGAGAGTGGTCTGTGGTGCTCACAGGCAAATAAGTTACCATGTCACCAGTGACTATCTGATGGTGAGACATCGCCGGCAGCGTGGTGTAATGATCAGTGCTGCCGGGGAAGGAGGACACCATCAGGTTCTCTTCCATCTGCTCGGTGGTCATCCGCTGCGGCACGGTCATGCCATCGTTGGGTTCATCGGTGATCACTTCGACCTGGACGTCGTTGGGCTGCACTTGTGGGATCTCCTCGACCATCTGATCAGACACCATGTGTATGACGTTCTCCTGGTCTCCTACGGAATATCCCTCATCCACGAGGCGGATTTCCACGGTGTAGGCAATAGATGAAGGGTCAACAGTCTCATCCATGACTGGAGCCTCATGTCCTGAATCCATCATGTCTGATTGGCTCATTTAGGTATTGATGGTCTTAGTTGGCTCTTCTTGTTTACAACACAACACATTCCCAACATTTGTCAATGTGTTATGTGTGGTTAAATCTTATATCTGAAATTGAATAGAAAATGAACATATTTGTTACAACAGGGTTGCCAAATCAGTAACTTTTTTCAGGTAAAAACCTTTTGCAAATCTCAATAGTACAGTTTATTGATTAGTTATTATAATTATTACTTTGCATTATTACAATTTGATATTTTTTTTTTATGTACAATATACTAATTGTTCACAAAAAAAGGATTTTGTTTTATTTTCTTGAAAAATTTCACACCAAAAAATGAAAAGAAGAAAACAAGTTAAAAAAAGAAATTAATAAATAAAATGTCTGTATGATTACCAGATCTGACCCATTTAATTTCTTGCCATCATTTTCTGAAACTATGCATCAATTCTTTAATTAGATTGCCTTGCTACCTATGGACACACGTTATATAAAGCAGGTGGTGCTCCAGGTAGTTCTTGAAAAAAAAAAAAGGTAGAAAGTTGAAAGTTTGTAACTTGATCGGCCAAGGAATTTTAATATAGAACCAGTACATGTGTACACAGATTTTATTATGTGTTTGAGATGCAAAATATTGCAACATGTCAGCAGAGCGTTATTTTCATTGGATTCCAAATTCCTTGTTTAGATGCTCAATCCTGAAATCAACTTAAAATGTAACACAAACAAATGATAATTAAAAAAAAAATATTTTGTTTTGCATAACTGTACTTTCTAAAGAGGATGTAAATAATGATGCATTTCATAATTCCCTGTGTTTTGTTTCCTTGACACTACTTGTGGAACAAAAAGATAAAGTACAAAAATTAAAACCGTAAATTTTAAGATATAAACAAAATTCACAATTAAAAACTGACAACCCTGTTTGGACAAACATGTACATTAACTTTCAACTTGTTTATGACTTCACATACATCCTATTTTCTTATTTGATTTTTTTCCTCAACCAAATAACCGAATCCTTTCCAGTAAAAACTGTAAGCTGAAAATCAATTATTGTGGAATGGACTAAAGATAATCATACACACAGCCCCCTCCCACATGCATCCCGTCGTTTCGATAAGGTGAGCTTCGTCTTATGAATTGTGTTCCAATACTAAATTTTAACCAAAATTACAGTAAAAACCAAAATTAATAGTAAATAAAAGAGGAATTGGTTGAGTCAGTAGTTTTGTAATGCAATGATCAGGGTGATAAATTTTAATCTGCTAAAATTAACTTTATTATTTAATAAAAGAAGAATCACCATCGTAAAAATGTAACTATAGTAACTTGACTTAACTCATTTTCTCATTTTCAACAACCACTTCCCCCATCCAGCGCCACCAACCATGGAGGAAGTGATTGTCCAGCTAAGCTCATCACTTCAGTCAGCTGGTGGTATAAATCCCATAATGTTTCACAGCAATCTAACCAAAAAAAACACGCCTTCATATCAAAAGCCTAGGGCTGGAGTCTGGAGTCTAAAGTAGATGAGGTTTTTTAAGGGACAAAGATCTGTGTCCCAAGACAGACATCACAACAACCATGACAACAGCAATAGATGGGAGAGCAGACGAAAAAATACCGGTGACTAGCTAGCAGAAGACGGTCATACAAGCCGTTCACCAGTCTTGAATCGGTCACAAGACACGGGACAAAGCAGCAGTAAGAAGAGGCGGGAAAGAGACTAACCATTTCTCGACTCGATATCGTCTGTGAACAGAGATTTTTGCCGTACTTACCATTACTACGTATCGGGGAGAGCACTTGGGTATAGATAAATATCTTATCCGTATATCTTTTGGACGAAAAAGACTAAGTTCTCGCTTTGATCGGTAAGAGGCGGGAGGAAACATCGGCCATTTTGATCGTGATAAACGAACTTTTCGCCGAGTGCGTCATTTTCACTGGTTCTCTATATCGAACTTTGCGAGTGCTCTACACGTATCCCCCAAACAAATCATGACAAATTGGAGGGTACCAGCGAAACAACCCAATCGATTCCCCCCCCCCCCCCCCCCACAACCACAGCAACCACCAAAAACAGAGGGCGCTCTTGCACAACTTTCTCATGGGTGTGTGTGCTGGGTGTTGTTTTTGTTTGGGGTGCAGTGTATGAAAATGAGTTGTGGTGGTGCAAAAAGTGACGAACTTTTACCGTCTTTCATTTTTGTTTTATTGGCATATCCACAATAAGCTTGGATCTTTATATGGGGCTGTGGTGCAAACCTCACCACATGATGAGGAACCCCGACCATTATTACCACGTAATTTATAAACTTTGGATTTCCCCCTCCTTTTCCCCTCCCCATTGTTGTTGTTGTTGTTGCTGTCTCATATTTTGGACTCAGAACTCTTGATTTTAAAACAAAATAATTGTAACCCCCTTGATTTCAATAAAGACACCACACAAACAAGTGTAAAAATATGTTTAATATTCATCAGTGGTCATGTTTTAATATAATGAAAACAACGAACAATTGTTTTTTTAAGTTTTTCTGTCAGGGATTTGGTTTTTGAAAGTTTTTGTATTGTAATGAACCTCCAATCAAATCAAATAAATTTCTATATATATATAGCGCCGGTATAAACAACAAATTATTATTCAAAGCAGACTTTGAAAAAATAATAATACAGAGAAAATGCTTTAAGCTTTAAGGACATTCTCTTCGTATTGATAATGTTCACATTAAAGTTCTGATGTCCATAATATAATAACAGAGAACTGAGGTTTTTTAACTGTAAATAATTTCTCATAAATCACAACATTCCTATATTTGTCTCTAATTAATTGTTATCATTATCTGTTTTTTGTTTTGTTTTGTTTTTTAATAAGAAAGGAAGCCAAGAAGCTGAGGGTCCTTCAGGAATAATGGCAAAGTATGTAATTATCACCTTAATTTTTTGAAGAAACAGCGCGAGACTGTTTATTTAAACTCCTGGAGTAAATAATCGCCTTATTAGGTGGAACCTCACTGCCGATCAGGATTTATTTTCTTAATTAAGTTTATACATTTTTGTCCCTCTCATCGGATTTTGTTGCGAGCGGCAGGACGTGCGCACTAGGATGGGGAGAGGCCGTCGGGGATGGAGACTCGCCGGGGATCAACCCGTAGAGCGCCCTCTTGCCTAATAAGGAAATCAAAAGTTGGGCTGTGAAATTGAACTGCGCTTGCGCTCTTGAGAACCATCTTGTTCTTTACCACGCGGTAGAGCACCGAAATTGTTCGAGAAATCGTCTTAAAATTGTGACTTCTGCTGCAGAAATTTGGCTTTATGACGCAGAGTGTACCATGCCATCGGCTAATCCACTACCTCCGAAGGAAAACACTCTTTTCAAGAGAGTTTTAGTGAGTGTATACTTTGTTTTTTGTCGCCGTTTTGGTTTACGACGATAACAAATTTCGGCATGTTGTATGGTCATTATGACGTTTCTCTTTACAAAGTACTTCTATTTCCGACATATAAAATTTTAGTTTTAATTTAACGTAATTTTGAAAACGTTAATCAATTCTAAATAACTCTGGAGAAATATTTTGTTTACTGTTGTTGTTTTTTGCAGTTTCCATTTACTGCGACAGTTCCTGTACTCTGCTGTTCTGACAAATATTGACAAATATTGTCAGAATATTATCAGATTGTCATTGATTTATACAGAACAAGTCAATCTTCATTCATGTGACAAGTCTTCTTGAACTTGAAGTTGAACAGGAATTTCCGTTCTTGTTATCATTCTGTAAGGCATAGGGAAACCAGTCATGTCCCCCCTCCCCCAGCAAAGTTGTCAACAACAAAGTTACACCCTCCTCGGCCTCAGCAAGATCAACCACACTACATGCAAGAACAATCTTATGCGTATGTCGTCATTATGACTATAGTATTTAGTACAAAAAAGGACGCCCTTGTGCTGAGGTCAGAACAGCTACAATGCACTTTCGATGCTGCATTTGACCTCAAAGATTGTGGCGAATGCATAAGTGTTATTCAGATCCCCCCCAACAAAATCACCTCCCAGCAAAGTCGGTCCCCTCTGCTGATCTCAAAGTGTTCTCAAAAGTTCAATGAGATACATAAATTAGTTTATTGTGATTGAGCTTATAAATACTATAAATCGTCAAAAAGGAGTGGCATTTTTAGTATTTGTGCAGACTTTCCTGGGGAATAAGTCAGAACTTTGCTATTCTTTTTTGGCCTGGCTGATTTGATTTGCGTTGTGATCCAGAATAGATTCAACAACTTGAAACTTGTAAAAAGAAAATTTATAGTCCAAGCATTCTAAACGCAAAGGTATGCTTACTACCTCATTTTGTTTTTGGCTTTTATTTTTCAATTTCACGTTAAAGATTTTGATTTAAATTTGTTTTGTTTTTTACAAAGCTTTAGTCCTTTTTATTTTGTTTTTATAATTTTTTGTGTGAAATTTATCTACCCTTTTCACTGAAAAATATGTGTATCTCCTTTGACTTTATCTTGTAGTGAGCGTCCGAGACGATTGTGTCATGGGGGTGACTTAGTAAGGGGACAAGATGGTTCTGACAGTTGGCGAGCTTGCTGGGGGGAGGGGACTTTGTATTCAGGCCTAGTTGTCCTCATCATAATGAGTTTTATTTTGACCATAGGTAGAGCACAGATTAGCTCAAGAAGTGAACCCTCTAGAAATACATGGTGACGCAGACGGTGATGAAATATTTCTGACGCCATGGAGTTCTCTATGCCCAAATCATGTGTGCGTGAGAAAGAGCTATTGGGGGACGTTCAAAATTGATTAAATCTGTTTGTAACGTGTGTATTTTTTTTTCATTCCAGAAATGCTATGAGCAGAAGCTGTACAAGAATGGGTTGAAATTTGCTAAGCAGATTCTGACCAACCCCAAATTCGCTGAACATGGAGGTAAATATTTGGTGAATGATGCATGAAATCCTTGGCTTTCTCAATCAAAAGAATGGGAATTATAGCAAAGTGTTATGGAAACTTGTTATCAGAATTTATAATTAGACTTGTGTAAGAGTCATCAAAGTGTTCATACTTTTTTTGTCAGTTTCGATTTTTGGCTGCAGTTGACAGTGATGATATTGAAGAATAGACTTATCCATTCAGCCCCGCCCCCTTACGTGTTGACCAATCACGCCTCCAAAAATGGGACATTAATTAGTCTGACACGATAAAATCCTATTGGAAAAATGTAAACATGCGTGCGCGTACGTATAGCACACGCGTTCATGTCCTGCAGTGTACTAGCATTGATAAGGCACACATGGTGCAGCCCACGTGTACAGTGGTGATGTAGCCAATGCTGTGATTTGTCAATATGTTTTGGGGCTGGGCTTAATGGATCGGTCTATTGTAGTGTTTTTAGTGACAGCCGTAGCTGCAGAATCAGCCATCAGTACAGACAAAAAGAAATTGTGTAATTTTAGGACAGCATTTGTCCATAACAGCATGTTTTGCACTTATAATTATTCCGTGCAACAATGTCACCCATGGCTACTGTCTGCCACGCTGGCCATTTTGGGAGTCAAACTACACGTACAAATTGTGGTAAAACTTTGCCGATTCCAAAAATGCACACTACACTGTATACACTTGGGTACGATGACTCCCGAAATGCCGCAGCCAAGATTACTGTGATGATGACGTCAGGTGAATTTGGTCATTTGGTGGATTTTGGATCTACACAAAGTTTTGTTATTATTCAAAAGTCACTAACCATTACCATTCTCTTGTTACAATTGTTTGTCCATGTGCAGAAACACAGTCCATGAAGGGTCTGATCTTAAACTGCCTCGGCAAGAAAGAAGAAGCATACGAATTGGTGCGAAGAGGACTACGAAATGACCTCAAGAGTCATGTGTGTATCCTTGACAAAACAACATCCTTAAAGGTAGAATACAGGATTGGTATTCATTTTAATTTCGGTTGTAACAATCAAACTTAAGGACAGTGTGTTTACATGCTGAAAGTATGCACGGTTTTTCTTTATTTTCTCCTGACTTGGACGGCGGATTGAGCCAAAATTTCCATAGGTTTGTTTTTTCTTGTGAATATTGAATCACACAAAATAAGAACACTGTGCACTATCAGCTTTACCAATCCTGTATTTTATCTTCAACTTGCTTGATGCATCAAGATGCAACAGATGTAAGAAGTTGTTGACCGTAGCACAGAGATCCAAATAAATTGTTTCCAATTGCTCGGTTTAATTTGCATTCCGCAGATCATGCATCTATATTGCAGGCCTGTGAATTATCATGATTTTTCGGACAAATTGGAACTGTCTATAATGAAGGGTTCAAAGTGATAGCCTTCTTGTTTCCAAACCTCAAGTAAAAAAAATCTGAGGACCTTGTTTCCAAACCTCAAGTAAAAAAAAAATCTGAGGACCTTGTTTCAATTCAGTGTGCTTCGATGAAACTTGCAGAATTTGGGTCCAGAATGCCCCACAGTTTTGAAAAATCCTTGAGAGAACCCTGTCTGTAACATTACAAGATCCTGAGCTGGATGTATGTGAAAGTTGTGTTGATATTTTGCTTAACACTTTATTTGTCACCCTGATGAGTGATGATTTTATGTTGGTGTATTGTAAAGCACCATGCCAACTAATTATAACCTTCAAACAGTAGTTCAGAGTTGTCCTTAATTAGTTACGTCATTCAGGTTGGCACGTTTACGGACTGCTACAGAGATCAGACAGGAAGTATGATGAGGCCATCAAGTGCTACAGGAATGCCCTGAAATGGGACAAGGTATGGTCTGGGAGATGTTAAAAATCCTTCAACCTATCCAGCTGTTTCATTCAGTGAATTTGATAATAGAGACGCGTTTACCTTTTGAACTGGCCTTGGGAAGTATGTATGCATACACAGGTCTACGATCTTGTAAAAATGTGTTTTAATCCAAGACAGTTTTGAGCTATAAGACCTTGGCCCAATTTCATTGAGCCACTTCAGCAGAAAATACTGCTTAACAATTTTCTGCTAAGCGAAAATAAGCTGGATACCAGTCACAGATGGTACTTGTGACATGGTATTTTGGCTGGTAACCTTATTCTGGAAAGCATAATTTTGATGTGCTTGGCACCTTTTTGTGCTTAAGCAGTTCTATGAAATTTGGCCCTGTTGTGTGTTGGGAGATTTTTTCCCAAAATTCAAGCCCTGTTGTGTCTTTAGACAATGATCTCTTCTGAGTTCTGGTGGTTCAAAAAACAACCGATGGTTATAACAACTTGTAATGTATGGCTTGACGATTGTTGTGTGGTAGATTACTGTCGCTTTATTGAATGATTTTATTCCGTTCTCTTTGCAGGACAATCTTCAGATTCTGCGAGACTTATCTCTGCTGCAGATTCAGATGCGGGATCTGGAGGGATATCGGGTGAGTTTTGAAGATAATTGATGCTGACCCTGAACTTCTAAACAAGGAGCCCAATTTCTAGGAATTGCTCGGCAGATGAGGGAAAAAAATTGCCAGACAATAGACCGATCCATTAAGCTCGCCCCTTGACGTGTTGACCAATCACAGCCTTGGCTACGCCACCGAAACTCCGACCAAAGTCTGATAAAATCCTATTGGAAAATGTAAACAATGTATGCGCGTACTTACAGCGCGTGTTCATGTCATACTGTGTGGCATTGATGAGACACACATTGTGCTGCCCACGTGTACAGTGGTGATGTAGCCAATGCTGTGATTGGTCAATATGTTCAGGGCGGGGCTTAATGGATTGGTCTTTTTTAGTAGTCAAGGAAAATGTAGTTATAAGAAACAAGTTGCTATTTCTCATGTGGTATATTGGCCGATAATTTTCTGAAAATTTGTCTTCTTGGGGAAAAAATATGCATGTTAAGATATTTGATGTTGGATCAAAATGGTTCTGTACCTCAATGTAACCAAGCTGTTTATGCAGGCAATAGTTTTTATTTATGTTTTTGTTTGCTAAGTAAATGTTTGTAGAAATCCAGCAAACAAACGGTTGTTTTATTTTTTTTAAATAGTCGGTAAAACTATTGAAAAATTAGTTAAATAGAAGATCAAAAATTACATCAAAAATTTCAGATGTAAGATACAGTTATGAGACATAACAAGAAGAAGAGGGCAAACATGAGTTTTAAAAAGGAAACTACACTCCTCAAAAAAAGTAAATAAAAAGCAAACAGACTGAAACAAGTCCAGGGTAAGGATGGGCTAGGGTGGGAGGCTAGGGACAGGGAGGGGAGGAGAGCTGCAATAATAGTAACTAATTCTTATATAGCGCATTTTACAATAATGTCAATGTCAGTTAGATATGAATTTGGCCGGTAACCTGTTTTTTCTGTGCTTAGGAAATTGATGCACCAATTAGTAACAAATGTCTTGGAAGTAAAAACAAAAGTTACTTTTGGGAATGGTATGTCGATGTTTTTCGGAGCTCACGGAAAGCTTTTTATCTTATTGACCCAAAATATTGATGTAGTCATATCAAGTACTATTTTTTAAACGAAAATTGACTTTGGAGACCCGTAGTGCAAACATTGAAGTGTTTGGATGGTTAATTTATACATATGTCCTGATCTGCAAAGATCTCATAAGGAAGTAATTAATTTACTACAGTGATTGTTACCACTGCATAGGGCATTAATTAATTCATTAAGAAGTCCTCCCTTCCATAACAATTGCCACTAACCATTTAATGCAAGGGTTGTGCATGGTAGAACAGAACTATCTGTACTGAGCAGGATGCATTGACCACAAAAAAAGACTACATGTATATTGTAGGCTGACATAATGTACACAAACATTGAAAATCACAGTAGATAATATTGAATGGTCAGGCAGTAGGAGGGTTGACTGTTTAATGTATAGATGGATTCACCAAAAGACATAATGTAGGCTGGTTGCCTCCAGGTTGCCTGTAAAAATTGCACTGTGTGACAATGCCCTTAAGTTGTGGTTTGTTTTTGCTTTTTCAATTGAGATGAACAGTTCAAAGTATATATCTTAAATGAAATTTATTTAGAGCTCCCTTGAATTTTTTTAATGTGCAAATAATTTGCAGGATTAGTAATTATCAAAAACAAATTTATTACTTTACATCTGAAAGCTCGCTTTTTATAAATTTCATGCCAGTACCAATCCTCTAGAGAAATATTTTCGTCGGCAATAGTGTCAAAGTCAAGGAAATGGCATTTGAATACCCTGCGGATCACTGTTTCTTATTTTGATTGTCGCAATCGGAATAAAACCAATATGAATTTGCCTCAAATCCCTGACAGATATAAACCATTTTTATTAATTTTTTTTATTTTTAATTTTTTTTTCTTGACTAAAAGCGTCTCACCGAATTTGAGGAAATTACCACAGGTTGGTTTTGTTGAGTGTTTTTATCGAAAACTAGAGAGTGAGAATGAATGAACTCTTCCGAAACCAATAATGCTTCTTTAAAGAAGCTGACTATTGTCAGTCGTTTCTGAATCCCAGATGAAATGAGTTTATGTACATACATTTTTAGTACAAATTCATTGTTCTGTTGTGATAGTGAACCACTTTTCCCCAGAGATTTTCGATCCCTGCACTTTGGGGAGTTCGCCTAACGGCACATACAATGGGCCTTCTCTTAAAATACATATTTTTAAAAGCAACACTTTTAGCCCTGTTTGTCTGGATAGATCAAACAGCTCAAAGGGAACGGAGAGGAAGCCTTGGCTTGTTGCCAAGGCAACCTGAATACTTAACCAATGCCTCTCCCCCACCCCCCATGTGTATATGACTCACAGCACTCCTGACACAGTTGTACAAGTGAGGTCTTGTCTGAGTGTTAGTAGGCTCCGCCCCCTCCACCTCGTAGTATTGTTTTCTTATGTGCTGTAGTGCCAGGTTTTTATTTTTAGGAGCGAGCAATTCATAGGGGGGCCACTCGGTTGCGCGGATGAAATCTGATGCATAATGACCCTTTGTTAACATACGGTGTGTGTAATCAGGACATACTTCGTTCTTGTAAAGGAGAGACTGTTTTTCCATAGTAAAAGGCTCCGCAATGAGAAAAAAAAAGTAAATTTCTATAACAACATTTCTCTTGGCACCGAGGCAGTGACTAGGGGCCAATTTCATAGAGCTAAGCACAACAAAATTATGCTTACCAGAATAAGGTTACCGGCCAAACTTCCATGTACAATTTGTGACTGGTATCCTGCTCATTTCTGCTTGGCAGAAAGTGTTTAAGCAATATTTTCTGCCTAAGCAGCTCTATGAAATTGGACCCCTCTGTGAAGTATCAGGCCTCTGTAACCACTTGTCAAGCATGGAATTGCATGGAGGTTGGTGCCACCTAGTTTTGGTCTTGATGCCCCTTACAATTGTTCTCATTGACTGTAAGCTTTTCTATTCTGGAAATACCCTTCCAAAATGACAATGGCCTAACCCCATCAAAGATGAAATTCCAGGGCTCGATTTCACAAAGCACTAAGATTCATCTTGAGATAAGTTGTCAATATTGCCATAGTGATTTGACATGGTCAAGCTTTTTAAGTAATTCAGATTGAAACACAGTTAAGATCAATCTTTTCTCTTTGTGAAATCGTCCCCCATGCCTGCTTTGTCTTAAACCCAAAAGGTTTCCGCCCAATTTCATAAAGCTTCAGGCAAATTTGTTTGTACTAACTGTAGCAGAATTATGTGCATAAACAATGGTATTTCATTACACAGGTAAAGGTTTGTTGACGTGGTTGTGCATTCGCAACAGATTTGAATAGTCGCACCACCCATTTGCTTTCAATATGGAAACCACCTTTTGCTTTGCTTATGGAGAGCAGCGTTGATGAAATTTGTAGGACTCTACCTTCTCAAGAAAATGTCAGCCTAAATGTTTTATGAGATTGGTGCTAGACTATTTTTTATAATAACAATTTTCAGCTGATCAGCTGATCACGTTTTTGGTTTCTCAGCTCAGCTGTGCTATTGAAAAACTCAGTACAAAGTCCTGCTGTGCCTTGCACTTACCTCTTTTTTTTTTTTTTTTTTTTTTTTGGACAAACCAGTTGCATGCCTGCCTATTGCAGGGTATCCTACAGTACAATCAACATGTGGAGCTAAAACCACTGTGGACGCGGTGTAAATAAACATTTCTTATTTTCATGTAGGCTATAATTCCCAATATATACTTTTAAAGGGAATTTTGGCTTTACTTTCCCAAAGTGTATCTACCTAAGCCTTGGCCCTCCAGCCACATCCTTGTAATGGTCCATATTTTCCCCCGTCTGCAGGACACACGATACCAGCTGCTGTTATTACGACCTGCCCAGAGAGCCTCATGGATCGGCTACGCTATGGCGTATCATCTGCTCAGAGAGTTCGATATGGCACTTAAGATTCTGGAGGAGTTCCGAATCACACAAGCTGTGAGTTGACAGTTTCTTCTTGTTCATAGCCTTCCACCATTTTTTTTTTCCTATCTGTGTGCAGGGATAAAGTTTGTAGTATGGCAGTTTTTAAATGTCCATGTCAATCCGTGATATTCTTTCATTAACATGGAGGTTTATGTTACATACATAATTGTTAATTCTTTTGTTATGCTAAATAGGTCCTGCATTTGCCACCACCTCTTCTTACAAAAGATTAAATAGTGTTTTTGAAAGAACCAACTGTAATATAACCCTCACAGTCCCTATTCCATCAAACTCTAATAGCAGGTTTTGTTGGATTTTGTTGGACTGGGTACTGCATGAGTAAACTGATCGTGCTTTACATGGGTTCAGGCATACCACCATAATCAGAGTACCACAGTTCGGGTGTTGAGTTACCCATATGGTGTTGGAATTTGTTAGAGTGGGGAAGGATCCTAGTAAATCACTCTTGGGAGTTAGCGTTAATTAATAAAGAAACAAGTTAATACAAACAGAGGAGTTGTTATGTGCCAAATAATCAGTGGATACAGGGCACAGAAAAGGAAAAAATCAAGCAAAAAAAGAGAAGACAATTCAGGGTTCAAACTTCAAGGTCTTGCAGCTCAGAACTTTAATTGGACCGTAAGTATTTTTTACAAGACCCAAAATATTTCTTGCTCACTGTTTAGGTCGAGGTTTGGATTTGAAGTATACATGAATAAATCTCCAAAAGTATGTATTTGGAAAAACACTAGACTGTGAGGTCTTGCTCTGTTGGGGAGTTACTGTTCCTAAGTGTTAACATTACTGGACTTTAGCCAGTAGTGCAGCAGAATGTTTAGCCCTGCAATCACCACATCAGTTTGGGGAGAAAGATTTATCTTCGGAATGTTTTTGAAGAACAAAACCTTGCATTAACAAATGAAAAGCAGGCATGTGATTTCAGGATTTTTCATTGGTCTCTCTGCACCTTCAGATTTTCTTGAAAGAGGCAAACTTGCCATCACAGAGATGAGACGACTTGCCTTTGTTATGACCAAACCTTCAGAAACCTTTTTGAAATGATGTAGAGAGTCTGTAAACCTCTAAAATGTAACAATGTAACAATGTGTACATCAAGGGAGCTTCATTCCAAAGAGGAAATTGTTATCCTATTTTTAGGATGTTTTATTTTTACAATCTCATCCCTGGAAAAGAAAGAGGTTTTGGGGGAAACTATTTTGCATCCTTAGTGTGGATTTGAAGGGCCTTTTAAATAAGTATTGTGCTATTTACTTCAACGTTTCAAAGCAATGACAACAGCGTCTGTGAATCAAAATAGGGAAATGATGGATTGATGTCAGTAGGCAGTCATAGTTCTCTACCTTTGTCTGAACCATTTTGTTCTATCCACAGGTCAAACCCTATGACTATGAGCACAGTGAGTTCCTCCTATACCAGAACCAGGTGTTGCGTGAGTCTGGAGATTATGAGAAGGCACTACAGTATCTGGAGAAATATGAGGGCCAAATATGTGACCAAGTATCGATATTAGTAACGAGAGGTAAGTGTCTTTTCCCCAGCTGGCCTCTAATAGTTTGTAAGACAAACCCCAGCCTAAAGTTGCATTGCCCAATTTTTCACCAAAAGACCTAAAATCTTTGAATAGTTACCGAATGAGTTTTGATAGATTATGCCTTTTTAAACTGGAAAAACTTGAAGGAGGGATGCGATTTCTCTGGATTTTTTGGGATTTCAATTTACAAAATCATTATTATGGAATTATTTTTCAAAAAAAAAAAATCATCCATAATTTTTTTAATTAATTTCTAAATGTCATTTACATATATCCAGGCCCTTGTAAAGCCTTAACACAGTACATGTACTGTATTTTGACTATACCAAGGTGCTTGCCCCATCTACATTAAGGCACACACTGTTACCATTGATACGGGTTATGGCGTGGTTGTGTATCGTTGCACAACTGTGCACAGAACTTACTCTGTGCATGTGTGTTATGTGTAGTATGCAAACATTGACTGCTCTGATGGCTATGGTTAGAGACTATGACTCCCTTGGTAATCCCTGGAGCGCTCTATTTTCCTGAGGCAAAGCCGAGGGGGGAAAAAAAATACCCCAGGGATCACCGAGGGAGTCGTAGTTTTAACCATAGCATGAGTAAAAGCAGTCAACAGTTGTTTCATAACACTCCATAGGATACATAGTCGTCTAGGTGTCAATAAGCTGCTTTTGCTGCGGATATAGTACACTGGTTACTATGGGTATATAGTACATATAAATAGTTCCCAATAGACGTCATCTTTACGGGCAAATAGCATTTTGGCTTGCTGGCGCGTCAGGCGCTTAAATTAATAATGCAGCCGCGTTGTTCAATAACCAATCGTGCAATGCGTTTTGTGAAATGTGCGCATGCTGCACGCCGTTCTTACGCGAAACGCACGACCGTGTGTTCCAAATTGCCCATAAAGATGGCTAATTTACCTCATATTGGGAACTATCTATATAGTACATTGGTTGCAATGGGTATAGTTTGTCACATTCAGTAAAAACTAGTTAAAATAAGACTTATCATGTGATGCGCTCTAAACCAATAACAAGGCAGAATCTATGTATGGGGTGTTATATACATTTACCAAATGATATGTCGCATGTCGGCGTAGTTCATCATTCAAAACCAAAGTGGATGGGATTGAGGGGTCATACAGTAGGAGGGTTAAAGATGTGTATGACTCAGGTAGCTGTCATATCGGTATCTGGCAGTCCCACAAACAAGAAATAATTTACACAAACTAGCGTCAACTATTTGTTTCTTTTTCCTTTCTCTTTGTAGCTGAGATTTTACTGAAGCTAAACAGGGCCTCGGAGGCGACCAGCATCTACGAGGAGTTAGTAGAGAGGAACCCAGAGAGCTGGAGTAACTACGAGGGATTAGAGAAGTGTATAAACCCTAAGACTGAGGAGGAGAGATTAGAGATCTATACGCGGATCGCTGAGAAGTTCCCAAGGGCTGCAGTACCCAGGAGAATGCCACTCAAATTCACAACAGGTAAGGATTTCCTTGGTGTGGTGTTAACCAAAGTGGGGGATCAGGCTGGGTCAGCGGTTTCTTTCCCTGCCTTTCACCTATGTGGACTCCGGTTCAAATCCAACCTCAAAATTAGAGCCTTTGCATGTGGACTGGGTTTTTAGCTCCTACCTGATTGCGTGGGTTTTCCCCATTTTGCATTTTCCTTCCACATCTAAAAACTGAACATTTCTTCATTTTCTCCTATTCATCCTGTTATTGGCGCTTGCGCTATTGGATGTGTAAATTAACTATATAAATAACTAAATAAATAAACATGTCTCAAGGACATCCTTTTTAGCGTTGAGATGCTCAACTTTTATGTTTTTGTAAAAGTACTGTAAGTAATTAATTTGGATATCCTTGTTTTAAATTACAGCAAATTTGGACCCCATTTCCAAGTTGTGGCTAAAACCCCTTTTTCCTGGTACTTAAGGACAGTGAAGGTGGCATTCCTTGCCATTTTCAGCAGGTGCCTTACTTATATTTGTGAATTTAGTTTTTTCATAATCTTGTTTCAGTACTGGGCCCAATTTCATAGAGCTGCTTAAGCACAACATGTTAGCTAAGTGCAACAAAATGATGCTTACCAGAATAAGGTTACCAGCCAGAATACCATGTGTCACACTTACCATTTGTGACTGGCATCCTGCCAATTTCAAGCAGCTTAATGAAACCGGGCCCTCATTTAAGCTGTTAATGCACAAAAAGTAAAAAGCACAAACCAATTTAGCTGAACAGAATAAAGTTACCAGGCAAAATGCCAGGTCACATGTACCATTTGTGACTGGTTTCCTGGTAATTTTTGCCTAGCAGAAATTTGCAAAGCAAAATTTTCTGCTTAATTAGCTCTATTAAATTGGGCCCTGCTCGTAGGATCACGTAACTATTGATCCTCCTGAAACGTGTGGTATTATTACTCAATTGAAAAACACAAGATCCTCGGACTTTTCCAGTTGTGAGTTAACTGACCCGGCGCAAAAATCACTGGCCTCGGGTCTGCAGGCTCGATTGTTTACACATGATGTTACCTCAAACCTCCATCTTATTGTACACGATGCAAACATTCAAGTTATTTCCAAATATAATAACGGCACTTTGTTTTTATTTTTTTACAAAATGTTTCTGGACTTACTTTTGAATCTGTTTTGTCATCATTGCACAGGTGAGAGATTTGAGAAGCTTCTAGACGAGTATCTACGGCGGTTGCTGAGGAAGGGTGTCCCCACGGCGTTTGTCAGCGTCAAAGGACTCTACAAGGAATCTTGGAAAGGGGAAGTCATTCAGAGAATCGTATTAGGGTATCTGGAATGTTTAGAAAGTGCCGGCAGGTTCAGTAAGGGTAGGTTGTATTTAAAAAAATTTTTTTACAACATTTGTGAGAATGTAAGCATGGGGAGAAAAGGTACTTATTTACCCTAACCCTAGCAGTGCCCTGTTATTTTTTAATCCTTTTTTGGGGGGCTGTTTTATTTTTTTCATGCATTTTTTAAGCTGTAAATTACTTCTTTTTAAAATTGCAATTAATAATTCTAGAAATGAGGCATACACAAGTTCAAAGCTGACTTCCCAAAATTTATTTTGGGGGTCTCAAGTTGAACTTTCACAAAGGTCATTTTAAGGTCAATTGGTGTATTGTAACTAGATGCCAATAGTATCAGCCCTGTCATTACACAGGCTTTAAATTGGGCCGATTTAATTGGGCTGGGGACAGTGCTTGGGTGAAAAAGTAATAAAAAAAAACGTTGTATAACAAGTGGTCAAACTCTAGAGTTTCAAGTACATGCTGGAATGTTTGCCTGAGTCAAGTGTTTTTTTAGAATGGAACCAGTAAACTTGCAAATGATCAAGTCCAGAGCAAAATTGTTCTGCTCTGCAAAGATGAGCAGGGAACCAGTCTCAAACAATATACATTACATGGTATATTGGCTGGTAACCCATTTCCTGCTAAGCAAGATTTTTCTATGCTGAGCATTTTTTGGGTTCCTCAAAGCTTTATGAATGAAGGCTGGTAAGTGACAAAAACTTTAAGAACAAATTATTGCAGATATTCTCCCGCAATTCATCCCCAGATTTTTATATTATTTTGCATTATCAACGATCATTCACCATATATTTAATGAAAGTCCTGTTTTTTTTTCTAATTGACCATTAGATGACACAGACAGTGAGCCAGAGGCACCCACTGTACTACTCTGGACGTTATACTTCCTAGCTCAACACTATGATCAGCTAAGGAACATTGACAAGGCCTTAGAGTACGTGAACAGGGCTGTGGAGCACACGCCAACGCTCATTGAGCTGTTCATTATCAAGGCCAAAATATTAAAGGTAATGGGACTGTGCAAGTCTCACGTAGAATTGAACGTTTGAAAGCTGGATTTTGTTTCCTTTACACATTAAGCATTGCATGTGGGAACCCAAGGTTCCTCCAAAATGTTAGAATGTATGCGAGACTTTCACAGTCTGTAGGCGTATACCATGCCCGATATGTGGCAGAGGGAGGCCCCCCCCCCAAATGTTCCCATTCTCTAACACACTCTTCCCCTCTTGTACAGAAGCACCCCCCTAAAAATCCTTAAAAGAATTCCAGAGATTTCTAGAACACAATGAAGACACAATAGGAGGGGGGAGGTACACCCTGCAACATATCAAGCACCAAATGTGTAGACGACACTGTTGTTCCACTTTCTTTGTTTTCACTGTGAGCAGTAAAGGGACCACTTTCCAACCCTTCAGGTTAGCAGTTTTTCTAATGGTTGTCACTTTTTTTTTGATAATCTGAAGCAACTCAAAAGTGTTTCAACATATGAATGCCTATGCAGGCTCATACTGAAAATAAGTTGAGTTGATTAGAATAATTAATTTTTTAATTACTCGTGAATTTTATTCAAAAAATGGACGGAAAAGGCAGGTAACTTTTTCTGTCCATTTTTTATGGAAATTTGAGGGTGATTTTAAAAAAGTAGTTTAAACATCAAATGAATCAACTCAAATTATTTTCAGTGAAAGCCTGCATGTCCATTCACATGTGAAACACTTTTGAGTTGTTTCAGATACTTAAAAGAAAAGTTTCAACGATATGAAAAACTAATAACGTGACGGATGCAAAGTGGTACCCTTTATTGTGTTTCCTGTCAGTAGACCTCTTGCATGTGACGTCAAACAGCGCCCTCGTTGAGATCAAAGGAAGACCTCTCCTTGGCTGATATGTCAGCGGAGAGCGACAGTTTCTACCAAAATACTGTGTGACTTTTATTGTTGTCACTGTAGCAGCCCACTATTTTACATTGGATATGAGTTAATGAAGCAAAATTTGATACTGAATCCTTTTGGAGGGGTCAAAATTGCTGCGCTGATGGGTCTTCTGTGTACAATGCACGTAGTGCTTTCGTTGGAATAATTAGTGGACTACAACAATGTGTTTGGTGTGATTTGACTCCCAATGTGGCAGAAAATCAGACATGTGATTTCTCAGGATTGTTCCTGATTTCAGGATTTTCTCAAAATCTCCTTGAGCATTCAACTTTTCTTGAAAGAAGTCGACCAACCACCAAAGGGAGAAAGAAATAGTCCACATTGTGTCCAAACCTGTAGTGTTGTTTTTCTGATGATGCACAGAGTCTGTAAACCTGAATTGTAATATCTGGGAGGTTCCGGGTCTAGAATAAGGGGGAACCCAGGCCAGCAAGCCGTTTTCAGGAATTTAAACATACTGGCAAATCTCATCCCTGAAATGTGCAGCAGCAATGGTCTATACATTGGTTTACAAACTTAAATCTTGATATTTGAATATCCAGCATGCGGGTGACATAAAGAAGGCAGTAGAATGCCTAGACGAGGCACAGTCCCTGGACACGGCCGACAGGTTCATCAACTGCAAATGTGCAAAGTACCTTCTGAGGGCAAACCAGGTCAAGCCTGCAGAGGACATGTGTGCAAAGTTCACAAGGGTGAGTACTCAATGGAGGTCGACAGACTGGTCCCTGTCTTTATTCTTAACAATTTGGGTTTCCCAACAAAATTCCTGGCCAAACAGCAAGATTAATATTTGTTTTTCTATCGTATTGGTCACAATGAATCCATGACTAAACCAAGTAAACATAGCAAATGTTCTCATAAAATACACCAGGATTTCTTTTTTCTCTCAAAAATATGTTTTTGTTCAACATGAATCGATCAGACCCTCAGCTGTAAGCTATGGCTGATAATTAGCCATGGCATACATTGGAAACCAATTCTGGCAGCCCATTGATCCCGTGTCATCTTCATTTATCATACAAAAGGACAATGGTCTGCTATTACACAATAATCCCTGTAAAAGGGAGATTTCAAACATAAATTCCTGTACCCTTTTTACAAGCCCTGTGAATACAACATTCAAAAAATGGGGCCAATTTAATTGGCCCCGGATGCTGCTATTGTTGAAGTGTTTACTTGTCCTTCGCCTGATTTTTATCACGCATGCTATTCTTCCTACTTCAATCTGACTTCCGATTTTTTGGATCCTCAGAAAAATCAGTTAAATTGTTTTTGAATAGCCTGAAAAAGTCAATAAAGCGTACATGTAGGTCAGCCAAAATTTGTTTTCCAATTGCCAAATATCATGCCTGACTTTATGTCATATTACTGAACATGTGTGGAATTAATTTGTCCTCCCTGAATTGTGTTCAAGGAGAAACTTCACGCAGTCCAGGAGGATTTCAAATAAACTCCCCAACAATGTATCTCTACTGGGCCCAATTTCATAGAGCTGCTGAAGCAAAAAATACTGATTAAAAATGTTGTGCTAAGCAAAAATAAGCAGGATACCAATCACAAATGGTACATGTGACATGGTATTTTGGCTGGTAAACTTGCTGGTCAGCATACTTTTGTTGTGCTTAGCTGCTTTTTGTGCTTAAGCAGCTCTATGAAATTGAACCCTGGTCATAACAGAATTGAGTTGGAACCTATTGCAGGGTAAGAAATTACCCCTACCCTAGTCTGATTCAATTTTTGGGGAGTCCATAGAATATCAAAAAAATTTGTTTGTCGTTGATCCAAGTTTTTCCCCCTGTGTTTTCCTCTCCCGCAGGAAGGTGTTGGTGCAATGGAGAACCTCAATGAGATGCAGTGCATGTGGTTCCAGACGGAGTGTGCTCTCAGCTTCCAACGGCAGGCAAAATACGGCGAGTCCCTCAAGAAATGTCACGAAGTGGACAGGGTAAGGACAATTAATTGTTAAACTTCCCCTGAGAACACAGAATTGTATTGATTGAAAAAGTAAAATCTGGATGCAGTAAACAACGTTTTGATGACCAAAAGCTGTAAAAAACTTGCAATGCAAAATTTGACTGACAGTGATAGCCAAGTTCGCACAAGGACCATTTGTCCACTAGTGGCTGATATTAACTGGTACTCATGCTCAAAAACACGTGCCGGGTACCAGGCAACATCGACATCTAGTCGACAAATGGTCCTCTTGCGAACTTCGCCGATATCAGACATGCAAATGTTCAGCTGATCAGCTGATTTTCTCCTTTTTTTCCCCTTTAAAAATAGTGCCATAGAAAACTGAAAAACAGTTGACTGGGCTTGAATATTTCTACTTCTTTTTTTTTTTTGCAATTGCAAAGTTGCATGTCTGATGATATAAAAAATAGGCATAGACACAATGTACTTTTATATTGCGGTTAATTTTATTGTTTTTTTTTTATTGGGGTTTTAATGGAAAGAGAAATGTCATGCAAGTCATGATTTCAAAGGTTATGAGCAGCTTAGTAATATTCTTAATCCCAATCGATTATTACATCTATTAAATGGTCTGTACCTGCTGTACCTGCAGGATTCCAACTGGCCACCGGGGTTGCTCGGTGGATAAGATATCTGCTCCAGAATGGCAGGGGTCGTGGGTTTGAATCTCACGGAGTATTGCAGGACTCAGGAAAGCACTGAATAAACAGTGCTTAGAGCACATCGGTGTAGGGTAAAATCCTAAATGATATTCTTTATCCCTGATGCAATTATTGCATCTGTTAAAGTTTGAACTTGTTGGAATTGTCCCCTGTGAAGTCTTTTCACATTTGTATCAAACATGAAAAGACCCTTTTTGAAAGTTGATTTATGAACTAACCAATTTTTCCCCATCTTTTTCTTTCTGCAGCATTTTACAGAAATTATTGAAGATCAGTTTGACTTCCACACGTACTGCATGCGCAAGATGACGCTACGATCCTACGTCAGCCTCCTCAGGTTAGAAGATGTCATCAGGACCCACATTTTCTACTTCAAAGCTGCCAAAATTGCAATAGAGGTGAGTGACGAGAGTTGACAAATAATACAGAAATCAGAAGTCCTGTCTAAGCTCCGGCACCTCCTTGAGCTCCATGTGTCTTGAGGACCCAAACTTTTGTCTTCAAAGGTCACCATTTCAATAGGGGTAATGTGGAACAGACATGCAACCTTTCAGCTGGTCCGCTGATTTCCTCGTTTTTTCTGTATCAGTGCCTTATTTTTTATATTAGTGCCTAACGTATGTCTGATAAAACCTGATGTTTTAAAGTTCCCCATTGAGACAAATGTTCACATCTCTCCGTCTGACCAGGTCTACGTCCATATCCACGACAAACCCCTGGAGGACCTGGACAAGCAAGAAGACCTCGACATGGAGAACCTCAGCCCCAAGGAGTTGAAGAAGATCCGGAGTAAGCAGCGGCGAGCCCAAAAGAAGGCCCAACAGAAAGAGGAGGAGACCAAGGGCAAAGTGGGCGGAGACAACAAGACGCAAGGAAAGAACAAACACGACCCCGATCTGGACGGCCCAAAGGAAGAGGAGCTTGTACCAGACAAATTGGCCAGGGTAAGTGTGGAGTGATTTAGTGGTGAAGTGCACTGTACTTAAGTTTTTGTGGAATAAGTATGTTAGCCCCTACCCTCCCAAATCCTTCTAAAATGAAGGATCCAGAAGGACTGAGTGCTTTGGGCCCAAATAATATTTGTTTATCACTGGGTTAGGAATTCCAATCTTATGTGAATCCAAACATTTCAGTGTGGAGTGACAAAGGAGAGGAGAATATTGGAGGATTGAGGTCACCTGCTGGCAAAAAGTCCTAAGGAGTCAGGTCTATTATTAGTAATTTTTAGCCATACACCAATGTGTGTTGAGCACTGTATACTCAGTACTTTCCTGAGTCCTGTGAAAACAAATTCACTGGCATTTTCCTCGGGTGTGATTTGAACCCACGACCCCCAGCATTCTGGAGCAGGTTGCAGGTTGTTTTAGAGCGGTACCGTCTGCTAATAGGATTGGAACTGCCTCTAGCTACCGGGCAGTCTTCAATAGTCTAGTTGGTAAGACATCTGCTCTAGAATGGCGGGGGCCGTGGGTTCGAATCCCACCCGAGGAAAATGCCAGTGAATTTGTTTTCACAGGACTCGGGGGGGGGGGGGGGGGGAAGTACTGAGTATGCAGTGCTTAACACACATCGGTGTGTGGGTAAAAATTACTAGTAATATATTTTGTCCCTGATGCAAAAATTAGCATCTATTATAAGTAAGGTCTAATAAAGTCCAGTGTGGTACAATGGGGAGTAGACTGCCTTAGCAGAGTGTGGTGTATCTGCCATTCAAAACCATATTGATTGTAGGGAATTATGGAGGGCATGATCATAATGTTTGAAATCATATTGGCGTATTTTTGAAAAAAGCAATAATTTAATATTTAGAAAATTTAAATCTTTGATGGTAAATGTATCGCACAGTGAATTTAAACGGGAGGATAAAAAAAGCAGTCTTGTTAGATGTGTAAATTAATTTGATGAACGGCTTTTCTTGTCAGTCAGAAATGTATTTATCTTTTACGTTTCTGTGCTCCTTGTACTGTTCTGAATATCCTGTCCATATTTGCTTGGTTCCTCGCCAGGTTGACAACCCTTTGGAGCAGGCCATCCACTTTCTGAAGCCCCTACAGACGCTAGCCAAGAACAGAATACAAACACACCTCTTAGCTTTTGAAATCTATTTAAGAAAAGGTAAGAGATCAACTCCTTGGATTATCCAGGGACGGCAACATTTCAGACTTGAGTCTAAATTCAGAATTTGTTTATGTCCGTCTGGTGAAAAATAAGGCAGTAGTTTTCCCCCCGAAAAAAAGTAAATCATTATCTTTGATCTACTTCTCTAGCACTGAGGATACTGTTTCCAAGTCTCTGTGGAATCTGTAACTCAAGGGGCTATGGGAAGATGGACATGTCCTCATTTTAATACACCTAAGATCTGGATCCAAGTTTCAAACTTTATTTGTCAGCATTGACTCTCACACCAGGGGCCAATTTCATAGAGCTGATTAAGCACAAAAAGTAGCTAAGCACAACAAAATTATGCTTACCAGAATAAGGTTACCGTCCAAACTACCATGTGACATTTACAATTTGTGACTGGTGTCCTGTGTATTTCTGTTTAGCATAAATTTTTGAAGCAATGATTTCTGTTTAAGCAGCTCTATGAAACTGGGCCCTGATTATCATGGCCCAATTTCATTTCCATAAATTCCACCCTGTAACTGTTACCCCATTAAACTTATTTATAAATATCCTACTGTAAAAAATTATAAATAAAAACGCTAAGCAGAAATGGGTTGAAACTCCGCCATATAGTTTACAATCCCTGTCACCGACTCGTTATATACTTTCTAATCAGCAAATAAATCTTTTAAGCTTAGCAATATTTTGTGATAGTTGAAAAAATAAGGCCCTTTTTTGTCAAGCTTCACAGACTTAAAAAGTAAATGTCAAGTAAGCAACTGGCCTGTCAGGTTTTATTATTATCTTTTTTTTCTGGTAGTTATTTATTACTAGTGAAATGCTAAAGGGTATGCGCAACATTGGTGAGGTAGAAAATATAAAAGTTTACAGATTTGCACATAACTTACAAAAAGATGATTATGGTGAAAAACGTTTGCATGAAGTGGTATAGTTTTTGAGGAATTAGTGAAATAATTAGTTTTGATCTCCCGAGACCAAAACCTGGTGTTTGAAAACAGTGGAAACATATAACGGGATTGTTGACTATTTTCTTGTGACTCCGATAACCGATTGAGCTTTCATATATATGTTAGGTCACACACAAAGTGCAGATACTGGTCTTGACAATTACCATTGTAGTCCGCATGCTTGAAGGTAGTCCTCCAGTGCAACTCGTGAGATATAATTTTTATTTGGCTAAATCTTTTTTGTTTTCCTCCCACAGACAAGCTGCTATTAATGTTGCAAGCAGTCAAGAGGGGGCATGCATTAGAACCAACAAACGCAGCACTTCATGAATGCTTAATAAAATTAGCTCTTAAAGGTAAGACTTATGGATCCCTTGCCACAGAATTGTAGTCTTGCCTTGCTCTATCACAGAATCACAACTTCTTCCACGTTAGAAGTGAATTAACACCCCAAACATTTGTGTTTTAGAAATACGTCAGATGTGTGTTAAGCAATGTATACTCAGTACTTGCCTGAGTCCTGTGAAAAACAAATCAACAGGCATATTACTCCAGTGTGATTCAAACTTGGACAGTTGGAGGGTTGACTGTGATCTGCGTGGATGCATTCATCACATTTTTTCATATTGCAGGCTTGCATAGTTTATCTATCATTTGAAACCACAGTGGATGATATTGAGTGGTCAGATAGTAGGAGGATTGACTGTGTACTGATACTGAATTATATGCATTCATTGTGTGATATTATGTTACAAACTGGCATATATCTACCATTCATAAACACAGTGGATAATATTGAATGGTCACATGGTAGGAAGGTTAATGTGTACTTTCTTGTGTTGCAGTGAAGGAAAGGGGGGACATAGCAGCACCAGTGCAGACGGTACTGTCTGGTGAGTTGGAGCGTCTACTCCACGGTAAAGACTTGAAGCAATTCAATGAAGATTTCATCAGCGTTCATCAGCACTCACAGGAACACCGCATCATCGGTATGTGAACACCCCCATCATACCTCTATCATGCGGCCACCATTTTTGTCTTGTTCCCTATCTGCATAAAGCAATAACTGATACTGAAATTACTTAATATCAAATTGGAATCAGACTTTTTTTTGGGGGGTTATTCAAGCCTTGGTTTCATTACATTGTTTTGAATACAGGGTGTACCCCCCTCCTATTGTGTCTTCACTGTGTTCCGGGAATCTCGGGAATTCTTTTGAGGACTTTGGGGGGGGGGTACTTCTGTTAGAGTATGGGAAGATTTGGGGGGACTCCCTTTGCCACATATTGGGCATGGTATACTCCAATGTCACTTCACACCGACATGTTGGGACTTTACAGATAAGATTGGAATACCTGACCCAGTGATCAGCAATTGTTATTTGGGCCAACAGCCCTCAATCCTCTGCAGTCCTCAAAGGATTAGGAGTTAGTGATTGTGAATGGTGAGCAGCATCTGCGATAATTTTGTCAGCATTGCTGCATGTTCCTAAAGGAGTTGAGATGGTTTGGGGTATGCCTTTACCTTATTGAACAGTTGGCATTGTAACTACAGTGTAAAGCAATTTGATATCAGGATTAGATGGTCCGAACAAACACCATTAAAAAGAATTCTTTTTGAAGCCTTATTTTCTGTGTTTTCTGTATCTTCAGGAGCTAAATGTCTGTTCCACTTGGATCCATCAAACTTAGAGAGAGCAGTATCCTTAGCAACGTACCTTGGTGATGACCTCACAGATAGAAAGTTGCATGTAGGTTAAACAGTTTAGTTTCATTGAAGGCTTTAACCCTTACTTCTGAGGAACTCTGGGTAGGAACTGTCCCAAATTAATCACAGTCTGTGATAATTCAACGCCCGAAAAGCTGTCTACTCTGACAACACTGCAAAGAATCAGTGGATTGCCAAGAAAGTCCAAATCCATCAAATTCATTTTTGCGGTCAAATGACTAGGTTGTATCAGCTGTACACAATTCTGGCATGTGACTTTTCTGCTGATCGGGCGAATTCTTCTTCTCTTTTGAGTGCCATAGAAAACCAAAAAAGCACAAAGGTTTGTTTCCTAAACTAGATTGTTTTTATTATTATTGTTTTAACTTAAAAATGACATGTGGATATAGGAACGGCAAACCATGTCTTTCGTTTAACCAGTTGCGGCCGGGAATCTGTCACGACAGGATTGTTGTTTTCTCAGAATTGCCAGAATCATTTGTCTTTGAGAGTACCGCTGGTGCTAAGAAACCTCGACTTGACAAAGCCAAGAGAATAAAGATTCTCTTTAAAGCATGCAGATTTTTGCTTTCTCTATCGAGGAAATTTAAAATGCATGTACCATGAACTGCTTAATCTCGGCCATGAGGCACAGCATAGGATTGGTACGAAACCCATAACCAAGGCTGGATCCTCAGTTCACTTTGACTTGCCTCCATTGAGCCGAAATACAATGAATAAGCAATGGTGGAAGCCTCTCGATGTCTCGTAATCCTCTTCTGGATTTCAAAATAATCCCCTCACAATGGGCGAATGTCAACCAAATCTTCAACTCCGTCTGTCATCTTTTATGCGGGTGAAATGAAGCGTTACACGGCGTGTGTGCTGTGTGCACGCTCAGTAGTATTCTGGGGCGACCTTTGTTCTGGTATTTTTCTTTTTTACACAGTGACGTGTGTTTAAACGTTTGCTGGCTCAGACAATATTTTTGAATATACACAAGATATAACCCTCGTGATACCCTCATGATACCCCTCCCTCCAATAACAAACAGGATAAGTGTGAGACATGTCTGTAATGGTTCTATAATCTGTGAGTATCACAAAGCACTTGGAATACAACTTCTCAGCTGATCAGCTGATTTTCTCCTTTTTTTTCTTCATTTTTTTAATGCCATAGAAAACTGGAAAACATAAGGTTTGGTTTTGCTAGGCATTTTTTTTTTTTTTTTTTTTTGAATTTTTATTTTGCAATAACAATATTTCGTGTCTCGTTATTAATGCTGTATTCTGACGTTCCAACCTCTAGAACTCCTCCTATGCTCTCACCCTCCTCCACGATTTCTTCAAGTCGGAGTCGGCCGTGCCGGCCTACCGCGCCCAGTGTCACCAGCTGTTTGCCTATGCAACCGTCTTTGCACCCGCCACAGAGAAGAAACAAATCGAGTCCCCTGAGCTCTGCAACAGCAATAAGGCGAAGGAACCCGTGACGCCCGTCGAGAACTCGCAGCACACCAAGGAGCAACCGCTGTGTAATAACACGCACGTAGAAGCAGAGGCACAACCCGCATGCTAGGTTTGATTTATCCGTTGTCTTGAGCTTTAGGGTAAGGGATCGGGGTAGGGGGAGGGGGATGTAAGAGGAGACTGGTTTGATCAGGAGAGGAGGTCCAGCTGTTTCATGCTCATTTTCGGTATCTGTCAACATTGTGTCATAAAAACACACAATTATCTGTTTCTGATTTTCTAACAACTTGAGGATTATACTTGGGTTTATGCGTCTAAATTAGATCTAATCTTATTTTGGGCAGATGGCTCCATCGTTGGGGTTTCTTATTTTGCCTTAATGCTCTTTTTGAAAAATAAAAAAACCCAACTCAGATCCGAAACAGAAACATTGTCTCCCTGCATCATAACATGGACACAGGTTCATTTTCACTGGGAAAGGAACAAACTCGATCTTCGAAACACTCCCTTCATTTGATATAACCAAAGTTGATAAACATTTTAACAAAGTAGTGGTAAGCAATATATGTATCCGTCGACAGACTGCTTGAGATTTTTGGTTTGTTGAGTGCCCTGTACTGCCCCAAATTTCACCTGAATCCGAACGATTTTGTTGATACTCTCTGAAAACCCATTTCATTCTTCATGTGACCATCTTGTGAATTCTTACATCAAAAAGTTGTATTACGTGTCTTTGTTTGTGACATAAAGTTCCACTCTGCATTTACGTTTATTGGAGTGGAAACGAGGCTTCACTTTTTAACACTAAGAACTAAAGGTTCATCTTAAGATGAGTTAAGTAAGATTTGAAACTTTGCCTGGTGGGAAAACAGTCTAGTAAGGTTTGCGAAGCATTGATTCTCCTGAAAATGATCAGAGCATACTGATCGAAACGTCGAGTTGTTAAACCACCGGTTCTTTTCAGAACCACCACAACTCATAGAGAGAGTTTTTTGAACATGGTGTCTCTGCAAACCTTACTAGATTAAGATGAGTTGTCAGAGTGTTTTGTATTGTGACATCACATTTGCTTAGTGTTTAAGATTGCTACACAACTTAACCACTTGACGCCGGATGACGTGTTATTATGCAAAACGTTTTCAAACTGAATAACGGTGGACGTTTATATACGTTTTGGCACACTTTCAAAACATCCTCTTTCGGTTGGGTGGGTCATGTCAGTTGATGTTTATATTCACCCGGCTATTTCAGTGTGGAGCGTGCACAGGCATGCACTCACCGTGCTATGCTTTGTTTCCCTCTCACGAAGAGGGACAAGGGTACTGGAATTCACGCTCCAAATCTCCCTTTTTCCAGGGGTTGTTGTGTAATCCCCGATTCCAGACGAGGATTAGGAGAGATCAATAGGCTGCCACCATTGTTTATTATTGTATTCGGCATATGGGAAGCAAGGTTGAGATTACAGCACGCCATGGCTGTTTATCGGCCACAGCTTACAGCCAAGGTTTGGCCGATTCAGGGTGACGCATTCCATATTTTCTCAAAAGATTCTGGTTCATTTTAAGGGAATAATTGTTGCTTTTACTTTGTTTAGTCAGGGTTTCATTGTGACAACAATATTCTTTAAAAAAAATCATGACGGCAGTTCCAAAAAGTAAAAAAAAAAGAATTTATGTGCAGAGGCACCATCACAATGTTTTAATACTGTCGTGAAGTGGTTAAGATCAATCTAAGCTCTTTGTGAGATGGAGGCCTAGGGTACATTCAAGCTGCAACTCAACAAAGGAATCTGTCAATTTCTGCGCATTGGTTTAGCTCTTTGTTGTTTGGATGAACTAAAAAGACAACTTTGGAAGGTTTTTGGTGTGTTTTGCCATGAAGTGGGTATTTAAATACTGTACATGACTTGAGGATTGTTGTTACAAACAAATGTGAGGAGATGAATTTTCATGTGTGGTTTTTTTTTCTTCATTGCATTTGAAAAAAAAAAAACACTGACGAAAAAGAATGCTTTTCAAGAATGAAATTATGCCGATCACAGAGTTAGAAAAAGGAAGTTTAACTAGCAAGGATTTTTGCTGATAATTTCTTCTCATTTGAGGTGCTATTTGCTATTCTATTCCTGAAGGTCCTTGGTAAACAGTTTTTTAGAATTGAATTCATATACATCTTGATCAGATTTGAATTCCTTATATTTCCGTTGCATAGTCTTGGTACAATTTCACAGCAATGGCATTCATGTTATATCAGTTTATCTAACAAGCAACTAGGTATTACATATACAGTGAAAATACTGTGTCTTGACCTTTTTTCATAAAGCTGTTAAGCAGGAATGTTTTTCTTTGCAAAGTTGATTGCAAATCGAATAATAGCCGGGCACCAGTCACAGCAATGTGCATAAAAAAGCTGGAAGAGGTGGGGACACAATTTCAAAAAGCTGTGTACCAGTATGCATAATTTGGTTCTTGCTAAAGCAGAGAAATATGCGCAAGCAAAAGTGTACATCTCATGACCGATGGAGAAGATTTCACAACGCTTGCGCTTGTTCACAATGGATTTGCGATGTTGCTTCACATGTCTGCTAACAAGAACAACTGGCAAATTGACGTGACTCTAAGTTTGCTTTTGGTAAAGCAGTGGTTATGAAATAGAAACTATGCTAAAGGATGCTCCGTAAGCACAAACAAATCCGCTTACAGGCTTTATGAAATTGGCTCATGGTTGTGTTTGTCCCTAGGCAGAACAGAACGTGCCTTAAAACGTAAAGATGTGACAGATGTGGGTCAGATAACATAGAGCTGTTTTTGATTTGATTTGATTTATTTGGCAAACAACAAAGAAATTGCATTCAAATTTTGTCATTGTCAAAATGAAATAAGAAAAAAATGCATTAAGATACAAGAAAACAGTGCAAGAAAAGATAGTGTGTGCCGAGGGTAACACAAAAAAGTCCAAGACTATAACACAAAAAAGTCCAAGACTTAATTCCATTTTTGTCCTCTCCTATGCTCAGAAATTTCCCAAGCTCTAATGCCCAGCATCTTACCATTTAGTAGCCAATGTATTCCATTGTTTGTGACTGGTACTCTGTAGAAAAAAAATCCTCGGCAGATTTGCTTGGCAATAGTTTATGCTAAACAGATCGTTGAAATTGGGCCTCGTCTTTGAAATTGAAAACTTCTGAGGACGCTAGGTGGCAGCAGACTTACCTGGTTAATCCATCGGTCTTGGCAGTGCACGCATGCTCAGAATTGTGTAAACTGTGGAAAATTATCTGTTATGCCTGCTGCCACTTAATGTCTTAGAGTCCACTATTTGAGTTGCTAGACATCCTGTTTTTAAAATGATGTGGAGCTGAACTACGGAGAAGTTTTATTTTAATTCGGAGTTCAAGTATAGAGAACGGTGTACCACTCTTGATGCCAAAAGTAGCAACAACGAAAATGGCATGAACAACCAATGCGTATGGGCTAACAGAATACTAAAAATGTGAAAATCATTTGCCACTGTGTTTTGTTATCCAACATAAGTTGTATTTTTTAAATAGTTGCATTTAATTTGTTTTTATACCTCATTAAGAATTTCCACCATCCAGAATGAATTGATTAGTTTAATTAATAATATTTGTGGTTTTTTTTTCTTGGTTTACCCCAAATACTGTTTTAAGGTTTTTGATGTCCTTCCGCTGTTTTGGTCTAAGCCCACAAACCAAAATGTGAAAGGCTTTTAGTTTACTTGAGAAATTAGGAAATGCTGTCTGGTGACTTTCAAATTCTTGATTACCGAGAAAGTTTCCCTAAGTTGTTTCAAAGCTTTGTTTCCCCTGATAAGAGTACAAAATTGCAACAAACCAATGTCTAATAAAGAAAGTCTGCTTTGCCCTTTGGTAGCTTTTTTCAGAAGACTTAGAAATTGATCTAATACAACTGGATCATTGGGCCGGTGAACTGTTTCCATCTTATAATGAAATTTAAACTAATTTCGAGCTATTTTTTACTGTTATCTCATAAACACAGATACAACAAAATATACTCAATTTTTGGTCACATTTTGATGTCTGTACACATCTCCTGAATATAATGAAATTGTGAAAGTCTACAGACATTGTATCATCAGTTGAGACTACTCTAAAGCTGATTCTATTTTCAATAAAATGAAACTGGTGTAAGTGTAAACCTTCTAGTAAATGACATCATTACTTTGTGCAACGAAATGTCAGATTGCCCTTTTACTTGTAGGCATGGAAACTGCTCAAGACTTGCGCTGCTCAAGACAATGCGCTATTTATTTTGTTTTCTTTACATGTTAAAGCATTGTTTGTGAAGCGTGCTTGGTATATTCCAGGCAACTCTCTTGGTCATATAACCACTCTTGCAATGCACACCAAACCTGGAATTACACGGAGGCCACGGCCTCTATTGCCCTGGTCTTGGCCTTAGTGCCCCTTTAAAAGTTTTCAACAGTTTTATGATTTTCCAGTGGAAGTGCCCTTTGTAAAATGAACATGGCCTTGCCCACTCTAAGATGGAAGTCCAGGTGTGGATTTCACAAAGCGCAAGGACTAGTCTTATCTCGAGTTGGGACCAGTAACTAGTCCTAACTTATAGGACCAGTCATAAGTTGGGACTAGTCCTAAGTTAGGACTAGTTTTGTGAAATCCACCCCCAGGCCTAGCATAGGATATTTTGTTCATGTTGACCCCAAGAATGACTGATTGGTATGAGTGACATGTCTACAACGGGGAGTAACATTAAGACCAAAAAAGAAGAAAAAAAAGGCGACCCATTTTTTCCAACAAGATTGTTAGGAATAATAAAACTGAACAAAAGGGAATAACACTGGTTCCAAAAGTGGCGTAGATGTATGCAAAACTATGTAAAGTGTAGAATAACCGCTTGTTTGATAAAGTATTGTCTCTGTTAAGCTATTCATTGTTTTTTCTTTTCTACTTTAACGGTAGCTGATGTGAAAATTTGACTATTTCTATTTGAAATTTGAAATAAATTTCTATAATTGAATTGGAATTCTGGCAGAAATAAAGCTTGGAATAAAAAAAAAAAGGTTTCAAAGACATGTCTCCGATCTCGGAAAGTTAATACTGTATACGTGTTGCGTCACTTTGTTGGAACCAGTAGTTTGTTTTCCTGTTCGAGGTATGTTACATCATTGTATTAGTAAAATAACGTTTGTTATCAATCTCAGCCAATAGTTTTTGTTTTTTTATTAACACACTAAAACTAAAACAAACCTGTGAAAATTCAATCAAACCAACATAAGTGGGTGTTGCAATTTTTTTCACATACTCGGGGGTTGACAGATTTTACCCCTGGGCCCAATTTGATAGAGCTGCTTAAAGCCCCAGCGCAACCTTGTTAAGAAAGAAAAACATAAATGTTCACAGATTTGCATATACCTGTAAAGATATTGATGGTAGAAAACTTTTCTTGAAATATTTCTGCCTGAAGTGTTTTGTTTACAATAATAAAAGTGAAATAAGATCAAAAAAGTAATTTTCGTCTCTTGAGACCAAAACTCTGCCTAAAGAATGCGTACAAAAATGCTGAATCAGAATACCCTTTTTGAAACAACAAAATTTTGAAATTTTCACAGGTTGGGTTTTATTACATATATCTTGATTCATGCAAAGAATCGAAGCATTTACAGACACTTTACCAATGTTGACCAGGGGCTCTAAAACAGAAAAGTGCCTGAGCACAAAACAATTTTGCTTATAAGAATAAGGTTACCAGCAAAAAGACCATTCCACATGTACCGACTGTGACTGGTAGCCTGCTCATTTTTGCTCAGCAGAAAATCATTAAGCAACATTTTGTGCTTCAGCAGCTCCAACCCTGTGGTTGCCCCCACTGCTGTAGGCAGTACGTCGGATGGAATTATTTCTCGAACTGTAGATACCATAGTGTTAAGTTTTGTGCACAATTGAATATTCTTGCGAATTGTGGCTTCGTGTGTATGTGACTTTAACGTGTGAAGGAAACAAAATCTGCACTTTAACAGATCCTAATGCTCGTATTGATCCCTTGCATGTACGACTGTGCCACGCTCACCATTTTGGAAGTCGGTATTAGGTAAACGTGCAAACGTTGTGGATCGCCTAAAATGCCACTACAACACTGTATAAATCACACAGTGACATTGAATTCAAAAATGACTGTATTACGAGTTTGATAAGGTTACCTGAAGACGATCTGAGCATACTGATCGAAACATAGAGTTACACCACCGGTTCTTTTTCAGAGGCACCACAAGTCGTAAAGATGTTTTAGATACATGGTGCTACCACAAACCTTACTAGATTGTCCACTTTTCTCCAAAGCAAATGCCCTTTTTTTTAAATGACGGTTTCAGCTTAAGCTCTGACTTGAGCTCCAGCAGTAATTTTGAAAACACATATGGCTTTCGGTTAGGGACTTGTAACAGGCGAATGGTGCCTAAGCTGTGGTTTTGAAAATGCCCAAAAGTTGTTCAGTTACCGATTGTACTTTGACCACCTTGCTGTATCAGCTGAGAAACTACAGCAGGAAAAGAAATTAAATGTTTTTCTGAGTCTTTCCTAACTTCAGATAAACATACAAGACATTTCATGAAAGCAAATGTTCAATAAGTAAGCACAAATTACGATATCTAGAGCTTAGTGTTAAGGGTGTGTTTTGAAACGAAGGGAACAGATTCTTGCTGATCATTTTCCTCGTATTAAGTGGAATGAAATACATTTCTTTGTGTTTGTACATTGTAACCAAAGACTCTTTTGAGTTTGTACATGTACATGTATAGATCTTTTTCGTTTTATACAACTTTCTTAGCCTGTACATAATTATCATATTTAACTATCCACAATTTGTTGAGTAATTTTTTGATAGCTGGGAATCTTATGTTAAAGTGCCATTTTGTCTCTCTCTATTGAGTTTGCCATGTTCCTCCCCCCTCCCACAGTATGCTAGTAGAGCAAATTTACGTTACAATAATTCCTTTTTATTCGAAGGAAAACATTTGTACAAATTTCTAAAAGAAATAATTGAAATTGGAGGATTGAGGTGGAATGTGTCTTTAAAATGTAGGCCTTTATTTTGAAGGTTATCTTGTAACAATTTGACTAAGTAAAATTTCCTTTTCAAAACCACGACTTCAGCAACTGGTCTGTCAGTTATTTTTGAAAATGTACACTTTCAGTACAGAGCTTCAAACAGACAGACAGAACCTAAAACGGAGCCTAAGCCGAAGCCAAAGCCGTAGTTTCTAAAAGGATCTATGTTATACCCAGAGCCATGTCCAAGTCGTGTATCTTTGGCTTTTGATATGCCTGTTGGCTGGTTTCAGAGCAGTGTTGAACCATAGGGCCTTTTCAGTACCACGGCTTTGGCTTGATTGAAAAGCGTGTGCCTTTGGCATGGTGCGTCTGAATGAGAAGGACAAGACTTATGCCAGAGCTCAAGATGAAGCCGGAGTTTCGAAAAAGGCCCATGGATGGATGATTGGTCTAGCCATATGCCTTTGCCTTGGTTATCAATAGGCTGATCCATTAAGCCCAGCCTCCATATGTGTTGACCAATCACAGCCTTGACTACGCAACACCACAAGTCCGACAAAAGTCTGACATGAAAAAAAACTTTTAAACATTGTTTGCGCGTACTTACAGTTCGTGCGTTCATGTCGTGCAGTGTGGCATTGAAGAGATGCACTAAGTGCTGCCTATACGGGTACAGTGCTGATGTAGCCAATGCTGTGATTGGTCAATATGTTTAGGGGGCAGGGCTTAATGGATCGGTCTATTCAGACAAAGTAGATTCTTTTCAAACAAAACTCGAGAGACACGTTGATTACTCGATGATGAAGTTTGGTGTGTACAATAAAATGTTGAAGTTTGTTTTAGTATTATTTTTTCAGTAAATTTAATTTCAGCAATCAGTTTGTAGGGCATTCATATTGGACATCCAGACCATTTTTTACTGCCGCCTTTTCCCTTAGTTTATTTTCCTCCAAGAGATCCACTTGCTTCAATCCTCTTTTGGTGGTTTTTCTTCCTGGTAAAATAATTCTACAGGATACGTGTATTGCTGTCCAACTTGGTTGTTTTCTTATAAAAAATAACTGGTTCAATACAGGATCACAGCTGAAGACAATGTTCAAGATTTGGTGGTAATCAAAACAAATATTGTTTTGTTTTAGACTAAAAGTTCAGTGACTATAAAGTTCATACCAGTATTGATCCTCCAGAGAAATAGTTTTGTCTGACCAGTTGTCAAAGTCGAGAAAATAGCATTTGGAAGATCCCACAAATCATCGTTGCTTATTTTAATTGCTGCAATCAAGATAAGCCTAATGTGATTACGCAAAAAATCTGCGACAAAACATAAACAATTTATTTTAAAAAAATAATACTAAAATATAACCATCGATTTGGATAACATTTTTCACAGATTGGTTGGTTGGTGTTTTATTGAAAACTGGAGGAATGAAATGAATTTTATCTTCTGGAAACCAATGATGTAATATTCCTTTTAGTGTATATTTGAAAGTACAAACAAACATCATTTTGAAATTGTCCATTTGCAACACTTGTGTATTAATTAGTATCAAGGTTTGAAGTATCTTCTTTGAGCAGATCCAAAATGGAAAAAGCAGGGTACTGCTTGGTATGGTGTCATTAATTGAACAATTTAATTAAATTTCCCAAAGATCAGTCAAGTAATTTTCAAACTCATTTCTGAGAAGGTGGAAATATTTTAAAGATGTGTAAGAAATACAAAGGCTTTTTGTATTCAAGTGTCTTTTTACAAAACATATTTAAAGTCGAAAGTATGGCGGTGTCCAAATTGGCGGCTGTGTCTGTTGTTATAGGGCAGCCTATGATTCAACGCAGGTCAATGTGGTGGTCTACCCATAGCCGCTAATTCGGAAACGGCTTAAGGTTTGCAGGAAAAAAAAAAGGAGACTGGCGCCTTTTATTTTCTTGTGAATCAGTGCTGTGGAAACTATTGACTAGTCAGGGAGTCTGACAAAGATGGCTTCAGCATGATTACTGTCTAATGTAGAATTTACTAATTAACAAAAACCAAGTCATATAATAATGCATTGTTGCGGTTTTTCATGGATATTTTTGGCATTTGTTTCTGTGAAATATAATAAATATCACTTCAAGATTTGAAATACACTTGATTGTTTGTTGTTGGTTGGTTTGTTTGTTGGTAGGTTTGGTGGGTTGGTTGTTTGTTTGTTGTGTTGTTTGTGTGTTTGTTGTTTGTTTGTTTTGCTTGTTTGTTTGGTTGATTGATTGATTGATTGATCTTTCGATCGATCGATCGATCGATCGATCGATTGATTGATTGATTTATAGATTGATTGATTGTTAGATAGATTGTTTTGTTTTTCCCCTGAGCATTGTTTTTACTGGTAACCACATGGCCAAATTTCATAGAGCTGTTTTTAAGCACGAAACAATTATGCTTATCAGAATAAGGTTACCAGTAAAAATTACCAATCATATGTACCCTAAGTATGTTACTAGCATGGTATCCTTCAAATTTTTGCTCAGCAAAAAATTGTTAAGTATAATGTTCTGCTTAAACAGATCAATGAAATCCAGCCCTGGAGTATTGTTTGTATAATTTTCATACAAAAGATGACTTGGATCATTGAGGAAGGAAATTCCTCCATGCTTGGATGAGACCAAACAAATGTTACGAAAGAAACTAATTTGAGTAATATTGATATTGCAGACAATGGTTCATTCTACTCCTAATTAGTAATGTTACACACAAAAATTATCAATTGGTGAGATAGTGATTATGTATAATAACAGAAAAAGTTTAAAAATGGTAAATCATAATTTTGAATAACTGGTTTTAAATAATCCTTACATTTTTTAGAGCCAACACTCCTCCGAAAAAATATGTATACATGGTTGTTCCAAAATATTTCCTAGTTACTTCCTAGTAGGTACTTCCTAGTATCCACACCATGCAGAGCTTCAAACATCAACCATTAAATTCAAGTTCAATTTATAAAAACGGTAAAGAGATGGTAATGGAGGAAAACTTCCCTTGACATAATTCTTTGCTTCAATATGCAATAGTTTTTGATTAGTAAAACAATTAGTTTTAATCTCGCGAGTCCGAAATCCGATGTTTGAAAACACTGGAAATATAAAAAGGGGGTTTTCATTATTTTCTAACGACTCAGATGACAGATTGAGCTTGAAATTTTAAATGGCAATTTATATAGATTAAAACAAGTTTTAAGCTTTCGTCTAAGGTAATGCACAAACAAATCCGCCGATGGCAAGTGGTACTTAAAACTAAAAACTAAAAATGAATATATCTGTCTCATGTCCAAACAATTTCGCGTGTTGCATATGTTTTTATGCATTGTCCCTGGCATATGCGAACATTTTTGTAAGTTTTTCGTTTTGAAACAGCATCATCTGTCAAAATTCGTTTAGAGAGAGAGAAAAAAAAATCTTTAACAAAATTTCTTAATGAGAAAATCGGGCTGTGCAACTTTAAACCTAACCTATTTTGGACTATGAGGGCGACATAACGCACATCGTTTGTCGTCTGTCTGCTGCAGAATTAGAAAATAATGTTGTCGGATCTATTTTACAGACAAAGTATTCCGCGATTTCGATTTCGACAAAATATCACTATTAGTCTCAGTTAGTTATATTGATAAAGTTTCAAACCTTAAGAAAACTGGTCCAAAGAACTCTTCTTATCGATTTTCCCTCATATAATTGGGAGAAAAAATCTAAGTTTACGGACTACTTTGAAGTGGAAGAACCAAATAAGTTTGCCCGACTGAGGTTATAAAGCAAGATGGCGACCATGGTTCGCCAGTCGGCGATGATGAGTCGGTCGCAGATATCATGTAAATTTCTTCGAATTTGTTTATCATTATAATACTACAGACAGGTGAGTCAATAAACGAGAATTGATTTTATAACATTCTCTGATTTGAGGAAAATTCAACATTTAGAACTTATACAAATTTGATTTGTTTGTTTGCTGGTTAAAAACACGAAACGAATCCTCACTCAGTCTTCCTGCTGCTGCTGCGTTGAATGTCTTGCCACTTGCAGGGGGATGAGCCGTGCCGTGCATACGTTGAACTTGAAGACGTGGGAGGACCAAAACCGTGAATTGAAGGTCGAGTTGGTCATTCGCGTGGTGGAATCGGAAAAATGTCCATATCCGACTGCCACTTTCTATGGGATTTTACAGATTTTTTAATGGATGTTGGACTTTATTTCCCCTTTTTAATCCTCTCGAGGAATTGGGAACTAAAAATGCAATTGTCAATTTGTTGACCTTCAATTCAAACATGAAAAGTTAACGTTAAGCAGACATTTCACTGCGTGGCTGGAACTACGTGCACTCGTGCCCAAAGAAATTAAGCTGGCATGTAGCGAATAGCGTTGTCAAGTCCACTGTAGACCCGAAAACGGCTTATTTTTCATGATTTCGACACAGTAATACTCAAGTAGGCCGTGCCTGTTCCTCTTATTAGACCCAGTAACTGGCATGACTGGGGTGCTGTACTCCTTTTTTGAGATTTTGACATTATTGATTGTACTAGCACCCCAGTCCGTATTGTATGTAGGAACTGTGACGAAGCCGATTTTTTATGAATCCGACATCAACTACTGTTTCCTAACAAAATGATTGCGTGTTCGCTGATGCCCTGGCTTGCATGTTGTTTTGCATAGTCAAGACAGGATACCAGTCTCCATAAGCCAACACGCACTCCACACTGTATAGAATTTTCCATTGGTCTTGATCAAAGATTATAGAGCGCCGTAGGCGCAAGATGGGGAACTTGGCCTTTATCTATTGTTGGAAAGTGAAATACGCATGGGCGCCATTTCGGTAAGTGAATGTTTTGTTTCCCATTGATAGCAATGTCTACACTGGTCCGCACGTATCATTGTTGTATCATTAACGAAAATATCATGTGAGATTTCACATTTCAGTTCCCCATCTTGCACCTACGGTGCTCTATAATCTTTGGTCTTGATTGGCCGGGCGCGTTCTTCATAGCTGGTATCCTGTGTTGACTGCGCAAAACAACATGCAAGTCAGGGCATCAGCGAACACGCAATCTATTTTGTTAACAGTAGTTAATGTCACGTAGTAGTAAAACGCAGATCGTAACGACTGCATTTTTAGTTGGCTTAAAAAATCATCAATTTGGCAATACAATTAAATGCGTTTTATTTCATCTTTGATATCTTGAGAAGCCATTAGGCTACAATGTATTTTTCAGCAATTCTGTTGAGTCTTTGTCGTAATTTTGACAATTTTTTAACAAATTCATAAAAATCTGTTTCGTCAGAGTTCCCACATACATTATGGACTGAGGCGCTACATGTAGTACGATAATATCAAAATCTCAAAAAAGGAGTACAGCGCCCAAGTTACTGGGTCTATGTTCCTATCAGTCAACTTTTTTTGGACAGGTAATGATATGATTTGACCACAATTAAGAGAGATAAAGTGGCAGTTAGATATGGCATTTCTGATTTTAGATTTAATCATTTGTTAATGGATGTTGGACTAAGTCTATTCCATTTTTCAAAAGGAATCGGTAGCTGAATAGTAAAATACTAATTATTGGCCTTTAAAAGGAAAATTCAAGCAGACATTTCATTGCACAGCCAACTGGAACTCTCGCACACTCATGCCCAAAGGAACTAAATATAAAATGGCATTTAGCGAGTAGCATTGTCAAGATCACCGTGTAGACTCAAACATGGCTTATTTTTAATGGTTTTGACATGTTGTACTAAGGGAATGAAAGAGTGGTGACCGAGGTCTTAAACGGCCGTTTAAAACCGGCAGGTTCGTGGCCATGTGTGGACCGAGCCGAAGGCGAGGTCCTTTATCACACAGCCACGACCCTGCAAGGTTTTAAACAGCCGTTTAAGACCGAGTCGCTACTCTTTTATTCCCATTCATAAATGCCCTTTTTGTTAAAAAGCGTAATAATGTAGACAAATCCGTGAAACCTTTCTGTTTTTTTGAATAAGTTATTTTTAAATTCTTGCAACGTCCTCAGACTCCATTTCGCGAAGGGTCAGTGCTCATACGGTTGCGCGTACATGTACGCGCGCGCATTATTAGACTTTACATTTAGTACCACTGTGTATTGATTGCGCTACGCGTAAATTAGCACCCGCGTAAGCTAGTGCGCCAACACGCGTATGGCTATAAAGAGCGCAGAACGCGCCTTCACAGCTCCAGCTATGTCTATATCATCCGTTTAAAACCGGTCTTAAACAGTCATGTGACCACCTTTCAACCAATAGGATGCCAAAATTTTCCCAAACTGACTAGGGTATTTATGAATAATAACTATAGTTTAAAGTGCCTTTTCCTCTCTGTATACATTATGTCAACCTTTCTTGACAGGTAAGGATATAATTTGGCCTGAATTAAGGCAGGTAAAGTGGGAGTTGGACACAGCATCTTTGCTGTTGAATTTTTTAATAGTTATTACATTGTAGTTGGCCATATAAGAAAAAAATCATCTTTATATGAACACTAATTCGTACTAAACGTGATTTTTAAATTATAATGTTTGTTTTGTGTACAGGCGTAAAATTCAAGCGCCGAGTCGAAAAAGAAAAGTGTTCGAAATAAACAAACTTGCCCCTTGAACAAGATGATGCATACAAGTTAACCATGAAAGTGCGTATTTATAAAGCAATGACAAATTCTGTCTAAAACTCTGTAGTAATGTATGTAATATTAAAAAAGTTATTTAAGGATTTGGAACAACTTTTTATAAATGAAATATTCCTGATGCAGCTCACATAAACCTTTTGCTCTTGCCTTTGCTTTGTAACACTACGTATTTTGTATCAGGACTGCCAAATTGGTGCTCCATTTTTGACCTAAGGTTTTTACAAATTGTTTTCAACCATGCGTTCCACCTTTTCAGTATTGTTGTAGTTGAAATGAAATAAAACATAAGTTTTATAAAAGTTTTAATTTTATACACACAGGTCCCGTCCACGGGCACTAGGAAGTATTCATGGACGAGCAGACCATCTTCAATCTCTTAGAATGCTCGGTGTGTCTGGAACCGCTGGACGTCACAAGTCGTGTGCTTCCGTGCCAGCACACGTTCTGCATGCGCTGTCTGCAGCAGATTATTAACACTCGAAATGAACTCAAGTGTCCCGAGTGCCGGGATGTGGTCCCCTGCCGGACAGTGACGGACTTGCCCACCAATATATTGCTGGTACGACTGTTGGATGGGTTGAAGAGACCGGGGAAGGCCCCTGGGTCGCCCCCACCCAGGACGAGTAACACCGGGAATGGTGGGGTGGGAGAGACGCTGGTGAGCACGAGAAGCACCTCATCAAAGGTGGGTGGTTTCAACTTTTAAGGTTTTGTATACCAAGGAAATGGAGAAGGGGGAGGCGGGGCATGTTATGATTTCTATTTTCTTTCTTAAATTTTATATTTTCTTTCTTAAATTTGAACAGTGGAAACAGTTTGTTTTTGTCACCATTGAAATATGGTGGGTCTCAGAATGACTTTTGATTTGACAGGCAATAAATTAGGGTTGTTTCAAAAAAGTACACCCAATGGTCTAGTGGTTGAGACATCTGCTTTAGAATGTGAGGTTGTAGGTTCGAATCCCTCCTGAGTAGCCAGTTTTGTTTCTTGCAGGACTCGGGAAAGCACCGAGTTTACAGTGCTCCTTGGTATAAGGGTTAAAAACTAAGATAATATTCTTTATCCCTATGCAGTTATCTATTAAATGTAGTCGTTTTTTTCCCATGCGACGATTGCAGTGACTTGAATTTTTAACAGTGGACATCAGTCACTGGAGAGGAGACCACTATTTTCAGCATGAACATCGTACATTTTACAGAAAATATTATCTGAAAAGAAACACTACATTTTATATATTTGGAATCATGAATTAAAATCTATGACCAGTGCAAAAGTATTTTTTGTTGTACTTTTAAAAACAGTCGGCTAGTTGTTCCTATAATTTACAATGGGAATGGTATGCATACAACATAGACCAGAAAATGATATGAATTTTGTTATGGATGAAATTCAAGGGTAAGGAGTTGATGTAATAATTTTTGTTTAATTTGTTTATTATTATTTGTTTTTTCAAACTTCAACATTTATGAAAATTTAAAATGAGCGCTTCAGAGTTTGAATGTCCACTTGTAAAATGTGATTGACACAATAAATACTTGAAATTTCTGTCTAGATGGAATAGATAGGGTAGTTAGCAAAAACAAAGTTTTAGTTGAAAGCCTCACTAAACAAAAGTCTTCTGTTTAGCCTTGACCAAAAACCCACAGGAATAACCTCCAGATTTGTAATGATTAGTTTTTATTCTCTCTTCAGTCATTTGGAATTTTCTGTTGGTGAATCAGAAATCACTCATGTGTCTGTCTTGGCTTGTCATTGTTTTGTTTTCTTTGTCAGGCACACGCACAGTGCATGGATCATTTGTATTCGGTTTCTTTTAATTACTTGTGGTTTTGTGATTATCCAGTCCCCAACCTGTTGAGTAAAAGTCTCAATGCTCTCTTTGAACAAACAGAATAGTTGTGTTCTGCCCAGGAAAAGAGACTTTTGCGCAATATTTTGTTAGTAGTTAGATTTTCCAGGTATTTTCTGTTCATTCAGGGCCCACCTCTGGTTGCTGGAAACACAATGACTGTTGTAATAAGCAGACAATAGTGGCATACATCGCAATATGTGGTAGCCTGTAGGTGTGGTGTGTGGCTGGATCCCTTCATCATGGGCAGTGGTTAAATAATGTTTAAAGTGGTATAATACAGTGCACACATGATTGGTAGATGGAAAATATAAACAAACTAGAAATGAGTTTTTGTGGCATCACAAAAACTAGGTGTTCGGAGTGTGATGTATAAAAAATATTTTATGTGTTAAAAGTTAAATGAAATTAAAAGTTAATCCAACTTATATTTAAGAAAATATGAAGAAAAACATACGTTAAATTGAGGTTTATGATAGAATATTTAATTTGAACATCCGGTTTGGACAGGAATTTCTAACCACTTTTAAATGAGGTACTTCCGGTTTGACCGGAAGTAGAGTTCAGAGAGGTCACGCAATGTGTGACAAAGAAGGGCCTTCCCTAACCTTGGTATTTGGTGAAAGAATCATGTTCCTAGCTCTTACCATGCTTAAATGAGGAGCTACTTCCGGTTTGATCTTAAGTAGAGGTCACAGAGGTCACCCAATGTGCAACAGAGAAGGACCCTCCCTAACCTTGGTATGTGGTGAAAGAATCATGTTCCTAGCTCTCACCATTTTTAAATAAAGAGCTACTTCCGGTTTGACCGGAAGTAGATGTCACAAAGGTCACTTAACGTTTCACAAATGAAGACCTTCCCTAACCTTGATATTTATCGAAATAATCTTGTTCCTAACTCTAACCACTTTTACATGAGGAGCTACTTCCGGTTTGAACGGAAATAGAGGTCATAGAGGTCACCTAATGTGCAACAGAGAATGACCTTTCCTAACCTTGGTATTTGGTGAAAGAATCATGTTCCTAGCTCTTGGCAATTTTATATAAAAAGCTACTTCCGGTTTGACCGGAAGTGGATGTCACAGAGGTCACTTATTGTGTCATAAAGAAAGACCCTCCCTTACCTTGACATTTGTCGAAAGAATTATGTTCATACCTCAAACGGTTGATTTTTTGTTGATTTTTAAATGTTTAAATAAGCCCTGTATTAAAGACTAACAAAGCGTGGAGTATGCACCTTGAGAAGAGACTAAGAACAACGTGTGGTTAATGTGCATAGCAATGGGGCATCGATGTCACACAGCCAGGCACACACACACGTGTACATGTATAATGGCATTGGATTTTGTACAGCAATGTTGGACACGCTTGAACGCACACGGACAATCGATTTGCGTTAAACGTCCGGTTTGAACCGGAAGTAAAGGTCAAAATGGTGTCATTCCAATGCAAAAGTTTGAGAAGACTCAATTCTCTCCAATCTGATGCAAGATTTGTGATCATGTGATAAGTACTTCTTAAAATATGATTTTGTGAAATTTTCAAAAATTTTCAACTTCCGGTTTGAACCGGAAGACAAGGTCAAATTGGGGTCATGTCTGTGGAGCGTTTACGCAGTTTTGAATGACCTTTCCGATGATGTATAGATTGTAAAAATCCATTGTGTACTTCAGGAGTTATGATTTTTTTAAATAATAAACTTTGATTTAATGTAATTCGACACCCGATGACGTCATCATGACGTCACTCAAACGGTTTCCTGTCCTAGTGAAGTTCTAACTGTGTGTGAAGTTTGAAGTTTGTGTGACTTTAAGGAGTGTGCATTTGTTAGCGGACAACGTTCGGTGAGAAGAAGAAGAAGAAGTATTAAAAAAAAAAAAAAAAAACCGAACAAAATCAATAGGTGTTCCGGGCTGAGTGCCCGAACACCTAACAAAAGATTCCTGTTGATGACAGCCCTTTTGTTTATGTACTCCTGAGAAATACTTCAGTCCATGTGTGAGAAAGTGTTTTGATCTCATTTGCCAAACTGGTGAGCTATTTATACATTGTATAGTGTGTACTGTAAAAACGTGTAAAAAATCCCTGAAGAAAACAAACCCACTGTTTTTTTATTTTCTTGTAAATATGACCCATTTTATGAAGTTCCACCGACTTGTTCAGTGTGATTGTTGAAAACTTGAATAAAGGAATGAGTGTTCTTTTACAGAAAAGTAAGGACGTATCATGCATTTTTAAAGCCATGAGACAAGGATAAGGAAGGGATGTGTTACTTTTTTCGAGGAGGGTTAGGCTGGCTTGTTTTGTTCACGGGTACGGTGGAAAGGGAGTGTATTTGTCATTTATCTTTCCTCAATGAATTTTTTTGAAGTAGAGCCATGGAGGAAGAAAATGAGTAGAGCCACTTCGTTTTATTGTTAATGTGTTTTTCTCTGTGATTTATGGGCAGTTTTTTTTTTCTTATTAGATTGTGCTGAACTCAGACTTAGTTATATATAAAATAATTTAAGCTCATTTTCATGATCCTTTCTTGGTTTCTAATAATATTTTAATTGGAAGAGACACAAACGTTCAGATAGGGTAGGGACTGTGTCACTGTCTGTGTTCAGGCAGATTTGTTTTGTGGGTGGTACCTTATTACATAAGAAGTGGCTGAACAGTTATTTGTTTACATGTGTGTACATGTAGTAAATACAAATAGATTGTCTCCATTCATTTTTGAAAAAACATGAGACTTATGATGGGGAGGGACATTGCTCTGTGTTTCAACATTTTGTTCAATTATTTCCACATTTTAGCCCCCACAATGATACGTGGAGCCAGCTGACCTTGTGTTTAGCCGTACAATTCAATTTAGCAGTACTAGTTGATCTTCCTAGAGTGTGCAGTACCACTATCTAAACATGGAGGTAGATCTAAACCACTAGACACAATGGCTCCACAGACTAGCCATTTCCCTGAAATCAGTAAGGGGTTAAGAGCTGGGCTGTAGCTTCATGGGTATAATAAGCCAGGGATAGGTGAATGATCCAGCAAGCTGGTATTTCTTCCTGTGCCTGGGGGTAGCTTTCTATCCACACCATGGATTGCAAGGCTGATGATGGGGGAGATCCTATCTCAGGATTCTGTTTGAGTTGTTAAAATATTTGCGATGATAAGGCACATAGGTAAAGCATGTGCAAGATTCTTATAAAAAGAATACAGGATTGGTAGTTAACAAGGATGGGAAATTTGATTCTCACTTATTGTGAAGTTTATAGGACCATTATCAATCCTAGGCGAAAACATTTCCAATCGAAAATACTGGCTAAGTGAAAAATAAAAAAAATCATTTGGAAGACCCTAATGATCAGTGTTGCTTATTTTGATTGCAGCAACCGAAACATATCCATCATATGGAAAACAAAACATAAAAATTGCCAGAATTTAATGAAATTTTCACAGGGTGGTGGTTGCAACTTGTTAGATGGGAATGAATTTACTTTTCCAGAACCCCCCCCCCCCCCCCCCCGCCCACCAAGATTGATTCTCCTTCCAACCTTACCACCGCCAACACTTTAAAACCCAACATGTTTTGTTTGATTATGTTGGGTTGAGGTCTGCGCTACTGGTTATGCTTTACATGGGTTCCGGCATGCCACCTCAAGCAGCGTACAACAGTTTGGATGTTGGGTTACCAGGAGTTGTTTGATTTTGTTAGAGCATAGAGTTAGAGTGAGGAAGGATCCTAGTGAATCATTCCAGTCCAGGGAATTTGGGTTTTGTAGTCGGAGCATGAATTTTTGAACAAACTGTGGTGGAGGGATGGCACACTGTTTTCCATTACACCCCTACATTTAATTTAGTCGTTCTTGATCTTATACAATAAAAAAATATTGACTATAGACTAATCAGAGCAGCTCGTTACACCACTGCAGCTTTGGCCGCCGCACGCGGGCGTCGACGCACACACACTTCGAATCCCTCCATGCTGATTGGTACAGATGCGCCCTGATGCGCTATTGTCGTCTTGCGCATGCGTGCGGGAGCCATAGCTGCGGTGGTGTAAAACACCATAAACGAGCGCTGCCTGGATTAGTGCATCTAGGGCGGATGGGTCCTGTTATAATGCACAAAGTAGCAATTTTCAACCTGTAGGCCTAATTATATTAAAAATTTAGATAAATGCGTGGGTTTTTATTTAAAAAAGTGCTGACTGTGTTCGCTAATTGTACAACTAGTTTCACTCCATGACAGTTTTTCCCACTTGGCCTTTGAAAGTGAGCCAGCATGTTTTGCATACGTGTCCTGCTGTAATGTCAGAACTCATTCGACTTAATCAGATTTTGCTTTCTTCAATCCATTTTTTATTCAATATGAAACGACAAGTCCTTTAGCTTCCCTGCAGAAATATAAATTGTTCAAAGGTTTGCAATTTATTTTATTCTTTTTCCCCTCCTGAATTTTCATTTTGGGATAAAGAATGAGAACAGATTCAGTTTCAACCTTTTCCAGAAATTCGCTCCAGGCAAAAAATGGAATAAAAGAATTGACGTGGCATCTGTTGGAAAAATATATTACTTTTTTAAAGAGAGTTTTTGTAGTTGCCACCATGAGGTGAAGCTGAGAGCTGTGGCTTTGTGTACAGATATAATAGGATCAAAACGAAATCTGCGCGATTAGAAAAAAACAAGTTATATATATCAGATGAGGTTTTTCACACATTTGTTAGATTCGAATACAATGTATCACCACGAGGTATAAATGTGTATTACTTTTTGTTGAAGGTTTGGCTTACTTCAGTTTAGTACGGATTTTAGTTTAATCGGATAAAAACTTGTTGGATATTAATGAAATTGTTATTTTTGTACAAATGTGAAACATATAACAAGTTTGTAGGCAAAGGAAACTTTCTGACGCTAAGAACTTATGAAATTTCTACATTTCTATGGAGCTTGAAGTAGACATATGCAGGCCTGATTGCTTCGTTCTTGAAAAGGCAAGGGGAACCAAGGCATTTGCTTCTTGATAAAGGGCACCTTTGTGAGGGAAATGTAAATTTGTACTGGAATATTTCAAGGGCACCAAGGCAATGACCAGGGGCATGGAGGTAATTGCACCCATTGCCTCCGTGAAATATCAGGCATGCATGAAATTTTTAAATTTGAACACGCACCAAGGCAAAGTCCAGACCATTGATTTTGCGACAAATTTCAAGTTTTAACATTTCCCATTTGCGGGTAACAGACTTATTTGTGTACAAAACAGTCCTTCAGTTGCATTGTGCTGAACTGGGGAATTAATGCTGCAGTGTAAAGACTCTGTTTAATGATCCAACTTTGATCCTCCAACTGTTACTGCTCTCAAGAAGTGCCTTGACTACTGACACATCAGAAGGCAAAACCAAATTATGTTGTTTCTTTTAAAAAAAAATCATTAAGTTGAAAGCTTTCAAGATTTCAAGTATTTTTTTTTTTACGTTACATGTAGGTTGAAAACTGTACAGTTGGTTTTGTCAACAGAACTTAATGGTTTACCATGGTGGGAAAATTCCCACAATTTAACTAGCAACCAGAACAGAAATGCAGGAAGTTCAATCTGGGCGTAATTTTTTAACCTCCCCCCAGAAGGGTCTGTTGTTTGAAAGGCATACACGCATAATATTTTGCTATTTTGTGATTATTATTATTTTCACGCAGGATTAGGTCTAATCCCAAACCACAAACAGATAATCCAATGGTTGTTATTCAGGTCAAGGAGATATGTTTTTATTGAAGAACATGCACAATCCACAATATGATGATAATAACAATAAATAAATTTTATAAAGTAAATAAATAAAATAAAAAATAAAACAAGATTTTGTAATAATAACTAATTAAGTATTAAAAACAAATAAAACAAATTAAAAGCCAAACTGTAGATAATCAGAAAAAGGTGCTCTTTGAGAAAAAGTGCAGAAAAAAGTGGGTATGAAGTACAAAGCATCCTGATAATGTTTTCCATCCAAAGTTTTTTCAAATTGTTTTGTTTTATTTTTAATTTGTTCAATACAAATATTTGAATTAAGCATGAAATAACATGTAAACACTATCAAAACATTTAATGTTGGTACACTTTGCACTTTTTTTTATCGGGGGGGGGGGGGGGGGGTACATCATGTGAAATTAAACTTATCTTTGTTTGAGAGCCAGTTGTTATACACCCTCTCTAGAATAACTGTACTTTCAATAGAATTCACACATTTTGAGTTTGTGAACATTATGTCTTGAAAACTAGCAGACTTGAAAAATCTACTCTTCTGTTAACAAATAGTGCAGGGTACCTTTAAGCGGTCTGTAGTTGTCAAACTTTACACTTGGTGGGGCGTATATCTTAGAACCTGGAAATATGTGAACACCTCAGGATACCATTGTTGTTGAAATGTGGTAAACATGGTTTTACAGACATAGTACAACAATTTACTAATAAACCAATTCCACAACAGTCAAACAAGTATTATCATTTGTATGTTAACTTGACAAGGTTTGAAAGTAACTTGGCCAGGTATTGAAGTGCAAGTCTCTTTCAAGCATTCAAACATTTCGGGGAACTATGGGTTCCTTCATGTAGGCTTCATTGTGTGTATTGCTTTAACGAGTGAAGGAAAACAAAATCACACTTTTTTCAAGGGTCCCAACATTCCAGTATGGTGACGATTTTCATGGTCTGTTGAGAGCTTACAGGGGTAATACTTCAGCAGAGGCGATGGAGTCAATTGCCTTGATGCCCCTTGGTCATTGCCTTGGTACCCTTTGAACAGTAGAAATTTAGATTTCAATCGTAGAGGTGACATGCCTTGAATTAACCCACGGCACCATAGCAATTGCCGTGGTGGTATGTGCTTTTTGCTGTGGTGCCCTTTGCAAAGTCCCAATTGCAAAATTACATTTTTCTCATAGTAGTGCCCCTTACCGGAGGAAACTTTCTGTGTCCCATCAAGAGCGAAGTTCAAGGCCTGGCATGAAGGTGCTCTTTACTGAGGAGAGACTGCCTTGCCCTTACAAGAATGATGTACTTGTATCAGGCCTTAGTGAAAATAGCAAGTTTAAAAGCACACGGCTTTCAGAGAAAGATGATGAATGCATGTACATGCACATTTACCTCGTATGGCAAGGCAATTGTAAAGTTATTAACTCGTCTTGAAGATATTTTGACATTTTTGAAATTGGGCCCAAGCTTTTAAAAAGTGGTTGGTTTTCCATGGGAAAAACAAAATTGTAAAAAAATATTTGAATAAATTTTGTTTGAATCCGCATAGCTGTACTGAGCTGAGCCAACATTTCCCCAGGGCCTTTGCTTCATTTCTTGACATCACAAGATTTGTTGTTGAATTGAGTTGACAGCTTGACATTACATGGAAGTGTCTAAACCCCTCACTGAATGTTATCAGCACATTGTCAAGGCCACAGCCGTTAAACTAATCCAACGTGTTTTGAGAAAGGCAGTTATGAAATGAGTTTTAATCTTGCTGTACGCTGCTGTATGATGCTACAGTGCTGTGCATGTATATACCAAGTTCTTTCAGAGTCTTGGCAAAAAAAAAATAATTAAAACGTTCCATAGTTGCGTCGGTTTGCAAGTGAATTTGAGAGACGATTTGCCTCCCTGAGCAGATGTCATAACTATATTGAGATGTTTCTTTGCAACTGTTGTTTGGCCATTTTGTTGTGCCATACAGACTTGAGGCCCAATTTCATAGTGCTGCTTTAAAGCAGACAATTTTGATTCATGATTTTGTGCTGAGCAAAAATTTGCAAGACACCAGTCAAAAATGGTGCATGTGAGGTGGTATTTTGGTTGGTAACCTTATGCTTGTAAACATAATTTTGTTTTGAGCTTAGCAACTTTTTGTGCTTGAACAGCTCTATGAAATTAGGCCCATATTTTAAAGAATGGTGCATCATTATTTTTGAAAAAGTTTATTCTTTCCAATAGTGTAGTCAAGTGCAAATTACCTTTTTTGTTTCTCCATAATCGGATCTTTTTTTTTAAACCAACAGAAAAACTTACAAAATTGTTTTTAATGAATACTGTTTTCCATTCTACATTTTTGTAGTGTTTTTTTTGTAATGAAAGAAGCCCTGGTATCACCTGTTATTGTTCCTTCACCCTACCCTACCCCACCCTCAGGTTTTGTGGTTTTATAAATTATTTACTGTAAAATCTTGTGGCACAATTGGTTTAATTTCTTGGATGCAGACAATTGTCAAATAAAAAAATCATGGACAAATGCCTGCATTGAATGCTAGTGTCTGCCTGCCTGCACTCGACATGTATGCTTTATTTATCATAATTTGGTTGTGTAATGTCAGTTGTAAGGACACCAGCATTCCTGAATTGTGTTTCATTATTTTAAGGACACATTCTTTAAATTTTGTGTGGATGAAGGACACAGTATTTCAATCAATGAACTGTTGATTGACAAGCGTACAAAGAGCAGTGTAATAGTCATCATAATGTACATTGGACAAAACTTTGGGCACAAAATGCTCTCCCAGTCAAAACTTCAAAGCTTCATATTTGTTGAGTCAAGCGCCATAATTGTTTGATTCAGGCAGGTCGAGAGCATGTCATGGCCATCTTTGTTGTTACAGTACCTTGTGTTCAAGCACACTCTGATAATTGCAGTCCTTCAAAGGGGCCAGACTAAGAGTTTCTTCCTAGCCTCAGTCTGGTGTATGGATATATATCCAGGTCTGATACTTTGTTCACTGTAAGGGCAAGGCAGTTTTTCCTTGGTAAAGGGCACCTCAGTGAGGGAAATGTTAGTTTGCACAGGAACATTTCAGAGGCATCAAGGCAGTGACCAGGGGCAATGAGGCAGTTCAGTCTGAAGTATCAAACTTGAGTATCAACAACGCATCTTTGAATGTACATATATGTGTGTAGTAGAAAGGGAGAAACCCAGCAATGGTGCATGTCTAAATTGTTGTTATTATTGGTTGATCCGTACTTACACTGCCAGTGAAAATGTCCCATAATGTGCACTCATGCACATTTTATGAGCGGCACAGAATACAAGTACCTACAATTAAAACTATTGACCCGTAACAAATTGCTTACAAATTTATTTTTTCTATGAAATATTTAGAAAGTTATACCCGACCCCCCAGCTGGTGCGTTGTAAGTAATAAACATCATTTATAATAATTGTTGACTGAATCATGCATTATTTTTTTGCGACATCGTGTGTTAGTTCCGTGTAGCCTACATGTGACATATCTCTTTTTATTCAAAAGTAACTTTTTGAAATTGTTTTTGAATTTGGCGCTCTCGTTTACTTCCCAAAACTACATGTAAATTTAATTAAAGTCCAATACAAATAACAGTGTTGTTTGAAAGGAAAGTTCAAGATATGGACCAGTTTAAAATCTGGCAGACTATATTGAAACAACAAGCTTAACTCGTCCAGCTGGCTCCTCGCTGAAAAATTTAAGGGCAAACCTGCGATACATGTTTTGCCCATTTTACACCATTACACTTTTTACACCATCGATATTCAAGTAGGATTCCCGTTCCATTTTGAACTTCCCAAGAGACTAAGAGAGTAGTACTTTAATACACTATATTTTCTGAATGGGACCACACTACAAACCCCCATTTATTTGAATTACATGTTGTTCTGTTGTTTTTTTTCCCATGGAGTGGGGGAGCAGCCAGCCACCATGTTTGTTGACTAGGCTCAGGGATCACTTTACCCTGCAGGCCATCCAGGGGTAAACAGGATTAAGGCTAGACAGTCTGGCTTCTGAAAAGGCTCAGGGGGTGGCAGGCAGGCGGGGGACACTCCTAGTTGCCAGTGCATCTGCACTGTAGGGTTTATTGTGGCTTTTTTGTTTTCTGTGGTACCCCACCCTGACCGATTCAGTGTATGTCTTCTAGATATTACTATGGAAGAAACAAGTACTTTCGTGGGTCAGACTCAGTGGCACAATGGAACTACGGCTTGTTGTAGTCCTTCGATATTTAGATTATTACTCATTAATGATATTTGCTCCCTAAACAACACCTGAAATACATGGGCACACTGAATGTCACTATTGTATTGAGTAGCAAATGTTGATTTTTGAGTAGCAACCGATAAATTTTGTGTAGCATTTTGCTTTGCTATGCAAGGTTCATTGTACTGTAACATTTTACATTTACTCTGCCCCAGTTCAAAGATGATGAAGCACAGATGCGTTTGTGCAGGGCTATGGTCTAAAAGTACAGACAAATGTAAACTACATACATGTAGTTTTCCTCAGTTCTAACCAGCTGTGTTAGACCCTTGAATCTTGAATGCAGTTGCAAAACAACCCAAACTTCCACCACACCATGACAAAGTAGGGAATTTGTACTGTTGTTGTGCCATCTGGTTTAACTCTGAAGTCATTTCAATGCATAAAAGCACATGAAAAGGTAATCATGAGCCAATCTACTGAAAAGAAGTAAACCCCACATGACCTTTGAAAATACTACTCAAGTCGGTAATTTATCAGAGCCGTGAAAGAGAACCTTTAATACACTCTGAAGGCCAAACCTTTCAGAAGTCATAACTTGAGATCTGTTACCTTGATGAAGCCATCTGCCTCTGACCATAGGAGCAAGGACCATTGCTACGTGTACATAGAGGAAGACACACTGCACTAGTATACTCTGATCCTTACCTTGTAGACCGCTAATGTCAACTTGTTTTGCAAATGATTTGGAGGTTTGCATGGTGAAGGTACAATGAATGTAGAGACACCATAATCTCTGAAGTGTGTATAGCCCTATTCACACTACTAAGCCAATTTCCAGGAAGTAAAATCCTAGGAAATTCCTGGGGAATTTGAACCCTACTGCCACCCCCTGTTCGTTTCACACTTGATACAATTTAATTTTCCCCAGGGAAAATGCACATTCAGTATGCTAACCCCGGGTTTACACGCTTAACCCATCTATTTCCCAGGGAAATGGCTATTTCCCGGGAGTTTGCTAGGGTTGGTTAGCAATTTACGTGTGAAAAGGCCAAGCAAATTTTCCCAGGAATTTGTCCAGTGTGAAACGGCGTACATGTATGTATGGTTCTGAGAAGAGCCTGAAGTTTACTCAGAACTAATGCATACATGCACTCACTGGGAGATTGTATTCATGGTGTCTCCCTAAACCTACCTCTCATTATTGTTAGGTTTTGTTTATCTAATAAACTTGTGTAAGTCTGTTGTTGTTGTTAGAAGTATGGAGCATTTACCATTGGGGAGCTGTTGAATACCAAGATAATAAAGTATAAAGACAACTAAAACCCTTGGTCCAAGTTCAACCTGACTTTTTTTGGATAACCCATCCTCCAGCAAGGAATAATAAGTGCTAACCTTATCGTGTAGAAATAATCAATTAGCAGTTAGACTAAATGACCTCCATTATGCCCCCATCACTTTACATAGGTTTCTAAAATTATGAGATATCCCTATCCAAATAATGATAATAATATAAAATTGTTATTAATGTTAACACTAAAATAATAATAGAAAGGAGAATAAATGTAAAACAATCATAAGTTGATTTTCACTCTATTTTTTCCAAACGTTTATTCTACTCTTCATTGTTTAATTTTTTTTAGGTATTTGTGTAGGTCATAAAAATAATTAGAAAGAGTATAAAACTATTTTACTAAACTGAGAAGGTTTATGTGTTGTAAATATAATCAAAGAGTACCACGATATGAGTAAATACAAATTGGTAATTTTCAGGTAAAAGCCCAAAAAGTACTACCCCTCCCCCTCCCCCCCCCCCCTCATCAAAAATAAATCACTTCACACTAGATAAGGAGGCTATCAAAAGAAACCACTGAGAAAGGAGTAAAATTTTTGCATGGTCCAAATAATCCCCAGAAGTTGACATAACAAAAACAAGTAGGGTGTGTAAAAGTATACCCTACAAGTAGGCTAATAACAATCTTCAGTTTCTTTGTGGGTGCCAGTTTGGGAAATGCAAGTTGTAAAGCACAAATGCATTGATGGCGGCAATATTCATCATATCGAGAAAAAAAAAACGACCAAAGGCCAACGTCTGGTGATACGGGCTACATTGAAAACACTACACAGTTGGTCCACCGTGTCAACGCCCCCCTTGGTGAGGTTGTAGTCCAGTATGATCTCAGGCTTGGATGTTGCGGGGTCGACCTTGGAATCATGATGCATAGAGGACAGTTCAATGTTACGTTCTTGTTCTTCCTGGGCACAAAAGAGACAAGAGTCAAGGGACCATCGAACAGAAATTCTGAAGATTTTTCTGCTCTGCCCTTTTGCTTCTTGTTCTTGAACTCAGGGGGCACTTCTCTTCGGTTGTTTTTTATTGTTCCGAGAAGGGTAAGATTCTCAGCAAGGAGATCTTCTGCGAGTTGGCGGTTGACAAAAAAGTTCTTCACTGTTTCATTCCGGCCGGTCTTGTAGAGGGGACGAACCATGTCCTTGATGACCTGCATGCCAGATTTGTCTCTCGTTGCCCATTCTCCTTGCACAGGTATGGCAGCATGTTGGTGATGTACGAATTGTTACTGTCCGTGCAAACCCAAAATTTGATGCCATATCTGGCCGGCTTTTTGGGCAGATATTGGCGACACGGACATCTTCCCCTGAAAGGCACTAACTGTTCATCAACAGTGACGTTCTCTCCTGAGCTGTAGTGTCGCTTACAACAGATGACAAATTTATCGAATACCTCACGCATCGCAGCGAATTTGTCAGTAGACCTTCGCGCATCGCGTGTTGATTTGTCATCAAACCGAAGCATCACCAATATCTCCTTGAAGCGCTTTCCAGTCATGGCTACTTGGCAGAAAGGTTGCGCCATAATGCAGGGGCTCCAAAAATCCCATGCATACTCATGGCCTGCCTTATTCAGGCCAATGAAGTACAGCAGGCCAAACAAAGTCATCAATTCCATCATGGAGATGTCTTCCCAGGCGCGCCCTCTTTGTTGACGCCCCTGCTCATTGGAGAAGCGAAGTATGTTGTCCAGCATGGTGTCAGGCAAAAACAACTTTAGAAAGTCAATCTTAGTGTCGACGCATCCCAGGTCACAGGGCCCGGCTGCCTGTGTCAATACATTTGCCGCAGTGGTCCACTCATGGCCTGATGGCGACCTGTATGTGCCCGGTGGCAATGGAAACTTTCGCTGATTCGTCGTTTTGGCTTTGGTTTTCTTCGCCCTTTTTTTCGGTGGCTGATTGGCGGGTGTTGTTGGGGCATCATCGCTATCGCCGTCATCATTACCCCCGTCATTTTCACCATGTCGTCGTCATCCGGATCACAATCACCATCTTCCCCATCATCAACATCATCCCCATTGCCATCAGTATCATCCCCATCGTCATCGTCACCATTTTTACAATCATCAACAGTTTCATCCTGTGTAACATCTGAACCTTCCGGTTCAGATATGTCACTATCGATTAGATCTCCATCATCCTCTCTGTCATCCAGAATTCTTTGGTTGGACTCGCTTGTTTTCTTCTTCTGCTAGCCATCTTGGAGTAAATGCACACACAAGTGCTCACACTGGTTTATAGCAGGGCATGGCTAAGTCCATTCCATGGCGTAGCATGGTATGGTATGGTCCATTTGGTCACCCTTTTCCTGGTTAGTTTGGAGGAGCATGGGAGGAGGGACTTGCCAAGTAATAAATTACCTTGCTTATTACCCTCCATGCTCAAGTAAACCTTTAGATAAACAATAAAGCTTCATTATGCCCCACAAAAAAACTGAAAGTACAGCTTACGCAACACCAAAGCATCCTTTCCTTCCAAGAAACTTTTTATATCTAATGTGTGATAAGTAGTGCAGTAGTAACAGGTGGTTTACATCGCCTGAGGCAATTTGACAGCAGTCTTGAAGAAGTGACCCCATGAACAGCTAACATACATGTTGGCTTACTCCTTCAATTACATGTGATGTCCTCAATGAGCTATGTGTTTTAAATAAGCTAGGCTGTTTTTTGCATTCAACATATATTCTGTATCCTGCGCACGTTACCCAGGTTTTTCATTCAAATTCAAGTGTTGATGTCACACAATTTAAACTGTCAAATATCTACAGTATTAAAAAAGAAATTGCATAGCTTTTGAGAACATTTTCATGGAAGAATATAATGCATTAAAGATGATCTTCGTAACCTTTGAGAATTCACTTTTTTCACACAAGTCCAGGACTGTCCATGGTCATAACAGCATTATCCTACAGTAGAGCATCTGTTTTACCATCTCTTTAATAAACCTGAAGTCGGCCATCCTGAAAATGTCAGACAAGAGTGAATTCTCAGGTGGAGAAGTCAGTGAAACTGAACCCTGTATTTTTTTCCCTTCCCAGTCTATGTGTACTTGAGTTAGTCAGGAAAACACTGACAGATGGTCATTTCATTATCTGGCTTATGGGGGCAGCAGTTTTCCTGACATGTATTTTTGTAACTTTACTGAAGATCAGGGACTGTAATTACTTGCTGAATCGTGAATTATTGTAGCTGCACGCCACACTTGTACTTTATGCATCAACTCCCAAGCTTGTCAGTAAATTATTCGGAGCAGCTTTGGTATCTCCCCCTTTTTGGATACAGGTACTCAGTTGTCAATGGGTGCATCTTCCCACATGTGGTGTCAAGGCAAAATTTGAATTGCTAAAATAGTTTTTAGAAATACATGTACATATTTGAATGCGATCAACACAAGAAAACAGATGTGTGCACTTATTCTGGATGGATAGATACCACCATTTATCCGTGTATCTATTTCTCTTCTGTTTGATTTCTTTCAGATGCCTAGTATTTCATTTCAATATTTTTGTTTATACAAGTGTTCTCATGGTTGACGAACTGATAGCAGAGGTGGTAACTAAAATTAAAGTTTGCAATTGAACCAAGAACTACATGTGTGTGCAAAACTTTATTAAAAAAGAAAAACAAAAAATAGAAAAAATGCACTCCTTAAATTTTATCGCGGATTAAAACAAAAATTGGGAAAAAGACGATAATTTTATACACCGAGGAAATAAACTATCAGTGTGGCGTTTAGGGGCCTATTTGTTGATCATATAATGAAAATAACAGTCTGCCAATCCAATCCCATCCGGTCCTGAAATCTGGAATGCACTCATGAATCATCAGCTCGTACTTACTGTACGTGCTTCAGTTAGTCATCAGTCAGATTTGATACAATCATGTCTTAAGCTCACTTTTTAGACTAATATGTGATGTTTGGTTCTGAGGAGTGTAAAGAGTTCTCCTCAATAATTTGAGGAGATATCTCCTTGTATTTCTTGAAATGAAGGACTGAGATCAATTATAAAATCTACCAAGTATACATTATGAACTTAGTTTGTGCGGATGGGGCAATGGAATCAAAACCTATAAGCATGTATAATATCAGACTTGGCTCTCTGATTATCTACAAATATGCATTGGGTTTGCTACCCGATGCAAACACAGGTTTTTTGATAATTTCAGAAAACCCCTAACAGGATTTTCAAGGATCAAGAAACCAATAACAATGTAAAAGCAGATGTACTTTCAGATCAGAAAATAAGAATGTCTCTTTGCCAGGCTCCCTGTTCCAATTCCCAGTTTTAAACTTTAATACCATGGGTTCAAGAGGGTATTTTCACACAGGCTAAAAAAATGGATCTAGGATAAGAAATCTGATGATAAATGGTAAAGGGCCCCTGATCCAAGGCACTTACTGATTCAACAGCGGTCAAGGTAGGGCACTTAAAGACAGGGTCCAACACTCGGTTTAGCAACGTGATTGTTGACAGAAAAAGCAACACAAATTCACTACAAACCTTTCTGCTTTCAAGATTGTATTGTTAAGAATTGTGCATTATATACCAAAATGTCTCGGTTGCAACTCTAAAATCGTTATTTTCAACTACGTATTAGCATTCAGTGTGCACAAAACATGTTCGGTCTAAACATTTTTGCAATGCAAAATTGCTAGACAAAATCGGTCCCTGTGACACACCCTCTCTTTAAGATGCTATTGCCTTTACCGCAAGCTGAGATACCAGCAGTCAAGTCACCTCCATCCTGAAAAGTGCCAACCCAGAACAATTTAATTGACTCCTGATGGTTGACACTCCTTCAATTTATGCAGAAAACCCGACAGGACAAAATAAACTGCATTCCTAATGTGGTTTTCGGTATCCCAGTAACTCGGTTTCCCCAATTTATAATGGAATTATCGGTTGCCTAAAGAGGATTTCCGAAGCATTTATTTAGGAATGTTGTCCTGTTTCTGGGTTCATGGTGCGGGAATCCAAAATAATTTTAAGGAAACCACAGAGCTTGTTGTAGCAAAACCACACTGCGATATATTTTAAACATTATTACTACATGATCAGAGCCTTAATTAAGGTATGCTTGAATAAGTGTGTCACATTTTTTTCACTTGCTGAACTTTTTTTAGGGGGAGCTTCAGGCTTCCAAACCTCATCAACAATTCTTCACATTTTTTTGTTAGTTGAAAGTGATCGCCACAGAGATATCCTGAGTCCAAATATAAACATGATCTTTTTAACACCGATCATTCTAGATGCATTGGAACTGTTGGTTTTCTCCAGAGAACGATTTTCATCCAGCCATTTTGTGTCGGCAAATACTTCAACTGAACATGTTTTGTGCACACTGAACGCTAGTATTGTGTAGCAAATGATACTTTTGGAGTTGCAACTGATACATTTTGTGTGGCATTTTGCATATGCTATACAAGGGAAATCGTTCACTCTTGATGTCACACACGTTTCTATTCCAAAATACCAAATTAATATACTGCATTCTTGGTTCATAACCGAGGGCATAGCGTTGTAAGCTGAAACGTTTGGAGGTCTCAGTATCATGCCATTTCTGATACAATGGACAATTGATTGGACATTTTCTACAAAAGTCTTCCCATCTTCTAGTAAGCACAGATCATATTCACAAAATGTGGTGTGTGTGAAGACAAGTAGTGCAACTGTGTGTAAAGAAAAGAGATGTAACTGTGTAAAGACAAGCAGTGTAGCTGATTCGTTTTGTCAGGCACAAGGTCTGGATAGGGTTTCAAACTATATGGGGCAAAGGGTTTCACTATGTAGTGGAGTGGGGGAGTGCAAAGACCTCAACCGGGCTGAACTTTCACAGGTCACTCTGTGGCATGTTGCTTTTAACCCATGGAAAGACTTGAGTACACATGTACATCACATTCTCCGCTCAGCCTGTGTCAGCTGTAAAGTGTAAAGTAACACCCAAGATTTGCATGGGCAGGGGTAACGCTACACTCTTTGTAGGTAATGAGCCAGATAAAAATGTGGTCATTGGGATATTCAGAGGCGGGCCTATTATGTTTCATATCAGGAGACTTGTGACTTAAAAGTGCACCATACTTGAGAGGTGCTAACATGCCTTGAACCGTAGACCCCTGGAGGTAGGCCTTCTCTCATCCTGTGCACCTGTACACCTGTACACCAGCATCTTTGTCTTGTTCCCAGCTACAAATTATGAAATCTGATTCTCATATTAAGGAGGACCTGACTAGTTTTCCCTGCCAGCCTCAGTTTGACGACTTTAATTTGAATGAAACAGAAACCTACATGGTTGCACTGTGATATCTGCCTATTCACCTAATGATATCTTACATGAATTTCCCTATGAATTAAAGCAGTTGTGTACACTATGTTTATTTGCATTTACCTTCAGCAACACTTCATTATGTAAAAACTAAAAACACCTGTACATGTGTGCTCTGACATCTCATTGTGAATGAATGGAGTTACAGACCTTGCTCTATACAAACAGACCCTTCCTCCATGTACATGTACAGTACAAACCAACAGTAGTTTCTTACTCATTGATAAGAAATACAGAAGATGTTTAAATACGTTATTGTTTTTTGTGTTGATTCAATGGCGGGTGAAGGGTTCTCGCTACCTTGTGCTCCCCTCTTTACTTCCTTGTCATAGAGGGTTGGCGTAGTGGTATCTTTCCTTCGCCTTCCACCTCTAGGAGGCTGGTTCAAATCCCACTGGGAGCTCGTGTGGATTGGGTTTTCAGAATTTCAATCCCTACCTGATTGTTTGGGTTTTTCCCTGGATAAAATCTCTGGGATTTTCCTCCCACATCTAAAACTGAAACTTCTTCTCTCCATGGGGTTCTTGTTTAGTATGGTGATTGGAGTTCGCTTTTCTGAGAACCCTTGGCTTCACAACCAGAATTAAGAAATGAAATTAGGAAAGGTTTTCAATTAGAGAGATGTGTTAGGACAATACCAAACACAAGGCGTTTTGGTACATTTCAAGGGGCACCAAGGCAATGGCCAGGAGTGCCAGGAGCATGGAGGCAGCTGCCTCTGTTGCCTCCATGAAGTATCAGGCCTGCGTGTCTAATTCTACCTCCATGCTTTACACAATATAACAGTGCAGTACATATGTACATGTATGCTTACTTTAATGCATGCCCTCCTGAGCGTACATATTGAGAATGCAGTAGTCTGGCTTCTGTGGGTCGTGACACCTAGATGTGAAGTGAACTTCAAAGGAGACATGTGTGTGAAAACGTGGGTGTTGTCATAGACAGGTAGTCTACAGTGTCAATAGTTCATGTACAGTATGTAGGGCGGGCAGGCTGTGCCAGGCCAGCCAAGGTGGAACGGAATTTTGCAGGACAGTTTCTCAGGCAGTAATCGAACACTGTTGTTTAGAAACACTTGGAAAAATTCCATGAAGGCAAGATATTGCATAGAAAATTTTTTACCGGCCGATTATGGGCATCTCCATCTCCATTGCTGTGTGACCCTCCATGGATAGACTTTAGAATGGGAAACTGTTTTAATGGTAGCATGGTCTTGTAACCATTTGAAATATTATGGAGGTAGAAATTCAGGCCTCGATCTTAAGAAAAACGGGGGCAGGCTTTTGCTGGCCAAATCAGAGAAATTGTACGAGGGCATGTACATTGTAGGCCAAGTTGGTAGTGACAGTGCAATTTTTCTGCAGGGCATGCTGGCCAACTCGACAGGGCATGAGGCCAATGGCCTCGGTGGCCTCGGTTAAGATCAGGGCCTGGAAATTAAATATTTGTTAAGGTGTGTTTCTTTGGAGTTTATATATTGATATTATAGGTTTCAGATGAACATTTTAATCAACCTTCAACATCCTGATCAGGGTTAGTTCTCCCCAGGATTTTTCAGATCATGGGGGAATTCTGGACCCATATTTTGCAAGGTTTTGCCGAAGCACGCTGAATTGGAACGAGGTCCTCATAATGGTTTTTTTTTTACTTGATGTTTATGTTTGGTTTTGAAAGCTCTGCTGCGCGGTCTGGAGCAATCTTGCTTTTGTTTTATGATTTTTTGTGGATTTAATCTTAAATCTAAATCGGCCCGCAATTTGCATGTATTCTCCTGATACACTAACATTGTGCATGGGGAGAACCCTGCTGCTGAGTATGTCTGAATTCAAACTCATCACCCTGAGTGTAACTTAGATCTGAGAAGTCCAACCATACCATAGAACTGACTTCTCTAAAGCGCCTGTGGATTTCAACCTACTTGAAATTAGTTGTAGAATTTTGACTTGGACTCAGGCGTTTGACTCAAAGGTTGGCTTAGGTTTTAGGTCAAGTACAAAAGTAGATTAAGAACTGTTAAAGTACTCCAACCCCCCCCCCCCCCTTAATTTGATAGTGGCACAGCTGTTGGTTATCAACTCCAAGCCAAATCAGACAGACTTTTCCCCCTCCAAACAAAATAAATAACTTCCAAAATTGGCTGTGCTTGATCGCTAGATCGCCACTTTTCTTTTTAATGACCCACCCACAGGGCATTTTTTTCAAATGACAGGGGGGTCTGTGTTTTTTTTCTTCTTTTTTTAGGGGGTTAGATATCTTAGGAGTGGAATGGATGGAGCCAAGGGGGAGGCCTATTGTTAGTGGCCATAAATACTTAGAAATGGGGTCAGGTGAAGGTCAAAGCCCTCTGATTCTGATCAAATGGATCGGATAATCCTGACTTTTTAAAGTTATTGTGGTGTAGTTTTTTTTTTAAATACTGAAATGGGTATTTTGATTGCTATGTCCAGTCTAGTTTTACATTCAATAAAACAAAATTACAAATAAGTTGTTGTATACCAGGGACCATAAATTACCAAGCGGTAACCCGCAGGAATTGACAAGCTTAAAGTGAAGCAGTTTCTCTTTAAAGTGGCAGACTAATACAATACACTGTAAAATGTAGTCATAATGTCTTGTGTGTGTGTGTGTGTACGGCTGAACTAGGAGTGCATTGTTGTACTTTCTAAAATTGTATTGTCAAATGTTGCAAACTGTCAGTTGAAAACAAGAAGCCCTTGTTCTATGGTGTTTTAAGTTTACTTTTCTTTTCCCTGGTCTTTTTGACTGGTAACTTATGATTAAATGAGTACAATATTTGAGAAAAAAAATCAAACTTTCAAGCTTTTCATACCTGTACTTGTATTCAAGTAATGGGACATTAACCCAACACCACCCAACCCGTTAAAATCCAAGTGCATGTTTTTTTTTAATTTGTTGGATTGAGGACTGCACGAGTCCACTGAACTACATGTACTTCACATGGGATCAGGCTTACTACCCTAATTAAGAGTCCAACAGTTTGAGTGTAGAATTACCATATAATGGTGTTGGATTTTGTGAGGAAGGATCAAAGTTGGAGTGAGGTGGGATCAAAGTAAATCGCTCAAGAGAGTTAGGATTAATTTGTTATCTGTTGGTGTTTTTTCGGCAAAAATAGTTGGGTTTTATTAAAAGTGCTGCTCTCAAACTATTGCATTAATTAATGGGAGACTTTTGAGAAGCTGGTGGGAGCAGATGTAACGGTCGTTTTTGATAGTACTGAGCATGCGTGCACATGCTCGGTATTGCGTGCATAGTTCTGAGCACGCACACTACTGGTGAGAACTGCGAAAATGGACCGTCCAAAAGTCTCCCAATTGTGATGATTTATTTCAATTTGTTGCAGAATTTCATATCAGACTCCACTCTGCGCACTAACCCTGTGTACAAATATACAATGAGTTTATAGTCTATAAACTTGGACATGATTTCATAGAGCTGCTTGAGCAGCAAGTATTGCTTAACAGTTTTCTGCTGAGTAAAAATGAGCAGGATACCAGTCACAGATGGTACATGTGATATGTTGATATGGCTGGTAACCTTACTCTGGTAAGCATATTTTTGTTGCGCTAAGCTACTCTCTCTGCTTTTTAAGCAGCTCTGTGAAATTGCGTCATGGTTTTCAAACTTAGATCTAACTCTAGTAGTTTTTTAATGTTGAAATATTTGTTTTTCTTGCAGAATTCTATACAGAACCAACCTTGTGCTATGGCCCTGTATAAATATGAAGCACAAGAGCATGGGTGAGTTTTAAAGCTAATGTCAGTTCGGTCAATGCAACAAGGTCGGATGTCACTTTTTTCTTGAAATTGAGTTAAAATTTCCAAAACATACTTTTTTTATATGAATAAATGATAAAAGTTAGTATTTTATCCGAAATGTAATTAAAGTTAGTTCACAATAAATGACATCATAATTTGTTAATGTGGTCCGAGCAACAAGGTCTTGTCTTACACATACGTCATTCTACATCGACTGCACGTGGTAGAGATTTGTGCAACAAAGTCGTATCTTCAAGATACAACCTTTTGACCAATTTAAACGCGCATATCTGTCTTTGCAAAAAGGTTGTAACAACAATTACCATGGTGAACAAGGCATAAAACTCGTTTTATATTACTAAGTGTATATATCACTCAAAGTTAGTTTCAATTTCTTTATCATTCTTAGGTAAGTGGACTTGTCTCAAACAACCAGTGATTGTTTAAAACCTCCCAAAACCTTAAAAAGCGATTTATGCAAAGCGAATGAAATCCAAGGTACACCCGTGTTGCACTTCCGGGACAATTTTCAAGCTTGACGATTTTACAGTATTTTGAATGGGTTGGAAGGGATTGTACAAATGCACCAATTAATATCCGGTATAGAACTTTTCAGACGTTCAGCTGATTTCCTCATTTTTGGATTCTCAGCTGTGCCATTGCAATTTGAAAAAACACATTTACAAACAGTTGCTATGTCTGGAACATTACTCTACTTTTGACAAACTGCAGTTGTATGTTTGCAATGTAAATACATGTATCAGATGTCATGACATTTTTGCAGAGCAAAACATTTCTCATTGTTCAGCAAAATTTGTTTTCCAAACGGTTCAGTGAAATATGACTATGAGCCTCATTAAAAGTCTTTGTGCGAAACCCATCATCTGTAATTGAGTCGGCTTAAAAAACAAAATGATTACCCACATGATTCTTTTAAAAATTTGAACAGACTGGAACAAACAAAATTGAAAAAGGAAAAAAAGAACATTCATTAAAAAAAACTTTGATACTATATATTTGTTTTTATCAGGACCTTGTATTGGCAATGTTTTACTGCTATTAGGAAATAAAGAAATGTATTAATCATTTTTAAAAATGATGCATGATTATGTATCTTCCTTTCAAAGACTAATACATCTAAATCTATTTTTTATTTTGTTAACCACCTCTTGTTATTGGCAGTTTACCACTTTTGTGTGGTGAAAATGAAACAGAGAAAAGCTTTAGGCTTGTTACCAAGAGTTATGCACCAATGTTCAGAAGAATATTTTGCTCAAGTCATTTACAGATATACTATGATGTTATTCATTGCCAGGGACCTGTCTTTCAACAAGTCGGACATCATCCTACTACACAAGAGGATTGATGATAACTGGTACCAAGGGGTAGTCATGGGTAACACAGAGCAGATTGGTTTCTTCCCAGCAAGCTACGTACAGGTGCTAACCCCTCTACCTCCTGACCCACCTCAGTGCAAGGCCCTCTTTGACTTTGAGGTTAACGAGCGGGAAGAGAAGGACTGCCTCACGTTTACCAAGGTGATCATCACAAACCCTTAGCCCTCTTAAATCAATATTTATTGGTATTATATTTATTATTATCATTATATCTTTCTGGTAGCGAAACCAAGGAGCCTTCAAAAGTGCCTTGCACTTTAACCCGTAGGCCTGATGATGCCTACATGTATGTAGAGATGTTGAAGAAATATCAGTTTTAGATACGGGAGGAAAACCCCAACTGGGTCAAACCCATGCATTAAGGTAAAGACCGAAAATCCATTCCACATATCCGTTGTTTGAACTCAGTGATGGTGGCAGGGGGTCTCGTCGCCGTTCTTATGTTTTGTTTATTGGCCGTTCATCTTGTGTGTTTGATCTATAATTTGCACATATATGTATCAGCTTGATTGTCTGTTACTTTATATGTTTTTTCTCCCTCGTGGCTTCTGCTTGTTCACACATACTCATATGGGAGAGAAAGAGGTCACACCAATTACTATGATAACAGTTCATTGGCTCTATGGAAATGCATCCCAGCTGGTCTCGATTCAGCCGCAGCCCCTCTCCACTCTTTCCCAACGCAGCCCACTCACATCTTCCTGTCAGTGTCAGACACAAGTTTACCGATGATTCCCGTCCTCATGATGCGTATGGCCTTGTCATCCGGACGCCATCTGGCTCACATGAAAGACAAAAATGGGAATCAGCGGGGTTGACTGGCGCCCATGACGGGAGAGCAGGGCCTTTCTCTTTTCAGTCCGTCATGCTTGGCCTGCTTTGGTCAGGAACATCCAACCACATTTTTGCGATCATGTACAAAACGGACTGACAGAAACAGAAGCTATTCTAATGAATAAAATGATTGTAGAATTTTGAAAATGCGCTGCACTCCAGCACTCTAAATATCTTGATGTTATCAAGATATCACATCGTTAGAACTGCATGAATTTCATGAAGCTTGTGAGCACAAATACTTAGTAAGCACAGAAAAATCATACTTAGTAGAAACAGGTTACCAGCCAAAATGCCATAAAGTTACATTAATGCAACTGGTTCACCACTCATTTTTGCTTAGCAAAGAAAGTTGCTAAGCAGTATTTTCTGCTTAATAGCTTTGTGACATTGGGTATTGATACTTCATTCTTGTTAAGAGCAAGGCAGTTTTTCCTGAATATTAAAGGGCACCTTTTTTAGGGAAATTTAAAAATCTACTGGAAAATTACACCAGGGATGCCCCGTGTTATTGAACCAGGGGCATGAAGGCAATTGCCTCCGTGGCCTCCGTGAAGTGTCCAGCCTGGAATCTATCAAATAAAACAAGAATCAAGGTTGTCCGTTCATTCCTTATTAAAACTAGTGCCAATAAAAACACACAAATATGAAAATTGATATCAACACAGTATTGTATAAATGGATGGTAAAACATCTAGTTTTTGGAAATGCGTTTGTTCAAACTGTCCTGCTTGTGTTAAGGAATATCTTGATCATAAATCTAACCTGTGAAAAGATTCATCGTAGGACCTCACAGGAGAGAAAGTATTGGAGTGAAACAGTTGTACATCTTCTGTTTTTGTACACAAAGTTGTTTAATGCGTACAGCTTCTCAGGCCTGTAAAGAATTTGTAATAAAATAACACAATTTTAGGCCTTGAACTTCGATCTTAAAAGGGCAAAGCAATTTTCCTCTGGTAAAGGGCACTTTTATGTGGAAAATGTAAATTTGTATTGGAACTTTGCAAAGGGGCACCACAGCAAAAGCACTGGGCACCACGGCAATTGCTGTGGGTGCCGTGGGTTAATTCGAGGCCTGCAATTTCTTCTTCTGAAAGTACACACAATTGGACATTTTTCCCCCTTTAAAATGAGTTTCACTGACTGAGAGTCTCCATATTGTAAACTTAAACATAGAAACATGAACCTACATGTTTACACAAATTTATAATCCTTGCACTGAAATTCAGTGGGCTTCAAAATCTGAAGTCTTTGCGCTCATCAGGTTTTTTGTTGAGTTAATTACAAGTCAATATTTCACGGTCTGTCAGATCTTGTCACACTTGTTTACAATTTGAGTGTCCTTTAGGGACTTAAGCTCGTAATGTGATTACCATCGGTAATGCAGTAATGTAGCTTTCAACTGCGCCAACAATGTAGGTCTTTGCACGCTATGTACACTTCAATCATGGACCCTCGAGGTAGAGGCAGCGTACCGTTTTGTGGTTACATTTATCGCTCGTAATGTGTGTTCCGTGTGAGTGGATCGGGAACATTTTATGGAAAATTTTATGAGCTGAAATAATCGAATTTTCTTTGTGACCGACAACAGAATACCGCACAGTCTGTTTTATATATCGTCGTGTCAGTGCAAAAATGTTGTATCTCCTAAAAATAGCACTTCCGTTACAAGCGAGTTTGAAAGTGTCAACACGTTGTGCCTCGCTTGAAATAACCCAGATGTACACACAAAAACCAATAGGCGTTGAGTTACGATGTTTTTGCGTGGAGCATTTTTGGGAGATACGACGTTGTTTTGCACAATTAAGATACAATGTTTTTGCACCGACGCGACAACATGTAACCTTTGTAAAGCATTTCCATTCATAAAAAAATGGAGATGCTTGTGAACTGTGTACATGTACATGTATTTTGACATGTATTGTACAAGCCGGATTGCCTCAATGCCAATACCAAACTTAGTTCCCTTGTAGAGGTGCCCTTCTTCTAAGGAGACACTGCCTTACTATTACAAGAACAAACTATTAGGCCTGATTGTAAAGTATGCACAATGAAGACATGTCGGTTTTCTCACGGTGAGACCTTCTTGTTTTTCAACTTAACCTTCCTATACACTGATACCACAGTAAGCAAATTTGTGTGCTTACTACAGCGTGAAAACATGCGTGAAAAAAAGTAAAAGCATATTTCATAAGCGATTGGGAAGATTTGATAGCGCGTATGTGCATCCACAATGGATTTGCATTGTTGGGTCACTCATCTGCTTACAAGAACTGCCCGTAAGCTAGTGTGCTGTTTGTTTTGCTTACGGTTAGCAGTGTTGAAATAGAAACTGTGCTAAGGGGTGCTCGGTAAGCATAAAGCATCTGCTTACAGGCTTGATGAATTTGGACCCTGGGCCCAGTTTCATAAAAGCTGTTAAGCAGAAAATGATGCTTAGTATATTTTGCTTCTAAGCAAAAATTAGCAGGGAACCAGTCACAAACAATATACATTACATTGTATTTGGGCTGGTAACCCAGTTCTGCTAAGCAAAATTTGTCTGTGCTATGCTACTACCTGTGCTTAACAGCTTGATGAAATTGGGCCCTGGTGACTTGGGTCAATAGCAGAAACCTTTAGGTTGGTTTCACCACGCTCCGGTGCCATCATACAATGGGAATAATATTAATTATCTTCCTTCGGCAGTGAACCCGTTATGGCAACTCATTACACATGGCTCTGTATGAACTATTGAACTTAAATAACAGTCACGGTTATTTCTCTTTGATTCTTTTTTCGTTACCAAAGGATGAGGTTCTGAATGTGATAAGGCGTGTCGATGAGAACTGGGTGGAAGGCAAGAAAGGAGACAAGATTGGCATCTTCCCTCTCTCCTTCGTAGAGGTAAATTAAAACCCTCCTGCTATCAGTGTTTTGTTTTAGACAACCAAGCCATACCACACTATGCCACAACAGTGGCCTTTTTGAGGCACACACATGCTGATGTAGAGAGAAGAGCCATTGCCCAACGTGCTTCAATGAGAGTGGTAAACTGGAGAAGCCATAGGCTGTGCTCAGTTGCAATGGAATTTGGGCCAAAGTTGGAAGAGATAAGGTTCTCAACCTCGGTCAGTTTTCTGCAGTGGCAATCTTTGGCACTGATAGATCACACATACAAATACAGTGACAGGAAAAGAGTGCATGGGTTACTTGACCATTATGTGCATTGGATATTATAGGAGATTTTGAGGTGTCTCGGAGTATGCACCTAGAGGAGAGCTAATCATCATGAGGGGGAAAAAAAACATTTGTCTAAGATTCTCATTGGAGACATGGTGCACATGGATACAGACACAGACAGTGTGGGAATAATTCAGCACTTTAAACAAGCATTCAACTTTCAGCTGATCAGCTGATTTCCTCAGTTTGGGTTTCTCACCTGTGCTAGTGAAAATTGAACAGCACAAGGTTTGGCTGAGCCAGACACTTTCCTTTCCTTGCATGCACGTTTTATGAACAATGTCCCAATTATGTTTGTATTGTAACAAGCAGAAAACCAGACTGTACAGATTTGACTACCAGTTAAAAAAAAAATCATAACCTTATCTTTACACAAATTTTATATTCAGTTTTTTGGGTTGTTATCATTATGTTCACTCAAGGCCACAAGGATTGCATGCAGTTTTGTATTTTCCTTTCATTGTTGAATCTTTTGTTCCGGTTCGCTGCACGCCTCCTCGTCAATGTCTTGTAAATAGCAGTTTGTTTTGATGGTCCATTTAATTCGAAAAGGCAAGCATAAATCAATCGTAGTGTACACATCCGAACAATCAAAGAACGGACAAGTTTATTATCGGGTTTTGTCTGGCGACGATAAAATGTTTGGATAATAGCTGCATTGTTACCGAGTGGTAACACCTGTATGTCTTGCTCGACGTTCTTTTTCATGGCATGGAACCAGTAGTTTGTAAATTGTCGAGGGGGGGGGGGTTCAAGTCCAATAAAAGGCCCACTTATGGTCCATACCTTCCACACCATGTTATCTTAAATTACGTAATCCTCCCAAGGGACTCATAATATTTAAATTCTTGTGAGAATTCTCCTCACAGATGCCAAACATTAAAATAAAAGCACTAAAATAAATGATAATTGCATCTCAGAGGGTTCAACTTTCTGAATGTCCCTTGCGTAACTGCGTGAATTCTTGGATGTGCACCCTCATCAAAATTGATTTCAAATATGTGATATTCCAAAATGGGTGCACGCCATTGGTGTGATCTTCTCCCTGAACAGTGGTCCGCTCACCAAATGCTAGTTGAGAAACCAAGGACCAGTCAAAATTTCTGTCCAAGCGGTCATGCTGGCTTGCTCATGGCTTCCTGAAACCACATGTAAACCACTCACTGCCTGTATAGATTATTTTAACAATAGTGTTCACAATAATGGTAAGATTGAACAGAATAAATGTTCACACATTTGCACATAACTTACATGGTATAAAGATGGTCATGGTGGAAAACTTTTCCCTTGAAATATTTTTGCCTGAAATGCTATAGTTTTAAAGAAAACGAGTAGAACAATTAGTTTTGATCTCGCGAGACCAAAACTCGATGTTTTAAAAACGGTGGAAACGTCTAGGTTTTCCCCCCACTATTTTCTTGTGACTCTAATGACTGATTGAACACTGTTTTGACATTTCATTTTGGGTCACATAAAGTGCGGATACCGGTCTTTGCCAATAATGTTGTACAAGTGGTCTTAATTGGCTTTAAATTCAAGTCCCATGAGGTTGACAATGTTGTAAGCAATCCTTAAGATATGGATCATTGAAAAAGCTGGCAGACAGCTGAAGCAACAAGCTTACTGGTCTGGCTGGCTGGTTACTGAGAAAGTTAAGGGCAAAACCCAGGTATATGTACACTTTTGTACACCAATCCACCTGACAATAGTCTTGGTTTTGCCATTTTGGAAGTCAGTGTCCCTGTGTGTTTTACAGTGTAGAGCGCATTTTAGGCGACGCAGCGTTTACTCGTATACCTATGGACGACGTTTGCATGTATACCTAATACTGACTTCCAAAATGGTGAGCGTGGCACAGTCGCCGCGTGTGACGTGCATGCAAGAGGTCAATATGTACATTGTAAATGTGCATCTAGAAACATGCACATAAGTTTTATGAGGAAAAAACCCACAAACAAACAAACAAACCCAAAACCCCAGGAAATTTAAGGAAGTAAGTCTCCACGCAAAGTGCAATTTTTTATTACACTCCTCAGTGATTATGTGAATGCACAAAGCCCCGTTTTTGCAATCAGTGAAGCTCTTGTGGAATCAACCCCAAAAAGTGTAAAATAGTCCCCTTCAAAACATGGCACACACAACAAAGGATGGTTCTGTTAGCCAATCATTTCCACTTGATTGATTGCATCTGCTGTTCAATATTTCTCTTTTTGGATGTGGTTTACCTTCAGACCCCAACGAACGTGACTTTTGCCCAGCCTGAGTGTTATTGAGATTGTAAACATTGGATGATGTAAAAAAGGCGTGTTCCTGAACATGGACGTGAGCCTAGACAAAGGAACCCTCTTGGGCCTTGATATAGATCAAGAAGGCCCCCCCCCCCCCCTCCACAAAAATACAAATAAAAAATGATACAACAAAGTCATTGTTAAGGTACACGGTCACTGGCTGTGAAGACCACATGACAATTTTTTACTTACATGTAAAAAAGCCTTTGATTTTCTGAATGCTGGTTTAAATGCATTTGAAAGCATTTGATTTTACATAGACACCATGTGTACTCAACATGAACATAGATAAGGGAAGGAAGAATGATACAGCAAGCCCCTGTTAATGGTTGACTGTCACACTCAGAAGTTGTGTAGATCAATAGATAGGGGGGGGTGTTAAAAAGAAATGTTTATTTTATTTGTTTACAATTTTAAGGAAATGTTTAACTACACTCTACATGTACATGTAACTCTACATGTACATGTACATGTGTGCATTATATGTTACAACTCATGAATTGACCCAATTCACCTGACGTCATCATCACAATAATCTTGGTTGCGCCATTTTGGTGGTCAATGTCACTGAGTTATTCAGTGAAGAGCGCATTTTAGGAGACCTGGCGTTTACACGTAAACCAATTGACCACCAAAATGGGGAGCGTGGCACAGTCGGCGCGTGTGACGTGCGTGCAAGGGGTCAATATGTGCCTATGTATTTGTTAACGTTAAGTATACAATGTTACTGAGTTTGATGCTTTTTTGGTTTTTTTTGTTTTTTGTTTTTTGAGTTGCACAATACTTCATTGTGCAACTGACATATGTGAAAGAATGGTCACATTCTTTCAACTAAACAAATTCAACCTTTATTGCTGATAAACATTGACAGTGAATTGCTTTACTTTATTTTAAATCCATTTTACAACCAGGATGCTGTTAAACATTTTAGGGTTGCATTTAGATATATACAATATTTGGCTTTTGACGAGTCAGAAGTGAGGAGTCTAGTTTGCTGGAGGTTTAGAGCATTTAAATTATTTTCAACATGCTTTTTTTCTTCTTCTTCCCCCATCAGCTGAATGGTACAGCCAAGACTCTGGTGGATGCTCATGCAGGCATTGACAGAAGCTCCGGACCATCCCATCAGTCCCAGGGGAGTGGGGATGCGAGCAGCAGTAGCCCTGACCAAGCAGGTTCCTCCTGTCCAGAGGGTAGTAGGTAAGTGTTATTCAGGCAGCAAACCACATTGATGTGACTATCCTTGGGAAATGGGGCGAGTGATTAATCAAATTCTAAAACCCCTGATAGGAATCAGATGTGTCATATGATTCACATTTGATGTTTTTTTTTATAAATATGTTTGTTCAAAGGTGACTCACTGTTTTAGGATTTGCAGGGAATATCAATGAGGCCATTGCCTTCTGAAGCCTTGGTCGTGGCCTTTGTCCCCATTCAATACAACTTTAAAACGTGCCGGCATTTTTATACTCAAAATATGTAATGATTCTCTGTTTTGATGTGGTTATTTTCGGAATTAGAATTGTATAGCTTCATTTATCAAGAATAGATAACTGGGAGTTCCTTTTTGTCAATTTTGGGGTTATGTCGAAACCAAGAGTATTGAACATAACACTTCCTTGTTTATTCAGGAGATTTAAATACTTTGTCAGATTAGGGAGACCGCCAACATACATGTAGGACTAGATAGCTCAGTTGGTAGAGCACCGGCACGTAAATCTAGAGGTCGCAGGTTCAAATTCTGTTCTAGTGAATTTTTCTTTGTTTAAATTGATTTAAATACCTCGGACGGAAGAGTTTCTCAGTTAAAATTGTGTCCATGTGTACAGTCTCAAATCGAAATAAACCAAAGTCAGCCCTGTATACTCAGTACTTTCCCAAGTCCTGGGGCAAAGTAAGTTTTTTTCTAATGGCAATGTACCAGTAACAGTTTTATGGAACTGCTTAGCAGTAAATATAGCTTAGCAATTTTGTCTGGTAAAGCAAAATTTGATTTTGTTTAGGAACCATATTTGACTCGAAATTGTTGGTTTAAAGTAACCTCTTTCTCTAGTTACCTCATTTTTTGTCAGAATGTTACAAATGCTGATTGTCGCTTTCACGTAAAAAATTTCGATATGATGTTTATATTTCAGTAAAAACAAAGCCAAGAGGCATTCTTTCACGTCCCTACTTGGCCTGAGCGCCTCGGCCCAGAACAAGAACAAAGATGCCCCACCCACAACCAGCACCACCACCGCTAGCACCAGTAACAGCAGCAGCAGCAATAACAACAGCAATAGGCATTCCATGGAGATCAGCTCCCCTGTCCTGCTGCGCTCCAGCAATCCAACAGCAGCGAATCTCATCGATGGTAAAGCGCCGTCGTCGTCCCAAGCTGCAGCTGGTACTGCAGCAGTTTCGACAAGCGGAGCTGTAGCATCCACTGCATCAACCACGACAGCGTCGGCCGGTGCAGCGGGTGTCAATTACAGGAAGAAACCAGCGCCTTTGACTGGTATTACGCAGGTACGTGCTGCGGACACTTTGTTCCGACTAGTTATCTACAATGTTAGGAGTGATCAGAATAGCCCTGATATTGGCTATGGCCCTTTTCCCCATTGTTTAAAAAAATTATGTTTAACCATAGTTGCTTCTCTGCATCCAGTAAAACAAATAGATAACCATGAAGAAGAATTGGCTGTTTATGTTTGAGGAGCCATTGACAGCATGAAGGAGTCTTTATTCGTCAACTTGTTAAATAAATTTGGAGCCTTTTAAACAAACAAAAGTGGTGATCCAAAATATGTTCCTATTCGCTCCCGATTGTTGTGATTAGTTCAAAAGTATTGAGCTAACGATTTCTGCCAGAGTGAGGCAACATTGAATGGTTGATACTTCTGTGTTAAGATTGCACTGCACAGTCTGATTTCACAATGTTAAATGAGCAGTCAATGAAAGTTTAAAATCAGTCTTGAATCATATGAAATACAGAACAAAATGTAGAACAGCGTTTATCATCATAACCACACCACCTTTTTCAACCACCGTTTTCTCTGTTCTATCTTGAAAATGTTCAATCCTCTATTTTTCTCCTTTATCAGAATCCAGCAATCACATCGCGGGGGCCTAACTCCCCCAGCCTAGCAGCATCACCAACGGTCACCCAGGCCGGCAATGTGGAATTCAGATTTGGTGGTGAAGCGCCAGCTTCTCCCAAACCCAAAGTAGAAGTGTAAGTTCACAAATCCTCCGAGGCAATCTTTGAAATCCTAAAAGAGATGGTTGACTAGTTTGTGAGTAACAACCTTGTAGTAGCATACCTGCCAACCATTCCGATTTAATTGGAAACGTTCCAATTTTTAAGTTTGAAAACCCTAAAAAATAATTGTGACAATCAGATTTCTGAAAAAGGATGGGGAAGGGGAAAAGGTTCAGTTCTTACCATGAGAGATAAATAACTCCTTAGCCCTACGAAGCCCTGTTTAATTACGTGTAATGCCATGCATTTCAAGCTAGAAATTACTACTTTTTTGTTATAAATTAAAAAAAAAAATCATAGAAACAATGACTGCAAACAAGGCTTACACAAGTTCAAAGCTGACTTCCCTACTCTTTATTTTGGTGATGACTTGAAACTTTCACAAGGGTCGTTTTAAGGTCAGGTGGTGTGTTGTAACCAATACAAAGTCATTGTGAATAGGGCTGATTTAATAGACAGCCCGAAAAATGGGCCAATTTAATCAGCCCGGGACATTGCTGGGGTTCAGTAACACTTGGTAAGTTCCAGTGCTAAGGCTAAATCAATCACATGAACCGTCTCTGCCCCTCATAGGTAGCCATTTATCTTTGGGTGAAGAGAGGCGATGGTAGTACTAAGTGTCTTGCTCAAGGACACAAGTGTCATGACCGGGATTCGAACCCACACCCTGATGACTCAGCCACCAGAACTTGAGTGCGGTGCACTGGACCGCTCGGCCGTGACACATCTGCTACATCTGATTCACTGATACATATCCAATGTGTTTCTCTAGTGCCCTCTGCTAGTGCATTGTTCTTCTGAAAAAAAACACAATAATCTGTACCATTTTCTGTTATCTTGTTAGCAGGTTTTTTTACGTAAATGAAACCACCCAAAAGTGTTTCCACATGTGAATAGACATGCAGGCTTATACTGAAAATAATTTCAATTGATTAGATGTATACATTTTATAATTACTCTCATATTTCAATAAAAAAAATCAATGGAAAGGTTAGTAAATTTTCCTGTCAATTTTTGATTGGGGAGAAACAAAATGAAATGAATCAACTCAAATTATTTTCAGTATAAGCCTGCATGTCCATTCACTTCTTGAAACTCTTTTTGTGTGGTGGCATGTACTGTAAACAAATTGCAACCATTGAGACAAACTGTTAACATGCTGGTAGAAAGTGTTTTTTCTTGTTTTCTCTGTATAACCATTAATATACAATACATTATGGAACTATATCAATATGTGAAGAGATTTTGGCTGAAATATTCTTCATACTCTGCTCTATGTGATATCTCTCAGTTTTGTGGCCATGTACTCCTACAAGCCCACCAAGGGAGATGAGCTTGAACTCAGGAAGGGGGACTTCTACACGGTAACAGAGAGGTGCAAGGATGGCTGGTTCAAAGGGATGTCTGTCAAGACGGGAGACCTAGGGGTGTTCCCTGGGAACTACATGCAGTCATACAGGTAAGGGAACGTTAAAGAACCCTGTCACTACAGACTTGTGACTTGTGACGCTTACCCCAAAAGCCACAATTTTTGGGGTGAACAAAGAAAAATTGAGTGGAGCAGGATCTGAGCGTGCGACCACCAGCTATATATACTGACAGTCTATTAGCTGAGCTTTTCAGCCCTAATGTTGGGGGTCTCCCTATTTTGTCAATATCTTTGTTTTGGGGGGTGCCAGTCAGAAGCCATTCAACCGGTTGCTGCCATGTAGCCAGGGATCACACCCTATTTATATATGATACAACCATAGAGCTAGCTCTATAGATATAACCTGGGAAGTGGCAGCAGGGGGATCTACCCTACGGGTGATGCGACTTTAAAAAAAAAAAAAAAAAATGAAGGAAAAAAGAAAGAAAAAAAGAGCTTAGTGTACACAGCTCGATGGCAAAAAAAGGAAAAGAATATCTTACCTTTTTTGAAGATGACGGTGTACAATTAATATCTGGTTTTGGAAAGTCTCAACGTTCATGTTTGAAAAGGTTTGAATCCATGTGGAAGTCACAGTTTGAAATTTAAAAGTTTCTTTATAACCAATAATCTTGCCTACCAGGAAATACCCTGGAATGCAGAAGGTCACACCTTTTGTTGACAGTATGACATGGCCAATGATGTCGAGCGTTCCATTTAGATATTGACAATTCTCAACAGAAACGAGAACTGTTCCTGTCCCTGGAATGCATGGTTCTCTGAAGAACACTCCATGTCGAAAATTGAATCTCTTCTTTACAGTAAATTTTTTTAATTTTTAACTTAATTTTTGCATAGGCATGAAAGATCCTCGAGGAAAACTCCAGCCACAGTGAACAGTACATCTGATGGTCGTACTAGCAACACATCTTCGGATTCCCCACGGCAATCTACATCTGCCCCTACCTCATCAAGCAGTCAGGGCATAAGACCACGGTTGCCTAGTGATGCTGCATCCCGTGCAAACTCCCACAGGGCACCTAGCGAGGCCCCGGCCAGCCCGTCGCCCCTGCAGGCGATGAGACCTCGAGTGCTCAGTGACGCTGCCTCCCGCATGGCATCTCAGCGAGTAGCAGCAGATACCTTGGCAGCCAGCTCAACGCCAGTGAGTCTGAGCTCGGCGACAACTCAAACATCCAGTTCCAGGACTTGTGCAAATGTGTCCCGAGCTACGGGGCAATCTGCCCAACCCAAGTCGCCGTCCCCAATCCAGACGGACAGGAGAACTGTTTCACAAATTCCAGATGGACAGAAAACTGTCGCGCAGTTGCAAAGTGAGAGGGCGGCGCAACAGTTGCAGTTCCGGCCGCCCCCACCAAACCAACCAGTACGCCCGGGTCTTTCTGCGATGGGGCAGATCAGACCTGCCGGACACTGTGAGAGGAATGCCAGGGGAAGCCCTCCTACTGTGGGGACACAAACTGCTGCTGTGACAGCAAGGACAAACTCTGGACAGTCCCAGACCCAGAGTAGACATACGCAGGGACCAAGTGCACCCATTAGTGTGAGACAACGAGTGCCTGTTGGACAAGTAGTTGCAGGTTCTCCACCCACTCACAATGGTGTAGTGCAGCGAGTGCGAAGCCCAAGCTCACCCCAGCAGGTGCTGCAGGATGGTGCTTCTGCAAGCGATGGGGGAAGCGTTGTGAAACCCAGAGGATCTCCTATCATGGGGCAAGGGTCTCCAAGGGGGGCAGCGACGCCCAGTGCAACCCCGCCACTGTCCACGCCTCCTCAGGTAGAGCACCACTTGAGTGCCAAAGCAAAACGATTTTCTGCCACAGAGGCTCGGTTGCAGCAAGTGCCGAAGCCCCGACGGCACAGCGAGAGTGACAACGACCCAGTGCGATCACGCAGGACACTGCTTGCCAAAACAAACTCCCACCAGCACCCGCCTCAATGCAACCCTCAAATGCACCCTGTTGCTGCTGGCTCTGCTACCCAGCAGCAGCAGCAGCAGCAATCAGGCAAATCTCTCTCCACCACACCACAACCACACCCGAACAGCAAGCAAAGCATACCGTCTTCCTCAGGCCATACTGCTCAACAACAGACCAAACCAAATAGTCCTAGTGTGCACAGGGTATTTGACCTTTCACCTTTTTCAACCCCGCCTAATTCCACTGCTCCTGATTGTAGTGCACCCTCGCTTGGCAATCCTGGTAAAATTGACAAGGTAAGGGGGCTTGCAGCTTGTGCTGAAAGGCATGGTACAGCACTGGTTTTTGAGAAGTTGATTCCATCCCTTCAGCTTCCAAATCTATTTATATATAGAGAGAGAAAAACTAAACTCAGAAAGTAAAAAAAAAAAAGGGGGAAGCGTTTCATAAGTCAGGCATATGCCCCTAGGCATACCCCTGTAATCCAGTGGACTGCGGAACTACGGGAACAATCCTACACAACTGCATTTGCGCGTTGGTATTTTGACTGTTCCAACGGATCGGTCCAAGTACGCCTGCTGGAATACTTAACCAATCCAATTAGAACGTTCCTACCGTTCGGGACTATTGAGACCTTCCCCCAAGTATTTTTGTTTCTGAGAAGACAATAATTGTCATTTTAGAAAGAGTTTCCCTCTGACAAGTTTTGATGTTTTCATTGAACACTACCTCAAAGATAAAAGTTCTTTGAGCAGGAACATTTGTAATTATACAACATTAGTGTGGAACATTTATTTCATATTTTGAAATAACCTCTGAACCATCGCTGTACTGTACCTATAAATTGCTTCATTAGATCTTTCTTTTTGCAAATTCATTTACGTATTTTATCGTTTACAGAAAAAGCACCCTTTGATATGTAAGACCTTTCAGTGCAGAAAGGTTTTCACCTCATGGCCACGGCATTGTGTTTTAATTTTTGACCTTCCTACTCAGCAGGGAAGAGTAATGCTTGTATGTTGTAAGCTGTAGTCTTATGTGTACATGTGATGATTATTTTTTAAGTTATAAATCCTGGCTGATTGCATCAATGCTTTTTTCTTTAGTATTTGGTACTAGTTGTTGCATCTGAGAAAGGCGCTTTTTTCATATACTTTTTTCATTTTTTACTATTCATTTTAGGTGAACAGTTTTCCTGCATGAAACCTGCTTGTTTTTTTTTGTTTTGGAGGAGCTGATTTTAAATCATTTTTCTCAGTGTCAAATTGCATCCTAGTCCAGACCTGATACTTCACGGAGGGCAGCAGAGGCAGTTTTTCCTGCATGCCCCTGGTCATTGCCTTGGTGCCCCCTTCAAACGTGCCTCATTGAGGTGCCCTTTACTAAGGAAATAATGCCTCGCCCTTGCAGGAGCCGAAGTATCGGGCATTCTAGTCGGGTTCCCTGTGCACACAGTGATTGCATTACATGTACACATGCAGCTCTAACGCTTATTTCTAATAAGGATACCAGACTCGTTTTCCCCCCAGTCACAGTTTTTTAATCAAATTTTTGTGGCAAAAACAAAACAAAACAGATGGTTGCACTACAGGTCCAATTTATACAGGCTGATGAGCTATATAGATAGGTTAATAAGTTTTTCCTTTAATTAAAAATGTATGGTATTTCAGCAGGTAAATTCAGGTCTGTGATTTGTCATGATTTTGTCTGGATTCTTGATATTTCACTGATCTCCCTTCACCTTCAGGGCCCTATTTCATAGAGTTGCTTAAGCAAAAAATGTTAGCTAAGCACAACAAAGTTAGGCTTACCAGCAAAAATTGCATTTTACATGTACCATCTGTGCCTGGTATCCTGCTAATTTTTTGTTTAGCAGAAAATTGTTAGGCAGCTCTATGAAATTCGGCCCAGATATTCTTGTGAGATGTTTAGCTACCATCACAGGGAAGATGCAGAGAGTCTGTAAACCTGTAAAATGTAACATCCAGTATAGTCAGGGAGCTCCATATCTTCAGACCAAGTAGATACTGCTCAGCATTTTTCAGGATTTTTCACTGTCATACAATCATATCCCTGTGTAACTGGTAGAAGTTTGTTCTTATACAGCTCTATAAAATTAGCCCCTGAAATCCTCTCCCCTTCTTACCACAGAAGGAGAAAAAGGACCGCAAAGTCTCAAAGAAGCGTCCTCAAGGGAGTCCTGAAGACGGCGCCCCCATCCCCCTCACAAGAGGCAGCTCCCTCCCTGCTGACGGACAAGAAGCAGTGCCTGCTGAGCCAGGTCGGTACTGCCCCAGCCCAGGCCTGACCGCACCTGTTGCCCAACCCCAGGGTGAGGGTAGTGGGGAGGAGACCCCTCCTGTAGCGGTGGCTGCTGGGGTTAGTGATGGTGCTAGCGGGGTGGCAGAGAGGAGGGACAAGCCACCTAAGACAACTCCTCCACTTGTCAGAGAAAGGTAAAGCATCAAATCAATACATGTTTTAATCATCTAATTCCCCCATCGTTGAGCGAGATAGGTTGACTGTGTTTCAGCCAACCAGAGTACAGAACCAGCAAGAGGTGTGTTATAATAATAATTGTTACCAAAGTCTTATACGGCGCACGCATCTACCAACAAGTAGGTACTCAAGGCACTTATAATATTATTTTTAGGGCAGGGATTTTAGTTTTTTTTTAATTACGAGAGCCATTTATTTAGCACCTTTTAAAAAATTCCCCCATTATAATGAGTCTGGTATATTATTAACATAAAAGACTATTACGTAACATTTCGATCTTGTCAACATATGCATTGAGAGTTCCCTTTCTCATCGTACAGACATCAGACAATATAGGTTGGGCTTTGACGATAGTTTCTTAAACCCTTGTGATAATTCACCCTCGCCAATGTGTCAAAATAGGTATAGGTTCTATAAAGCCTTGTTGTACCATTGGGTAAAAACGCTTTATAAATGCCCAGCAGGTCTGATACTTCATTTTTGAAGTCTTTACCTGTCCCATTGTCAGACACTTCAACGAAGAAAATATTAACTTGTAATAGAACATTTCAAGTGGCAGCAAGGCAATAAGAATTTTAGTATCGAAGTCTTATATAGCTTACATATCTACCAACAATTAGGTATTCGAGGCGCTTACTACATATTGTTTTTTAAGACAGGTTTTTGTTGTTGAAGTTTTTTAATTTTGAGACCCTTTTATGTAGCACCTTATAAGGGTTTACAAGGTGCTGCGGCGCATTGAGCAGCCACTGCCAGAAACACCGGGGCAAACCCCTTCTCTTAGCGATGAGTGTCACTGAGTTCTTTCGCATGCATTACACAACGCACGGGACCTACAGCTTTACATCCCACCCGAAGGATGAAGCAATAATTGTTAAGAGCCTTGCTTAAGGACACAAGTGTTTAGTCTGGAACTCGAACCCGCACTCTGCTGATCAGAAACACCAGAACTTGAGTCCAGTGTGCTTGACTGCTCGGCCATGACACGCTGCAATGACTAGTAAAGTATGAGGCCAATTTCATGGCTTTTCTTACTGCTATATTTTGTGCTTACAACCCATAGATTTATGTGCTTTGGGCCCTGGTCCAGATGAGTACTATCATTACTATGAAATGGAGTGTCGTGGCCGAGCGGTTAAGATCACCGTACTCAAGTTCTGGTGTTGTTGGCAGCAGAGTGTGGGTTCGAATCCCGGTCGCGGCACTTGTGTCCTTGAGCAAGATACTTTACCATAATTGCTTTGTCCTTTGGATGGGACATTAAACCGTAGGTCCCGTGTACTAGGATGGGTAGTGCTCGTAAAAGAACCCAGAACACTTATCGTGGAAGAGTAGGGGTTTATACCCCGGTGTTTCTGGTTCACATGGCAAGCATCCTTGTCTACAGGTTTCCTCAGGCTTGAGAGCTACAGTGATTAAGTTCACTTATGAGGCATCCTTGGTTTCATTACCAGAAATATATAATAATAATAATAAAAAGAAACTCTGAAAGAAATGACTATTTGAGCAACCCGATCTATGTCTTCCTTCTCAGGTACCGTGTCGTCGTGCCGTACCCTCCCCACAGCGAAGCCGAGCTGGAACTCAAGGTTGGTGAGACCGTCTTTGTTCACAACAAGCGGGAGGACGGATGGTTCAAGGGCACCCAGCAAAGGACCGGTAAAACTGGTCTGTTCCCTGGCAGCTTCGTTGAGAGTTACTAGACATCATCCCAAATAATTCACAACTATGGTGGGGGGGGGGGGGGGAAAGATCCATCTCTGGTGATAGATAATTTTTATTTGTTCCCCTGTATCGTGTGATATATTTTCACCCTTTATTGATCAATTCTAACTGCATCCAGAAGGCATGAACCGAATTTGTGTTTTTTTATCATAAGACTCCAACAAGTTTTCCACTCCTCACCTTTGCTTGATGCTTGGAAAGTTATATGATCGTTTGTTCCGTTGTGACTTTATGATATTTACCAAAGACCCGTATTCACTTTTTAAAAACGCTATTAAAATTGTGGCAGATCTAGATTCGTTGCACAGCATATTTATACCCGACTTTGATCGCTTGAATTGCATTTCAAGTGTTCCTCTGGGGGGACTTCATTGACAATTGAAGAGTCTTTGAATCCAAGTTTTGAAAACATTAAGATGCAAGACTTTTTTTTCATTTCAGTCACTTTAAACCAATTGCAGCACTGTATTCAGAGAGATTGTAAATTATGCGACAAGCTTGTCAAAAAGTCAGAAAAACTTTCTTGGAAGAAGAAAAATATTTAAACAAAAATTGACGTGAACATGTAAAACCCTGTATAAAAAAATATAAAAAAATTAATAAAAACAAAAAATGGTGGTGGGAAAAAATTGATGACCCAACGACCATCTACTATGAGGATATTAATAATCATGTAGTTGAAGAAACCAAACTCTAATATAGAAATAGTAGCTCGATTTGTAACACCAGCTATATATTTTTTATTGTAACAGCTGGTCATTCTGAATAACAATTTAACAGTATTATTACTATTGATAATGTACGTATGTTCTTCTAATTGCTTCATACAAAATGTCTGATAGCTTTAAATGCTCACAAAATATTTATGAAAAACAAAAACATAATAATAATTAAAATAAATAGTATGTCTGATGTGTAAGAGGATGTAAAGATAAGAATTAATTTATATTTAAGTCATTATGAAATTTTCACTTCAAAAGTAACAGACTCTTTGAAATTCTGCATTTTGTCCAATTGTTTCTTGATTGACAGAAAAGGTTGATGCCTTTTTTTGTGGAATGTGAAGTTTAACAAGTTTTGCTTTGGGTGAAAATCTTCAAACAGTAAAACTCATTAATGTTTTTTGAGCTATTATATTTTCTCTTCTTCTGTCTTTAATAATGATTTGATATTGATTGGAAATAATTACGAGCAAACCTTGGGCAAACAAAACTATCATGGCTTATTCAGTGAAAAATGATCAGGCATTTAGTGGATGTGTTGAATGTTGGTAAGAAATTAAGGTTGGGAAAAAAAACTGAGCATGGTGAACATGTGACATCAAACGTACAAAACACATGTGTAGCTGGCTGGCACTTATTCTGATTTGTCAGCAGAAGAAATTAACACAACTGTTAAAACCGTTGCAGGTGTGTATTTACTGCTTGGATACATTTCTCTTTCTCCAACAACGAAAGTCATGACAGTCCAAATTAAAGAAACTTGAAGTCTATCTTTCTTTTCATGGCAGCTCCCAGAATGCAACTTCTTGTGAAATCCTTGTCAATGCGACAAGTTTTAGGGAGCTTATTAATCATTATTAAACTCATCCTGGGGCTGATTTCGCTAAAAAGCTAAAATTGATCTTAAGCAGCATCAATCTTACTTGCTGAGCAAAGTGTGATATCACAATCCAAACCACGATGGAAATACTGACAACTCATCTTAAGATGAAACTTAGTTCTTTGTGAAATCGAGACCGGATCTAAGAACTTATTTAACCGAAAGCAAGCTAAGGGCTAACTCAGTTAAACAAACCTAAAAGTCTTTCATTTACTATGTTTATTGAGTTGTTACACTTTGAAGGTTATTGCAAAGCACTACCCTCACGTATTCATATTGTATTCATAAATGCAGTCATTTCAAAGTGTCAGTGTTTTTCAAGTATGTACCTTAAGCCCTCACTTCAAAGAGTATGTAGCGGTATTCATTATGCTTTTGTCAACTCCAGTGTTTTTAGCTTGTTACACCCTGTTAACCTCCCCTGATCCTCTAAAACCTTTCCCTGTTTGCAACGGAGTTTGGTTTTAAAACAGCTGAACCAAGAGTGTAAATATAAACGATAATGTTAGCCCTCTCAAGTTATCTCTAAGTAAATGACAAGGAGGTCTTGGTCATTGCTGAAGCCATTAATTTAGAAACGTCCTCACTTTCTTTTGGAGGAAATTCAAGGCCTAAGTCTGTCAAGAAAAATGAGACAATGCTTTGCTATTTTTTTGTATGTTTGAGAGAGTTGCAGCCTTGCATGATGGAAGCTTTAAGTGCCAATGTGAGAGTCAAGAAGCAGTGTGTTCTTCAAGTTTGTTATTAACCCTAGCAGTGCCCCAGACTAAATACATGTAGTGCCATGCTATGCACTTTCACCTGTAAATTACAACTTTTTTAGAAATTGCTTATACAAATTCCAGAGACAATGACTGCAGTCAAGGCATACAAACGCCCAAAGCTGACTTCCCCAAACTTGATTTTGGTCACAACTTGAACTTTTACAACGGTCACATGGGGGTGTTGTAACCATTAAAAATGCATTATGAACAGAGCGGATTTGCACAGTCCAAACATTTATTTTGTTCAGCCAGGAACACTGCTAGGGTTAAAAGAGGTGTCTTGAAAAGAAAACGGAGTTCATTGTATACGCTTTGGAAAATTGTTGAATGTGGCAATAAGCTAAGCAGGTTTAGTTGATACATGTTGCAATCAACACTTGCCTTCCTATTGCTTAGCCAAAGTATATTGCTCCTAGAAAGTGCTCTTAATAGATTTTAAATAAGAAGAGGAAGTCTTAATTTATGTCATCACTGTAGAGTCTTCACCCATTTCTTCCAAATGACTTGACAGTGTTACTAAATTACCCTGGAATTGTTTTTTTTATCGTCTTAATCTGTGTTAATGATTTGCAATTAAGAGTGATTCACACTCAATCTTAGCTCTTTGTGAAAACAAGCCCTGGGGTCGATTTCACAAACGTCCAAGATTTATTTTAATATGATGCCAATATTGCCATAGCGATTTGTATTGTGACATCACACTTTTGCTAAGTAATTAAGATTGATACACAACTGAGATCTATCTCAGTTCTTTGTGAAATCGACCCCTGGTGTGACAAGACCCTAAACACTGCTGAAAATTTACAATATGCACAATGATTTTCTTCACAACGAGAGGCTGAAATATTTTATAATGAATTTAATTATTGCTTTCAGTTTGGATAATAGCAGGGGATAGAAACACGCCTGAAAGGCTCATCTTTCAATCAATTAACAATTTATTAATGACTGTGAAGTCCATGGATGGACATGTTACAACACACAGTGCAGTCCTTCTAGACAGTTTCATGGTGCGGCCATTTTGATGTTGCCATCAACACAACCATTACTTTTGTATTTTACCAAACTAATGCCCCATTTTTTATTTTGTAGTTTAACCAACCACTTGTACTTATCTTTTTGCCAAGAAAAGTGTCGCTAATAAAAAAAAAACAATACGTACATGTATGATATAATTATATAGACTTATTTTTTAATCCTATGTATATAGAATGAATATAATTATACGAATCGTACTCTGAAAAATGCACTACAAATGGTTGCCACTATTGGAATGTTTTAAAAAGCACCTGTTGCGTATAAAGTCTGTAAGTGCATGCAAGACTATAGCCTTGTACCCCCCAAATCAGATTTTTCAAACCAATTTGTCCCAAATGTGATGTGCATGGGCACAAGACTCTTTATTTCTCCCTTACTCTTATTCAGTCGTTATTCTAAAGTGTTTTCATGGAAACTTTAAAGTGTGGAACCATCTTTACGCTGGACATTTTTTAAAATGCAAATACATTCTAAAGAAGATTTCAGTCTTAGTTTATCACTGAACTTAACAAACAAGCCTATGGAGAGAGAATGACATACACCAATGATTATACAGACAATATTCACACAAATATTGATCAAGTTGATAGTTGATTTGGTTGAATCGATTGCTCATTTGGTTGAATCGATTGCTCATTTGGTTTAATCGATTGCTCATTTAGTTTAAACGATTGCTCATTTGGTTCAATTGACTTGTACCTTACAAGTTGATAGCTCATTTGGTTGAATCGATTGCTCATTTGGTTGAATCAATTGCTCATTTGGTTTAATCGATTGCTCATTTAGTGTAAACGATTGCTCATTTGGTTCAATTGACTTGTACCTTACAAGTTGATAGCTCATTTGGTTGAATCGATTGCTCATTAGGTTGCTTTGATTGCTCATTTGGTTTAATCGATTGCTCATTTAGTTTAAACGATTGCTCATTTGGTTCAATTGACTTGCACCTTACAAGTTGATAGCTCATTTGGTTGCTTCGATTGCTCATTCGGTACAATTGACTTGCATATAACACAACTTGATTACTCAATTGGTTGAATCCACTGCTCATTTGGTTTAATTGACAGACATATAACAAGATGATAGTTCATTTGGTTTTAATGACTTACATACAACAAGTTGATAGCTCATTTTGTTTAATTGACTTACATGAAGTTGATTGTTCAACTGGCTTACTGTAACTCAACTCTATCTCACTGAACTGAAACTGCAGCTAGTAATTAGTAGGAAACCATGCTGTGTAATCTTGGTGCAATAGTTTGACTAAAGCCGTCTTGTCGTACTAGTCATGAGAATATATATGTCATCATCATCATTAATACAAAGCAGGCAAAAATTGCTACTTTTTGTCTTGAAAGAAATAAAACCTTGGATTTAGCATAGTCAAACAGCTGCATATTGAACGTCTATTCTCAAGTAATAACTATGACAGCAAACTACGTAACTGCACAAATTAAAGCACAAATCATCTTAAGATTATATCATTTAACCCTCCTACTGTCCGACCATTTAATATGTGATTTCAATTGATGGATAACATATGCCATCCTGCAATATGGTTATAATGTAGTACACATTTAATTCTGTACACAGTTCTGTGCACAGTTACCACTGTACACAACCCAAACAGTTGAGGTTTGTTGGTCAACTCACATACAAATGTTCCCAAGAGTAGGAGAGTTAGGATTAATTCCTGCATTTAAACCTAACTCAATTCCCATTAGCTTCCACACCATCAAGATCAATGCCTAAGCGTTGCAAAGAGCATAAATTTGCCGAAGTCGAAAAAAGTTTGCTGTAAGAAAACGGATTACCAGCCAACATGTCATGTGATGCATGAATACTTGCCTATGTTTCAATGGTCAGTTATTTTTACATAAAGCTGTAAAACAAGAAGTTGTTAATCAAATGTATTTACTGCATAACTATGTCACAATTAACTAGTACATCTTACACCTGGTCATATTGGCTGGCAATCTGTCGATTTTAAAGCAATCTTTTTCTGTCCTTTGCTACTGTCCACCATACATGATGTAAAAAAGCCCACTAAATCTGTCCAGCTGAAAAGATACAAGCCATGTTCCATGTTACCTGTCTATATATGATGAACAGTTTCCACATACTATGAGACAAAACTTGTTATTTTGCCTTCCACACTTACTTTTACGACTTTAGTAATAATAGTGTTTAACTTAATACTACAAACTATACAGGGTGGATGTAGAAGAATGCCTTCAACAGTACTGTGTTTTGCTAAAAAATATCTCTGGTGAAGTACTGCATTATTTTGTATCCCGAGTTAAAAAGAATGTTTATGTTGTGGTATTAATCAGTTGTTGATAATCCTCCCCCACTGATAAAACAAAATTCTGTTTCAGAATCTTGTTATCCTGTGTTGGAACCAACAATGTCATTCAAATTAATTGCGGAAAAAGCAATGATTTTAAAGATGGCCGATACCCAAGGGTAAAAGCAGGGACGGGTAAGGGAGTTACAACAACTGATTGATCCCATTAGAAAACCACTGTTGTATTCATTATGATTTTCTTTTTTTTGTTTAAACAAGAATTTCGTGCGTAACGATCCAAACTTAGGTAAAGGAATAAATGTGAAAATATTAACCACAATGGAAAGATTACAAAAGAACGGCCTATGTGTGTTGATTTGTTTGTGTCATTGGGAGGTATGGTGGACCATATCATTATTTAAACATAAAGTATTTGTGTAAATTATATAATTGATATCCTTCAAATGCCACAAGATTAAAACATGAGGGAATTGTTAAAAGAAGCCTGCCTTATCAGTAACTCCCGAGTCAATTGAAACCAAAAAATCCAATTGAAGTTTTGGGGAATTTTGAACAAAATTAGAAGGGGTACCCCTTGCATTTTGGGGGGCTTAAAATTCCGGCACATGTGGCATTGTGTTGATTAAAACTAATTCCTGGCTGTATACCTGAAATGGTTAATTTCAGTTACCCTGGGAGGGTGGGGTTGAATTCATGAACTCGGAACTGAATGATGTCACATGAAAACAATTTGCTTGAGGTTAACAAATCGTGGTGTGCCCGGAAGAAATTAAGGCTGTGCGACCTTTTTCCAAGCACATAAATTACAATTGTTTGCCCCAGCAGCAGGTCACAAGCAATAATATGGCTCTTTTTGAAAAAAAGTAGGGCATAAATGTTGCATGTTTCTTGCTAGAATTTAAACCCAAGACATGTTTTTTTCATTCCTATGCAGAGTTGAACTTTCCTGAATGACTTACAAATAGCAGAAAAACGGCCAAACGTTCACACTCAGTTTTCTTGAAACAAAATTTAGGATAGTATCGGGAGACTTATGAGACGATAGCGGGCGTCCCACAGACCGGTCCTTTTCCATTGTTCTCAGTGATGAAAACAAAGGAAAAGGACAGGTCTGTGGGACGCCTGCTATCATCTCAAAGTCTCCCATTGCTTACAACTTTTTGCTGGTCACACTTTTGTTACATTGCTGAGCACATGACAAAACATTTGCTCATGTCGGTGCCTTGTGATAAATTATAAAATACATGTTAACAGCGACAGCTTTGTCTTTCTTTGTACATTAACAGCAAAATTCTCTTGCAACTTTAGTGTCCCATCCTAAGATTCCAAGTGAACAGTATGTCCAGGCTGAATCCTGGTGAACTGAAGGCTGCATCAAGTGATTGGTTATTGTGGAGAGTCCTTCATAGATACTCAGTTTGTTCATTGATCATCATCAGATGTTGTCACTCCAACCAGCAGCAGGTTTCCAACACTCAAATAACAAAAAGTGAGCTTGGAAGAGTGTGCTTATGAAGTTGAGCTCCCGAATGCTGAACGTCAACTGCAGTGGACTCAAGGCTGCACCAAGTTGACTGGTTATTAATGAGAGTCCTACGTACATTTAGATGCTCTGTTTGTACATTGTTCATCCGCTGTTGTTATTCTAACTAGCAGAGGTTTCCGACACTCAAATAACTTAAATGCTTGGAAGAGTGCATGTGCATGAGAGGTTGGGCTCCTGGGCGCTGAATGTTCAATACAGAGGTGTCCGCCAGATAGAGGATCAGGGCTCATCAAATAACTTAACAGCTTGGTAGGATACGCTTGCAAAGTTGGGCTCCCAGATGCTAAATTTCCAATACAGAGGTGTCCGCCAGATTGAGGATCAGGGCCCATCAAATACCTCAGCAGCTTGATAGAGTGTGCTTGTAAAGTTGAACTCCTGGATTCTGCATGTCAAATACAGAGGTGTCCATCATAGCCAGATTGAGGATCAGGCCCAACTTCAGACAGCTGCTGAGCAATATTTGTGACTTCAATCATGTAGAGCACAAACAGGTTGGCAGCCCAAATGGTTTGTACATTGCATGTGATGGATTGTCTCATTTTCTCCTTCGTGTATGGAGGTGGATCCGTGGTGTAGGTACAAGGGTTGTGCAGGGTCTCAGTTTTAGAATCACCATGGATGTTCCAAAGTCACTGTCACCAAGAATCACCGTCAGAACTCCATCTTGGATTCAACCTAGAAAAGAAAATTTTACCAAAGGAAAAATCTGTCACTACATCATATCACTTAAATCCCAACTCCTCTTCAGGAAGTTGTCTGATTGAGGAGGATTGAGGACTGCATGCCCAAATAACAATGGACCTTAATCATGCTGCCACCATCTTGGTCATGTTCCCTGTATCAAATATCAGTAATAGAGGTTAATATTCATTGTACAAAAAGGAATCAGACTATTTGTCCTTCCAACCTTGGTTTGGGTTCATTGATTTGAATGGGAGAAAATCAAGATGGTCGCATCATGATAAAGGTCTATTGGTTGTCACTGGGCATACCAATCAAGTTATGTCCAAACATTGTAGTATGGAGTAACATAAGAGTGGAGGATAGTGGAGGATTGTAGTCACCTGTGGGCAAGTGGGCCTTGAGAGTGAGGGAACAGAGATCTCAAAGTTGAGACTCTTTTCCTCTTAAACTCAAGAACGAGAAAAGAAAAGAACAAATCTGAGAAAAAGAGGTTTTGAAACATACACTCATATTCAATTTTAAAGGCGAAGAACTGAATTGCTAAATTATTAGGAAAAACAAATACTGATTTCTGATTTGACATGTGCTTGCAAGGCTTGGAGATGTCATTGCAACTTGTCATCCTGGGATATTTCTTCAGCTACATATTTATCATGCCTTTGTGATATGAACATGGCTTATTATTAATAAATAGGTATTGATACTAAGCAGTTATTGGATCTTTTTATACCAAACTATGTATCAAAGCACTTTACCCTTGTTCACTGGGCCTTAATCAGTGAAACCTGAAATAACCTCAACTCCTTCAGCCTTGACCAAGGCGTACCGGCCGGCCGGTGTTTATTGCGAATATGGGCTCCTGCAATGCGTCATTGTTAATTTCACCCATTTAGCCGCTGCCACAAACTCCAGCCCACCCCCACGTGCAAAGTGAGTGGATCCGTACATTGTTACATACCGTACACATACACGTATAATGCGTGTGCATGTATGTATGGTGTAGTTGTTTGTGTGACGATTCGTCGTCGCGCCTTGATGCTTCTGTAATTGCCAAAATACAAGGCGGAGCTCATTATGCTAATGTCACTTTAAAAAGTATTCTCATTGGTTCTTATTTGACTTAACGACTCTTTACTACATGACGTCAATCACAGCCTGTTGCTTACAATGTGTACTCGTGTTCAGAAAGATACAACTGTAACGACCGGGCTGCCTGAAAAAATAACAATAGATTTACTGTATCCAGTAGGCACAATTACAAATGTGTTATGCCCTTCTTCAATGATTGCCTTCTCGAATATTATCATTCAATTTAAATGTATATAATTATTTGCTTTTCCAAGGCCTACTTGAAATGCTGCAGGACTGTCTCTGCTCTGAGCGAATATCGTTGATTTGTAGCTTGTCAGCAGCCGAGATTTGACGACCGTTTACTATTAATCTTGATCCAACCGTGATCCAACCGTAGAGCAAGGAACAGACCCTGTTCACTGCTCTGTGTTCACAAACAACCAGCCTATAGAGTGCTTTGTGTGTTGCATCACCACACGTGCACTAGTGAATGTAAGGGTCGAAGTCCTTGCTCTGCGGTCAAAGCTACTAGCCTGTGATTGGCCATTATATAAAAACCACCTCCCCCATCTTGCATACAACAGTCCGCTGGAATTCCAACGGGTAATAAAGAAACACATAAGCTTTCGTTTACAAATGCATCAAGGCTGTCATCCTAACGGATTCCGTGTGTGGACAGTGTGCATGTGCGCATGTGTATCGTCCTGACAGACTCCGTGCATGACTGTGTTGGTCAGCGACTGCAGATCGTCCGTCCGGACTCCCGTGCGTGGATAACTCGGGCTAAGGAAAAGCGGAAAGACAGCCTTAGTCAAGGCTACAACTCCTTTGGAGTATGCAGTACCGGCAGCCAAATGGGCGCACAGGTTGCTAATCACTCACATCAACTATATCTATTCTCTCATGTACAATTTTACTCCTGGGTGATAAAAAGCAATTAGAGTTGAGTGTGTTGCCCAAGGGCACAAGTGTCATGACCAGGATTGGAGCCCACACTCTGATAACTCAGCCATCAGAACTCGGAGTCCTATGCGCTAGACAAATTGGCCAGGATACAGTACTGCATAGCTTCAGAATTTTAAAATGAAAATTACTTAAACATTCTCAAGCTACATTCCATCTCTTAGCTACTTATACTGTACCTTATGGTAAGTCTGTCTTCAGATCTAGGTAGCCTTGTGTTCAAGAGATTTAGGAAGCCTCATCTTGAAGATGTGTATGGCCATCAGAGCATCTTGGTCCACTCAGTGGAGGGGCTGGTTATCACAGGATTTTTTCTGCCAAAGAAACTGAAACTGGATGAATGAAAGAAAAACAAGCCTCCATCAATGATATCATTTATAAACCTGCTAGCTAGCATTTTCTGCTGGTTTGATTATTATTTGCAATGTGGAAGGGTTTGGAGAAATGCAATCAAGCCAGGCCAACATGACCACAAACGTATCCAACCCTTGACTTTGAGGAACAAGCGATGTGGTAGTAGGCAGTGTCATGACCAGGATTGGAACCCACAGTTCAATACTCAGCCATCGGAGCTTCAAGTCCAATGCCCTAAATTACTCTGCCATGATACACTGAATGGCATCAGAATATTTATTAAAAGAAGTTATTTTGAAAATTCTGAAGCAATTTTCAGTCTCTGAGCTACTGGTACTGTACCTTTACATAAGTGTGTCTTCAGATCTAGGTTGCCTTGTCTTCAAGATGTGCAAGGGCATCAGAGCGTCTTGGTCCACTCAGTGGAGGGGCTGGTCATCACTGGATTTTTTTCTGCCAAAGAAACTGAACTTGGATTAATAACGGAACTAAAACCTTCAGGGTATACATTATTTGTCGATCTAGAACTATAAGTTTTCCTGGCCAATTTTGCAGCGGGGCAGGCCCCAAGAAGTGCCGTGGGCCTGAGTTTGATGTACAGGAGGCCAGCCGCATGCAGAAGCTTTACAGGACCAACAAGAAGAGAGCCATGCGAACTGTCCTGGATGGCTGTGATGTAAAGTTCTGCGGGCCAGCGTCAGTGCTGACTGATTTCTTCAAGAATGTATTTTCAGCCCGCCAAGTTGACTGACACCCGCCTCCAGTTTCTGAACTCTGGCCAGGCCCACAAGTCCGGCCCTGACCTCATCTGGCCCGTCAGCCAGAAGGAAGTCTCTCCTCGTCCGGGACGGACGAGCAACTCTGCCCCTGGGAAGGACTGCTTGGAGTATCACCATATCCGACAAGCCGACGGCGCCTTCCGTGTTACTATGGCGATCTTCAACCGGTGTCTCCTCTGGGAAAGCTGTGTTCTCTCTTCTTGGAAAACTGCTACAACCGTCCTAATCTACAACAAGGGGAAGCTCACTGACCCGGGGAACTTCTGTCCTATAGCACTCCAATCCTGTCTTTACAAGCTTCTGATGGCCATCCTCTCCGACCTGATCATCAAGTGGGCCTTGGATCATGGTGCCATCAGCTGTGCCCAGATTGCTACATCAAAGTATGGCAAAGGATCACACTGTCCGTGGAGAATATTCTTCTCGGGGTAGGTGAAACACAAAAAAACTACCGGTTTTTAAATACTCTGATTTACATAGGTAAACAGACAGTGAGCCGTTTCAAATAGGGCCAACATATTCTAACCTTGTCACCTTTTTTGAACAGGAACTTCTGATCCGTCATGTGAAGTAAGATGACTTACTGTTATTATGCTGTGTGTTAAATCAGTAGAGTCATAATTATAGAGCAGATGATTTACTGTACATATTGTAATATATTTGTTGATCAATTCTTTGAATAAAACAGGAAGACAAAAATATCAGCAGCGCCCAAAAGAGTGCCCACCCTGGCGAAGGCTGCTACTAACAATCTTTCCTATTGTCGTCCATCATGAAGGATGCCCATAAGGAACCAGAAGTTTCTCCACATCGCTTGGCTCGCCCTCGCCAACGCCTTCGGTAGTATCCCTCACGATGTGATGTTCACCATGGTTTAATTCGTCTTGTGAATATTTGCAAGTGCCATTTCAAAGGATCATAGTACACAACAAAAAATGGTACCAATCTTTTAGAATGTTCTTCTTTTAATTTTGATTTGGTTAACATGCTACATTTGCTTTTGCATTTTTACTGAAACAAACTTTGTGCAAATATTTTTGTGTTATTAAAACGCAGTAGAGTATTGTTGCCAAGTGATCGCTGACGTTCTGTCCACGATTGTGCAATTCTACAGTCTACAATAACTGGCCATTTGATTGGACGAGAGTCTACAGTCTACAATAATCCCACCTCATTAGCAAAAAACTTATTCAGTGTATGAGGCTCGTTGCTTACCATGGTTTTTGACCGTGCTCAGATCGCTAGACCAAACATAATCAAGTTACGTTTTCATCTGTGTCAAAGCTCTAAAAGTTTTTCCTGATTTGGTGTATGACAGGTAAGAACATACCACAGATTGTTTGATAAATTCTTTGAGAATAACGTCCGTTTTGTCACAGAATAATGAGTGCAAAATCAGCCTGAAAAACCTACTCGTTACTTAACGGGAAGTGCATGGTAAACAATACGTTGTGTTAATACACTGTTCATTTCTATAGGCCTAATGACTGTATGTGCAAAAATCAGTTGTTTATTATCTTTCGTTATACATAAGCCCCACTCCAATAGGGGATTTGAATGGCAATGACATGTATAATAATCTGTACTAAAAGCAAGTTAACTTCTATATGAAAAACAGTCAGCTTCTTACCCTTGTCAACCAACACAACGGTACATAAAACAGTTAATAACTTTTGCAGGCTTAATTATGTAGGTGCCAATATTTTTATCGTTCCTCAAATAATTCACCAAAACATAGCTGCCAGCTGTACAAGCTTTATAAATCTTTTACTAAAATGCAATTAGATCTACCCATAATATTCTGAATTTTAAATTTTTTGCCTATAATAGGCCTAGTGTTAATTTTTCTAAGAAGACAGTGCCAGTGTCTACCAAATTCAAAGTATCAGTACTGAAAAGTTTATAGGCCTAGTTTAGTACTGAAACCAACAATGGCACTTTCCGATCATGGAATCGAATTTATTAACTGAAACTACACTTAGGAATCAGAAAAGTAGTAAAAGTAAAATATAAAAGAAAAACTGGAAAATTGATTGCCAAAAAGCAATGTAACCAGGTTCAGATTGAGTTTTTAAAGATTTTTCAATGCGGCATGATCTTCAAGAACGAACGACTATTCAACAGTTTTTGTACAAAAAACGAACAGACTTTATTGGATGAATTGACTCAGAGGTCCCACTCGGAGAGGCCCCAACTTCCCCTATGCCCTGATGGGCTGAGCCCCGTGAGAGACAATCGACCCCTCCACCATCACCACGCCAGGGCATCCAAACAGAGGGGAGAGCATCTGGAAGGGAGAGGCCCCCAACTTCCCCTGTGCCCTGATGGGCTGAGCCCCGTGAGAGACAATCGACCCCTCCACCATCACCACGCCAGGGCATCCAAACAGAGGGGAGAGCATCTGGAAGGGAGAGGCCCCCAACTTCCCCTGTGCCCTGATGGGCTGAGCCCCGTGAGAGACAATCGACCCCTCCACCATCATCTCCAGCACCACGCCAGGGCATCCAAACAGAGGGGAGAGCATCTGGAAGGGAGAGGCCCCCAACTTCCCCTGTGCCCTGGGCTGAGCCCCATTCCGGCGGGGACTGCCCACGTGGGATCAGTTCCCTTGGAGCAGCGGCATTGGTCGGGGGAACCATCCACCCTACCCATCGAACCCAGTCACCATGGCGCCTCAGCGGGAGCCGCCAGCGATACGTGTGGAGAGGACTACGCAAACAGACACTGGGGGCCCAGCTTTTAGTTCCCTTGGCCATGGGGACCGGGCTCAAGTGGGAAATTCCAGAGGGCACCCTCCTCACTGGGAAACAAAAAGACAGATGACACTCCGAAAGGACCAGCCAAGCCGGGATGCCGTCACAACCATGGGCAAGCCGCTGTATGCCCAGTACTTTGTAGATCCCTCGACTGCAACTCAGCCGTCACTCGGGGGGATTGCTGCCACCCGGAGTAGTCTATACAAGGGGTTCTGGTCTTGACCTGTCAGGCCAACACATCAGCAGTTAAGTTTAGCCACCCCTAAAGATGAGTGAGGAGATTCGTGCCATACTGCAGCACATATGGTGCCTTAAGCACAGGGCAAATGCCATCAGTAGGGATTCCAGTGGGGCCTCCCTCAAGATATGTGGATTGACTATCTAAGAATACAGTCTCATGAGAGAATTCAGATGAAGCAATTGGGAATGGCACAAGCACAAGTGCAATCAAACACATCCAAGGCTGCAGTGTCCCATGGAAACTGTGGGTCTGACAAAATTTGGGTACCAAAATTAAGAGAGTCAGATGACACTGATATTTATCTCATAGCATTTAAAAACCTGGCCCAAATGAATGCCTGGCCTTATATACGATGGTCAGATAGGCTGGTTCCTGAGCTAACAATTAAAGACCCTGAAGCCTAAGCAGCACTGACCATTGCGGAAGGCAAAGATTATGATACACTAAAAAAAGGGCCATCTTAGATCAGTATGAGATAAATGCCGAGACGTATCGCACCAACTTCCGTAAATGTGTCAGAAAAGGCACAGAAACAGTACGTGACTGGGTTAATGAATTATCTCATCAGTACAAAAACTGCCTAAAATTTGCCGAAATTGATAGCAGTGACCCCTCACAGATCATTGCCCTTGTGATCATGGAACAGGCAATGAACAAAGTACCGTATGATCTCAAAATCCATCTACGGGATAGAAAACCCTTGAATTGTCGTGAATTCGCTGAAATGGCAGATGCATTATGTGGCAAACAGCGGGGGCTCAGAATGTTGGCAGAATCAGAAGTTTCTAAAACGTAGTGGCACTCCAACATGTGGACGCCACAGCCCAAGAGTGAAACTGCTCATCACAGAGGAGGCTATCGTTATGTAAATTCTAACTCAGTAGTAGAATTGGGTGTACTCTATCATCAACAAAACCATCCTGAGTTTGATGGTCAACCAAAACTATTGACAGAGGCAGAAGAGCATAGAGGTTTAGCTGTCTCAGAGGTGATGTCCTGCAAAAAGTGTGGTTTTAAAACAGAGAAGACAAAGCTGTATGGCAAAACACCTCACAAGGGCAAGAGGCAGGGATGACGTATTGACAAAGTATTGACTTTGACCCTTGACTTTTCACACGCATACTCGACATGCCATGCCCATGATGACAGCCTAAAGTTAGCCACAGCAAAGATACTATCTTTGGCCATAGACTGCCATGTATTCTCTTTTGCAGCTGTGGCACGCAACAAAAACGTCCTGAGTGTGATGGACAACCAAACTATTGACAGAGGCATGATCTGGGCATGGAATGAGGAGGGGATTTCCAATCGAGAAATCGCCCGCTGTCTTGGTGTCTGTGAGGGTACCATTCGGTATAACTTGAGGAAACAGCGGGAGACCGGGTCGATAGACCCTTTGCCCAAATCTGGCAGGCGTCGAACCATGACAGTGCGGGAAGATCGGCACCTCGTGCAGACGTGTAGGTGCAAACAGGTTTTTGTGCGCCCCGAGCTGGCCATGGATCTGGCAAGGACGTCAGGAGTTGAAGTTCACTGCTCCACCGTTTCTCGCCGATTGGCCGAGGCTGGATTTCATTGGAAACATGAAATTTATTTGACTAAAGATACAAGCACAGCCACAGGTAAAGATTTATTGTGATTTAAGAAATAGTTTGATGTATAAAAAACCTAAAATATGTTCAGCGTGCACGTGCGTAAAAACATTTTCACGCCAGTGTAAATATTCAGTGTTCCTTGGTAACTAACTAATTGGAGATCGGTTCAGTGCCAGTGACCAACAAAATTTAGGCTTCTTAAGGGGTTGCACAGAGAGTCAGAAATGATTCCGAATTGACGAGCATAATTCCGTAAAGCTGAGTAAGAATCTTCAAAGCCGCATCTCAGGTCTGAGCACATCAGCCTGATGGTGCTGATGAGAGTATAGAAAGAGGAGTTAGAGTCAATGCATAAAAGTGTTCAGGGGTATGTCAGGGGTCTGTTTGAGCCTGTTTAGGGTCTGTTTAGATACTGCCTACTTATCCTGCTGTTCGTGGAGCTACATATGTAAAAAGAGTATTAAAATCTTTGGTTATAACAGTACATGTATCTTGAACTGTAGTAGTTTTGTGTGTGTATTCAGTGTCGTATTTCTACACTAACTGAATTCCAGTGCTACACAGCACTAAAAGGTAGAACAAGTTTTAACGTTATACGACATGAACATAAACACAGCTTTTTTTCTACACCTGCCACATGACCATGGGGGGGGGGGTGCAACTATAGTAAACCATAAAGGAGTAAACAGTTGTAAACCGGAGGGAAATCTCAGCTTTATATAGCAAGGTTTTTGAAGTGCAATTAGTAGTGATCACTCTTGTTACAACTAATGAATTTGGTCAGATACACCCATTTGCAACAAAAACATCACTTCTTTAACAGGTTCAAAGCCGTAAAACCTATTGGTCAGGAAGATCTTTGACAACACAAGAATGCAGAAGGCCATCTCCAAACTCTCACCGTACATGCAAACATCAGGAGCAGAAGGCTTCCATTCCCTGATAAACCAGTTTGCCCCCAAAATGTTGGCCTTTTCATATCAAGGAATGATATCCAGGTAACCTTTGATTTTTGGTGTACACTGTACTGTACACAGATTTCAAAGATAATGTAGGATGTAATCTTGTGTGGTCTCACCCTCTAGTTTCAGGGCTACATGTGCCTCTGTTTAATATATCAATGTCCACCCTTAGGTCCAGTGTCTAGACGGTCTGTCTGGGACATCAAGATTTTAATGTGTTTCCCAAATTACTAAGTGTCACCCCCACTGACCATCCATTAAGAGTTATGTGTTTTCTAATTAACTGTGGATCACCCCACGGACTCTCCAAATCAGTGACTATAGTTTTTTAGTTTTTATGCTTAAATGCCCAGGTGGGGCCAACTTGGTCATTCTTCTTGGCTCCTGTCTGACACCACTAGATAAGTTAACTCTGCTATAGCCTATAATAAAATATCTTTTGAGCCCAAAGTACTCGTCTCTGTCATTGTTATTGTTTCGGCCTTCTTCTGTAACACCCTGAGTATAAGCAACATCTAGTGTTACAATAACAAAGGTTAGTGTGCATTGTTTTTCACAGAATGTTTCATAAAGCTTTTAAAAAATGGTTTAAACCACTGACATTTTGCTGTTATCTTGTGAAGATTGTATTTGGCTGCTCTGCACTTTAACGAAAACGCTGGGAGAAGTCAGGCAAAGCGAAATGGCCAATTGCAGTTTGGAGTTCAATATCCTCGTGCAAAGAGTTGGAGATACACCGTGGTGAAAGTTCTTCAAGACGGGACATTTAGTATGCACATTAAACTCTTAACATAAAATGTTTGACTCATTGCACTTTTATATTTGTTTCTGGATTCAGATGTGTTGGAAGTTAAAAAAGATACTGCAGTTAATGCAACACAGTGACATAATATTATTTTCTTTTGTTTAGATGACGCTGATAGGGTCGCAGTGATGACATTGGAAAACTGCAGCAACGGTGAGAAAACTCTAAGAAAGGCACTTCCAAGATATTGTAAGCCATAAAATTCACTGATTTAATTCTCATGTTTGTGGTCAAGAACACAACTGCCCACATATATAATTTCCAAATAAACAGGTGGCATGTCCAAGTCAGGAAACTGACCTCATATACAATTTCCCAGTAATTTCCAATTAGGCCAATTACCCCAAATATTTTAATGACCACTCTGTCTGGATCTCCCCAAATGTCATTAGTAAGTGTCCATCGCCACCCTAGACAATGACCCCCGTTTATTTAATATAATTCATCACTACTTTATACTTGTCATGATGTAGGTTTCTCATTATATATTTTAACAATCATGTAGTTTTAGTCAGTTTCCCTATTCTGCACTCTACAAGTCAGACCTCTGCTTAACCCAGTGTACTTGTACACTGTGGCCCGATCCAGTTTTCTTCCAGTTCTTCTTCCCTGTTCCTGTCTCTCACTCTGCAGTCATCTGTACTTTGTAAAGCTCAAATAAATATTCAATTTGTCAAGCCCAAAGTACTCGTCTCTACATTGCTTTATTATCTACATTTCGGCCCCTGTGACACAGCATATTCCTGTGTTACATTTGGTAGCAGCGGTTTTTACCTGCCAGAAACCATCAAAATCAGTACACGCGGTAGATCCCCCAGCCCCGACACTCGTCGTGTTACTTTCAACACCCCATCTCTGTCCACTACCACCACTCCAAACCAGGGAAACGATCAGTAGTTAGGAAAAGGGACCCTTCCCTAACTACAGCCCCATCAGTGGTCCTAAGTGATGAACTGCTACAACCATCCTCTTCAGTTAACGCATCAACCACGTGCTTTCATTCTCTCACTTCCCCTTCCACACCACCCCAACCTTTCATTCCCATTGTTCTGGAGGGTACCAATGTACTTGCCTTCCTCGACACAGGTGCTGATGTTTCCATAATCAGTGAGGACCTCCGTATGAAAATTCCTCAATTGAAACATACACCCCTAATACCCCTTTTGGTTAACACCCTCTCAGTTACTGGTCAACCCATGGATACTCTAGGCCAAATATCCATTTCCGTTCGTATCGGCACTTCCACAGTGTCCCATATGTTTCAAGTTGTACGTGGTATTTCCAAGAAATTTCTTCTTGGATGGGACTTTTTATGTGCCCATAATATGGTTATTGATTTAAAGAAGGATACTATAGAATTTCGTAATCAATCCATTCCCGTGGTGCACTTTCCTCGGGATATTCCCACTTGTTGCAATGTTAGTATCTTGTCCCCTATCACACTGCCTGCCGAGTCTGAAACTAACGTTGCAGTTGCTCTTGAATCTTCCATACATGGCTATGTACCCGATGGATACATTGGTATTTTTGAGCCCAACTATGCTACTCATGACCCTACATTTGCTATGGCATGTACACTTTCCTCAGTGTGCGATGGTCATACTACTGTTCGCATCATGAACCCTACTATGGATGCCATTCAACTATATCCTGGCACCCGTATTGGTCAATTTTATTCACTATCGAATGGCCCTAATAGTGAATACAGTATGATAGAATCCCCTCTGTGTGCCGCACAGGTTTCCACTGCCCCACAATCCCCTCTACCCCCAGTGGATTTATCTACAGCAGATGTTTCCTCATCTGAACGTACTCAACTTGAAAATCTCCTTCGCAAATATTCCAATGTTTTTAGCTCTGACCCCCACGATTATGGTCGTACGGATAGGGTAAACCATCGTATCCGCACAGGTGATGCCTCCCCCGTGCGTCAACGTGCGTACCGTACTTCCTCTGACATAAGGACTGAAATTAACAAACAAGTCTAGTCCCTTGTTGACAATGACATCATTGAGGAAAGTTATATCCCTTGGGCATCCCCTATTGTCATGGTCAAGAAGAAAGACGGGACCTATCGCTTTTGTGTCGATTATCGAAAGCTTAATAAGTTGACGATAAAAGACTCTCATCCACTTCCCTGGACAGATGACACTTTAGATGCTTTATCTGGCTCTGTATATTTCACCACTGTCGATATGTCCAGTGGTTACTGGCAAGTTGCTGTACATCCGGATGACCGTGAAAAAACGGCCTTCACCACAGGCCATGGTCTATACCAGTTTAAAGTTATGCCTTTTGTTTTATTTTGGTTTGGAGAGTAGTTGGCTCTGGAAAACACCAGCTTTATTCATGAATATCTAATTTGCTGCCGAACATGTCATTTAGACAATGAGTAGACAAACTAGGTTGTGGGAAAAGATAAGGAGATTGTGTTACCAATTTTATTGTTTATTTTGCATTTAATCATTTCTTAAGTATTACTATAAGTATTGTTATATTCATTCTTACAAGTGACTTGGAGAGAGCAATACATGACCCAGAGACAGCCAACTAAAGTTTCCCTTTGTATTATTTTTCAGAATAATTAATGTACACCGGTGTGTGGCCTTAGGCCATACCGGGTGCAACATTACTGTGTAGGACTTAATTCGCTTGTTTTACTATCCCCTGGATAATTACCAAGTGGTTTTAATCTTGAAGTACTGACTTGTACTAGTCCTCTGCCATGAGATTGATTTTGCTTTGTTGTAATGTATAAACTGTTTAAGTGCTGTGTTTGAAGTCTCTTAGGACTTACGCTAGTCTAACATGTCTAAATTTTGAGGTTTTGCATATTCATTAGTTCTCAGAAGAGACTGGTTTATAGAGACCAGCTGTGGTGTTGGTGCTGAGGCATTGACCCTGTTCCTTAGATTAGACTTCATGGGCTAATCTTCAAGGTTTCTTTTTTTTTTAGAATATTGTGGATCCAGTGCATATTGCTATTAGCCTTGTACTTAAGGTCTGTTGAGAGATTTATGTCACTCTAACTTTCTGCCTGAAAGACTATTTAATAGCCTTAGTTTGTGTAGTGGTTGTTTTGCTTATTAAGTATTCACAAGAAAGTTAGTGTATTAGTTTTGGCCAGCTATAGTTTATGATATAGAGTTGATGTATTCTGCTTATTCTTTTAATCATACCATTATATTCTTGCATTCATCATTTTATGTATTCTCATGTTGGTATATTCTTTCTGTTATTCTACACAGGTTGTTAAAGTTATTGTGGTAAATTTGTGACTCGCTTTGACACTGTGTTGGTTTATGGTATTTTTATCATTTTGTTATACTTCATTTATGAAAGTTGGTTCTTTCTAATCTTTTGGTTTTCTTTGTTTTTTTTATAGATGTATTTCTAACTCTACTTCCTTTCATTTTGAAGGATTATCATTTTTAGCCTTTGTTTTATAAGTATTTAATTTTAGTTAGTTTCAAATTCTGAATGGCATTGTATTAATTTTAACACTTGGCCACTGAACTCCGACAGAGGAAAGTTGTGAGAATTAACCCTCCAAGTTTCTTCAGTGTGTACACTTTGCCTCTGTCGGATATCTGTATATATTGGATTGCGCCAGCCCAGCTCAAGAAATACCATTGTTTATATGTTCTTCCCTGTCCTGCTCTAGGCGGAGTAACAAGTAAAAGAGCCAGCAGGACAGCGTGATTCCCTCAATATTCATCATCTTCATATTTTGTAACGAAAACAGTATCCTGTCCCCTGATCAAGGACAAGGAGCTGTTTTTGCATCGCTTCAAGTTCCCCCATCACCTTCGACATCTTCAAATTATTGTTTCTTCAACTTCTCGTTTCTTCAACTTCTCGACAGAGAATATTCTACAAGTCTTTATTTCTTCATTTCGTCGTGCACCAATGTCCAGCCACCACAGATAGGCCATTCATTTATTTATTTATTCTTTCACTTTGCCATTCCAATATTTTCATTGCATTTTTCATTGTATTAAGTGTATTTCTCTTTTTAATTGTCGAGAACCGGCAGGTTTTATTTTTAATTATAAGTCTGGTTTAACTTGGGGTTTAGTTGGTTCATTTCATTATTTTCGGTGTGGCTTTCTAATGGGTTAAGTTTGATATTGAATTGTCAATTTTCCCAGGATTCTAAGTTGTCAATGTTTCCGAAATTATCTTCTGAATTTATAATCCTAGTTTTGGTACTCTCTTTTTAATCTGTGTCATTCAGCTTGTGGTTTTGAAGTAAATAAATTTCTTTTAAACTCAAGTTCGCGTGTTCCTCACGTAATCCTATTTGTGCCTCGCAACTTATTCTCACCCGATCCTAGGTAGACATTTTATTTTAAAGCCAGTTCCCCAGTGATTGGTTTTTTTTATTTTTTATTATTCAAGTGGTCCATTTTCCCAGGTTACATTAGCAGTCCTTCAAGATGAGCAAAAAGATTTCTGCTACACTGAAGCACAGATGGCACAAGACAACTGCAGAAATGTGATGTTGCTTTGTCCTAAAGTTGTAGAAATGACTGTAGTTGATAAGATTCAGCTTAAGAGTGTGAACCCAGTAGCCCCAACATGTGGATAGCCACAGCCCAAGAGTGGAACCGATCATCACAGAGGAGGCTATCACTTTGTGAATTCTAAATCAGCGGTAGAATTGGGTGCACAAGCTGTACTCCATCATCAACACAAACATCCTGAGTGTGATGGTCAACCAAAACTGAGGCAGAAGAGCGAAGAGGCATGGCCGTCTCAGGGGTGATGTCCAGCAAAAAAGTGTGGTCATAAAACATAGAAGACAAAACATTGTTACAATTTTTAATCATGGGAGCAAACTGTCTAGTCAACAAAGCACATGCCTTCCAAACAGCAAAATGTGCACAGCTACACATCCGCCACATTTCAACATGGGAGATGAGAGGGAAGGAGGAGTCCAATCTGGTACTAAACTTTTGAATTGTGAAGAACCATTGCTGGTGAACAGGATAACAACAGATATGGACAGTTGTTTTGCCCAAGTTTTGAATTCTGTATAGAGAAAAAGAATGTTTTCTCCATCATCATGCCTTTGATACTCCAGAGTATCCATGCACCACATCATCATCTTGACTAGTAGGTTGGAACTCCAACTCGCTCATGTCCCTGTTTTCAAGAAACATCAACCGGGATGAAGACGGAGTGGTCAGGAACGGTCAGACCAAAATAGAGGCAAAGGGAGAAATGAAAAGGGAGAAACACAAAGCAACAACCAACCAGTAGTGTTGAGCAAGAAGAATAAAGTTGATAAGTTGAGTAGTAAAGTCAGGAAGGGTCAGACCAAAACAGGGGCAAAGGGTGAAACAAAAAGGAACAACCATGCAGTAGTGTTGAGTAAGAAGAAAAAAGTTGATAAGTTGACTAGTAAAGTCAAGAAGAGAAGTATTCCAACCTGCAGCATAGATTTCTTTATCCATTAAGCCTTTTGTCATTACTGATATATTAACAACAGCTGGTGCTTGACAAACTTACATGTTTCTTTGCAAATGTTACAGGAAACCAGTCACTAACATCGTCCTGAATTAAAATCAGTGATCAGTTTCTGAAACACAAAGTACGATTTCTTAATACACTGGAAAATAAATATACGATGGATGATTTTAATGTAGTTAACACCTGAAAATAATTTTTTTTTTAGGAATTGATTGTACAAAGCAGTTTAATACCTGAAGCAATGACTGAACCCATTCCCATTCTGAGGGAAAGAAATAAATCTCTCCATTAAATTTCAAGCTCTTTCATAAAAAGGAGGCCAGGCATTTCACAGGGACCACAGAAGCCCTTGCCTCAGTGGCCCCAGCTCCAGGCCTAGGTGCCCATTTGAAATGTTCCTGAAAATAGACGATGTTCTGGACTAGTATCCCTGCCCCTTTCATTAGTTTAACTCAGCGCCTGATAAAGCAATCCCATTATCATATCATGCTTCCTTATTTCACACAACCGTTCAGTGGAGATCACTGCTTAGCAAAACGCAAATTTGCCAAGTGGAGAAATAACTGAGAACCAGTTGCAATTATGTGAATTCACGTGGCATTCCGACTGGTAACCCAATTCTACTGAGCAAGATATTTCGTGCTAAGCAGAATTTGAGTGCTTACCCACATTATGAAATGAGACCCTGGCTGTTACCCTCTTCATAAAACAGTAAGCACACTCATCAAAAGAGAGCGCGAGTTCTAAGTTGTACATGAAGTGTTTAGGAGTTTGCTCTGAATGAAGGAAGTTTTCGACTCATTTTGCATCCAGACAAAAATGGTTTACCACATAATATAGTTTTTCCAAGACATTTCTTGCTCTTTAGTTCGTGTGAGTTTGGGAGCCCTAAATCAAGATACTTGATCAAGACAAAGTGAACTGGGTTATCCTTGCTCTATCATCCAGGATTTATGTCTAATCTCTGATCATCTGAGACTGAACTAAGTTAATTTTGCTGCTGGATTTTCAGCTCACAGCTTGCATAATTAACAAGAGTGTCAATCTGTCGATGTTCAATGTGTTTTGTCAAGTAAAATGCCTTATACAGAGAGTGGTAATCAAGAACTGGGTTATCCTTGCTGTGTCATCATCCAGGGTTCATCTTCAATCTCTGACCATCTTAAAATTTTAAATATCAACTAAGTTTTTTTTTTGCTGTTGGATCTGCAGCACAATCTTTCCAAAATTTATAGGGAGGGTGTATATTTTCCGGCAATGAGTGCATTTGGTCAGGTATAATTGAGGTGTCCAGTAACTTAGATCCACTTCGATGGACATCAACGTTATCTGTCTCCCATCTGATTGAGGAGATGTTTCCAAACTGCATCGGTGTTGCACTGACATTGTTCTCAGCTAAGATGGTGATGTACATGTATGTATGCTACAGTTCATTGCAAATGCAGTTCATTGCAAATGACAGTTCTTCGGTATGTACACTTTACTTCCGACTTGGAGTTCGTCCCGTAAGTACAGTAATTGTAGTTGTGAAGGAATTCACAATATTCCATGGTTGGGCTGTAGCATAACTTTTTGACCGAAGCTGATGTTCTGATTAGGGAAGATACTGCAGCTGTGACTGAGTGAATAGGAGTCGCAGTCTATATGCCTACTGCTCTGCTGATCATTGGACTGTACTTATTTGTGGTAAACTTCAACATACAAATCATGCGTTGTGGAGACTGTGCACGGGAAGATACGTTGGCAAAACTGCATGGTGATACTGCACATCCATCAATATTATGCTGTAACACTTTCTTTGTGACCATTGGTATGGCTGACTTGGCTATACTGCAACAGGTATCAAGCAGTTAACTACATTTAACACTCATCAGTACGATTTGGTCCTTGGTAGGATTTGATGAGCGGTGATTTGCGATGATCTGGCAGTAGCTGATGGATGTAACTGAACACAGTGAGGGTCTCATCATGGAGGGCCCTTTGAGGACTAACTCTTAGTCTTTCAAACTGCACACTCAAGCAAAGTGCTTTATGTAGCACAGGAAGTATCACCAGCTCATCCAATCAAGTTCCTCAGTTCACTGTAACATGGAGAAAAAAAATCCTTTCCTGACGGTTCAAAAACTCCTGCAGTTCAGTGACATAATTGAGTTCTCTTGATGCATCAGATTGTTCATCAATGATGACTCCTGGGGTCAGTATCCTCTTGATTATTTCTTCATTATAGTTCACAGTAGTCTAATACAAGCAGTTCTTGTCCTGGCCCATAACAGAGAAATGACCATCCAGGTAACTTGAATCTGCAATCTCAGTTGAGAAAGCTGTACTGAGCTTGTTGAGCAGTTGGTTCAGTCCAGTCAGTCACAGCCAAATCCATCATACATACATGTGTACAGTTTGATAATTCAATGGCAATGACTCGCATCACCGCAGCCAGAATTTCACTGTCATATTTGCACTTTAACCAATGTTCGCTCAAGAGATTTCCCCCAGTTTTCTTCCTGGTTCTTAACAGCAAGGATAACCTATGTTACTTTTATTTGTTCATCTCTGAATATTAACAATGTTGCTCTGAGATTTCTCTCAGTTTTCTTCATGGTTTTGAACAGCAAAGGTATTTTGTGTAGCCTTTATTTGTGCATTTTTGCTTATTTCTAAAGTTCGCTCAGAGATTTCACAAAGTTTTCTTCCTGGTTCTGATGGCAAGGATATAACTTGTTTTTCCGCTGTTACACTCACATTAAAAAATAATCTCTGCAAGCCTTTTATATCAAAAACTTTTGATGACAGAGAATGAGTAGAGACTTGAATTCTCACAAAAAAAGGAGTTTCAAAGTGGTTCATTCTTGATGAGAAATACCTCACCTTTATAGATACAACAACAGGCCGCATGAAGAACTTCACTTCTTAATAACTCCACATCACTTCAGTAGTTGACAACTCCGGGAGGTCACCAAAATGCACACCGACCCTTTTATTATTCTTCTCTTTACTTTTCTGTTCTTCCAAGTTTTCTTTTCTGTTCTTTTCGTTTAATCTGTGCAATGACTTATCATTTAGAGTCATTAAAAAAATATGACTATGTCACACTTTAATGTACATATTTTTGTTTTGTGTTAAGCCAGTATGTCATCTATGTTTTGCAAGGAATTAATTTTGTTTTACTTCGCCCCTCAACCAACAGAAGTTCCATTTACCCCCCCCCCCTCCCCCGTCATCCCACTTTTGTTTGAGCCTTGGTGAAAAGCACTTCTACCATGAGAGACCCCACAGCCGAGGCATACACTGTGTGATTTGAATCATGAATAACGGAACGGGATTGCTTTATGAAGCAATGGATTGTTGAAGAAAGCTTTGTTTCTATATCACCACACCGTGTACAATACATTATTTTGTAAAGCAGTTTAAAAACGTTCAGCCATTGCTACAGTCACACAACCACTTCAGTGCACACAATTCATTTTACAAGCATCATGTGATGCGAAACAAACTGTTTTGGCAAGCATGATTCATCCAAAATTTGTACCCAGAACTTTGTTTTCATAAACATTTTATTGTACTTTTTTCTCCAGGATTGAGGAAACGTCATCATAAATATCAGTGTGTAACTGTACCTGATCATTTGAACATTTGCTTTATAGTTTGTCAAAGGCAAAGCCATGGATAAAGGATCATATAAAACAGGTTAAAATAGCACATTATTATTCTCAATGAAACTTACTTTGATAAGCACATCATTGAAAAAACTAAGATCAAGTTAAAAGGCCAGGTCACCCAAGTTCCAGTGAAACAAACTTTCACCAAACTGTCAGAAGGCGGTGGACCCAGTTTCCTACGGCCACCCTCGAAATACCAAGACACTTGTGACAATTCCATTGTCTCCAAACAGTTACATGGCGCCCATTTGAAAGATACGGTTAAGACGGGAAGAATATCCCTTCTTTCCAAGAAGGTCATTGCCACTGAAGAGGAATGCTGCAGTAGGCAGATGATAACTAACAAAGTCAGCCCTGCTTTCAATGTAGAGGAAGAATGACTTAGACATTGGACGCACGTCAGCCGTGAAACACACGATAAATCTCTCAGATGAAACCCCTTTTCAAGAAAACTGTAGGAGAATTCCCCCTGCTGATTTCGTCGATGTCAGGCAACACCTGAGAGATCTTCAAGATAAGGCTATCATTTGAGAATCATCTACTCAATTTGCCTCTCCAATAGTATTGGTTCGAAAGAAGAATGGCGGCCTGTGCTTGTGTGTTGATTATCGACAGTTGAATGGTCGCACCATAAGAGACCAATACTGAATACCAAAGATAGAGGACACACTCCATGCCATGAATGGGTCAAAATGGTTCTCTTGCCTCAATTTGAAGTCTGGCTATTATCAGATTGAAACAGAAGAAGAGGATAAACACAAGACAGCATTCTGGTGCCCTTTAGGTTTCTATGAGTTTAATTGTATGCCCCAAGGCATTACCAATGCCCCAGCAACTTTCTTAAGACTGGTGGAAAAGTGTAAGGGTGATCTCCTTCATGATGGTGTTTTTTGTTTGTCTGGATGATATAAATGTGTTTGCAAAGTCTGCAGTAGAGCATGAGACCCACCTCTTCCAATTTTGGACCGTCTCCGTCAGTTTGATTTAAAACTTAGTCCCATTAAGAGCAAATCTTCCATTCATCCATGAAATGTCTTGAGAATGTGATTTCCACTGATGGTGTGAGCACCCAGCCATGCAAGATAGATGCAGTTAAGTCTTGACCTGTCCCGAATAATGCCTGGGAACTCAAAGTAATTTCTCAGGTTCACTGGGTGTTATCGCCAATTTTTTTTTAGGGTTATTCTTCCATCTTTCAAGGTATTCAAGCTGAAAGAAACGGATGAGGGAGTTCTGGAGTGCGCCCTCATGGATGAAAGTGGTGCTATTAAAGTTGTGGTGTATGATGGAACGTTTTCCAAATTAAACATAGAGGTTGGAGATGTTGTGCTGTTCAGAAATTGCCAGAAAGGTCAGGGCAGAGTGAAATTTGTGAACAAGCACACGAAGGTGCACAAATGTCCAATATTTGAGGAACCTGTGCCAAAAACATCGCTGCTATGGCCAGAGATCTGATCGATCCCAGCCCCTCTGAAGTGGTCTCAATTCAATCCATTCTGGAGAAGAAGACCAAAGAGAAATCTGTCTCTGTACAGTGAAGAATCACATAAGTATTAATTGAAACCTTGAGTTTATCTTTTGACCTTAGTTGAAGTTTGAAGTTAACCATTGCAAAATTTGCATTGCAAAAATGTAGGACATGAGGTAAAAATTTGTCGAATTATATCATTCATGTATGAGGTGTTGCTGTTGTGGTTCAGACTAGCAGTAATTACACTTCAACTCTGTGTAGTTTTAGTAAATGTCTAACAATTACACAGAATTTATGTTAAAATATCAATTTAAAATTGACATCTTGTAAGTAGAATGGTCACAAAAAGTAGCTGTAGTGTGGGAAACTTGTTTGTCGTGAGTTGTACTAGCACCCTCTTGGGACAACCTCGCATCTCATGTGATCCCTGTCAGGTCGGAGACGGCATTATTCTGAAAAGAGTTTTGTGAGTATCGCTTCTCGGCCTTTTGGCCAAGATATGAAGCAGACCGTTAACATCTTGAGGAAAAATTCTTTGGGGCTTGCCCCCTATAACTCAAGTGAAACATAGTGTAGTGTAGTAATTAACTTTACCCTAGGGCTGTGGTCAGTGTGGGCCAAAGAGACTCGGTAGCTTTGGATAGTCACTCTGCCTGAATACATTTCTTTGTTTTACTTTATAAAAGGCAAGTGCCAGGTTAGTAACAAAAAGTAGAGTTCTCCCCAAGTTGATATTGTTTAAAAGAACAAATTAGCCCAGTACAAATGGTTTTCTGATGTGTTCCTTTATCCATCAAATACTTTGTTTTTCTTAATCAAACAACCTTATGTATTTCTTTAAGTTAGTTTCTACCATACATTAGCTAAACTAAGACTGCTTATGTGGCATTAGTTGGTGCCAGTAATTGTTTTGAGTAGCAATTGCAGTGAAGTTGTTTTGACCTAAGGGGGATTTCCCCAAAATGTCTTGTTGATAAACAATGGATTTTAGTATTTTATATGGCTGATAGATTATGATTATGTAAAGGTTCTTTAAAGTTATTAGAGTTAGTTATGCCAGCCACATTGTGGATGACTGTTGGTGTGTAGAGTAATAAAAATCGATTCACCAGAACTCTGTTCTTCATCCTTTTATTACAGAACCCTTCAGCCCCATTCAACTGGCCCAGGGTTTACAATAGTGTATGACATCTTTAAGTTGTTGTATGCCCGATTTTGAGTACCGGTACTAGAGAACGGAGAGCTGTTCAGCATCAAGGTTGTATTACTTCAAAGAAAATTTTGTATTTTAATTTTGCCTAACAAAAATTGTAATAGTCTGGCACGTAAAATTTCTTCGGGTAAAAGCACCCATTAATTAACACCTTTTTAGTGACTTGAGTCACTTGAGTTAACAATTACACAGAATTTATGTTAGAATAGCAATTTAAAATGGACATCTTGTGAGTAGAATGGTCACTAAAATACCTGTAGTGTTGGAAACTATGAAACAATCGTTTGGTTTGATAATCAATTCTGAAAAATTGTAAAAATCATGTGATGACGTCATCATGATGTCATTTCACAATAACAAGAACTTGCCATTATCTAACAGCCTGCCACGTTTCAACGTGATCAAACTTAAACTTCGGAAGATATACTACTTCAAAAAGTGCACCTTTAATGTCAGGTCACGTGACCCCTGAAGATGTCATCGAGCTTCAACATCACACATATAATGGCTGCCCGACCAAACTGCTCGACCAAACTGCTCGAGGTATTTGAAACATTTTGATTTTGTTTCTGGCTTCATTGTTGACTACATGCATGGAGTTTTGCTTAGGAGTGATGAAGTTGTTGCCGACTCTTTGGTTTAGTAAATAACATAAACATGCTTTGTTTAGCTTTTTTTTTCCATTAAGGGAAAAGTAAATCGCGCTTTGTCACTAATTAAAGCCACGTTGGAAATCACATGGGTTCTACGGTCGCTTGATGACATTGTCCATTGGAAGGCATCTGAATTTCAGCCTCTAGATGCCCAAGGAACTCGCACAACAGCTTTGGAATACAACTATTTCGACACAAATAAGAAAAGCTCTTGAAGGACATTTGTTGTTCAAGCAACAAATATCATCTGCCTAGGTGCTACTGATGACAGACCCATTACTAGCACAGGACCTACTACTAGTGCAGGACCCAGAACTAGCACAGAACTTATACTAGCACTGAACTTGGTACTAGTGCAGGACCCAGTACTAGTGCAAGACCCAACACAGCAGCTTTGGGATACAACTACTTCTACACAAAATAAAAGCCGCTGTTAATTCCATCACAAGGCCTGAGCCCATGAAGATGATGGAAATCGACTATATTGTAACGATTGGCCCGACCCGTCAGCAAGAGGGCGTCAGCACGACTCCGGAGTGGAGTCGACCGATGATGGAGGAGCGCTGGCACGGCCCCGGTTGGAGCCGTGTCATGGAGCAGCTTCCTGAGGGCGCTACAGCACAACACCGTGCGGAGTTGTGTTGTAGCGAGCCCCTGCGGAAGAGTCGGGACACCCGTTCCGCTGGGAAGACGTTATCTTTTCGTTCTTCTTGTTGTTGGCTTTGTTTTGGTAAAGACGTAGAATAAAGACCGGAGAAAACAAACAGGAATTGTGTCTTTTGCGTGTGATTTTCGGTGTCGTGTTGCAGGGAAATCTACGAGGGAAAAATCTTGTTACAATATGTTTTCCAAAGAGAGTTTATCAGAGGCAGAAGACAAGGAGGCTACGTAAACTACCGTTGGAGTAGTCAAGATTGACATGATTTTTGTTTTGTTCTTGTTTGTTCAGGATTCACTACATGTGCCACCATCACGTCCAAAGAGGGCTAGGACAACAACGCTGGCTATTACATGATCAGGCATACAATACACTGTCGAAGACCCTCCCAACAGTGATAGTCAGCTTGCAGCGTGAAGGGTGAGAGAGAGAGAGAGCTGATCCAAAGGTCATAGGGTTGTCGCTGGTTGAGGACTGGTGCTTTGTGGCCTGTCTCTATATGACGTTAGACATCCTACCACAGTTGAGCATTCTCTCAAAAAGTTTCTAGGTATAATAATAATAATGTATTTTAAGCTTTGATCTGTGTTTTCATTCAAGGCATTATTCTTGAGTATTTATCTTATCATTCCTTTCATCTTTCGTCCTGGGAGGTAAATAAGATGTGCCATTATTACAATAATGAAAATTAATATTTGTTGCTTTTTAAAAGTTATCATCTTTGATATATTTTGGTGCCAATTTAACAGGAAAGCATTAAATAAATTTTAAAGTAATATATTGATGCTATAAATTTTTTGCGTTTAATATCACAACTCGACGTGTTGTCTCAAAACTTACTTTGTTAAACGGCTCATCGTGCTGCTCTGCTTGAGACAAGTAACTTGTTCAAAACTATATGCTTTAAAAAAGTGAAGTACACTCTGCCATACCGTTCATTTTGTTTTCTTTGGTGCACATAACTAACAAGGACAGGACAGTGGCTCTTAAGAAAGCAGTACCAACAACTCAAAATGTATTTCTTATCTCTCCTTTTTATTTCTTAGCTGGTCAACACCATTGTGAAAATGAAGAGATAATGGACTTAAAAACTATTTCAAAGTTCGTCACTGGCCTGGAGGATATGCCCATCTGTGGATGGAATCCACCTTTAACAGTGGCCTTCATCCCACAAGATGTGTCACTCATGGGAAGTGGTGCCTGCACCTGCAGCCACCAGTTGCAGCTTCCAATTCCCGGAGGTGGCCAAAATTTACAGATGCCAATGCGGAGTATAATATTTGATCTTTTTTGCAAATCCTTTCTGCATCCATTTTTCGGAAAGGCATGATAAACACTTGCGTTTCTTTAACCATGTTATTAAGGTAACAGTTATGGTCATACATGTGTATGGCTTAGCACCCTCTCCATGCCCCCTCCTCAAACCCCTGACCCCAACCCTAACCACTCCATATGCCTTACACGACCCACCATCGTACATGTACAGCGCCAGTGTCGTTTCATGTTATATTATAAAAGTGCGAGACCCATTGAAATGCCATTTTGTATCGTATTTTCAATGTACATGTACTACCCACATAGAAACATGCAGCCTGCATTGTTGTAAATTCTGGTGTGAGGATTCTTCTTGGATAGTGGTTTTATTAAAATTGTAAGCATGATTAGAATTGTATTTTATTTTCTTTATTTTTTATCTTTTGTTTCCTTATTTGAAATTGTTTACTTTTTGTGATATTTCTTTTTATTGAAAACTTCTCTCCATCTGAACTATTGTTGATGGCAGTGCGGTTGGAAATTTGTCTACAAAGGTAGAGGAGCTCACAACAGAAAATAAAAAGTTAAGCTCAGAGTTGGAAAAAATGATTCATCAGGAGTGGAACCAAGGTAAACTTGCAGAGTATATCACAGAGAGGAGACGGATATGGAGAAAAGAGTATGAGGAAATACTCTCTGGCCTAGGAGAAAAAGTAGAAGAATTTACTTGCGAGGCGAGTGGAAGTAAGGTTGACCAAACCTATGTAAAGGGCCACTACAATGATAAGGTTGTCATTCCTCACCTTCACCTATCCTCTTCAGACCCTGTGGTCCATAAGGCTGCAAGTATTCCTCTCCAGTGCACCCTGACCCTGGCTATAGCCTTGGCTTCGTTCCAAGATGTACATAAACTTGCTCACTAAATACGACGTAGGCCCATAACATGCTTCAAGTGTTGTTTAAGAAATTTTATGAACTTGGGGGTCTTGAGGCCGAGAGCTTGCCCAAGTACATATGGGTCACTCAGGTTTGGTGTTCTAAAGATGCAAAATAAGGGTCGCGTCGTGCCATCGCGTCGTCTGTCCCGTCAATGTCCCGTCGTGCTGTCGCCCGACGCATCGTGCGTCGCATCGTGCCATTGCCCGTCACGTCACCTGTTTTTCAATGGAATTACATATCGGGTTTTAGTGTTTTTATGCATAGTTTTGCCTATGGGTGGCACTGTTATGCCCACGGCACTTGCTTGATAGCATGGTCACTTAGTTCGTTCTTCAAGTTCAAGATGGACATGATAGAAGAAGTTTTAGTATCTCTTGACCTGCAACACCTATGTGATACTTTCCTGTCGATTAGGTAAGCTACCTTTTGTTATTACTTTTCTGTGCTGTTCGTCAGCTATCTGAAACTTATCAAGTTTCTTAAACTAAGTATCAAGTTTTTTCAATTAATTATAATAAATAATTATAGTTGACATATCTTTATGATAAAACAAAAAGGATGCTGTTCAGATGACAGGGCAAGGAGGGATTGATTAAACTATACGTCTCTGCCATCAGGAAATTCAAGCCGTGACTTCAAGATGAAAATAAACGAACAGCGCCACCCATTGTCAAAGAAAAAAAGGAAATGATCAAAGTTAAACAGGATGACGCGCTCAGGAGATGCGACAGGCGACGGCACAGGCGATGGTATGACGCTAGCGCATGACGCGACGGGTGACGGGACAGACGACGCGATGCCATGCACGACCGGAATGAGCGTGCACAGGTCGACGGTCTCCTGCCGTCTGCCTAAGATGGGGTCTAATGGACATGTTGCTAGGCACAAGCCCCACCTGTCTGAAGCCCACAACGCTAGACGATCGGACTGGGCCCGACAGCATCGTGACTGGACAGCCAATGACTGGAGCCGAGTCATCTGGAGTGACGAATCCAGATTCCAGCTTTTTCAGAGCGATGGGCGTATTTTTGTGAGGTGTGCGGTCGGTGAAGACTACGCAGAGAACTGTGTTGTTCCTTCGGTGAAACACGGGGGCTCTGGCATCATGGTTCGGGGCCACAGAGAATATCAATGCTGTTGTTTATACTGGTATTCCTCATGACCACATGTTGCCATCTGCCCATCGTTTGATCGGCCATAAATTTATCTTTCAGCATAATAATGCCCCTCCACATACTGCCGGAATTACTGTTGAATTCATGGACGATCCAACCCAAGATTTTATAAAAGATATGGTTTGGCCGGCCCAGAGTCCCGACCTGAATCCGATTGACATTCTGTGGAACGAAATGGAAAGGCCCCTTCAGCGCAAAGCGCGACCCCAAAATAAAGATGAATCGTATCAGATTCTCAATCGGATTCGGGAAGGACTGGACTGCCAGACCATCACCAATCTCTTGGCTTCAAAGCCAAGGAGACGCCAAGCTGTCATCGATGCTGGCGGAGTTTTTTTTTTGCAGTACTAAACTCTTGTCATCCTCCGTGTTTTGCCGCAGAATAGGGCACCGCCATCTTGGATTTTCCCATAATTGTATGTTAATGAGGATACTTTTCCGTTAACTTTGTGCACACGGAAAAACATGACATCCTTTTACTGCCTTTTAATGACATTGGAACATTAACTAACTGAATGAAACATGAATTTATGTAATTAAAGAGTTCATAGACCACACAGGTACAGTTTTGATTTACATTTCCACAATGTTTTAAACATAGTATAAAAAATCAATTTGCAAGTCATGTTCTCACTGCTGCTGAGAAGTGATGGTCTTTACACTTTGATCATACACTTTGGGCCATTGTGTGGTCAACTCCACTACTTCAGACACTGTATAGAAGCAGCTACCTGTGTGGGGCAAGAGGATTGGGCGTTCTCCCATCTGAAGGAGAATGTTATCAGGGGACAGCTTACCAAGGGGGTAAGGGACTCCTCAGGTAAGAAAGAATTACAAAGAATCGAAATTGCAAATGCGCTTTTCAGAATTCAGGGAGGAGGCCCTCAGGCAAATTCAAGATGAAACTTGTGGACCCTCCATTCAGAGTCCAGTCAGGGAATGCCAACTTAACCAGAGTAAGGCAGATAAGCTAGATGGTTAGGCCTATTCAAATGGTATACAAATGAGGTTTAGACAATTCCTTATAAGGTTATTCTTTTAGTAAGGAAGTGCTCTTCTGTAGTGTATATAAACCCTTGTAATTTCTCCGCCAACAGTCGTGTATTAAAAAGTATCTTCAAGCAACAATCCTGTGTCAACGTGTATCTTCTTACAGTCTGAGAGCATATAACCTAACTGTTTATATTTGGTGGAGAATCCGGGTAACTTTTAAGATAGAGTAACTTATTATTCGCCGACTCAAGGCATCCCGTTCTTGCTCAAACTCAAGCCGCATCATGTCATCGACACACCAATTTGAATCCATCATACCAAAGTTTTCGGCGTACAATGCAGGAGATCCAGATAGATCTGGATAGATACGAACGGTACTCGAAGCAGAAGAAATGGAACCAGGAGCAACAGGCCAGCAATCTCCCCCTTTACCTAACTGAGTCAGCCAGCTAGTGGCACAGGGACCTTCCGGACGACTGCAAAGACACGTTCCCTAAACTAAAGCAGGCGTTCCTGGCAAAGTATCAGCGGCACGAGGGAATGAACTGGGTGCGATTAGCAGAACTTGCTGATCGCAAACAGAGAGCAGTAGAGTCCGTAGAAGAGTACGTTGCAGAAATCGAAAGAAGATGTTGCCAACTCAGCAAAACCCCCACAAAACGCATGGAGGCATTCATCCACGCTTATATCTTGCACTTATATCTTGTATGGCTAAACAAACGTACACAGAGTGTTTCTCAGAAAAGAAATTCCCCTTGGGACCTTCTGACGTACCACTTATTTCTGGCATTGTGGGGCACGTAACCAAGGTGGTTGGCAAGGTTGTTCTGCCTATTTCAATGGGACAGATGGATTTCAGTCACCCTTTCTATATTTTAGACAGTATGAACCATGAGATTATTCTTGGTGTTGATTTCCTACAAGAACATAAGGCAACGGTATCATTTGATTCTAACCCCTTGGTCTTTCAAAATTCCGGTTATGCACCCTTAACCAGTGAGGCAACTAAGCCAATGTATGTTCGAGCTGTCCGTAATTTGTCCTTACCTGCTAGAACCCAGACAGCCTTTAGAGTAAACTGTAAGAGAAATAGCCTTAAACATGGTATATGTATTCTCGAACATGTTTCTTCCTTGTATCTTGATAAGCAGTTAATTGGAGCCAAGTGTATTGTTCAATCACACTATGGTCAGACAGTGTATCAAATAATGAACCCCACAGTACCACATAACAGTAACATAGAGATCAGACACAATCAAGTAGTAGGTGTTTGAGAACCACTTCCCGCTAACACATGCATCGAAAGTTTTGAGGTAGATGGAAATAAGACACACACGACCAAGGCCAGAGGTGACACAACGCCAAATGCTGTCCATGTTACGACAAGTGTCAACCCTCAAGAAGTACTTGATGAGTTGGGCATTACCATGAATGATTCAGATTTAACCTCAGATGACGTCTTTGCTAAAGACACTACCGAGCTAGGTACAACTGATTTGCACTTTCATAGGATAGATACTGGCGATGCACAACCTGTTCATCAGCGTTTCTATCGGACTTCCCCAGCTCACAAGTCAGAAATTGACAGAAAAATTCACAACATACTAAAAGCAGATGTAATCGAACCATCCACTTCACCATGGGCCAATCCAGTCGTCCTTGTGAAAAAGAAAAGCGGTGATTTTCGTTTCGCAGCTGACTATCTTCGCCTTAATAAAGTGACCAATCCAATGTCTTTCCCTCTACCTCGCCCAGACGATGTATATGATACTATTGGGGAAACTTATGCTCAGTTTTTCACAGTACTTGATCTAGCATCAGGGAACGCTTTCCTGATGCAGGCCTGCTCAATGCCCTCATGGTCTTTGACCCATCATGTGTTCCTGATTAGGAGGACTGTGACAGTTAGGATTAGATAAATAGAAGTCTTCTTAAAATCTGTAAAACTTCTGCTCAAAAAAAGTCTTGGGAAAGTGGCCAGGAATCGCCTTAAAACGCACCACAGAGCATCTTAGAATCACAATTTTTTTTCGGACCCCTGACCGTAAGCGCTTGCCCCAAGCACCAACCATTATTTTTCAAAGTTGGAGAACACTTTAAAAAAAAAACATTTAATTCAGTGTTCTTTCCACGGTTGCAAAATTTTACGCCAAATATTCATGTTAAACTTCTGTGAGATAAACTTGCTGCTGTCAAATTTTCATATCGTCATGTCACTGCAACAAGGTCCTATCTCAAGCAGCGTATCTCGCTTAAAATAACCCAGATGTACACCTAAAGTAAACAGACGCCAAGATACAACATTTACGGAGCACTTTCACACGAGATACAACTTTTTGGCACCCATATGACGATAAATGAAAGCATTTAGCATATAAAAAAAATCAAATATACAAACGTTACTGTCTTAATTGCTGTAATACCAAATTGTCAAATATACTATTGTCAGTCTTGGATATATTTAATACAATGTTGTGTTATCTCAAATAGCATAACTTCTGTGATTTATGAGTGGAAGACAATAGTGACTCCAAACAAGCATAAGTATGAGGAAATACTTTCTGGCCTAAAAGAAAACGTAGAAGAATTGACTGATGAGGCGCGTGGCGAGAATACAGATAGCTGAAGGCAATGCCTCTTGTATATTGGATACAGGGGCAGAGACTTCACTCATTCCATATTCCTTTTTTTAGTTCTTTTGTTTTGTGAGCATCTTCCCAATAGAGTAGAGCCTTTAGGAGACGTTAGTAGCTGAATTAACCTAGTCGGGACATATGACTTAAAAATACCAGTTACAGGTTATTTTGAGACACGCGTCTAGGTGTATGATCAAACTGTCAGTGGCAGTAGTCTGGTAAAGTTGTGCTTGTGAAAAAAAAGAATGGCACATTACACCTTTGCATAGATTATAGACAGTTAAATGCAAAGACAGTGAGAGATGCATTCCCTCTGCCTCATAAAGATAAGACACTTGAAGCCCTAGGTGGGGCACAATATTTCTCCTCTCTTGACTTAGCACATAGTTACTTTCAAGTTACCATGGACCCCGTGTCCATCCAGAAGACAGCTTATTTGAGTTTACACGCAAGCCCCAAGGCCTGGTAAACAGCCCCAGTAATTTTGAGATAATAAATTTAGTTGACCTTTGAACTTAAAAGAAACGGTCATTTATCTAGATGATATTTCGGTGTTTCCACCATCGTTGGAGGGTCACCTTCTAAGGTTAGAGAGATTTTTTGAGTGTCTTATCAAAAATGGGCTGAAAAATAAATGGTAAGAAGTGCCAACAATTTAAGGGACAAGTAGCCTATTTGGGGAACATTTTTAGTTCAGGAGGTGCAGCTGTTGACCCCCAGTTAAGTTGACCGTATTCAGAATTGGCCTAACCCAGAGACTAGTACGCAACTTCGCTCCTTCCTAGGGCTTGCCTCTTATTACCGGCGTTACGTCCCAAACTTTTCCAAGGTAGTGGCTCCACTGAATGCTTTGGTGGTTAAGACAAGGACCAAAGCTGGGAAGCTCCTTTCAATGATCGATGAGGCAAGTAGTGCCTTCAATACCTTGAAGGTTAAACTATTAGAGGCCCCAGTTCTTGCTTACCCCAAGTTTGGTAGGGACTTCGTCGTTGAAGCCGATGCATCACTTAAAGAGCCTAGGTGCATGTTTATCGCAGTATGATGATGATGGAAACTTACACCCAATTGCATATGCAAGCAGGAGTTTGAGGGGTCCAGAGTGCAACTATCCAGACTACTCTAGCTTTAAGCTGGAGCTACTAGCACTAAAATGGGCAGTGACAGAGAAATTAAAACGGTATTATCGGGCAAATGCAATAGCACAAGACCACCTCCTCTCCCAAAACATCACATGTTACATTTGTCCATGTGTGCAACTTGCAGCTCCACATAGAAAAAATTCTCGGCAAGAAGAAAGAACGAGTCCATATTTGGGACCATGAACACTTCCGTAATGAAATATGGATTAAGTACAAACTATTGCTCTTTGTTTTTAAATCTCTCACTAACAGTGCCCCGGCATATATTCATGATTTGCTTGAACCTTACAATCCACCTCGTAAACTCCGTTCTGACAATTCAAACCTCCTCATTGAGCCTAAATCTAATCGTTCATGGGGTGACCGATCTTTTTCTCATGCTGCACCACGTCTATGGAATAAATTGCCATCACATGTCAAATCATCAATTTCTTTAAATGAGTTTAAGAAAAACCTTAAAACTCATCTTTTTATCAAAGCATTTGCATAACGTAGTTTACTTGGGTTTTCTGCTTTATCGTTGTATTTTGTATTTTTTTTTAGTTAGTTATCATGTAGTTTTGTACAAGCGCCATGAGCACTTTTGTGGATTTGTGCGCTTAATAAATTGTCATTATTATTATTATTAAGTGCAGATCTTTGTGGTTGCTATACATTTTTAGTTGCAACTCCTTCAAATCAGCTGAGGAATTTTTTCTTCATAAGTAAGGCAAGAAACACCCAAATTTTCCATAAATTCAGTTTGATATCTGACATCTCACACATAGGCATAATGTTTCTGTCCCTAGGTGTGTGTGAGTGTGCGTCACACATTTGGCATTATCATAATAACTTGATAATACTAAGAAGATATTGGTGAAATTTGGTTCGAAGAAATGTCTTGATACAACACATAAATGCCTGTTAAATTGGGGGTCCATACGTCTGTTTGTATGTCGTCACTGAGCATATTCAGACCAGTAGTAGGAAAAAGAACCAACTTCGGGTCCATACCTACAAGTAAGTACCATTTACCTGGCTCCCACTTGTTTGAGTCAAATATTTCTTCCGTTAAGGGCGCACACAGCTGCTCTGCAAAAATAACGTTGGTCCCCAAAATACACCAAACAACAGTGTTGTTATCCGGCCCTGTAAATGCAGAATGATAGGTACCAAGTTTGTTGTTTGTTTTTGCACGTTGCGGTAAATTGACATAAAGAGCGCCCTCAAGCGATGGATGTTGGTACACCGCACCACGTGCTGCGTGCACAGCCCCTCAAGGTCGCGCCCACCGCAATCGTCCAGCGGGCCTTGCCGTGCTACCCAGCGGCTGACCACCTCGACTCACCGGTAGCCAAGGTATACTCTTGTCGTGTGTATGTTCTTCGGCGTCTTCAAGTAGGCCACAGCTTCCCAAAGAATTCATTTGAGCAGTTTCGCTAGATATTTAGAAAGGTGAGATTTTCGACTTATCAGTAATATATTATTGCTAATAAACAAGTGTTTAGTCAAATGAAATCACACAAGAAAATGAAATTTAATTTACTCTGCAGAAAGTTTCGGGCGTAATCATTTTTATGATTAACGCGTCTAACTTCAATAAGCCTATAGTTGCAAGTATGTTGACTAGCTAATTGTAGTACCGTACCTGCAATGTTACTAAGTATAGGTAAATTACATAGATACAACCAATTTAGAAACGCTTGACTGACCAATAGGTACACTTTTGCTAATAAATGAAAAGTCTGCCATGGGCATGCACTGTTAAAGAACTATAAACGAGCGTTTCTAGAATTTATCCACAATAAAAAGATGAGTGTGGCAAAATTTGAGAAAGGTTCATGTTAAGTACAAGTTCTCACCTCTGACAGGTAATACAAGTAAATATATAATTTTATCTTATAGATATAATTAAGATATAATTAGGTCTAATGTACAAAAGCTTTCTATGTTAGTCCCATAAAGTTTATTAAAAATAAGTGTATTGACATTATTTTCTCAATTAAAAATTCAAATGACCTACCTGACTGTACTTGCGCTCTATCATTTACTATTAAAGTAAATCAAATAAAGTAAATTTATTTATTTTGGACTTGACTTTGTTTTTTTTTTAGTAGTGTAGCTAACTTTGTTGTCTTTGTTTACATGTGCTTCTAAGATTTTCGTTAAAAAAATCTATATATGTAGCTTTTTTCATTTATCAGTATAGTAAATACGGGATACTAAAAAGGCGTTTTTCGTGTTTCGCTTGCAATATACATTAAGGCTTTTTTATTCAATGATTACGGTAATTGTATGTGGAGAAAGCTGCAAAACTAGCAATGTGATCCTGCAGAATTTCTTCAGAGACAATCTGTTTCTTTAATTAAATTACCATATATTTGTGCTTTTAGGCGTAGTAAAATATTATTGATATTTTAGCTTCACATTTTAAAGTTGACTTTTCTTTATTTTTGTATTTGTTTCGTTTTAGAAATTTTAACAATGACATATTGCAAAGTATTTTTTTTTCTTCTCATCTTAATTATGTCTTTCTTTATTATTTCTTATGTGGATCACCTCATGTGGCCGTTATTTTATTGCAAGAAAATTCCCTTACTCCATTACCAACTGTACACACGATATACTGCGTCCTATTGGACATGTATGCGTGTTTAAGTTATTCTCAAAAACAGGTGACAAAGAATCGTGGCTAATACTTACTGCATTTGATAAAAACAGGGAGATTTGGGAATCCTATGAACACGGCTCTCACTTTGTCTGGATACGACGAAAGCAACCAATCCTATAAAGCGTACTCTACCGCTTTAAGGGTTGGTTTTGCCCTGACGGACCTGGCCATTGTTGTGAAGAATACCTATATTCGACAACAAAGCCGAGAAAATGTGTCCATGATAGATGACTTTTTACATCTGTTGAAAACAGAGTGGAAAGTTCATGTATCTGCTGGGGCTCCTCGACAACAGCAAGAGAGATCCTGGAAATCTCCTAAGATTCTCCCTCTAACTAAGGACTGCGTTAAATTGAATGCTTTCTTAAAGTGCAGTGAAGAAAGCTTGAAAGCAGTAGGGATCTCTGATGCTACGTACATAGAGCTGGCAAGAATCACACTAGCTCAGGTCATTATGTACAACAGGAGACGGCCAAAGGAAGTTGAACTTCTTACTGTTCAACACTATATGGACAGTATTAAGAACAAAACACCAGCCCATGATGAAATAAAGAAGTCCCTCACAGCCCCTGAGAGAATAGCTCTAGAGAGAATAGCTCTAAAGAGACTGACTCTCATTATGGTAAGGGGCAAAAGAGGAAGAGGGGATCCAATACTACTCCCTCCCCACTTAAAGGAGAGTATGGACTTTCTTGCCGAGTACAATAAAGGCAAACAGTATATTTTTTCGAGAGGGAGTGACAGTGCCTCCACTCCCATCAGGGCTTACCAGGGGATGGCCCAACTTGCATCTGTGGTAACTCCGCCATTAAAACATCCTGAAAATATCAGATGCACGAAACTCAGAAAACACCTTGCCACACTTTCCCAATTGTTAGACCTCAAAGACAATGAACTTGAGCAACTGGCTAACCACATGGGCCATGATGTGACAGTTCATCGGGAATATTACCGACTTCCAATGGAAACCCTCCTTCTTGCTAAAATGAGCAAGTTGTTGAACCTTGCTCAGGAGGGTAAAATGTCTCAATTTAAGGGTAGGTCACTTGAAGATGTAAGCCTTTCAGTGGACGAGTCGCTCCTTCCTAGCAATGAGGAAAGTGACAGTGAAGAGGACTCGGACCATGAGAACGGTATGGCAGATGAGCTAGAGTCAAGAGATAATTTACAGACAATGGAAAGTAGCCCTAGTACGTCGCATGGACGCCAAAGCAAACAACCACGTAAATATATCAAATATATCAAAATGCAGCTTACTAAGAAAATACAGTAAGTGGACCAAACAACAGGAAGCTTTTATTACTGGCCAAAAAGAAGTCAATACTCTATTAAAGTCCAGACGAGTACCTGGAAAGACTCTATGCCTGCTCATTTTGAAACGAGGGGGAGCTCTTCTTGAAGGCAAGTCCTGGACAGAGTTAAGGAATAAAGTTCACAATATAAACCTGAAAGCCAAATCAAAAGTCAAACAAATGGAATTCGCCGTGCAATAGTGCGAAACCTCTATAAACGAGCGGTTCTCAAGTTTCCGGCAATACTTTCAAAATAAAAATGTCATATGATGAAAGACGACATTATTTAATTGATTTAACATGTACGTTTTTGTTTTGTTTTGTTTTTTTGTTTTGCATCTTTTTACGCACTTTTCAAAAGAAATCAGAGATAAAATTAGTTTGTTCAGTGTCCACTGTCTTCCTACTGAGTTTCTTTTCATTTAGTCTGACTTATATTGGCTCTATTAAACAGTGTTGTCCAAGCATTTCTTATTCTTTCAATTAATCTGAATAAGTTGTGACCGTCCTTGTTCTCATGGTCGTGGCCGAGTTTATTTTGACAGAGGCACTGTACCAACAGCAGCAAAGCAAACTCTACCTACATCTTCGAAAATATCCTTCCCCTGGAGTAGTGTCTACCCCCTGCTCTTCCTCATTGTTTCCCTGTATCAATTATTTTCTTTGTGCACAGAGCCATTGTCACAATGATTGTAGTGATGTTGCCTTTTCTCCCTTCTGAAGCTCACATTCTATTCTAATATGTTCGGGCTCCAGCAAATCACGTCTTGTTTGTGACTGTTGTTCTGTCTGTGACAATACAACATTTATACTGTCTGTGACAATACGACTTTTACACAATCACATTAAAGGGAAGTTTTTTTTTCCCATCGCATCTATGAAATCATTTTGCAAACATAAAGCCCTTTTCACTATTAATATTAATAACGCTAATATTTATATATATATACATTTTTTTGTTCTTGTTCTTTTTTTCCGAACGTATATTTTCATTTTACTGCTAAACTTCTGGAGTTCTTTATTACAGTACACATGTTTCCCATGCATCCTGAAATTGTTTTCATTTCCAGTTGAATATCCAGTCCCACATCTCTTTTAAAGTTGCGCATTTAAATATGCCATTTGTCATCCGTGTACCCATTGAATGTTTTAGATGCTCATTTTAAAATATCTTTTTTTAATAACAATGAAAAAGATAAAATGAAAAAACAGTAAAAGCATTGACAGATTGGTATATACGTAAAATTGCTTTTGTGTTTAGCTTTTCTTTTTTTCACCATTTCTAGAAAAGTTTATCCATAATGTACTTATTGTCACTTTAAATTTTATGAATTGAAAGTCGTTTTTGTTCACACAATGTTTATTTTTGTGCTCAAGGTTTGTTGTGTGTTGCCGTTGCAAAAGAACTAACATATTCCTGAATCTATACCAACAACTATTACTTTATGTAAAAGTGCCCCCATTTAGAAATATTACTGAATTTACTGATCCGGACAATTGGTAGGTTGGTATACTTAAAACTTCATACTTTTAGAAATCGTTTGATTGGACTCTGTTCAGTGATGTTAACCATCCACAGTAACTGTTCTTGTTTATACTGTAAGGTACATGTAAAGTTTTTGCTTAAACCATGTTTTCAATAATACTGTAGCATCAATATATATAGCTGTATGGTAGCTACATAGATGATGAAATGTTGTGGACTAATGGTGTAATGAGTTTTTAAAGAATATTGTATTAACCATGCTCCTATTCAGACGGTCTGAGTTTAGAATAGATATTGACCTTGGATGACCCCGAACATTGTTAAACTCATGTACAAAAGGGACTTTTTAAAATCTCTTTCTATTTTTAATGATTGTTCCGATACCTTGAATGAGTACAGAAAAGCCAGAAATCCTGTCACTTCATTAACAAGAAAAGCTAAACGTGAGTATTTTGATAGTGTGTCTGCCAAGTATTATTATTATTTATTATTATTTATTCGACCAAGACAAAGACTGAACAAAACAAAAAAAGCAGAGGAAATAACAGCAAGTTTTAAGATAAATGGAGCGTAAATAATAAGTAAATAACTAAATAAATAACTAAATAAATAAACAACTAAATATATAAATAAATACATACAAAAATAAATAAATCGAGTTTGTGAGCGAACAAGCAAGCAAGCAAGAGGTAAATAGAAAATAAGTAAATAGAAAAACAAATAAGTAAATAAATAAATTAATTTAATTAATAAACAAATAAAAAATAAATTAATAAACAAAAAAATAAATAAATAAACAAATGAATGAGGGCGACTGAGGGTGGAGCATGCAGGACGGGAACAAATCCAAGGGTTCGAAAGACAGTCAAAGGGATCAAAAGAACGACGAGTCATGTGGGTCAGGGGTAACAAAAGTAAACTGAATTACTATTGCTCGGAAGCATGCTACCCCACGCATGACTGACAAACAATAAACTAAGAACAATCCTAAAAAGTTATGGCAAGAGGTTCACAAAGTTACTGGTAATAGTAAATTTCTTAACAATACGGATCCCGATCTCAATTGCTCAGAAATGAATGATTATTTTGCTGACATTGGTAAAATAATTGCAGACTCATTTAAAAAAGATCCTCTAATTTGGAAGACCCCAAATAATCTCATTTTTAATCTGGTGCATGAAGAGTCCATTTTGAAAGCTTTACATCACTTAAGCACTGACAGTAAAATTGATGTTTTGGACTTCAGGTTAGGTGCACTAGATATTCACAAATCATTCTGTTATATAATCAATCTGTCTCTGAACAGTGGATTTATTCCAGATGATTGGAAATGTGCCTGCACCACCCCAATTTATAAAGGAAAGGGTTGTCAGAAGGACAAAGGTAATTACAGATCTAGTTCTGTTGTTTGTTATGTTGCTAAAATTATTAAAAAGGAAGTTCAGGATCAACTAATTGATTATCTCAATACCCATGACATGCTTTCAGTTGATCATTTTGCTTTTCTTAAAAACCACTCTACTCAGTCCTGTCTGCATCGTGTTATTAATGATTTTTATGAAGCTTTTAATGAACATGAAGTCGTTGGCTCCTGTTTCCTTGACATATCTAAGTGCTTTGATACTATTGACCACGACTTGTTACTTTTTAAATTAGATCAGCATGGTATTTCTGGTAATGAATCAAAGTGGTTTAGGATCTACATTTTTAACAGAAAACAAGTGGTTTGGTGTTAAGGTGAAGTTTCAAGCCCAAATGATATTTCTGTTGGAGTACCCAAAGGAAGTGTACTTGGAGATGGACCGATCCTATTTTTTTTACTTTTTTTTTTTTACTTTATATCAATGACATCACACAAAGTGTTGATTCCAAGTGCACATGTAATATTTTTGCTGATGATGTTATTATGTACATGACTGGGAGCAATATTAATGAAGTTAATCAGGTTTTGCAGTAGAATGTTGATAGCATTAGTGATTGGTATAAATGTAATCGTCTTGCCATTAACCCTGATGAAACTAAAACCATGCTTTTGAAATCTAGTCGTGTTAACAGTACTGAAAAATTAGATATTTCCCTTAAGAACACTCAGCTTGAACAGGTTGACAAAGTAAGGTACTTAGGCATGTATTTATTTTATTTTATTTTATTTAAGTCATCTTTATTGAGGGTAAGCCCCAATCAGTGCACAGCATTGTTCTTCATGGGGGCCCTCATGTTTATTATAAAAAGTGTTTAACATTGGTCAACATACCAACTCAACCGTTTCAACACCCCAAGTTTTTGAGAAATTTTGGCAGCAGTTTTGTCAATGTGCTTGTCCCATCTAAGATGTTGGTCCAATCATACACCAAGATATTTAAACTCTGGCACAATCTCCAGTACATCATCTTTGACTTTAATAGTCAGGTTACTGATGTTTTTTTTGGTTTTTTTTAGGTGTTCGGCGATCAGCCGAAAACCTATTGTTTTTGTACGGTTTTTAGGTGTTCGGGCACTAGCCCGGAACACCTCTTGATTTTGTTCGGTTTTTTTTTTTTTTTGGTACTTCTTCTTCTTCTTCTTCTTCTTCTTCTTCTTCTTCTTCTTCTTCTTCTTCTTCTTCTTCTTCTTCTTCTTCTTCTGCCTGTCGATTGTCTGCTAACAAATGCACCCTTCCCAAGCTCATATAAACTTCAAACTTCACACATAGTTAGAACTTGACTAGGACATGACAGGGCTTGAGTGACGTCATGATGATGTCATCAGGTGTCGAATTACGCTAAATAAACGTTTATTATTTCAAAACATCATAACTCCTAAAGTACACAATGGATTTTTACAATCTATACATCATCGGAAAGGTCATCCCAATTTGCGTAAACGCCTCACTGACATGACCCCAATTTGACCTTGTCTTCCGGTTCAAACTGGAAGTTGAAAATTTCAAAAAATAATATTTTAAGAAGTACTAGTCGTATAATCACAATTCTTACATCAGATTGTAGAGAATTAATTTTCTCAAACTTTTGCATTGCATGGCAACATTTTGACCTTTACTTCCCGTCCAAAACGGACAATTAACACATTTCGTCCGATCGTGTGCGTTCAAGCGTGTCCAACTCCACTACAGGAATTCCTATGCCATATATACGTGTGTGTGCTTATGTGTGTGCGGCTTTGTGCCTCTGACGGTCCATTAAAATGTACATGAACAACGCGATGTTCTTAGTCTCTGTTCAAGGTGCGCGCTCCACGCTTTATTAGTCTTTGATGCAGCCGTTCGTGTAACCGCATAAGCTATTTAGATTATATATATTTGAAAAATCCACAGAAAATGAACCGTTTGAGATATGAACTTAATTGTTTCGACAAATGTCAAGGTTGGGGAAGGTCCTTCTCTGTTGCACATTGCGTAACCTGTGTGACCTTCTACTTTTGGTCAAACCGGAAGTAGCTCCTCATTAGGAACATGATTCTTTCACCAAATACCAAGGCCCTTCTGTGTTGCACGTAACGTGACATCAGTGACCTGTACTTCCGGTTAAACCGGAAGTAGATCTTTATTTAAAAATGGTAAGAACTAGGAACATGACTTTTTCACCAATTACTAAGGTTAAGGAAGGTTCTTCTCCTTTTCACATTGTGTGACCACTGTGACCTCTACTTCCGGTCAAACCGGAAGTAGCTCTTCATTTAGAAATGGTAAGCGCTAGGAACATGAATCTTTCACCAAATACTTAGGTTTGGGAAGGTCATTCTCTGTTGCACATTTCTGAAACTACGTAAGCCAATTCCACAATATATACGCCTATAAAAGGGCTTCAAGTGCCTTAGTCTCGCTTTGTTAGTCTTAATATAGCCGCCCATTTTAGTCAAATCTCCCGGCGTTCATATTCAATATTTCAAAAACCATATCTCGCCATATAGAAGGTCTTGTACTAAATAACCCAAAATTGACCCTGTTTTCCAGTCGAAACTCGAAGTTTGGTGGACAAAAATATCCTGGGCAATGTTTTGAAGTCTACAAGAAATTTATGAAGTTTATTTTGGACATCGTCTCTATGTCTCTAAGCTTTCCAATCAAACGATTAATGATGAGTATCTAACTATGTGTGAAGTTTCAAGTTCATACAAGCTACATCATGTACAAGTACAGTGAACATTATAGACCAATTCCTTGAAAAGTTTCACAACTATTCAAACCTACCATTGAATATAGTCAAAAAACAAGTGCCATTCTGCTACAACTTTAATTAAACATTGCCGCTGATAAACCTTGTTCCAACATCAAGTCTAAAAAGTTTTAACTTAAAAACTTGTGTATTTCAAAACAGAGAACAAACCCACCTGTGTTTCAGTCTTTCATTTTCAATCAACTGGATTTTAAAAAAAGGCATCAACAAAAACCTTTTTTTGTTTTACTTCAACAGTGACCCAGCACAAATCATAACTGTCACAGACAACGTCTTTGACGTGGATCTCTCCTTGTTTCATGAGGCTGTCGGTGATCTGGATGACTTACAGAAGCGCCTACCACTTCACTTGCTAGTTACTGTCAACTCTAACGCACCAGAACTAATCCAAACATTAACTATTGTTTAGAGTACGAGAATAGTTTACTTGGATTTCTGAAAAGTCACCTGAAAAGTTGGTAACCACAATTTTATAATAATTCATATAGGCCATATGCAGAATCCAACAAACCCAGTTCCCATGCAAAATTTTGAGTTTTCCCACCATCAATTTTTTTTATAAACATAATGACCACTATGTCCATATTTTTCTTTTCATTTTGTTCTATATTAATTTTTTGTGTCTTTCATTTATTTGTTTTTTCTTTTGGCAAGTCACCCTACACAGGGGGGTCACTCAAAGTGAGGGCTACAAATCGACTGTTTTCCAGAGGCCCATGCCACCGATTTCTGGCAGCTGAAACGGAGTTAACCCCTTTACAGTACATACACGATGCTTCCGTCTCAATTGTGGGCACCATAAAACATTAAAAATAAGGGCAATGGTGATGTTTGTGATACCAAAGTTTGCATTTAAACCAATTCAGAAATTTACTTTGCATAACTCCTTTTAATTTCAAAATTGTCACCTTTTCTATAATACATAAAATTTTTGTCAACACTACAAAGAGATCATTTAACAATTCCACATGATGTTTCAAGCTCATAGTAAAAAGATAGGCCAGCAGACATCTCTTAAAAGAAGGCCTTGCCACTAGTTTCCAGTTTCACATGCAAAAATGTATGTAATATGATATGATAACCACTTTGATATTGAACATTGTGACTAAACCAATTTACAAATAAATCAATGCTTTTATAGAATCCTTAGTATCACAAACATTAGTATTGCCACTGTTTTTACTCTTCTTGCTCACAATTGAAACCCAAGCCTAATTCTTATAGACTTTAGAAACTTTAAGTGTAACCCTGTTTTGTGTAGCCCTCACCATGACTGACCCTCATGCCTTGTGTAGGGTGACTTGCCAACAAATAAAAGATGAGACTTATAGAACAGAATTTAATGACAAATAGAACAATGCCAGCCATTTTTGTTTATGCAAATTATATGGTCAAAACCTCAAAATGATGCTTGGTAACCAGTATTCCTTCAAGAAGAAACAATGTGCTGTTTCATAAAAATGAGCCTGAGCATTATTATATTTTTGTGGTTTTTATTTTTCATTTTGTATATAAAAGACCAACTACACATGTCATCATTGTGCATGTTTTTAACTTCTTTTTCAACAAAATAACATACAAAAAGTAAAGATGTCTTCAGCCTCCTATTTGCTTAGTTGCAAAATACCAATCACACATATAATAAAGACAACATAAAACTCTCATTTAAAAAATATTCACACTTTATGTTGTAAAAAGTACTTTAATAGTCCCTCATGTATTGTTACAAATTGGTTTGATAAAAATTCTGAACAGAACCTAAAAATATGGGGGTCACATACGTTACATGTGTGTTATGTGTTTGACTGTCACTTGTGTGACCTGTATAAAATCACGGGCATTGTCACGTTGTGACCTGTGTCGAAACACAAGTCTACCTTAGCACCATAATTAATTAATTTTAACTAGTCAAACAGAACTAAGATGCCCTACAAATGAACAGAACTTCTACAGAATTGTGCCAACTGTTGATAGTAGCAATTCATAAGGTATTTGTCATAGACAAGGTGGATACTATTTTTGGTAGGTTAGCCGTATCGATATTCCCATATTATCGTTAATTATACAACTCAATACTCCGGCAACTCATGATACTCCAACAGCTCACTAGGCCGTTGAGTAACTTCTCTGTACTCAACAGTCCAATAGCAGCTCAGCTCATCCCACCAGCTCAATGTCACACTATCACAAAAAAGAATGTTGGACTATGACATGTCAGGCCAGGCTATGACATGTCATGTCAGGCTATGACATGTCAAAATTTCGAATGGTCCCCTTTCAAACTAATGTTTGTGCACTTTTTGTATTGGGCCATTAACAATTTCAACATTTTTCTAAGGTAATACGACACTTTTCATTCAATCACGGTGACAATTACAGTTTTGTTGACAAAACTCAAACTATAACCAAACCCAACCATCATAACAAAATATGTATCAGTTTGTGACAAATTGCCAAAGATTGTAAGCTTATTTCCTTTTTTATCAAGTTAACCATCATTGTTATGTGTTTTTTAGTATAGTTAAAACTTACTTCTTTTCATAACTGTACATACTTGTATTTTATGACAAATGTTTCACTTTCCTCTAATTTCAGTCCCTTGTCAATCTGGTACAATTGGCTAATCACTATACAATGTGCATATAGTACTAACTCACCGAGGAGCAACGCGCCCCCCCCCCCCCCCCCCCCCCAGTTGGAAATTAACTAAACACTCGGCATAAGGTTAGGCGCAACTCCTTTGCTCATAATGCATTTTCTACACTCCTGGTCTGGACATTAAATAGGACATGTATATAGATATACTTGGTATTTTTGTAACTTTGGTTTTCGTAAAAGATACACTCTTACACCAAGTGTAATAACAAGTCTTGTGCCTATAAATGTTTGTTTGCAGTTATGGTTCTTCTGTGTTTATAAGATTTCCCAAGGTTTCTATATTTCTATGTTTTATCATGGAGCTATAAAACGGAAGGAGTAAGCACGAAGTCCTCACAGACCTTAATCTAATTAACTCCCCAGACCAGCCCCATAGAGAATGTACAGCGACCGCCCGCTGTGTTTACGACCGCTGTCCTGCCTCTGTATGCAATGACCGCCACCGCATTTTCGCTGGTAACCCACATTTTGCTGCTAACTGGAGAAATGATCATTGAACAAATGCAACTCTTACACATGCGCAGTTCTCCACAGTACCCCTCATGTGTGTGGTTTTTTATCTGTTCGATGCGCACCGAGATTCCGATTGTGATGGTGTTTTCTCCGTAAAAATCGGACATTTCTTCGGTAAGTTATGCATTTTTCAAAAAAATGAGAAGTCTTAAGTAGCGATGAAATATTGATTTTCATAATATTGTCGTTACTAATTATTAAAAGGGTTTAAAGGGTCAAAAGGTAGCCGAAATGAAGCAACATGACATACTGTAACTGGTGAACCATGTGGCAACGTTGTACAACTGTGTACAACGGAGAAATTTACGCTCATTTTTCTATGTTTTTTGTTCATTTTTTCATCAGTAAGGGCATTTTCAGTGATGGTAGCCTCTTTCTATACGATTTCAGATAATCTTGCCTGAATAGTTTCATGATAAAACCCTTGAATATAATCAAGAATCGCCCAGGATATTTGTTTGAAATGTATTAAGAAATTAATTTTAATGTTAACATGGTTAATAACAATTTTTATTTTCTTTAGTTTTTGGTAAAAAAATTCCACAATATCGAATCATGAAGCCGTTTTCTACCGTTTATGATTATTTTTTTGTTGTAGTTGTATGGTCACATTTGGAACTATGCCTCATCTTTTTCTCTTTTATTCTTTTTACATGTTTAGGTGTAGTCTTTCAGAGAAAACTTAAATGGTTTCAGTATAGCATGACTTTTTCCTTTTTAATTAAAATTAAATATCGTTTCGCTTGGTGCGTTTTAAAAATTTATTTATTAATTTTTATTTATTTTATTTTACAGGCGCTGTGTGATGAACCATGGAGTGTTTAAAAAACCTCTGTCGACTGTGTGGAGAAAGGAAGGCTATTGAAACTGGGAGAAAACCATATGCAAAAGAACAGTAAGCACTTCCCATTCAAAGAGCCTTTGGAGAAGACGTCAATAGTGACGACGAGAAGATTCATCCGCCATTTATGTGCCTCGGCTGTATGCTAAAGCTGACTAGGTGGTGGTCAAAGGCCAAGATTAACAATAAGGCACAGCTATCAATCAAGCTTTTCTCATTCAACGAGATACACTCGTGTGAATTTTGTAGGGAGCAGCAGGTTGATGTCCCACGGTGTAACCTTGACACATTTGTTCGCGTGGCTCATGTTTTCGGCTTGTTGACTTGGCTTGTAGAAGAGAAGCTGCAAGTGATGAGGTTGGGGCATCATGATCGGCCAGAAGTGTATATCAACATTTTCCATGATGCATCATGGAACGTCACGGTTTGTGGCATTGATGTGGTTCAGGGCTCGGGCATTTCCAGTTGTGTGCCAAATAATTTAAATGAGAATGACTTTCAACAATTCCTAGAGAATCTCATGTCACAAAATACATGTAGGGGGAATGATGACTTCAATGAGCTTGTGACAGCAAAAGAGGGGCCTAGTGGTCAAATTCCGATGACAATTACGGGGCGAGATGTCTACCAGACTCATCCAACATGCACGATTAGACATGAGTTGTGTACTCTACTAGTGACGAAACCACAAGATCGATGTCATGTTTGCAAAGTGCACCGTACAGATCTTCGATCAGCTGCCTTAAAACTGAAGAAGATGAAACGTAAAGTCACTTTTACCTCATCCAACTGCCCGCAATGACCTCATGACTCACCAGCAGCTTACAAAAAAAGCTTCAAAGCTACAGTCTGAAAGACGAGCACTTAAACAGAAGAACAGTCAACTGAAGAGCAAGGTGATGGAGATGATGAACAAGGAGAGTGCCTCGGTCTCTGTCAAACACGATAGTCTCCTTCAAGAAGTAATGCAAGAATGTGACAATGAGATGAAGGGTCTAATGAAGGAGTTCTCACCAGCGCGTCTACTTTGGGACCAACAGAAGGAGTCAATAGCGAAGGGCAAGGCTATGCGATGGCATCCTTCCATCATTAGATTTTGCATCGCACTCCAGAATAAATCAAAAGCTGCATACAACTTGATCCGTGACAGTGGGTTCTTTCGTTTGCCCCACCCAACCACTCTTCATCCCTACAGCCATTTTGGAAGTATAACAACAGGCGTCAATGCAGACCTTCTGCAGAGAATTACAACTGATTATATTTCAAGAGATATGCCCACCCATCACCGAGATGTTTCCCTATTGTATGACGAAATGAAGATCAAGGCAGGTTTGGTTTATTCAGAGGGTTTGGGCAGTATTGTTGGGTTTGTTGACGTTGGTAGTATTGGTATTTTATAGCTCCATGGTCTCATCGAAAGTAAATACCTAAGGTGGACTTTTTACAATTTGCTTTGGCTTGTGTCGACACCCATAAGCTTTTGAAAGACTATACTACTTCACTACAGAAAGAATCTTCTATTGACTTTGTTGTGTCCAACATTTTAATTGTGAATCAAAAATTCAGTATTCTCGTTAGGAAGTACGGTTTACAAGCAGTCACTAACGTAATTTTCGCTGCTAAGAATCTGGACAATATAATATACCCCACTCTTTAGTGAATTACTTGGTCTTCCAGAATACTTGTGTGACAGTGTGCTTAAACTTCTTTCAGCTTCAACTTCAATCAGTTCTTCATATTCAGTCTGTACCTCAACGTCTTCTTCCAGTCAGTTGGCATCACCTGTGCTATTCCTTCCACCTTACTCAGTTCTGTTGTGTTTGTTTTGGGTCTCTGAATCGCTACCACACACCCGTCAATGTGAAGTATTACACCCTCAGTGGACTCAAGACTGCAAAAAGACAACTTTAAGATGTTGGCAGTGCTGTCAGACTTATCAGTATAGTGTGTACTGTAATGATATGCTCATGGTCACTTAGAACCACCCTAGATGACCTCTGACCTGACCTATAGCCAAGGTTGCCTGCAACCCCACTCCTCCACATTCCACAGCTTCTGACTCATGCATAGACCACACAGGCAGGCATGGTATGTTTCCCAGGCACTCTTACACTAGTGTAAGACTGAATTCTTAATGGTCAAAAGATGTCTCCCATAAACATAACCTTCAAGGCTGGCCCCCATTTCTTAGTAGCCACCCAGCACACATTCCTAGTCTATGACCTCAAGGTCCTCAATTCCAGTGATCACTACCAATTACTACAAATGGAATCTATATCTTTAAACTTATGTTATTTCTGTATGACATCATTTCCAAAGTTAGAAATCCCCAAACCTAGAATCCTATATAAACCCATTTTACCTTTGTCTAAGTAGAGTATCCGAAGATTTGAGTATTCACTCTTCGGGGGGGGGGGGGGGGGGGATTTGGTTCCCCAATCTACTAGCTAGATCTGATCATGAGAGAAACTCCTCCTTGGTCCATCACAAGTATATAGCTTTGAATGTCAATAAAATACTGTTGACCCTATTCACTTGTGTCATTGTTATCGTCTATCGTCTATCGTCCCGCTACCAAAGATATTTGAAGTTCACCCCCGCTCGTCAAGCACATTGAATGAGAATTCATCACTCTCTGATTGTGCAGTTTTAAAGACAACACCCCCAATAACACAGGTCAGACAGACAATAATAATCCTGTGTTACATACGCTAGTCCCTCACTTGTTAACATCTATATGCTTACACACTGTTGGTGAAACTGTTGAGCACTATTAAATAAGTATCTATACTCTATACCCGATTATCGCTTATCGTTACATGTACGGTAGTCAAAGTACTTATTGGAGATACTACGATGAAGCCCGAGAAGCCATTGAGGCAACAGACTGCGTCTTCGTAGAAAAATGACTTTTTTGATTTTCAGTGTAATGTTGCGTAATTCAACCCGTTTTTTAAAGTATCATCTTGAAGCAATAGTTTATTCCTCCACTATTTCATGTCAAATCTAATTCTAAATAAAGATTAAAATATGTAAACGCACGCTTATAACCTACTGATTTTACTTGAAACTGACGCTTAAAACATTGCATCACAGAGAAAGGACCATGGATCTTGTTTAACATTGGCTTAAACCCTAGAAATTAAAATGTGAGTGTACTGTAAAGATAGTAGTGAATAGGATGAGCCTATTTTCCACGAAGAAAGGTCATAAGAAAGATCACACTGCTTACACCACAAATCAAATCAAATCAATGAGCTTTAAAGACCGTACACAACGCCTTCCCCAACCCCTCACCCTTTTAAACATCATGCATTTATAAGTACATTACCTTAATGCCGATTTTTAACAACTTGTACAACAAGGGGAAAAAACATGAAATTCGCAGTCTAAAAGCCCCACGGAAAAAAAACGGCACTGCCAAAAATGTGCGCCTGTAACCGATGGTGGCAGCACAAGAATTTGTTTTTTCATGACGTACGATGCCATATAGGGTAGCGCGGCGGGGGGTGGCCATGAGATCCCCATCCAGCTACCAACGGTCTGGTTCCGGACCCATTGTTCGTGGCTGCAGAGAGGGTGTACATTGTATGTACATCGTGATTGTACTGGTCAAGGCATTGAACCCAAACAGATCCTGCAACTGGTCGGAAGTTTTCGGTCTTTTGTTCACAGATCTAAAGTTATCATTCAGAGATTTAATATGCCGATATATTGTGTTGTTGGTGGCTGTGATAGCAATCAGAAAGATAATCCTGGGCTAGGTTTTTATACATTTCCCCAAAATAGAATCATTTTCCGACAATGAGTGAAGTTTGTAGAAAATACAAGATATTATGGCTTGGGCCTACGTGGAGCCACATTGAGACATGGTTGGGTAGTCTTAGGTAATTGGGGTAGATAGCGGGTGGGGTCGGTTTGGAACAAGTGTAAACTTAGGGGGGAGACCAACGACAGCAATTGTTAAGGGATAAATGAAACTGGGGGTGATGACAAGCGGAACTGATGTGGAGATAAAGTGAAAACATAATTAAGGAAAAGAGGAGACTCTTTGTAAGATGCCCAGTTGTTGTGGAATAGTGGTTGTAGATTAGGAAAATCATTAGCCAAATTAACAGGTGGGAGGCAGTAAGGAGTGAGCAGTTCAGTCAGTGCGGGTATCAGTGCGATAGTGGATGTCGGAGTAGCGTTGTGTTTACTGTGTGTATTGGAGTGAGAGGAGTTGTTGGGAGGAGATCGAGCCTACAACCCTGCGTCGGCCTAGCCGAGACCAACGTTACTGTAAGTAAACTCCTCATTAACTCGTAGAGTTGTAATCGAGAAGTAAATGGAATACCAGCAAATAAACCATGCAAAAACCTAACTAATCGTTTTCCGAGACCCAATCAGTCCTGTCGTGTCCTCCCTCTGTGCAGGAAGGGTGGTAAACTTCCGCCACACGAATTAACGCCTTGACCTCTGTCGTGCAGGAATAGTCAGGGGTAAGGGGGAAGAAGGGAAAACCGCCACAATATATTGTTTTCAAATGTACATAAGCCATGTACTTGTCCGTTCAATTAACATTATCAATTTCTTGAGTTAATATTAAGCATACGTTTTTGCCGTTTTATCGTCATCCAGGATTTGAATGAAATTCTGAGCCCCTCATCAAGTGATGTTCCCAGTTCCCCTGGTTATGAGACAGTGAGTCGTAGCGTGTCCCCTTGTGGTTCTGCAATCACAGCTGCTTCAACACACAGCAGGCAAAGACAAGTTCGCGTTGATGACAATGTCAAGGTTATTTGTTTTAAGTTTGTAACATTTACAATAAAAACAAACCACAAGTTTGGTATTTGGTTTACAGACGGATGAAGGATGTCAGGTTGACATTCAAAAGTCCTGCGTAGATAAATGCAGCCAGACATCCCTCCAAAGATCTGCCGTCAAGAAACGATCCAAATATGTGCAGGCTAAGATCCATACATCAAGATTAAGTAGAGGTTTGTACAAATAAATAACATAACTTCACGCGCTTTATTGGGAAGTGAATTATGAATATATTTGATGAACTTATACTTATGTGAACTTCCAGTAAGATGTAAATTTCACATGAAAAAGTTATTACATAATTTTAATTAGTGTAATAATTTGACATCAAGGTAGCCAATGCTCACAAAAGACCAAGGATATTTCACTTCAGTCTGATCTGATAAAGGCACCGCCTCTGCAATTATTGTTATCCTCGGCTCTAACCATTGATAAACAAATACTGGATCCTGCAAATTATGGTGACAGATATGACGGCGACTTGGAAAGTAGCAGAAACACCAGCGATGTTTCAGAGTGTGAGAGCGATGATTATCAACCGTCTACTGATGAAAACATTGACAGCAGCTTGTAAGTATGCAATTATTAGCTGTTATTATCATTCCAATTTACGGGGCAACTTCTTTGTGAACCCGTAAGCTACCATTAATTTCTTCTTTCGTGCACTCAAAATCATTTCGTTTGCCGCGTGTTTCGCGCGTGCGAAATAAAATGATTGTGACCGCACAAAATAAAATGGTTTTGACCGCACGAAACAACTCAAAAATTAGTTTGCTCTTGAAATAATGATTTATTTTCGGTCAAATTCTGGTAACGCATCTGTAATGTTTTACTAATCATAAAAATACACATTTTTATCATACAGTGAGCCTGGCTCTGATGAAGAAACACCTTTTCACTTGGAGCCCAAATACAATGTGTTCCGATCAAAGCTGCTAGTTCCATTCCGAAGGTGCACGACTTGTGGTTGTCTAGCTGACCCAAGGGTGGAACGGACTTCGGGAACCATGGTGGTTGTTACCCAAACATGCACATTGTGTTCCGCGACAAAGAGATGGTAAAGTCAACCCTATGTCCGTGACACACCAGCGAGCAATCTTTTGCTTTCAGCGTCAATATTGTCCGCTGGGGCATCTGCAGGGAAGGTGTTGCGTGTCCTCAAGCATTTGAGATTATCGTGTATGACCAACAATACATTCTTCAACCACCAGCGGTTCTTCATTCAACCTGCTGTTGTGAAGGTATAATTTCCACATTTTTTTTTTAGTTTGTAGGCCTAATATTTTCCAACAAAACACAAAATAAATAAATGGAAAACAATCAATTGAAAACAAACAAATAAATTGATCAATGAGTAAATAACTTCAACTTTTAAAAGTTTATTTTAATTTTAAAAGTGTCATAATCTTATATCATTCTGTTTAATGTACCCCAGGCATGGCAGACAGAGCAGAAACAAATAGTCAACAAAATGAAAGGGAAAAAGCTTATCATCGGGGGAGATGGAAGGTGCGACAGCATGGGCCACTGTGCTAAATTTGGGTCTTATAGTGTTATGGATCTGCGATCCAAGAAAGTGTTGGATGTGCAACTTGTTCAGGTAAAAAGAATTCTTCTTCCATTAATTTCTTCTTAATCGCACAATTTGGAAATGTGAAAGTGTAATACGACAATTACCTCTGCCTTGACCTTTGATTTCAGAGTAACGAGGTAAAGAACTCCAACACCATGGAACTTGAGGCATTGAAGCGCTCAGTGAAATGGATGAAAAAACACAAACTGACTATTGACACCATAATCACAGACAGACACTTCCAAGTGGCTAAATGGATCAGGGAAACCCTTGATGATAAGGGAGTGAAACATTACTATGACGTATGGCACATCGCTAAAGGTAATAATATAACATGTACAATACTCACGTAATGAATTCATCGTTACGATGGTTTGACAACTGAACAACCCCACAACCACAATAAACTGTGTCTGTATTTTTTTTTAATTAAGCTACATACATGCACTACCGGTCAGTTGTCATCACCTGTGCTATTCCTTCCACCTTACTCGGCTCTGTTGTGTTTGTTTTGGGTCTCTGCATCGCTACCACACACCCGTCAATGTGAAGTATTACACCCTCAGTGGACTCAAGACTGGCAAAAAGACTACTTTAAGATGTCGGCGGAGCTGTCCGACTTATCGGTATAGTGTGTACGGTAGTCAAAGTACTTATTGGAGATACTACGACGAGGCCCGAGAAGCCATTGAGGCAACAGACTGCGTCTTCGTAGAAAGATGACTTTTTCGATTTTCAGTGTAATCTTGTGTAAGTAAACCCATTTTTTAAAGTATCATCTTGAAGCAATAGTTTATTGCTCCTTGATTTCATGTCAAATCTATTTCTAAATAAAGATTAAGATATGTAAACGCACGCTTATAACCTACTGATTTTACTTGAAATTGTCGCTTAAAACATTGCAGAAGGGACCATGGATCTTGTTTAACCATGGCTGTCGCAGTCTTTATACAATTTAACATTTTGAACGAAAAATTGACACGTAGCCACTATGTTACTGGGTCAATGCACAGTTAAGTGCCTTATTTAAGTATCAGTGATTTTCAAGCAGAATTTCTTTTTACTTATTTATGATGAGTGGTTGAATGTTATTATTAAATGTGCTAATTTATCGGTAATATGTAAAATAAAATTGGTGAAATACCAGTGCCTGTGTATTTCTTTTTTTTTCTGGCACAACGTATCCCAAGCCAGACCCAGAAGAAGGAAAAATTCAACACGCGTACATCCTGTATTTTAACCATTAACTTTAAGTACAAATTTTACTTAAGAAATATATAACTGGACTTTTCTGATGAAGGGTATATCTTAGTGTTTTATATGATGCGATTGGGGTCTGAGAAAATGTATCATTGGGTGAAAAAAATCGTTCAGGAAAAATAATGGTAACGGTTGTAACCTTGTGCGTCGCCAATTTTAAATACACAGAAATTCGGATAGAGTGAATATAAAATGGTTCAACACCAAAATATTTACTTTCTGAAAGAGAACAATGTGTATAAAAAGAATTTGATGTATTTTACACGCCAGAAATCCACTATATGGAAGTGAAGTTAGAGCGAAAACATTGCCAAAAATGTGTGTCGCTCAATTAAAATGTTCAACTCATCATATTGTTTTTCTTATTACCACATAAAAAACCCCCATAACATTTTTCCACAAAACGCTGTCTTGGGACTTGTTTGGACCCAAAACACAAGCTTGTACAATGTGGTTTCAATGCTATATCACGGAAATTGAAGAAAATTTGAAAGTGTTGTTTTTCTGGCTATTTGTGTGTCACGAAAACTGCTTTCATTCACTTTTGCAGAGCTGAATGCAAAATATAAAGTGCCAATTGTCAAAATAGAATGGCGGCTTGGTTGCATTGGTTCAAACACCATCTGGCCACTACAGAAGCATCGTCTGTTCTTTGAAAGAAAAGGTAAGCTGCCCTTCCCTAATATGAATTTTTGCTTGTTATAATAATACCCCATACAAAGCTACTGCCTTGTGATTGGTTAAAAATGCTTCACATGATATGACTTACTTTCACTAGATATAGAAAGCCGTGTGGAAAATGAAACGTTCCGTGGTCACCTTGGGAGTTGTAGTTCTAACCATAGTACTTGAAGCAGTCAATTTCTTTGTATACTATTCTACTACATTTACGCTAATAATGCAACACATGTGATTGTTATTCTCTTGATATCATGAATGCATTTTTTGTTTGTTTTGTCATTCTTTGTGTTTTATGTTTTGCGTACTTCTTAGGGCAATCATCCTCGGCTGAAACAGAAGAATGTTCTTCTAGATCCAATGACATTCCTTGCAAAGAGGTGAGGAAATAAAAATGTGACTGAACTGTAATGATAGTAGTGAATAGGATGAGCTTATTTTCCACAGGAAAAATCGTAAGGAAAGATCACACTGCTTATACCACAAATCAAATCAAAGAGTTTTAAGTAACGGCTGAAACGTAAAATGGACATTACAAGCAGTTCAGCTTGTGGAGTATTGCGGCTGAGCGGGCTCTTGCACCATAGTTATAACATTTTGAGTAGAGGCTTAGCCTAGCTGGGCTAGGCTTTAGGTCATAATATACCAGGATAGTTTATGATAGTTTGTGATTGTATGGTCATTATTGAAGAAAACTATGGTAAACAGCAAAAAACCCTTGACTTAACGCTTCCTTGCAATTCGAGCAACAGTGATTACACTCGCTGTGCCATAAATTTTAAAATGATGAAAAATATTTGATGACTTCTTTTTGGCTTTAAAAATATTATCACAAGTTGTTGAAACAGGATTCTTGCTATAGAGAAGAAGACATTTCAAAAATCACAAGTGGCTGTTAAATGGAAACTTGCTTGTCCCAATACACCTTGGTATAACCTCTAGCATCTTAGCATTTTTTTTCAACACACATTGCTATATACCTTTATAAACAAAGATAACGAGAGCGTTTTAAGTTGCTAACTGTTTTTTGTTGTCATTTTTATATTTACATCAAAGTGATCTATTTGATTATGGTAGTGAGTACAAGCCACCCGACAGCTCCTCTGATGATAGCAGTGAAGAAGAGTCTGCCCCTGTGTCAACACAACATGTAAGAGACAAACACACTGCTGAAACAAACCAAACCAAATAGTTTAGAAGCAGAATACACATCAAACACAATTGAAAACCCGACACTTCTCATCACTAGAAAGAATAAATATTGCCAGAAGAAAACAGCTCATGCAGGGCAACATTACCAATGATGAAGAAACATAACTAACGAAAGGGGAATGTTTCCTTTTTTTTATGATAGATTGATCTGTCTACCATCAACATTAATCCAGACAGGTCATCAGGAAGTAGCAGCAGGACTGCAACCAAGCAGCCCACAGAAAAGGAATCAGCAAAAGCAGCTGAAATGCATGTTGTTGATGCGAGTTCTCATGAGTACAGTTACTGTTGTAACGGTGGTGCCGATCAGCCGGCAAAGGGCGCCAACACGACTCCATGCAGAGTCGGTTGGTGCGTGCCCCTGCTGGAAGGTCTGGCGACTCCTAGACCGGAGAAACGTTGCCTGTTCGTTCTTTCTGGATTGTGATTGAAAGGGAAAGGACAGAAGTCTTGTGCAATAAAAGTGTCCATCTAAAAACAGAGAATTGTAATGCAAAGTCCGTTATTACTGCCTGGATTCACCCCATAATAATTTAGTGTTACAATATTGTGAAATTTATTAGACAAAACTTGCACGTCATTGTAAAAGGTTTCGTTCTAAAGAGACCCTTGTAGCAGAGACTCGTGCCGTCCCAAAAAAAGAAAAGTCAACAAAGAAGGTGCAAGTGGTAACACATAATAAACCTTGGCAACCATGAACATAACATTGAAGTTCATCAATGTGAACAAAAAGACGTAGTGGTTAGAAAGCGGCCCCATGACAATAGAAAGAGGCCCCTTGACAATAAGGTTGGTAAACTCATCATTAATAATTATGTGCCCTCTAGTCAAAGTCTTGGATATTTTCATCGCCTTTCCCTCTGGAAACACAAATTAAACTGTCCTTGTTTCAAACATCTTCATTAATTTGCCAATAACACTGTTAGAGACAAACGGTTGCTGATCCCAAACAAACTTAACATTTTATTCCAGGTAGGTAATACATGGGGTCCTTCATGGGAACCTCCATGGGGCCCCATGGGATCCTTCATGGGACCCCATGGGATCCTTCATGGGACTCCATGGGATCACCCATGGGAACCTCCATGGGACCCCATGGGATCCTTCATGGGACCCCATGGGATCCTTCATGGGACCCCATGGGATCCTTCATGGGACCCCATGGGATCCTTCATGGGACCCCATGGGATCCTTCATGGGACTCCATGGGATCACCCATGGGAACCTCCATGGGACCCCATGGGATCCTTCATGGGACCCCATGGGATCCTTCATGGGACCCCATGGGATCCTTCATGGGACCCCATGGGATCCTTCATGGGACCCCATGGGATCTTTCATGGGATCCTCCATGGGAAACCCCATGGGGACCCATGGGATTTTTCATGGGTTACCCATATGATTTCCCATGGGAAACCCATGGCATATCCCCATGGGTTTCCCATGCCCAATTCACCATGGGAATCCCATGGGAAAATGTCCCATGGGACTCCCATGGGACATTTTTGTAAGGGATGTGTTGATGTTATCCTCAACGACGGCAGTGTTGTACCAATGTACACAGATGTGGCATCACACTTTGATGATCTAAGTGTACAGAACAAATATCTACAAGCAGAACCAGTCAATTTACTGTAAAGACTACAGATAATTCCACAGATACTATCATACGTCTCACAACAAAGACAGAGGTATGTAAACCTTAACAACATTACAAAGCAAAAACTTTACTTTATACAATACAAAAAGATCTATATAATACATTTCCAATGTTTTATAACCCACCCAAAAGTATCTCATTAAAAATCTTACTTTCCCCAATACCCAACAGCTAAAAAAAACACTACTACAACCCCCATCAACAACACCTTATCCATCAAAGAACAAATGCTTTATAATCACAGTTCAGTTTACAGTATTTACGGCTCACATGTGTAAACATGGCTTCCTTCTTCTAAGATGTAAACAAACCAGTGCAAATGTTACACAGCTCCCAATGTTTTGACTCTGCTGCAAGCATTATTTGTGTTACAAATATAACTGACTACAATTTCTCTATTGTAGTGACCCGACTGCAGACTTGATTTAAGTGGTAAGCAATTGTGTGGTTGTGAGTTTGACACTATTGGCCAATCAATGACTAGTAAACACTGTGAAAGACAGACTTGCACAAACCAATTTGTATGTGTTTACATATGCCACAATTTTATGCTGAAAAGTCAATAGTCAATTTTGTACAAAAGCTGGATCCAGGGGTTTTGCCATCATTGGGTTTCCTTTTGACCAATCAAGAATACACAGTGGCCAATGGTGACAAGTTTTAATGCCAACAAATGGGTTCTTCTTTTTTCAAAACATGCAATCTTGGTGAGCTCTAACAAAAATGGATAACATTGTGTCAAATTTTTCAAAGAGAATGGTCAGAACCAAATCATTTCAGAATTTTCTCTATCATCCTTCCTCCACCTCATTTGCCCACCCTTTGTCATAGCAGGTGCCCAGCAAATATTTTACTGGTTTGCCTGAGACAAGTTGGTATCCAATGTTTAGTTTACTTTTGTAACATGCTTTTTTGTGATGACATTCCACAGAGTTATACACATAAGACATTTTGGCTGTAACAATTACTCACAACAAATTTATGCGCAGACTCTTGTTTTTGCTTTTTGAAGAAAGTCTTAATATTGCATTTACATGACAAAGTGTCACAACCCTCTAGACATTGACACCTCATTCTATACCAAAAACAAATATTTCTCCATCAACCTAATATCATAAAAACATATTTAAACACAACAGAAATATTCCTCTATCACCGTGTTTACACTTGATCCTCCTACAAGGATCAATAGAGGATCAGATCCCAAAAGGGAGATCAAGCCTTCACGTGTTGCGTTTACACTTGAGTGTGATCTCGCATTGATCTCGCAAAGTTAAACGGAAGCTCAGATCAGCTGATGGGAAAGGTTATTGTGCGAGGTCATTGATTGTGCGTGCGCATCTTGTTTTGCTCCCCTGATATGCCTGCGTCGCGCCATTTTGTCTTCGTTGCAGTTTTCGTTACATGAACAATATTTGGACAAGTATTTTTCTGGTTCTTTTCGATGTATGTTTTCGTGATCTACGATGGAAGATATTTTCCATTTCATTGTAGTTATGTTGCCATTAGTTTTGGCCCAACTACATAGTCGACATCGTCGTAGAATGATCAATATGGAAGGCATTTTAGACCGCCGACAGCAGCGTTTCCAGCGTATCCGACTGGACAGGAGAGCCACGTTTGTTCAACGACAAACCATCACATTCGCGTTGATGCTGGCAGCAGCCTTTGCTGAAGAACAACAACATGTCCAGCGTACCATATGGGTAAAGCCTAGAACTGCAGCAGTGTGGGACGAAATGTTTCAAAACCTGAACAATGAAGAGTGGAAGGAACACTTCAGAGTGAAGCGGGACACTTTCAACTTCATCGCGGGTTTTTTTTACGACCTGACGCACCGGATGTCAGCAGCTTAAATTACGGGATCTGATCTCGATCTGCGTTTACACTTGTTTATTGATCGCCCTTTTGGGATCTGATCTCCCTTCGATCTCGCAATAAAGGGAGATCAAAAAGGAGGATCTGATCCTGATCGCTCTTGCGTTTACACTAGCCGTCGATCTCCCGTCGATCGCCCTTGGGAGATCAGATCCTCCATCGATCCCCCTTGCAGGATCAAGTGTAAACGCGGTGTCTATCTTTTTCGATGACACAAACTCTATACAATTTATCTACAAACAAAATATGCAAAAAAAAAAAAAAAAATCGGCAGCACTTACAACAATTTCTCACAAAACAACGTCAACTTCTTTGTCTTTATATTTGACAAAAGAACTGTTATGGTTAACAATTTTGTATCAAAGCAGCAGCAAGAGGTATGTGACTTCCAAAACCCACCTAAACCCAATTACCTCCCAAAAATGCCTGTTCTATGAATAAATCCAAAAATATAACCATCTTACTCCTCATACAGATTTTCCGTGGACAACCTTTCCCGTCTGATACTATAAGACATGAGTATCTTAATCCACCGACACTTCCAGTAGCACAAGCTCACAACGAAACAATTCTGAAGAAGTTTTCAGTAGAAGGAACTATCAAAGCGGTATGTATACTTTACAACCAATTTCTCAAAAATTTTACTATTTCACAAACAGCCAATCAACACAAGATCAAAAACAAAAACCAGTTGTTTTACCCAACAAAATATACTGAATTGACAAAAAATTAAATATAATTAACAACAAAAATAATAATCATAATACCGTAATTTTCGGCCCATAAGCCGCGGCTTGGTGGTTGTTTTTCGCCCTCAAAAAGTTCCATGCGGCTTATGGGCCGGGCGGCTTATACGCCGACGTGTCAGTAACGGCCAAAAATCATTGTATAAATATTAAGCAAATTATTTCAGCGTGACAAGAAAATTTGCAATGTGAGATTGAGAAACAAAACTAACCACAAAACATCAAGGCTGTAGTTTAGTTGTAACGAATGTCGTTGATATTCAACCATGGACATGATGGAGGAAGGAATAATGATCCAATCAAGACATGCAAAGCTGACCGAGCTAGAGCTACAGAAAACACACACATCTCAAGTTGAGGAGACTGGGGCCTGTTCACTATACATAGTCTCCAGCCTAGCACGAGGGACGGGAGCCAGTCTAAGGAGGGATTTTATAAGATTAACAATGAGGGCGTTTGAAAACGTTTAGCCAACGTTTACCAAACACGTGCACTGTTCACCATGATAAGCAACAAGCCCAGGAAACAAAAAGATACGTATTGTTGTCGGCGTTTTGTGACTACAGAGACCTGTTGCGTGCGGGACGTATTGCACACCCATGAGCATGCAGCCTATTGGTTGAATTAACAGCAACAAGAGGCCGATCGACCAATTGAATGACAAATCCTTGTATTGTCCTCTAATTAAGTAGGCGGACCGTATTTGATGTTGCATTTCTTTAAAGTTTGTCGCTCCCGACTGAGGTTAGCTGGTGGCTTTTTTTAGTGGTCTCCTTTCAAAGAAGATTTATTCCAAAGATTAACGTTGATGAGTTTTGTTTTGACGAAAAATGCTATTCTGGGGAATTATTCCTTTCCTTTGTCAACAAATATTGTTCTACCGGGCGTAGGCCTAAACCTATTTAGGAAACTTCTTCAGTCTGAGTATTGTAATATTTCTTTTGTCAGGTTATTTTAGTTGTGGCGGAATATTTATATATTTGGGCGGGAAATTTGCATAGGCATAGACATATTTAGAAAACTTCTCTATACTAGACAATCGTGTATTTCTTTCTTTTGTCAAAATATTTTATTCTGGGAAATTATTTATTACTTGTGGAGGCAGGGTGTTTATTTTATTACATATTTGGGACGGGAAAGACGTAGTCACGTTTCATCTCTTTTTGGAAGATTTGGTAGCTCTGAAAAGAGCTGGAGGGTTTATTTGGCTGGTGTGACAAACAAAAACAAAACAGTCCTTTTCAGGGCTACCACAAAACAAAAGAGATGAGAAGCAATGACGGTCTGGTCCACATATAGGGGTAGCCTTTATTGAATTAACAAAGTATTCCTTAAACTTACGAGACATTTTTGAGAAAGGAAACCATTTTCAGGGCTTCACCAAAAAACAACAAAATTGTAATCGGCAGTTGCGGTCTGTTTTAAATGTAGAAGTACACTTTATTGAACTAAAAGTCTATTCCTTAACAAGAAAACTTGTTAACGACTTGATCTCAACGTCTCTAATTTCACTGTCAGTAGCGGGGGATAATGCGAACAGGAATGGTTCCATCTGTTGCTTGGGGAAGTTCGGGGGAAATCCGTCCGAAGGGTGCCTGTGCTATCGGCGCTAATATTCCTATTAAGTATTAAAGAAAAAAGAGACAGGCCGACTTTCTTTCTGGACGTTTCCATTGGTTGAAAAGAAAAAGAGACGGACGTACTTGCTTTCTAGGCTTTTCATTGGTTCATTAACCAGCTGTAGTCAGACAGTGACCGCAGATACGCGGCCCCCTCTGTGTCTGAAGTGCCGGCGCTTCTCTGTGAGTGCGGTGAACCTGCTGCGGCTTATGCGGTATTGCGGCTTATGGGCCGACACCTAAATCTTGTTTTGGAAATTCTTGGGCACTGCGGCTAATGGGCCGGGCGGCTTATGGGCCGAAAATTACGGTAGTGCCTTCTTGTATAGTGCTCAAATCTGTCACAAGGTGCCCCAACATTATTATCCCTGGTCACTGAGCCAATTATTTCATTTCTTAAACCATCTCATCTCTCTGGGGAATATACAGCCTGAGCAGCCTAGTACCCGGCGGTACCCGGCGGACGTGCCCCGTTCCTTCTGGGAGGATCTCCGCTGGAGGACAGAGGCGCAATGCCAACCACCGCCAAGGGACGCCAGGACCAGGGGCACAAGGCCAGCAGATACAACATAGATTTTCTTCTGTCAAGTTCTTGGTCGTCGCCTGTTCTCCTTTTTTTTTTTGTCGCATAACCATTGGGCAGGTTTCGTCTTCCCGGTGGAACTTGAGTTCGCTGCCTGCTCTGGGATGAGCAGGTTCTCGGAGGGGGCAGTGTAACGATTAGCCCGACCCATCAGCAAGAGGGCGTCAGTATGACTCCGGAGTGGAGTCGACCGATGATGGAGGAGCGCTGGGACAGCCCCGGTTGGAGCCGTGTCATGGAGCAGCTTCCCGAGGCCGCTACAGCACAACACCGTGCGGAGTTGTGTTGTAGCGAGCCCCTGCTGAAGGGTCGGGACACCCGTTCCGCTGGGAAGACGTTATCTTTTCGTTCTTCTTGTTGTTGGCTTTGTTTTGGTAAAGACGTAGAATAAAGACCGAAGAAAACAAACAGGAATTGTGTCTTTTGCGTGTGATTTTCGATGTCGTGTTGCAGGGAATTCCACGAGGGAAAAATCTTGTTACAATATTTATTAGTTCTCAGAAGAGACTGGTTTATAGAGACCAGCTGTGGTGTTGGTGCTGAGGCATTGACCCTGTTCCTTAGATTAGACTTCATAGGCTAATCTTCAAGGTTTCTTTTTTTAGAATATTGTGGATCTAGTGCATATTGCTATTAGCCTTGTACTTGTCTGTTGAGAGATTTATATCACTCTAACTTTCTGCCTGACAGACTGTTTAATAGCCTTAGTTTGTGTAGTGGTTGTTTTGCTTATTAAGTATTCACAGACTAGTCCTTTAGCTATGCCTAGGATGCAGGCCATCAATGATGGGGATAAGGGACGAATGCGAAATTAAACAAGCGGTAACTCGGGGTAAATAGCTCGGTTTTACGGGGTTTTCCGGGGTAAAAAGGCAGTGGGTCTATAATGAGCTCATTATCTACGGGTCAATGAGCAGCAGGCTTAGTAGTCGAACAGATTCCACCTACGTCTTTGATAACCCTGCCGGCGTGTTTGCGGTTTGGCGGGCCACACATTAATCTGTCATCAATAAAGTATAACAATAAAGATTCTAATTGGTTATCAACACGTGTCTGAAAGTCCTTGAAAGAGTATACACAATGTAACTAGTTTTTGAACTGACCACTTATGGTTTTTGAAGAAGAAAAAAATATTAACCAAACCTCTTTCTTTTTTCTTTTTCTTTTGCTGATGCAGGAACTCAAGACGCAATGTTAATATATTTCCTATTTTTAAACTAGAAAATCGACAAGTACAAGCTTCAGACCGTTTTAGGAAAACATCAAGGATCATACATGATTGTCGTTTAACTAATTATGCATTTATTACGGATGTTTTCTATACTTCTTTTGTTGAACCAAATTTTACAAAAATAACATGATTGTACAAATCACTCAAAAGCCTATGATCTTTAAGTTGAAATGCAACTTCTTTAAGCCAAGGACAACCGATGTTTATTTTCTTTCGAAATTAAGTATCAGGCGGCTAATTTTTACCTTGGGGAGAGGAACACTTGGTGCATTACGGAAGTTTATTTCTTTTCGAAAATACATGTATATGGGTTTTTTTAGGCGGCTGTTTTTTTTAGAACGACAGGAAAACAATATGCATTACGGAAGTTTATTACTTTTCATTTTATTAAATGATTTGTGGCAATGAAACAATTTATACAATCAATATATGTCAGTGGAATTAAGATTTAAAACAAATTCGAACTAAAATTGATGAAGATTCGGAAGAAAATTTAAATTTAAAAATACACACACATAGGTTGGTCTACTCAAGCTTTACGTGTTTGATGGACCGCCTAAGCCAAGTTGACCTGACGATCTGGAGGATTATTCATGGCTTCATTGTCCGTATGCAAGTTTGATTTACCCCGGAAAACCCCGTAAAACCAAGCTATTTACCCCGAGTTACCACTTGTTTAATTTCGCATTCGTCCCTAATAGTCAAGGATGTTAGGGCTCCATAAGGGCTGTTTGGTTCAGATTTTTCCAAAAGCACCAAATTTGGCCCAGATGTTGCCCATACCATACTATTTCGATTTTTGACGGGCGCCAAGACGGGCGACCCATGGGGCGGCCATATTGGCAAAATCCAATATGGCCGCCATCTGGGTCAGAGGTCAATCACGATTAAAAAAGTAAAAGGGCTAAAATAAAAAATAATACAACTTTTTAGGGGTTTTCAGGGTCGAGGAATCTGATTCTGACGTTATTTCAAAGATTTGAGGTCAACTTTACCCTTCAAAGTAACCGTAAAGGTCATTTCGGAGTCGAAAACTGGTGTTTCCCAGAAACCAACCCCAAAAAGTATTTTCCTGTTATGAGCTGTACATGTATATGTCACATCATTTGACTCTTACTCCACAAGGTCACTAAACAAATCTGTAAAGAATAAATTCAGGAACAACTTTGATTTAAACAATTTGGAGATAGCGTCTGCAGTGAAAATATTCCATATGCCAGTGTATGTATTCAAACGACCAAAATACCATACAATATTTAGCAACAACATACAAATACTTTCTATTATATAGTGGCTGTCACCTCCATTATCAAGGCATGTGCACCTTCCAGTGCATGCTTTGAGGCAGCCACAGTGCAAGAGAATGACACATGCAGCTGAAGTGTTGCTGAGAGTGGTCCATACAGGTTGCCATGTATCGTGCCATCTTTGTGCCAGTCCCACTCAATGAAGTCAGGACTTTTCTTGTCCACCGAGGTGGACTGACTTCAGTTGAAACCTGCCTGTAATAGTGCTCACCTTACATGCAGGAAAAGTGTGGCTTGGGTAGGTGGGATGCTTTCCAGTGATCTACTTCCATTGGTGAGGAGGCGATGTTTGGAGCTGCACACCACAAACCCTGTTGTACATGAGTATGACAAATTGTTCCATGACCTGCTTTTGCATTGACTCGAGACTAAAGAGATCAGGGTCATGCGTGAGAGCCACAAGTCCATTGGTAAGGTCCGGTATGCCTGTCCAGACTGCCCAGGCTGTATTCTTGCCACATCCAAGAAACTGTGAAGTTGTATCACATCCTGTTAGACTGTGGAAGAGGGGTAGTGCCAAGGACTTTGATGGAATGAGATGTGTGCTCACAAGCTCAAGGTGGAGTGGTGTTTTCAACCAATAGCTGTCTCAATGTCTTCATCTTCCGTGATGTTGATAATATAGACACCAAGGCTGAGGGAAACTTCTTATTTAATGAGTTCCATGGATATGCCCTAAGCGCGACCAACCATCTTTGGCATGAGCACTCTCGTGTAAAGCAGACTCATCAAGCTTGACCCCTCTGACAAGTCAACTCTGAAACTACCAGACTCTTAATGATCCAGACCCCAGTCGAACTCACTTAGCCGGATGTATTTGCACCCAGACTCAACAACAGCAAAATCAGACCACCCCTTATTGTCCGAGGTGCCAAGGTAAAGGATGAGGCATGGATGGTGCAGGTCACCAGTGTGCTGAAGTAAGGCACGCTTGCAGATGGTGACATCATCACTTGGTTGGGATACCTTCCAATGCAAGCAAGCGAGGAGTCATTGAAGCCCCCAGCCGAGATCAGCATCTTCCCCCTATTCCCACACAAGGCTCCATCAACCCAGGCCAGACTACCGTCCTAGGTACAGATCAGCCACTTTATGCTATCATGAAACTGCTATCATCAAACTGCTCCAATGGCAATACCCCCAACACTTTGGGAGAAGACAAGCTGGTTTCTAAGATGGGCGCACTGCACATTAAAGAAAAGATGCATAATATGATTGGAGAGGTACTTCTCCATTCTGGGTGGCCCACCGTCCTCTCTAGGGCTGAGGTCCAGAAATGTGGTGGAGCACAGTCTGCGCTCAATTAGCAGCACATAAGCCCACGAGGTATACCCATCAAGTCTCTCTCATGTCACTTTACCTGTTCAAGCAGACCCCCTACTCAAACTATTGTGAGAATGTAATGACCCCACTTGAGTCATTCGACATGTGGGATCAACGTTCCCAAACTTCCCCAGTTCAAGTTCTGGTCAACCATAATTGGGCTGGAGCTACTAATGACTTGATTTGTGCGATCCCTGCAGGAGGGGGACTTCTCACTGTATGTGAAGCATGTGACGAACTCTGTGGCTGGTTTCACTGCCTCGACCGTGCCAACTATGCACATTGGCTGCCGGTCCATGTGTGATACATGGTGGAGTTAGCTGTAAAACACCCTCAAGTACATGCTGAATTCGTGAAGGGCAAATTTCTTGTGCAGAAATCAGCTAGAAAGTTCAGCCTCAAGGCCAAGCCAATGGCCAAGCCCATGAACAGTCCAACATAAGCCTCCAGGCACATGGCTGGGTGGTTGAAACCTATGAGAAACCCAAAGCCCTTACACTGTTTATGCTGGCTAGACCTGACTGCATGCAGTTAGTTAGCTGTAAAACAGCTTGAGTTCAAAGCCATCATTGACCCTCCACCGTCATCCACTGCTCATCATGGGGAAGGACACAGCCTAAAAGGGTGTGACACATTTGCATTTTTCTTGGATGTTGCTAGAAAACACCATGTGCACCCTGGACAGGGATACTGGACCTCACCGACACACTTGTGGCTCTCACGCATGATCTCTTCAGTCTCGAGTATGTCCATAAGCAGCTCATCGATGTTTTGTCATACTCATGTATAAGATGGGTTGTGGTGAAGCTGTCAACACTGCCAAACATCGCCTCCTCACCAGTGGAAGCAGATCACTGGAAAGCATCCCACCTACCCAAACCACACTGTTCCAGCATGTAAATTAGTGAGCACTATTGCAGGCGAGTTTCACCTTCAGTCAGTCCACCTTGGTCTGACAAGAAAAGTCCTGACATCAGTGAGTGGGGCTGGCACAAAGATGGCACGATACATGGCAACCTGTATGGACCACTCTCAGCAACGCTTCAGCTACATGTGTCATTCTCTTGCACTGTGGCTGCCTAAAAGCATGCACTGGAAGGTGCACATCCAACCGTGCATCTTAAAATGCAAATGCAAAAGCAGGTGCCTTGATAATGGAGGTGACAGCCAGAAAGTATTTGTATTTTGTTGCTAAACAGATCATTGTAAGGTATTTTGATCATTTGAATATATACCGTGGCATATAGAATATTTTCACTGCAAATGCCATTTCCATTTCACAACTCTGGTTCAAACCAGAGTTGTTCCTGAACTTATTCTTTACAGATTTGTTTTATGACCTCCTGGAGTAAATGTCAAATGATGTGACATAAACATAATAACTTATAATAGGAAAACACTTTATTTATGGGGTTGGTTTCTGGGATGACGCACAAGAAACACCAGTTTTGACTCCGAAATTACCTTTACGGTGACTTTTAAGGGTAAAGTTGACCTCAAATCTACGAAATACCATCAGAATCAGATTCCCTGTCCCTGAAAACCCCTAAAAAGTTGTATAATTTATTATTTTAGCCCTTTTACTTTTTTAATCGTGATTGACCTCTGACCCAGATGGCGGCCATATTGGATTTTGCCAATATGGCCGCCCCATGGGTCGCCCGTCTTGGCGCCCGTCAAAAATCGAAATAGTATGGTATGGGCAACATCTGGGCCAAATTTTGTGCTTTTGGAAAAATCTGAACCAAAATATCCCTAACAGCCCTGACTATAAGTGACTTACAATTGGAAACGAATGCTAAACCATTAGGAGGCAAACAGTGTGCATTTACAACCAGGCACAAACTAGTGTAGGTTGTTATCTTGTGAGACCACCCTAGTTTCACAGGGCTACATGTGTCTCTGTTTTATAGCTCTTATATCAATGTCCACTCCTAGGTAGGTCCAGTGTCTAGACAGTCTGTCTGGGACATTCAAGATTTATGTGTTCCCCAAATAACTGTGTGTCACCCCCACTGACCATCCATGTCAGTATCATTCAAGATTTATGTCTTTCTTATATAACTGTGAATGGCCCTATTGACCATCCAAGTCAGTGACTTAGTTGATTAAACATACATATTTATTGCCCATGTTGGGCAAACTTGTTCTCTTTCTACTGTTCTCCTGTCTCTCTACCACACAACACTTCCACTTGAGTTAACTTTGCTTTATAGCCAAATAAAAAATATGAGCAAAAAGTTAATTGTTATTTATAACTGTGTGATGTTTCTCAACGTTTCAGCCCAGACTCTCCTGTACACCCTATGTACCCTAGCAACATCTAGTGTTACACTAGCAAACCACTACAAGGAGGATGGGTTTGGATGACTTTTTACGTGATGTTTCATCGAAAGAAAATACCTAAGGTGGACTTTTTACAATTTGCATTGGCTTGTGTCAACACCCATAAGCTTTTGAAAGACTATACTACTTCACTACAGAAAGAATCTTCTATTGACTTTGTTGTGTCCAACATTTTAATTGTGAATCAAAAATTCAGTATTCTCGTTAGGAAGTACGGTTTACAAGCAGTCACTAACGTAATTTCTGCTGCTAAGAATCTGGACAATATAATATACCCCACTCTTTAGTGAATTACTTGGTCTTCCAGAACACTTGTGTGACAGTGTGCTTAAACTTTTTTCAGCTTCAACTTCAATCTGTTCTTCATATTCAGTCTGTACTTCAACGTCTTCTTCCGATCAGTTGTCATCACCTGTGCTATTCCTTCCACCTTACTCGATTCTGTTGTGTTTGTTTTGGGTCTCTGCATCACTACCACACACCCGTCAATGTGAAGTATTACACCCTCAGTGGACTCAAGACTGGCAAAAAGACTACTTTAAGATGTCGGCGGAGCTGTCCGATTTATCGGTATAGTGTGTACGGTAGTCAAAGTACTTATTGGAGATACTACGACGAGGCCTGAGAAGCCATTGAGGCAACAGACTGCGTCTTCGTAGAAAGATGACTTTTTCGATTTTCAGTGTAATCTTGCGTAAGTAAACCCATTTTTTAAAGTATCATCTTGAAGCAATAGTTTATTGCTCCTTGATTTCATGTCAAATCTATTTCTAAATAAAGATTAAGATATGTAAACGCATGCTTATAACCTACTGATTTTACTTGAAACTGTCGCTAAATACATTGCAGGAGGGACCATGGATCTTGTTTAACCATGGCTGTCAAATTTCTTTTTACTTATTTATGATGAGTGGTTGAATGTTATTATTAAATGTGTTAATATATCGGTAATTTGTAAAATATATTTGGTGAAATACCAGTGCCTGTGTATTTTTTTTTTCTGGCACAACGTATCCCAAGCCAGACCCAGAAGAAGGAAAAATTCAACAAGCGTACATCCAGTATTTTTACCATTAACTTTAAGTACAAAGTTTACTTAAGAAATATATAACTGGACTTTTCTGATGAAGGGTATATCTTAGTGTTTTATATGATGCGATTGGGGTCGAGAAAATGTATCATTGGGTGAAAAAAATAACGGTAACGGTTGTAACCTTGTGCATCGCCAATTTTAAATACACGGAAATTCGGATAGAGTGAATATAAAATGGTTCAACACCAAAATATTTACTTTCTGAAAGAAAAGAATGTGTATAAAAAGAATTTGATGTATTTTACATGCCAGAAATCCACCATATGGAAGTGAAGTTAGAGCGAAAACATTGCCAAAAATGTGTGTAGCTCAATTAAAATGTTCAACTCATCATATTGTTTTTCTTATTACCACATGAAAAACAAGATTTAATCTTAAAACCCCCATAACATTTTTCCACAAAACACTGTCTTGGGACTTGTTTGGACCCAAAACACAAGCTTGTACAATGTGGTTTCAATGCTATATTACGGAAATTGAAGAAAATTTGAAAGTGTTGTTTTTCTGGCTATTTGTGTGTGATGAAAACTGCTTTCATTCACTTTTGCAGAGCTGAATGCAAAATATAAAGTCCCAATTGTCAAAATAGAATGGCGGCTTGGTTGCATTGGTTCAAACACCATCTGGCCACTACAGAAGCATCGTCTGTTCTTTGAAAGAAAAGGTAAGCTGCCCTTCACTAATATGATTTTTTGCTTGTTATAATAATACCCCATACAAAGCTACTGCCTTGTGATTGGTTAAAAATGCTTCACATGATATGACTTACTTTCACTAGATATAGAAAGCCGTGTGGAAAATGAAACGTTCCGTGGTCACCTTGGGAGTTGTAGTTCTAACCACAGTACTTGAAGCAGTCAATTTCTTTGTATTGTTATCCTCTTGATATCATGAATGCATATTGTTGTTGTTTTGTCAGTCTTTGTGTTTTATGTTTTGCGTACTTCTCAGGGCAATCATCCTCGGCTGAAACAGAAGAATGTTCTTCTAGATCCAATGACATTCCTTGCAAAGAGGTGAGGAAATAAAAATGTGACTGTACTGTAATGATAGTAGTGAATAGGATGAGCCTATTTTCCACAGGAAAAATCGTAAGGAAAGATCACACTGCTTACACCACAAATCAAATCAAAGAGTTTTAAGTAACGGCTGAAACGTAAAATGGACATTACAAGCAGTTCAGCTTGTGGAGTATTGCGGCTGAGCGGGCTCTTGCACCATAGTTATAACATTTTGAGTAGAGGCTTAGCCTAGCTGGGCTAGGCTTTAGGTCATAATATACCAGGATAGTTTATGATAGTTTGTGATTGTATGGTCATTATTGAAGAAAACTATGGTAAACAGCAAAAAACCCTTGACTTAACGCTTCCGTGCAATTCGAGCAACAGTGATTACACTCGCTGTGCCATAAATTTTAAAATGATGAAAAATATTTGATGACTTCTTTTTGGCTTTAAAAATATTATCACAAGTTGTTGAAACAGGATTCTTGCTATAGAGAAGAAGACATTTCAAAAATCACAAGTGGCTGTTAAATGGAAACTTGCCTGTCCCAATACACTTGGTATAACCTCTAGCATCTTCATTTGTAGTTTTTTTTTCAACACACATTGCTTTATACCTTTATAAACAAAAATGATGAGAGCGTTTTAAGTTGCCAACTTTGTTGTCATTTCTATATTTACATTAAAGTGATCTATTTGATGGCAGTGACTCATCAGGTAGTGAGTACAAGCCACCTAACAGCTCGTCTGATGATAGCAGTGAAGAAGAGTCTGCCCCTGTGTCAACACAACATGTAAGAGACAAACACACTGCTGAAACAAACCAAACCAAATAGTTTAGAAGCAGAATACAAATTCAAACACAATTGAAAACCCGACACTTCTCATCACTAGAAAGACTAAATATTGCCAAAAGAAAACAGCTCATGCAGGGCAACATTACCAATGATGAAGAAACATAACTAACGAAAGGGGAATGTTTCCTTTTTTTTATTTTTTTTTTTTATGATAGATTGATCTGTCTACCATCAACATTAATCCAGACAGGTCATCAGGAAGTAGCAGCAGGACTGCAACCAAGCAGCCCACAGAAAAAGGAATCAGCAAAAGCAGCTGAAATGCATGTTGTTGATGCGAGTTCTCATAAGTACAGTTACTGTTGTAACGGCAGTGCCGATCAGCCGGCAAAGGGCGCCAACGCGACTCTGTGCGGAGTCGGTTGGTGCGTGCCCCTGCTGGAAGGTCTGGCGACTCCTAGACCGGAGAAACGTTGCCTGTTCGTTCTTTCTGGATTGTGATTGAAAGGGAGAGGACGGAAGTCTTGTGTAATAAAAGTGTTCAACTGAAAACAGAGAATTGTGTGCCAAAGTCCATTATTACTGCATGGATTCGCCCCGAAATAATTCAGTGTTACAATATTGTGAAATTAATTAGACAAAACTTGCACGTCATTGTTAAAGGTTTCATTCTAAAGAGACCCTTGTAGAGGAGACTCGTGCCGTCCCCAAAAAAGACAGTCGACAAAGAAGGTGCAAGTGGTAACACATAACAAACCTTGGCAACCATGAACATAACATTGAAGTTCATCAATGTGAACAAAAAGACGTAATGGTTAGAAAGAGGCCCAATGACAATAAGGTTGGTAAACACACCATTAATAATTATGTGCCCTGTAGTCAATGTCTTGGATATTTTCATCGCCTTTCCCCTCTGGAAACACAAATTTAACTGTCCTTGTTTCAAACATATTAACTAATTTGCCAATAACCCTGTTAGAGACGAACGGTTGCTGATCCCAAACAAACTTAACATTTTATTCCAGGTAGGTAATATCATTAAGGACATGAAAAGGGATTCAGTGTCACTTTATTGTAAGGAATGACAGAGATATTCTTTAGGTTGGAGGCCATGTATTTTCCAAATGCAACTCCAACAGAAGGGGGGAGGGGATAAGGTCAGGGGGAAAATGAGGGGATAAGGCCAGGGGGAAAATGAGGACATGAGCCAAGACGCTTGACATTTTTAGGAAAATAAACATCGCCATTGAGCAGGCAAGGGACTTAGTGGAGCCATCTTCCTTTGATAATGTTGTCAAAGCCGCTCTCACTTTGTCTGGTTACGACAAAAACAATTAATCCTATAATGTGTACGCTACCGCTTTAAGGGTTGGTTTTGCCCCGACAGACCTGGCTATGGTTGTCAAGAATAACTATGTTCGACAACAAAGTCGTGATAATGTGTCCATGGTAGATGCCTTTTTACATCTGTTGAAAACAGAGTGGACAGTTCATGTATCTGCTGGGGCTCCTCGGCAACCACAAGAGAGATCCTGGAAATCTCTTAAGATTCTCCCTCTAACTAAGGACTGCGTTAAATTCAATGCTTTCTTAAAGAGCAGTGAAGAAAGCTTTAAAGTGGCAGCGATCTCTGATGCTACTTACACTGGCGTGCAAAGGTTTTTACGCACCTTGCTGTGAATTTTCAATCGAAGATTTCACCATTAAATAAAGTCAGGAGAAAATAAAATACCACACCTGTGTCTAGTGTCATTACTTTAATCAAATAAATTCATGTTTCCTTCATGAAATTCCGTTTATTACATCCCAGTTGCGACGATTTGTCAGCAAGCTTCCATGACAGTGTTGAACCCCCATATTGAATGACCTCATTAAATATTCATGACCTCATTACTATCATTATCGTGGCATTTAAACCAATGGCAACAAACACTCTTTCCAGATCTCCCCAAATGTCATTAGTAAATGTCCATCGCCACCATAGACAATGACCCCCATTGATTTAATACAATTCATCAATACTTTATACATGTCATGAAGTAGGTTTCACAATATATATTTTAACAATCCTGTAGTTTTAGTCAGTCTCCTTTTCTGCTCTCCTCCGAGTAAACACCAATGAGTCACCTTCTTTGTAAAGCCAGAAATAAACATCTTTAAGCCCAAAGAAGCCTCACTGTGTCTTTTCTACAAGTCTCTTCTCTATCGTCTATTACCTCGTCCATTGCTACCCACAAGTACACATATTCTTTGTGTTACACTAGTTATGGGTCAGCATAAGACATTGTTCGAGGTCATACCATCAGAAAGGTATAACCATGGAGCTATAAAACGGAAGGAGTAAGCACGAAGTCCTCACAGACCTTAATCTAATTAACTCCCCAGACCAGCCCCATAGAGAATGTACAGCGACCGCCCGCTGTGTTTACGACCGCTGTCCTGCCTCTGTATGCAATGACCGCCACCGCATTTTCGCTGGTAACCCACAACACTGTTGCAAACGCAACGTTTCGCTGCTGCTAACTGGAGAAATGATCATTGAACAAATGCAACTCTTACACATGCGCAGTTCTCCACAGTACCCCTCATGTGTGTGGTTTTTTATCCGTTCGATGCGCACCGAGATTCCGATTGTGATGGTGTTTTCTCCGTAAAAATCGGACATTTCTTCGGTAAGTTATGCATTTTTCAAACAAATGAGAAGTCCTAAGTAGCGATGAAATATTGATTTTCATAATATTGTCGTTACTAATTATTAAAAGGGTTTAAAGGGTCAAAAGGTAGCCGAAATGAAGCAACATGACATACTGTAACTGGTGAACCATGTGGCAACGTTGTACAACTGTGTACAACGGAGAAATTTACGCTCATTTTTCTATGTTTTTTGTTCATTTTTTCATCAGTAAGGGCATTTTCAGTGATGGTAGCCTCTTTCTATACGATTTCAGATAATCTTGCCTGAATAGTTTCATGATAAAACCCTTGAATATAATCAAGAATCGCCCAGGATATTTGTTTGAAATGTATTAAGAAATTAATTTTAATGTTAACATGGTTAATAACAATTTTTATTTTCTTTAGTTTTTGGTAAAAAAATTCCACAATATCGAATCATGAAGCCGTTTTCTACCGTTTATGATTATTTTTTTGTTGTAGTTGTATGGTCACATTTGGAACTATGCCTCATCTTTTTCTCTTTTATTCTTTTTACATGTTTAGGTGTAGTCTTTCAGAGAAAACTTAAATGGTTTCAGTATAGCATGACTTTTTCCTTTTTAATTAAAATTAAATATCGTTTCGCTTGGTGCGTTTTAAAAATTTATTTATTAATTTTTATTTATTTTATTTTACAGGCGCTGTGTGATGAACCATGGAGTGTTTAAAAAACCTCTGTCGACTGTGTGGAGAAAGGAAGGCTATTGAAACTGGGAGAAAACCATATGCAAAAGAACAGTATGCACTTCCCATTCAAAGAGCCTTTGGAGAAGACGTCAATAGTGACGACGAGAAGATTCATCCGCCATTTATGTGCCTCGGCTGTATGCTAAAGCTGACTAGGTGGTGGTCAAAGGCCAAGATTAACAATAAGGCACAGCTATCAATCAAGCTTTTCTCATTCAACGAGATACACTCGTGTGAATTTTGTAGGGAGCAGCAGGTTGATGTCCCACGGTGTAACCTTGACACATTTGTTCGCGTGGCTCATGTTTTCGGCTTGTTGACTTGGCTTGTAGAAGAGAAGCTGCAAGTGATGAGGTTGGGGCATCATGGTCGGCCAGAAGTGTATATCAACATTTTCCGTGATGCATCATGGAACGTCACGGTTTGTGGCATTGATGTGGTTCAGGGCTCGGGCATTTCCAGTTGTGTGCCAAATAATTTAAATGAGAATGACTTTCAACAATTCCTAGAGAATCTCATGTCACAAAATACATGTAGGGGGAATGATGACTTCAATGAGCTTGTGACAGCAAAAGAGGGGCCTAGTGGTCAAATTCCGATGACAATTACGGGGCGAGATGTCTACCAGACTCATCCAACATGCACGATTAGACATGAGTTGTGTACTCTACTAGTGACGAAACCACAAGATCGATGTCATGTTTGCAAAGTGCACCGTACAGATCTTCGATCAGCTGCCTTAAAACTGAAGAAGATGAATGTAAAGTCACTTTTACCTCAACCAACTGCCCGCAATGACCTCATGACTCACCAGCAGCTTACAAAAAAAGCTTCAAAGCTACAGTCTGAAAGACGAGCACTTAAACAGAAGAACAGTCAACTGAAGAGCAAGGTGATGGAGATGATGAACAAGGAGAGTGCCTCCGTTTTATAGCTCCATGGCCAGACTAGAGAGACTGAATACAGATGAAGAAACAGCTAAACAAGTAGTAGATGAAGTGTTCGGCAAGTTGGCAGAGACAACCACCACATTTGTTGGTGAAAACTTCACGACTGACGAGTTGTCAATACAATGTACCATTTGCTGCAAAATTTTGAATAGACCTGTTGAGACCCCATGCCACCATGTGTTCTGCTTGGACTGTTTAAGAAGTGTTTACAACAAATCCTCAACATCATCTGTACTTTGTCCGAGCTGCAACAAATATATCGCCCTTAATTAATTAATGGCTTTGCAATTTGAAATTTCCTGCTCATCTTTTCGGCAGATAACACTGCAGTTTGTGTTTTAAGCGATCGTGGTCAAATTTACATAACATCAGTATCACTAAATACTGTTGAAATATTTTCTTTTTTATTCCAGACAATGACATCCAAAGATTCCTTGATTTTTTCCGCTCCAATTTTCCATCTAAAACAATCCCACCAAAAATGCATATGATGGAAGATCATGTTATAACGTTCATTCAACGCACCAAGCATGGCATGGGTCTGCTATGTGAGCAATCAAACTCTGGTAGTATATAGATTTATCTCTAACATTCATAATTTTGAACAGTGCCTAATTTTTCATTTGTTCGTGAGAGTTTGTGTGGTCAATTTTTTGATTGTTTTTCTTCAGGTTGACTATTTAACATTTGTGGTGTGGGCCGGAGTTCACTGAAGGATACCACAAAGCATGAACTTACACTGCAGTATAACTGGGCAGGGAAGTCCGGCTGGAAAGCAACTTCATGCAAGTCAAAAAAGAGCTTACAGTAGTTTGACACTTTTTTCAGTTGTAAAACACAATCATTTCTTACTTTGCTTATGTGACCAGGTAGAAATAGCTTGTGTTTTTGTTAGAGTTGATTTATACCTTTTTCATTGTTTACCATTTCCTACTTAAGCTCTTCTAGCGCCCCTTTGGTTAACTTCTTAGAAATTCCTTGTAATAAACAATGAACCCTCTTGTGTAATCCTTGGTAGTGTGGTTAGTCACCCCTTGTAAATGTAATTAACCACAGATAGCATCCAGGCAGTGCAAAGCGAACATCACATCTTTTTAGTTTTCCTAATGCTTTCTTCAGTTACATGTACAATGTACAAAGTAAAAGTTGCTGCTGCAATAAAAATTTTTAGAGCAGAAGTCTTACCAACTAGACCACAGAGATTGCCCAGTAGCTTGAGGCAGTTTAAATTCTTTATTTTAGCAGTGGGTAACGCAACTTGATAAATAATAAATTGGCAGTTATAAAATAGAAGAAAGTAAAGGTATTTCCCCTTTTGTTATTTTTAGACAAAAGCACCATCAACCATTGAGAAGGAGGAACTTGCGGTAGCTGGTTTGGGTGAAAAGTCTGTTCAGATGCCATTAGAGTCCCCAGCCATGATGGAGACATTAACAACAAGCGCGTTCCCAAAACTTAAGGACACTGGAGACTTCAGAAATCTCCGGCTTCCTTCAAACAGCAAGACGCTGTCAAGAATACTAGTTACAGAACCAGGGTTTTCACCAGCTTATCTGAAGGAAGTTACAAAAGCTGGGAGGATCTTTCTTTGGCCCATCCAAAGGGATCTAAATCTGGACCCTGTGGTGCATTCTTTCAAATTTTCATTTCTACATTGTAGTCGATAAATTGGAGAATTTTTTGCTTGAAAGTTGATTGGCGGCACAAAGGTGAACCCCCAGCCCCTCGTGCTCCCCAGGGTCAACTGAACTATCAACAAGGATGTTGCAGTATGTGCCCCTCTCGGCAACAAAGGGGAAAGAGAACGTCAATGAGATGTTCATGCTGCCAGAAGTCTGTGTGTTCTACGCATTCACTAAAGGCAACATCAGCAACAAGTCATGCATGTACAGACCGAGACCACTAAGCTTGCATTGAACCATTGAAATGGATGAACTGTTTATTTGGGGGGGGGGGTTGTGTTTTTATTGTTATCATTTTATTTTATCTTTTTTTAGTTTTCACTACCACCAACCTTTTTAATGCAGAAAATCCCTATAATCGTCAACTTTTATATGTTCTCGTTCACTTTTGATTTTCTTTTTTCGATGGGTTTTTGTTCTTATTGTTTTTATTATGTTATTTTATCTTGAACATTAATACAAATTACATACACACATATCTATCTAACTAACTGCCCAGAAGCACCCCACCTAGATGACTGTACGATCCTGTGTTTGTTCTACCTCTGAAGCTCATTTATCTTGATATATTATGGATTTCAATTTAATTTCAACAGATACAACCAGTTTTATGGATACAGTGCGATGACTGTACACGATGGTTTCACCAGAGCTGTGTTAACGTTGACAAGCAGAGTGCATCAGATTTGCATTTTACCTGCATGTATCATTAAAAGACTAAGCACGTTGTCTACAGGCACACAATCGCGCTCCAGAACACAACCAACCTTGTCAGATAAATTCAGACAGACAAAGTACGACTTGCTTTATAAACAGTAGGGTTGTTAACCGAGATCACAAGATCAGGGGATGGAAAATATGGACGATTGGGCGCCTGGTAAGGGCACCCTTTTTAGGAGATAGACCTAACGTACCCCTTACATACATGTACATGGAACTCGATTCAGGGTTTTTTAATTGTGTAATGCAGTGCGATGACTGTACACGATGGTTTCACCAGAGCTGTGTTAACATTGACAAGCAGAGTGCATCAGATTTGCATTTTACCTGCATGTATCATTAAAAGACTAAGCACGTTGTCTACAGGCACACAATCGCGCTCCAGAACACAACCAACCTTGTCAGATAAATTCAGACAGACAAAGTACGACTTGCTTTATAAACAGTAGGGTTGTTAACCGAGATCACAAGATCAGGGGATGGAAAATGGAATCAGGACAACCGAATCAGGATCCATATTAGATCAGGTTAAACGTTAAGCATATATAGTGATCGATATGTGTATGCCAATTCAAAGACACAAGACAATGAAGTATCATTTTTGCTTACACATTCTGATGTTTTTGCATCTTAGCAATATGGGTTATGGCACCAAAACTGGGCCCTGTGCAATGACGTCTTTGTAAATGAAATATGGCTGTGTCCAATCCTGGATACACAAATTGTTGTTTTTTAAATTTCAGTTCGGTTTTTAATTGCTAGATGTTTTATTACGCTGTACAAGTAATCTCGCATTTTAATATCGTTAATGATTTTTTAAATTTTTATTAATGATTGTAATATTTTAAATGCTTGTAAATTATGTCGCATTTCAGCTGTATGCTGCAATGACGTTTTGAATAAATATACATTGAAAGGTTACTGTAACCGAGGTTCATATGTACTTCAGTGCAGTACTCACACTTGTTAAAATCAAACCATCAATAAGGATAGCCTTTGTTTTATGTCATGTGCCCCCCTGACAAAGTTGTTGAATCCATGTTAGACAGCTGTGCAAGATGAATCTTCAACGAAAATACACCAGTTGACAGTAACACTCGAAGGGGTCAACAAAGCATGGCAAACATGGTCATTGCAAACAAGTGAATAAAAATCCATGTCACGAAGGGAGTTACTATTCTGTCACTGTTTTCCCAAAAGAAACATGTCCATGTCCATCTGAAACAGCACTTTACCATATAGTAGTTGCTTGTAAAATTTCCCTGGACCGCCCCTTCAGCTTTGGGAAAAGCTTCTACGGTTTTTACAAATATTGTTTCAAGTGATAGGGTCGTCAAGTGCCTGTTGTAGCAGGAATTGCAGCAGCTATTCCGAAGTCGATACATACGATCCAAAAACATTTAAAATTTGACAGAGACAAGTATGCCACATGTCCAAAATGCACCAAAATGTACGTGTTCAATGACCTTTTTCAAGAAACGAATGGGATACTTAATCCTGGAAGATGTTCAAATACATGGGAACAGTGGAGAGGACGTCAGACTAGATGTGATGGAAAACTTGTTAAAGCGGTTACACTCTCCGGTGGATCAAGAAAGTATTACCCCTCGAAAGTGTATTGCTACCAAAGTCTAATAGATAGGCTAGAAATTAGGGTCCAACAAGATGTTTTTTTGGGATGTTTACGAAGAGTGGAAGTGTCGTAAAATCCCTTCTGAATATTTAGCAGATGTATATGATGGCAAAATGTAAAAAGAATTGAAAAAAAAATCACAGAGCGACTATTTCTGACAGATCGGTTTACTTTTGGTTTCATGCTAAACTGTGATTGGTTTCAGCCATGTGTGCGTAGAGTTGTCTCCATTGGTGTTATTAACTGTTTTAAATCTGCTGAGACATAATTGTATAAGGTTTAAAGGAGAATACATTTGTTGTTGGGGTTATTCCTTCCCTTGACAGAGAACCGTCATCTCTTAATACTTTCCTTGAACCAATTGTCAAAGAGCTAAAGGTTTTATGGACAGGGGTACGAGTGAGTGCAAATGGCAAGGTACTAACGATCAGTGGAGCACTGATCATCTGTTCATCTGATCTTCCAGCAAACTTTGCGGATTCTAAAGTCAAAGCGCACGATTGTTTTGTTCTAAATGTTTCGAAGAAGCACCTTACATCTCCACTGGAGAAACGGACAAGTGTGGTAGATCCAAGAAAAAACGAAATCACGGCGGGGTTTAACGAAAAACACATGGGTTTCATGCGAATAACACTGTCCACCGTAGATCAGTTACACGTGTCCTTCGGTCCACCAGCCTCAGGGCACGAGAGAAATTAGAGAAAACACTAGGAGCGTGTTACTCGTGCTTGCTTGACTTGGAATACTATGATGCAGAGAGATTTGGTGTCATAGACCTTATGCATAATGTGTTGACAGGAACAGCTAAAAAGGGTGTTTAGCCACTTGGTCAAGCACGGCATTTTTAAAAGAAAGGCACTAGATGAAAGTGGTGACAAAATCAATCATATTTTGGCTTCATCTAAACTCTGGAGAATCCCAACAAAAACGTCAGAAGAGTGGAAAAATTGGACGCTGTATTTCTCATTATATGCCTTTGACGACAGAATTTTACCTGCAGTTCATCTCAAACGTTGGCAAACGTTTGTTCTTGCTTGCAGACTTATTTTCAAGTCGTACATTTCCTTAGCAGATGTCGACAAGGCTGAATACCTGTTTCTAAAATTTTGCAAAGAGTACAAACAACTTTACGGTTCTTTGGCAATAACACCAAACATGCATCTTCATAATCACCTCAAACAATGCATTGTTGACTTTGGTCCTGTGATGGCATTCTGGTGTTTTTCCTTGAGAACTATTACCCGAATCCCTTTTGTAAAAAGATTTGTAGACTACTGGTTTTTCAGCAAAGATTTGTTCTTATATCTTTCAAAATATCTCACCTGTTATAAATACAGAACATGACAATTTACCGATTTCATCGTCCGTTTTAGAACTAGTGGGCACTTGGAAAGGACCATTCGTTGTTAATTTGTTTTCAAACTTTAATGCAGTTAAACCTGTAGGATTGGGTATTGTCACTGCCGTTGACTCTCTGGATATAAATGACTTATGGAAAGCATACAAACACATTCATGAAAGTTACGAAAACATATCGGGGATAACGTGCAGCTCACTTGCTGTAAATTTGGAAATATGTATATGGGTGGTTCCATATTTGTGGGTACCACCTGCAAATTCTGCGGGTGTACATATTCAAACCTCGTTTTCTGTTTTGATGGAAAAGCTGCATGCATCTTCTGTGTAAATTTTTATTAGGGGCATTTTGTAGTTAATGATCAGTCCAGAATAAATCATTCATGATTTTTTATTTTTAGTTTATTTTGAAATGAAATGGTGGGTGTCCCTGCACTTTTTCATGTTTTTTTGAGACATAGAAATTTGTTTTTTTTGTTGGCTTTACAAATTAACTTCATAAAGTTATATCAAAATTCCTCGTTATGAAAGTGAACGTTACTGATAAAGACAGCTTACCCTGGGATACCAAATCCGTAGTCCATAAACAAAGTTGTTAATTATGCGACTTAAAATGTGGATCACATCGTAAATTTTCGCGTCCCCGTGTTTACGTATGAAACCCACTTTTTAAAGCTGTTTCAATGACATAAAACGCAGGAGTTGAAATCCCCGAGGCTCTTCTTAATTTCCTTATTATTTATACTCGTGAATATGCTCAAGATTTTTGCAAAACGTGCGCCATGAAAAATCAATATGGAATGCGATTTGAAAGTTGCTAAAATGGTGTCCAACCAAATAGTTTACGTTGTGAGATTTCGTCCGAGCCCCACGGCTGCCTTGGATGCGTCACGAATCAATCTTGTCAGCTGGCACATAGGGCCTGGATGTCAACTTCACAAGCAAAGCGCGCCAAGTCGCCATGTGACCTGTAGCGTTGTTTACGAGTCTTGCAAGCTTCGCGTCCCAACAATTTACGTTGCTACTAAATTTACGATGTGAAGGTCCGTTTTGTGAGGATCAAACGGACATTGCACGTAAATATAGATTTTCAATATCCTATTTGTAAATGTACATGTTGTGTTCAGGATAGAAAGTGTTTGGATTAGTCAATACAACCAAAAAGTTTAAAACATCTCCAAAAAGTCTGGTGTTGGGTTAACTTGGGACGCGAAAATCTTCGCATCCACATTTACGACGGATGTCTTTGTCCCGTTGTATTTGCTTTCAGTCGACAAAGAAGCTGTAAGTTTACGATATAAACAATGTAATATGTCCTACATGGATTTGGATAGACATTTATTTTAACTAATTCAAATATTCTGGCATATCATTGATTTTCCAAGCACACATTTTTACTTCGTAAAAGTTATCGACGGACGCCATGATTTTTGTGTACGTGTTTACGCTGTTGTGACTTTGACCAGTTAGCTCTCCGTCGTTAGAGAATATGTAGTTTTGAGATAGAAATGACATTAATGTTTTCTACATGTATTCAATCAAGCATTTGTTTGACTTTAAAAGTCTAGCACACCGTATATTTTCCAACCAGCCTTTGCACTTCGTAAACGTTCATCGACGGACGCCACGATTTTATCAAGTTCAAAGATCTTTGGTCACGCGTTGAGTGCAGTTCGGATCGGGTTTGGGTGAGTCGAATCTGGTCGCACTCCCATGTGCTGCACGTGAAGGAGCATAGAGCGCTGGAGCGGGACCAGACTCGACTCATCTCATCTACGTCGATCTGATATTGGGCACTCTGTGTTAGTTGCACGACGTGACTTTGAAGTTTGAGCGATTCTGTTCTGTGACATTTGCCTGAATGTTTCCTTCCCCAACGTGACTATGGTGAGTGATTATTTATGAATCCTTAATTATATCGTGATGATTTTTTGAGCTAGGATTTTCATTTGGATTCGGAGGATTGTTTTGTTTTAAAATATGATTATTGATCTTGATTTTTGTTTTATGGAAAAAAATCATAGGCCTAAGGCTAACGTAACGTTAGTCCAATTTTTTAGGGGCCTGTTTTTTGTGTTTTTTTTTTTTTGGGGGGGGGGGCGGGGTGGGGCTGATGCAAACGTTAGTGGAAGTTTTAAAGCATTATGTTTGCAAAAAATGTAGACCTGACTAATTATTTACATAATTTATTTAGGCTTGTTTGGGATTAAAATATTCCATTCAAATCAAGTTTGTTAATTAAATGACTTGAATTTGGATGTTATTCATGAATTGACTTTGTTTCAATCTCAGTTCATGGATATTTTATCCTTTTTCATAGAAATGGGTTAACCACCCCTAGGGGAACCCCTGGACATTTTTTTTGGTGGGCTTAAACTATTGCATTTCAATTAGTTTATTCATATTAATTGAATTTGGATAAAAAGTTCATGATTTGACTTTGTTTCAATGGGAATCCCCTGGGCAATTTTTCAAAATTACGCAGGCCTTGGTTTTGTTTTTTGAAGGACGTCCTTTCCAATTAATATTCAACAATGAGTGCTTTGGAAAATTAACTCGGTCTCAATTATCTATAAATGCTAAGAAATTCGCACATCCGGATTTATTTCATGAAAAAATTATGAATCTAATACTGTCTTTTTAATAGTCTGACTCGGAATGATACATTCTTTTGCCCATCCCTCTCTGATCTGCTTTAGCCTAGCCGAGGAAAAACAAGTCTTTTGTTTTCTGTTTTTTACAGAGAAAGCGGCATCATGCCATCTTCGACTAAGAGGAAACCTGTTCCATACCAATTAAGAATTCAATTTCATGACAAGGGAGCTTCTACAAGTACTACCCACACCCCAGTGGTCAAGAAAAAGTCGAAGTCTCAAAACTGGCGAATGAAAATGAAAGAAAAAGATACTGAGAAATATAGGGATATTCAGCAAAAAGCAAAAGATTACAGTACATGGTACAGGCTTCAATGTGCCACAGCTAAGAAAACCCTAGGAAAAAGGAATATCAACCCAACCGAGAGAGCAGTAGCAGAAAAGTGGGCAGAAAGGTTGCAAAGAAATAATGAGGCTTCGAGACGGAGGATGAATGAAATGAATAAAAGAAAACGGGCTGAAAGAATTTCTAGTAACAAGAAGCCCAAAAAGGTGATGACACGGAAACAACTAGCTGCGACAAGGAAAAAAGAAGCAGAGAAAAAGAGACAACAGCGATCAAAGCTCACATCTGAACGGAGGGAAGCTATCAAGGCCAGAAGAAGAGAGTTGTATCGGCAGAAGACAGCAAGTTTCAGACAAAGGCTGTTGGAAGAAGAGCTCAAGAAGATGAAGGAAAGGGAGGATCGACTGAAGGCCATGGAGGAAGAACTGACAAATAAGGAAGCAGAATTTGAAGAACATGTGGCGGAAGTAAATAAAAGGCTCCCAGAAGATGAGGCTGTTGATGTAAGATCAGTGAAGTCAAGGAACAAGGCATTGGAAAGGATCAGAAAGGCGCTACCGAAGAAAAGGCAAGCAAGTATTAACACAATAATAGACTTAGTGTCTAAAGCATCACCAAGAAAGCAAAAAGCATTTTGCAAAGCAGGTATGAGCAAGGATCCTGTGAGTGAAAGTGTTGCTGAAGCAGTAGGAATCGGTCTAGCGGGACAGAAAAAATCAGTACAAAGAAAAGCTGTGGCCAGTGTGCTGAGTTCGATAAAGAAGAAAAATTTGCAAAGAGCAGCTGCTCGTCGTTTTGGTGTTAGCAGGAAACTATTAGACAGGGCAATAAAGCGACCTTGTGGAAGAAAGCAGACGTCAGCAGCAACAAAGCAGTGTGTCAGGAATTTCTATGAGACCAATTCAGTACCCCTACCAGATAGAAAATTGGTCAGCAAGAAAACTCTCAAAGCAAGACGGGTCATGGATATGACGGTAGCGAAACTCTACAAGAAGTACACAAGGACACATCCGAACCATCCAGTTAGTCATGGGATCTTTTATGGCCTGAGACCCAAAGAAGTAAAGACGACACAACAAGCTACATATGTCGGCTGCTTGTGCGAATATTGTGAAAATATGAGGCTCAAAATGAAGGCTGTAAATAATCTGAAAGGAGGAACATTTACGGACCTGTATGATGTGATCAACGGAACCCTTTGTCCCAAGACAACCACCAGTAAATTCAACAAACCCTCTTGTATTAGACGAAAATGCAACGCATGTGGTGTGAGCAAGCTAGACACAAAACTTGCACCCATAACAACTGAAAACAACAAAGAGCAAGTGAAATGGCCCAGATGGGAGATGGTAACAACCGAGTGCCATACAAAGAAAGGAACAAAAATAGTGAAAAAGCGAAAACCAGTGGAAAAAGAAGGAAATGTGTCTGACTTAATTAAAGAACTCAAAGACGAATGCCACCCCTTTGCACAACATATGTTGGATAAGGACTGGCAGAATAAACAGGAAAAGGAGCTGATTGAGAGTTTGCATGCTGACGAAGTTCTTGGCATATATGACTTTGCCGAAAACTACAAGTGTGAAATGCAAAGAGAGGTACAGAGTGCATATTACTCGCATGACTCTGCAACTCTTCATCCAGTAGTAATGTACTACAGTTGCCCAACCTGCCTAAAAAGTGTGAGGGAAAGTATCATCTTAGTCAGTGACGACTTGGTACATGATTACAACCTTGTTCACGCTTTCCAAAAGAAAGTTCATGACCATCTGAAGACAGCAAGGGAGTTAAAAATAACAACGTTTTTCCGCTTTTCTGACGGCTGTGCTGCGCAGTACAAGAGTAAAGGGCCCATCGCAGATATCTCCTATGCCAGGGATGATTTTGGGTACAGGATCATGCACAACTTCTCCGGCACACGTCATGGAAAAGGAGCCAGTGATGGGGAAAGCGGAGTTGTGAAACGGATCGCATCGGAAGCGGTGAAAGCTGGGGCAACAGTGATAAGTACACCACAGCAGTTTTATACATTTCTGGACCAAAATGTAACCAAGGAAGCCGAAGACAACCAATGCTGCATTCCATTCAGAAGGTCTGTTCACTTTGTGTCACATAAAGACGTGATCAGAAATCGGAAAGGAAGAACAATAAAAACTGTACCTGGAACAAGAAAAATCCACTGTATCAAGACAATCCATGGAGGGAAGGTGGCAACAAGAAACCTTTCCTGTTTCTGTGAAGCCTGCGCAACAGGGTCTGGCAAATGTAAGAACGCTGTCTATGTGAACCCTTGGAAGAAGGTGGAACTCAGATGCAGTAAGAATGGTGAGCCCAAAACCACAAAGAAATCGGACAAGATTACACCAGGTATATATTACTGTAAAGTTTAATTATCCCACAAGAAAATGCAAAAATCATATACTGTCTAGAGCGTGCATACACTAGATTTGGATTTTATACAATAATAATGGTGCTTCTCTTTTCCCGGAAATTGTTGCTGCCTCCTTCAGCCCATGTAAAACATAAAGTTATTCCTGGTTTATAAGTTTATAAGTTTTCAAGGTCGGTCAGGATGTTTCCTTTTTAAAAAAGTAACCAGGAAGAAATGTGATAATGGAAAAACTGACACACAAATGAACTTGATTTTCATTATTGTGTGTTCAACAGATCGAGACCAGAATTCCAACAATCATGACTTTGATGATCAGGCTGTCTCTCCCACTTCTGGCATGGAAGTAGCTGCTGATGATGACAACCTTGACGAAGATCCCCAACCCCATGCTGTTACCCCATCTACTGCAAAGTAAGTTTAAAAATATACTCTCACTTAAGTGCAAATGGTACATTGAATGTACCACTGTTCTGTACGTGTATTTGGAGCTAATTGTCAGCGAAATATGTAAAGCTATACTTCCTTGACCAAACATGTCTTGTTCTCATTTCATCCACTGAACAGCCATGGAACAGAAGATATCATTGGCTCGAGCAATGACACTGCCAGTAATGAGATGGATACTTCCGACGATAGTGGGGTGGATAATCATGAAGTTCCTAAGTCTACAGCCCAGCCTGCTGATGACACTAACCCTGCTGATTGTCCCCAGTCGCCCACTGCTATTACAAAGTAATTAAATTCCAATACTGAATTAAACAGTTGTTTATAATGTGTTATACTCGTGAAACCTTTTTACAAACTATGAGAGTTATCACACAATTGTAACTGTGTTATAATGTTCCTTGTTGAAGCTTAATGGTTTCTCATTTTGTTGCACAGGTTAAAAGTGAATGACTATGTGGCAGTACATTTTGATGCACCTACCAGCAAATGCTCCAAAGGAATGGTCTATATGGCAATGGTAAGCATGTTTTACTTTCAGAAATGATGCCCAAATGATGTCAAGGCAATTCCAGGCAGCCATAAAAGAAATGGTTATCCCCACGACTGTCCTTTGGGTGCTGTGAGCTCTGCTAAAGTGATAATTTTGTAAACGTGTGGATTTCTTGTTGTGTTCATGTCCTGAAACAGGTGACAACTGTGAGAAATTCGCAGATGCAGCTCAAATTCATGCGCCGGAATAACAAAGGACTTTATGACTTTACAACAGAGCCTGAAGCTCTTCACCCAGAAACGGATATCGTCTGCAAGCTGAGCGAGCCAACTATTACCAGGAAGGGAAGGGCATATCTCTATCAGTTCACTGAAAAAGAAGTGGAACTTCTGTCAACAAAGTTCATTCTCAAGTAAAAACGGTAACAATGGGAACATACTGATACAAGGAGTGTCAAAATGTTTCGTACACAGACACAATGCTCAATCTGATTATTTACCATTATTTGTATCTAGGCATTTTAAATGAGTTTACTTCAGGCTCCTTTTGGAACTGGCCGGTACCAAACATTTTGAGTTTATACCTTGTATTATTCCCCAGGACCAGCACATGTAAAGTTTCCAATTTCCAAGAATGAGATGATCTGAGGAATGTGTATCAGTTCAGTTTTATTTTTCACAGGAACAGCAGTACAAATTCTCTTTACAGTACTGGTTTCGATCCCTTGTTTCTGTTAGGAGACAGTCTATGTCCGAGATCTTCATCAGCTGGGTGACATAAACTTTTAAGTCTCAACACATGTTGTCAAAGATTAATTCAAAATCAGGATTACAGAATAAATTACAAACTGAATTGGTGATGAAATGAGTGATGAGTTTAAACTGTTAAGAATATGTTTCGATTTCATTGACATAAATTCTGATGTTTCGATTTTATTGACATAAATTCTGTTCTTTGAAGATGACTAAAATTGTTAATGTGGTTGTTGTTTATCATTTATCATAAAAATTTGTTCTTAAATGAAATTCTGAGGTTTTGCATGATAGAATATCAGTTTGCATTATTACGATGTGTTTATCTCAACCCGTGAAGTCCCAATGGTTCTCACCCGAACCATATTTCTCACTTAGCGGCAGTAAAGAAAACGAATTGCCCGAAATTGGTTCCCCCTTGAACTCTTCACACTTAACGAAGGTCGAGATAAACACATGGTGTTACCGCAAACCGAAACAATGTAAATGAAATTCATGAGAATTTCTCTGTTATTCCCGATTTAGTGGCTGGGTGTATTGTCTGATTTACTAAAAAGCCTTTAACACTGTTAACTTTTACAAATCTGTTCAAACTGTTAAATTTTGACTAACTGTTAGTAAATCGGGCTGAAAATGAAGGCTGTGAATAATCTGAAAAGAAGAACATTTACAGACCAGTGTGATCTGAAAAACAAAACACTTTGTCTTAAGTTGGCCAAAAGAATAAAAAAACAAAAACCCAGATTTATGGATGAAAACCTTTAAAAGTGTTAACTAATGTGTTAAAATTGTGAAAGTTTGAGCAAGTGTTAGTAAAAAAGAAGAAGTGAGAAGCCTAAAAGAATCAAAAGGAAAAACATGGCTTAACATGAAGTGCAATTACTAAGAACTGTGCATGCATATTCAACCAGATGAGCATTCATGACAAGGTTAATTATTGATGGTTAAGATTTCAATTCATAGCAACTGGATCAACCGTTAAGCAACTGGCAATAAACCACGATTGTACTCACATGTTCAGTTGACTCTTGTTTTTGCTGTACATCCTACACTACAGGCTTTTACATGTACATATGTACATGTATAGAGGTTAAAGCTCCTTGTACAGGTAATAACATTCTTGTATAATGCCACAGTATTAACAGAACCAAATCTTTCTGGTTGGCGAACAGTAATTTTAACGTCCCCTTACAAAAATTCTTCAAGATGATTGACAGGTCATTAAATACATTTGTTATTTAAGCAATCCAATATTTTGGTGTCCCCTTTACATTGTGTATTACATGAAAGAACTCCAACTTACATGTAATATAATATGCTGTAGATCTCCAAGTCTATGGTGTGCACAACAACACAGATACATTTGAATGCCCGGCCTGTTCAATGGAAGTTTGTAATTTTGGTAATTAACAATTTGCGGTCTAAAAGATGGATTTCACATTTTCGCAGGGTGTCATGTAAATTATATTGTGGAAGTTAATTAACTCAGAAAAGTCAGTTAACTGCAATATTTGTCGTGGGGATATTTTCTTCAGTCTAACTTTCGTTTTTTTCCTTCCAATTTTTGCTTGAATAAATTTGACATAACTTAAAAGAAAACAATTTCATGTGTAAAGCGGACACCAACATTTTTGGTGTCCATTTACACGTGAAACCCTGCATGCAAAGTTGTTATTTTTCAACATAGTCATGCATGTTATCACATTTGAGGATTTGTATGTAATAGGTACCTTGTAGGCTACACTTTAGGATCAAGTTGTTTGTAAAGATAGATGTTTTGAGTCGAAGACAGTTTTTAGGATCCAAATACGTAAAATGTGGGTAATTACCAAGATAAATTGTGAAAGCAGAATTCCCCATAAACTGATTTCATCAAAATGGATATTTATCCAATGTTGTTTGATCTGCAAAGTGGTCAAAATCAAATTCTTATATAATGCAAATCTTAAATAATTCAGTTGTAGATTTCAGTTTTAGCTTCTGTAACAATGTACTTTGGTGTCCCCTTTTACACGTGAAATCAACCAGATGCGTCATTATTTGACTGTGTAGTTCTCAAAGGGAGGTAATTTTAAAGAAACGAGGGAACTGATTTTTGAAAATAGAGATATTTTACCACCATAAAATGACTAATGGGAAAATCTTTATGCAAGTTGAAATTTTGGTCCTAATGTCGCACCTTGGTACCCACAAATATGGAACCACCCATATTGGGAACCAATTGGTTCCAATTTCAACAAAAGATCTCGTAGCAAAAGCGCAGTTATTGCACTTTGGGCAGATGACAGGGGCAACATTAATTGTCTTGCTGAGTTGCGAGCGGGGACAGTAAAGCATTATATAAAGCACACTGTATTCATCAAAGAGTGAACAGGTTACCCACATCATGGCCTGTGTAAAATGGTTCCTAAGAGATGAACTCATTGAGGAAGGAAATGACACTGATTTGGCCCTGTTAACAACTTGGAAATCAAGGTGGTGCGGCTTTTAAGCTTTGCTGTATTTTTTTAATACTCTGAAACATTTGTTGGAGAACCAGATTGTGTAACATCCCCTTTACCTACAAGAAGTATGCAAGTCTCAAGAAAAGTTGTTGTGATCCATTAAAGCAACACAAGAAGCTTGTCAAAAGTAATAAAAAAGATAATAGCAATACCGCGGTGTTTGGACTTGACTTGCGATACTTCGTTTCCAGTTGACCGTTTCCAGTACATGGGAATGAATGGAAAAAGGATGGAAGTGTTTGAAATAAACACTCCATAATAAATTGTTGTAGCGGCGGTGCCAATCAGCTGAAAATAAAAGTATAATACATTAGCTTTACCCTATTGCATCCAAGTATTGAATTTGACGCCGACATCGCAGGTATTTATAATCAACAAACTTTCTTGCGCGCCCATTTTGGATTTTTTTCAGACCTCAGAGGACCTCGCGGAAAATCGTTTCTTGTGAGATCGCGGGGGTATTGTGGGTAATTAATGGTATAGGGAGTCTTGGAACAGGGTAAGCTTGGTTTGCTATTGTTAACAATTGATGTGGACAGCGAAAAGAGAATAAAATCCAACAAAATCGGTCAGATTTTCGAGGCATCTTGTCGAAAAAGGTACAGATAATGTTGATTTATTTTATAAGCAAAGGGTGGAAGTGGAAATTAAAGGTGTAGGAATGATTATTGGACTGTAATCTATGACATTCTAACGGGTGAAAGGGTATACCTTGACTGGTATCCTATAACCAAAATCAATTGCATGCAGCGGTATCGATTGGTCCCCTGACATTATAGATTTGACAACAATCGATTTTGTTTGTGGTCAATGTCAATCAAAAATGTAAAACATCAGTAGATCTCACTCTACCTGTATGGCAAAGGAATCTCTGGACACCAAAAGCCTGATGATTACTTCTTGATTGATCTTATAATCTCTGCTATAGTTTAAGATGTGTAAGTCAAAGAAATTGTAAATTGTATGTTATTTTAGAATAAACAACAGAGATACTATGATTTTTAAATGGGGCCACAATTACTCCAACCCATGGGGTAATTGTGGCCCTCCGTCATTGTTTACAATATGCTAATTAATATGCAAATGATGCATCTCTTGCCTATTATTTTGATTGTAAGTTATGAGTAGATATATTCTATTTCACTTGGTGAGCAAAATTTGATAAGTTGTCATTTCATTAATTAAAAATAATGGGAAATGTTAAAAAAGGGGGCCACAATTACCCCAGTCTCCCCCAACTTTTTCTTCAAATTGTAAGACTACGATAAGAAGAGGCCATTGGCATTGGTATTTAACAGCGACAAAAACATGGACCAAGAGTGGTTGAACTGCTGCAATCAATAAGTGTGAACTAAACCATCCACAGAATTCTCTGCTTGGAAGGAACATGTTAATATGAGTTAAGGGGAGGGTTGGTGGGTATGGCATCATGAACATCCAGTTTCAGTGATTAGCGTTGCTGTCTTTTTATGATCTACACAGAATTTTATCTCGATTAAACAAGGTTTAAAATGCATATACAGTATTTTCCTGCATTTAAGACGCAGCTTATCTGACTTTCAAATGAACTAAGGCCGAGTAAAAAAAAAAACATGTTTAGCGTCCGGGTTTCTAAAAAAAAGGAAGGAGGAGGGGCTTTTTATTTTTTATTTTTTATTTTCAAAATGGCCGCCATTCTTTTAAAAAATTTCAAATATCCATTGTTTTTCTACTGTTCAAACACAAAATTCATAAAAGAAATATGTTGGACAAGACATTGAACACGTTTACAGTGGTTTTATTTGGTTTTTGTCAACATAATTGCAAATGAAAAGGCAAGATTATCAAGAAAGATACATCAAATAAAACTCATCAGTAAAAGTTTGAGTTGATTAATGCAGTGCCTACTTATTGAGAAAACTGCAAAAAACTGTCACGGTTTTTCCATCAAATGCATCCACTTTCAACGAGCTGACAGTATGTACCAACCTGATCTCTGGCTGTATTAAGGGCAGCATTCCAACGGACACCATGGAAATTTCCCAAAATCGCCTGCAGGCAATTTTGGAGATTCAAAGTTTTCTACATAAATTCGGCTTTATTACCTTCGTTTTTGTTCGTATCAATGTACACACAAACACCATTTTCTTGCTTTCTTGAGACTTTCAAACTAAACAAGACAGAAAACCCACGGAAAAACGCATCGGCAGCCGATCACAATCACATGCAGCTAGCTGTCAAGAGTCAATGTGTTGTTGTTTATCAACTCATGGAATATTAGACTTCAAATCAAGTCAAACTGAGTTTAGTTGCCGCTAGCTTCAACAGCGTTCCGCACTTGTACGTATACGGCGGCGTCTACTGAGAACACGACTGTCTAACCGACTTGTCCGAGTTTAGTATTAAATACGTTAGCGCGTGTAATCGGAGTTGCATAAGCTCATACAAGTCATGACGGATGAATCTGTTCCCCGACTTGTCCGAGTTTAGTATTTACGTAATAGTCATGACAAACGGATGACAAACGAGTCTGTACCCCGACTTTACATGTAGCGACGACGATAAAAAAAATTTACGTATCCGGTCCTCGTGAAAAAGACAAACGTTTATTAATCGTTAGTGCTACTAAAGTATTGCTAATACCAAAGGATTGCAGGAAAAAAATACCCGAATGGATCGTACGTACTTGGAGTGGAGATTGGGTCAACTGGACCGATAATCTATAAATTGGAATTTCTGACTTGCAAGTATTTTATTTTCCGATGGCTCGGCTGACATTTTACGATTTTTAAAATCTCATTTTGAATTGGTAAAAATAAAAATAAAATCCATGCGGCCCCCAAAAAGGAAGCGGGCGGGGACGCTAAACATAAGTTTTTTTTTACTTCGCCTAAACCATCTCTGCCTCTTATCTAATGGTGTGCCTTATCTGGTGTAGCTTGAGATCAAAGTGACAATCACTGTCCAAAAACTTACACTATGGTGTAAAATAATCCTTTCATTCATCCAAGTTAGTCCTACGGCGTTATCATTTTATTAAAATAAACCTACTTGCAATATATTCTTCTGAAGCCTTTTTAAAAATAAAACATAGACAATCATGTCGCAACCCATGTGGTTTCGGACTACAAAGAAACTGCATGAATAAAGCCCTGTGAAACAATGCCTAAAATTGGGCCTCAGGAGACCATTCTTCAGAGAGCCCAATTTTATGGCACACCTTAAAAGCAGAATTACAATTAAATTTGTTAATGTTTGTTAGATGTTCAGGTTGAACATCTAAAATTGAAGGAGGCTTTAAACAAGTCCGAGTTCATTTCCTTAATTTCTGATGATACGACCGATGCGTTAATTACCAAAGCCAAGATTTTTTACTTGTGCTACAGCATCAATCGGACATCAAATAACACCTTAGTTGTCACCAAAGCTACCAGAGCATCAATAACTTAATACAACCCACCATTAAGATTCACCCCATTTCCAACTAAGACGGACAAAGAGGGTGGAAAAAGATAATTAAACGTAGAGACTATAAAGGAAAGAATTGGTTGCCTGCATGATTCGTCAATGGGAAACCACCCTTACTTCGGCCTGAACCAAATATTAAATCTTGGGTTTGACCTTCCTACAAACACTCCCAACATCTCAGTACGACAAAAGCAGAAGGCAGCTGACAACATTTATTCAAACACTTAAAAATATTTTGTCAGTAGGAATGTTCAATAGATTTACTTTGCGAATACGCGAGAGGCAGTAATACGCATCCTCATGGGGCCACACATTGAATCAATAGCTACTTTTCAAAAAACTCTTGTTACTTTTCAAAAAACTCTCGTTACTTTTCAAAAAATCTTGTTACTCTTCAAAAAACTCTACTTTAACACCAACAATTCTGGTCTCCTGGACAACGATACAGCTAACTTGCAGTGTTAACCAACATGGCTGCTAAGCAGGAAACCAAAGAAATCCAGAGTATCAACAGAGAACTGAAGGTAAATCTAAGCTGGACGCTGAATCTCCTCAGACTCAACAAAATGACGGCCTAAAAATTGGCAGCACACAAGTGAAGTAAGCTTAAAGTGAAGCTTGATAAGTTACTGTTCATCATCGGAACTCATGAATACAAGGCTCACTCGCCTTGAATTCAAATGGTATCAAACGAATGATTTCATCACTGACCAATGAAATCAGTGATCTATGACAAGACACTTTTTATGCAGAATTTAACACCCCCCCCCCAAAAAAAAGGAATAAAACTTACCTCTTGAAGCAACTTCTTTCTTGGTCGATGTGCCATGCTGACTAAGTTTCACCTTGTACAAATATTTATTACCTTTTTTTATCGCCCAAGGTTCTGATGGCTCTGTGCATAAACTCACTGACTGAAGTTGATGGGTCCTGTCATCTTGAGCAGTTCAATCAAATTCCTGGCAAGAGAACAAGATTTCTATCAAAATTGCAACTGACACAAACAGCTCTCAAACAAATCACATCCAAACACTAAAAATATTGGTAAGTGCTGTATCACATTATCACAAGGCACAGGGTTGAAACTATCATAATCAATGTCATAGAAGTAGTTGTGGCTAATAGACCTTATGCACATGACGTCATTTGAGTAGGGCGCCCTCGTCTAGAGGTCAAAATGAGGTTGTTCATTGGCCAATCCTGTGCGCCGTGCGTACAGATCTCTGCGTTTCCATTGTTACATCATCGATTTACCTCTAAGATGGCGGCTTGATGACGTCAATGCATAAGGTCTATTGTGAATGACTTATTCATTATAATAGTAGAAAGTTTTCCGGGCAAGAGGTGCACGGTCCGGAACGTTTTGATACAGTTCATGTAATGTTTTGATGTGTATGGGATTGAACAGGAGGGTGGATGTTGCATACAATATGTTTTACATATGTACATATTTACATAATTCAATCGTTATTTTGTTTTTTATCCTATCTTTCAATTGTAATTATTGCTTTTATTGTGAGTTTCACATTGTAATTACGTGTTACGTCTAAATACTTTTTAATGTAACGTAATGTTTGTTTTATAGTTATACTGTAACACACAGAGCCCAAATGGAAACCAGTCTTTTTACTGATTTAGCTCACCATCGGTAAATAAAGGAAATAAATATATAAATGACAATTGAACCTTATGCACGTGGCATCATTTGAGTAGGGCGCCCTCGCTTAGAGGTCAATAAGAGGCTGTTAATTGGCCAATCCTGTGCGCCGCGCGTACAAATCTGCACGTTTCCATTGTTTCATTATCGTTTTACCTCTATGATGACGGCTGGATGACGTCAATGCACAAGGTCTATGTTCAGAACAGCAAGTCAAAGAAAATGTCCCCTTGTCCCTATGCATTCCTGGATTTAGGGTGTTAGGGATATTCCTCCATGGTATATGGGATGTTAGGGGAAGGGAATGTGATGAGGCCTAAACAATGTTGTGTTTGTAAGTTAAAAGTAGCAAGTTAACTGGGTCTATTGCAAGGTCAGTGGGTCAATGCTGAGTGATAGGGTCCCTAGGCATTGTATGTTTATACATCACTGATAAGAAACACACATGCTTAGTGTACAAAACAATGGAATGTCTATGGCAATGAAGGACAAATGCCAGGGAGTCCCAGGAGGGTGCCAGAGCTCCAGCCCCCATGAACTGAAGGGTCATGAATCCAAGCACTAGACTATACACCTAGTCTTTAAGGATTGTCTTCTTTAAATTCAAACACTCATAACATACAACCTCTTGTGGGGTATTCTACTCACATATGCCCAACATCAGACTCAAAATCAATCACTGAAATCATTGACTATTTTAATTGCTTTTCAGAGGGTTCAACTTTCTGAATCTCCAACCCATGCAGGCCTACATAACATAGTGCAATTCTTGGCCAGGACCAAAAACAAGCTGATTGGGCAAACTGTTTCTTCATGACAATTGTGTTCACTGTATCAATGAATCTTACTGGTAAATATAATTTATTTATTTCATACAACAACCAACAGCGCAAGTGCCAGAAACGGATGGATAAAAACTTAAGTTATAAACAATAACATTCCATAAACAAGATACAAATTTTAGACAACAAACAAAAGACAATAAAACAGGAGAGAATAAAAGGCTCACTCTGGGCCCGACTGTTCAATCAAGAAAGTAGACCCAAATTAAAGGAGAGAGGGGAGCCATTGTAAAGTATGCCTGACAGATAATTTAGAACTATAAGAAGACTGACTAGAAATATAAACACTGGGATTGAAGTTAGAAGAAGAATTGTATACTGATGTCAACTGTTGAATAAACCCATTTTGTGTATGTAGCAGGCTAAAAACATCAAGTCAGGTATGACCAGCTTATAGATGATCAAGGATGCAAGGTTATTTCGCAATTTTTCTCACAGTGGAAACCGCACGCATCCAGCACTGTACAAACTACAAAACTTTCTTCTTAAACCTTTTGCCTCTGCAGTAAGATGTCTTGAGAACAACTGAACTCAGAATACCAAAACAACCCACAGGAAGTTGAGCACAGCATTCCTGGGCTATGAGTTAGCTAATGAATAAACATGTGAAAACAATAAGAATGTAAATAGGGTCTAATGCTGCTGGTGGTTTCTTGACTCTAACCACCAAGAAACAATGACCTCGGTAAGTCTCTGGGGCATGATCAAAAGATTGGCTGTGGACTTTTCCCACAGATGCAATGTACATGTACATGTACTATACTTTAAAAATGTAATAGCATGAATAAAAACAAGACTAATTATTATAAGAAAGTAAAATCATGGAGGTCTACCTCCGATAGAATTACCAAACAAAAAAGAAAACCTAAGCAGAGCAAGCAAAACCATAAAATACAGAATTACTATTTAAGAGAAGAAAAAAATCAGAACTTGTAAATTTCTGGGTTATGAATGCAGGGAGCTCCTGGGCCTAATACTGCCCTGAGTCAATGGAGCCAATTGTCTTATTGCTTTGGTGCCCTCTGAAGTTTGCAATGCACATTTTTGTTGCCCTAGTGCAGGGGTGTGAGTGGCCACAAACAAAAAAAACGACAACAGCTAGCAAAAAGCTGAAAGTTAAAAAGTTCCCATAGTTTTGCACAGAGCAGGTGTGCACAAAAAGCTAAAATTTAGAGTAAAAATCTAAGACAAACAGCTGAAATCAGCTTAAAAGCTGAATTCTCACACCCCCTGCTAATAATGGGGGTTGCCTTTAGTTCAAGAATCCAGAGTATTAGCACTATTAATGGGGCTACCGTTAATTAAGTTACAGTATCATATATAATTGTAACAAACTCCCATCCCTGTCAACCTGTAAAAAATTCAAAAATCACACGCAATCATCATTTTAGAGAAATAAGTACATGCAAGTCTCACACATGATTACATGACAATTCAGGGAACTTTCCCAGAACATTGCTTTAAATTATAAAACCCTAACAGTCCCTATTCCATCAAACTCTTACAGCAGGTTTTGTTTGACTGAGGAATGCACAAGTAAACTGATCATGTTTTAAATGGGTCCAGGCATACCACCATAATCAGAGTACCACAGTTTGGGTGTTGAGTTACCCATTTTGGTGTTGGAATTTGTTAAGAGTGGGGAAGGATTCTAGTAAATCACTCAGGGGACGGGAGTTAGGGTTCTTAACAAGCGAAGAAAACAAATACAGCTGTCTCAGCAAAAACCACTTTTTTAGTATTAAGTGCATTCAGCCCTCTTAAAGCCCCAGCTCAACATTGGTAAACTGACTGTAAATGCGTCCATTCTTTGCACAAATCAAGATATATTATGTAATAAAACCAACCTGTGAAAATGTCAGCTTCTTTTGTTGTTTTGTTTGCATTTGGCATTTTTGTACGCATTCCTATTGGCAGAATTTTCGTCTCACTAAGACAAGTTTGGATCTTATTTCATTTACTTAAAAACGACAACACTCCAGGCAGAAATATTTCAAGCTTGAAAGTTTTCTACCATCATTATCTTTATACCATGTAAGGTATATGTAAATCTGTTAACATTTATTGTTTTTCTTCTTACCAATGTTGAGCTGGGGCTTTAAAATAGTTTCATATGCCCCATCCTTCCAGATAGTCCTGAACTACAAAAGCTATTTTCACAATCTATTTAAGTCATATGAAAGAGCTTACTTGACAAACTTTTTTAACATGTTGCCAAGAAAATAAAATATAAAAATTCAAATTGAACAAATAAATGTTTTCTTTGTTAAATATGTTTCTGTTAAGTTAGCAATCATTTTCCATGTTTTGTTCAAGTTTAATTAAAAAAAAATCATTTTGAACTTGTGGTTTCCTATTTTAGAATAGAAGCTTTTTATAACAAAATCCTTCACGCATTTATTTTGACTACGAAACAAACTTTTCACTGGCCAAGGGGGGCTACAATAGGAGACTTTTTGACTTGTCCTTTTTCACATTTCTCACCAATGGTACGTGGCTCAGGACCACGCGTGCAGTACTGAGCATGTGCGCGCACACTCAGAACTGTCAAAAAGGACCATTGTGTCTGCTGCCACCAGCGTCTCAAAAGTATCCCATTGGAAGTGTTTTGACTCTACGTCACTGTTTTCACTAGCACTAGGCTATAGCTGCAACCACCAAGGTGAATCACGGACATTTAAAGTTCAAACCAGTGCCAATCAAACTGAAGTATTTCATCAAATCATCAATAACTATTTGGATTAAGTGGCAATCAAATTAAGCAAAGCTCTGTATGGATTTGCAGACTGAGTGCTTTTAACACCAAAAACTCTTATGAAATTCATGACATTTTAACAGGTTGGTTTACACCATGGTGGTGTTAACCACCAGAGGGTGGGAATTATTTTACAGGCAAAAGTGCGGCAAAAGTATTGACATATTACAAACTCCACCATGAAAGATTACGATTTTGATTCAAACAAGCGAAAAAATTACAGTCGATATACAGCTTATGAAAAATTACTCTCTGTGCAGTCCCCCCCCCCACACACACCCAGTGAAGTTTTACATCATGTACGCACATCATAAGTTCATCACATCATATCATAAGTTGTTGATTCCGACACTATCAAGCACTAACACTGGTGGTACATTACACTTCGAGTACAGCTAAATAAGTTACTAAGTAAATGAGAGCACATGTGCCACCCACCACAGAGTGCACAAGCATCGCCTTCTTCAATAAAATCATGACCCAAGCATCACCAGCACCAAAACACAAAACAAAAAAACATGCACACAACCCCCCACGGTATAGAGCAAGGAAGGACACACTTCAACAACTATGTGTAGGGCTTCAATGTATGTGAACAGCGCCGTTTCTGATGCCCATTGCCTCCTGGCCTCATGAGTAAAATGAGAGTCCAGATTCCAGGAGGGCCACTCACTCAATTTCCAAAATCATAAGATTTTTCAGTAACAGTGGGATTGCATCAGTGCATAGTGGGTGTACTGTAGAGAGGATTGTTGGTTTGCAAAAGGGATACAACTGCACTAGTCCAAAACTTAGTGGTCCTGTATCCTAACTCACCAGACTGCATTTTTTAACCCTAAAGATTTATCGCGGTCGCCATTACAGACTTCAGTACCAAACCATTTACAGGCACACTGATGGCTTTATCATCACACAGTAATAGGGGTCTAAATTACCACACGGTATGGTCCATTATCATGCTCCAACTGCATACAGACTTGTACAAAAGTGTCAACATGTGTGTACATACTTGCCTTCAGTTTTAGCACCTTTCTTTCGAACTCTCACCAGTAAAAACTCAGTCCCGTCCATCCTCCGTCATAAAAGATCACACAAGGATTCTTACAACCTTTTTGAGAGGTTTACTTCAGACGACATCCAAGCAATATTTCGAAATGAAGACAATCAACTTCGCAGCGAAGACAACTTGACAGGTTGTGGCGCAGTGTGCACGTTACGCTGCAGTCCCAAACTTTGTATTGTAGTGTTGTTTTTGACCACGTGTTGCTGTACATTTTTTTCTGAACCCTGGGGACGCGCTGGGAGAGCATTGTGCTTACTTAATATGCAAGCACGGCCGGAAGAAGGCGTGGCTTCAAAGTTGTCGAGTAGACCATGATGGTTGGGCTTGACACTTTTATGACGGTTCAATAAAAAAATTGGTGGCTAAGTTTATTTTTTCTCTATTAGTGAAAACAAGAGGAAACAGATTATAGGCCTGATATTATTTTCAGGAATTTCGTGTGCAAAGTCATATTGGACTTATTTTGACCGTGGAAATAAAGGAGGGATTTGAGGGTCTTCAAATACAATATTTTCTTGTTTTTGACAATTATTCCTCAGCCCAGCATGTACAGTGGTGTAGCCAGGATTTTTTCACCGGGGGGAAGGTGGGGCAACAGAGAGGAGGGGATTGCTTCTTAGTGGGGGGGGGGGGGGGGGGGGGCAGGGACCATGTTTTCTAATGAATTACATGTGTCTAGATTTTTTTCATTGGAAAATTGTGGGGAGGTCATGCCCACCAGGCCCTCCCGTGGCTACGCCGCTGCCAAAGTGTATCCACAAGGCCTCGCATTATTATGAGTTGCAAAAAAAAATGCAATCTTAGTTTCAGAATGTCCACAATGCTGCAATAATTAAAAAATCATCCAGATGTAGACAACAAAAACAAAAAAACTTACCCGGGCCAAAAATAAAAGAGATGTTTCATTGAAAACTCTCCGCAGTGGGTGTGGTACAAAATAAATAAGTACGAATTTAATTTTTGTAAATAACTAGAGGTCATCCTGGTAAGTGAACTTGACCCCTCTGAAATTCCTACTGGTATAAACAGCCAAATGAAACAAAATGCTTATGACACAGCAATAAGGAACTTCATCAAGTACCATCCCCTGACTTTTACATCAAGTTAAATGGCATTTGTAATGATCACAATTCTGATCCCAAAATTCACTGTTTATAAACGTCCTGAAAAGTATTGTCTGAAATGGGGGTGGGGGGTGGGGGACCTTCTTTTGGCAGTGCACCGATTCCCTCTTGTGGTACTGTAGCACCTCCAGTTCTCATTGGAGCCACCACTGTGCCCAGTAGGATAACAAATATGGATATACTGATGTCTTCATAAAGTTATCAGAACCAACCTTGCTATATATTTATTCACTTCTTTTTTCTTGTCAATAAGGCACACGGACAACATATTAGTAATGTCACATTCCAGTATCTGCATTTTATGTGACCCAACATATACATGAAATAACTAACCTGTGAAAGTTTAAGCTCAATCGTGTCATCTGAGTAACAAGAAATTAGTGACCCACCCACCCCCCCCCCTTTAATTATGTTTTCAGTGTTTTCAAACATTAGGTTTTGGACTTCCAAGATCAAAACTAACAGGTTTACTCATTTCTCAAAAACTATAACATTTCAGGCAAAAATATTTCCAGGGAAATTTTCCACCATGACCATCTTTACAACATGTAAGTTATGCACAAATCTGTGAACATTTACACCTTTAATCTTACCAATGTTGTGCACAAACCCTTTAAAATGTTTCTTGTAAATTTTTAATTTCTACCACTAATAAAAACATATTTTTAAAAAATCACACTGAGTTTATAGGCACTAATTTAATACCATGTTATGGACGGATTATGTTTTAAGGGAAGTAGCGAAATGCTTTTTTCTTTCTAAATTTATTTAGAACAAGATACCATACAGAAACTAGAATGAACACAAAGATTTAAGTAAATCACACTGCCCCCTAGCCCAGGGTCCAATTTCATAGAGCTGCTTAAGCAGAAAAAGGTGCTTAAAAATTACCTGCTGAGCAAAAATAAGCAGGATAGCAGTCACAAAGTGAACATGTGACAAGCTATTTTGGCTGGTAACCTCATTCTGGTAAGCATTATTTTGTTTGTGCTGAGCTACTTTTCGCACTTAACCAGTTCTATGAAATTGGGACCTGATTGGGGTTTCACCTTCGTGTGCTACGGTGATGGAGTTATTATTAGGGCTAGCTGCCCCATTAAGACATCATGAATATTTGGCCCCATTTCATAAATCTGCTTAGCGTAGAAAAAAAGAATGCTTAAAAATAAAAACAGGTTACCCCCAAAATACGCAATGTAACTTGCATTGTAACTTCATTGTAACTTCATTGGTTCTCTGTTGAATTTAGCCAAGCAGAATTATGCTTTCAAGAATAAGGTTTACCATACAAAATAGCATGTCACATGAACAATTTATGACTGGTATCCTGCTTATGTTGCTTTGCAGAAAATGCTTAAGCAGTATTTTCTGCTTAGCAGCTCTATGAAATGGGACCCAATCTCAATACAACACAAGGGTCCAGACTGACGTCTCGTCCAGCCTCGATTTGATGACATAAAGGGGGTCAAAAAAAAGAAAGAAAAAGATTGGCAGCGTCACAAAAAATTTCTATAGACTATTCTACCACATCGCACTTTAAGAAGTAAATCAGTTTTCTTTTAATGTTTACATAAGCTTAAATATGCAGGTTCACATTTGTAGTCTCGCAAAACCAGCTGCATTTCAACTATAACTGCAAAGCTACTATTAAACATTTTTTGTCAAGGCACATTTTAGTAACTGCCAACAGCACTCGATTATATAGAAACAAATACAGCATTTTGATTCACTTCTATTCTTCGTGCTAGTTTTTTTTATATATATATATATTTTTTAAGCTTAACAATTTAAGGCAATGTAAAGAGGTATCCTGTTGGTGAAGTCACACAGGCACACATTGGTAGTACGCTCAAACGTTTCGCTCACTTCCGGTTCCAAAGCTGGCATTCATGTGTGTGTTATTTAACCTAAAAACCTTGGGTTTTTTTTCAGTGAGACAAATTTCTGAAAACAGAGGAGTACATTATTAAGAAGACTTAGTGTCTGCACAACACACGTGTTAAATACAACCACCCAGCTTAGTGAGTTTTTGCGTAAATCATTAAAGAAAATATTGGACAATTCTTTCTTCTTCTGATGTTTGGAGCCGGTGTGGAAGGAGATTCTGTCCGGCAGGAGATTCTGTCCGCGCATACGGCGAATTGTGTACTAACTCCTTCTGATAGCGCCCTCTTTTGAATAAACTCCTCCAGCCCACGCTAATTTACCGTAAGGTGGACAAATACCCTAGGACAGAATACCCTATGACACCAGCACGGTTTATGCTGTAATGACATCAGACTTACCAACAGGACATTAGTTATAAAGCTTGGTCAAATAATTTGCTGTTAAACTTTGTTTCAAGAACAGTACAATGTTCTTACTTCAAGATTGTGGCTTCTCAGAACCACACCTACTCACAACAAGAGAATTCACCACAAACCTCAATCTTATTACATCAATTAAATATTAGCTTACTTTCACAATGCAAGCTTTTAAGTCATTACTTCTACAGCATAGCTTACGTATTTGGGTTACAACTTGTATGTTTACTCTATCTTAAAGTTATATTTCTAAGTAACCCTTTTTCTGGTTTGCAAAATGAGTTTCTGCTTAGCTATTTTTTGTGCTTAAGTAGCTCTGTAATATTGGAACCTGGAAGATTGAGACCTACAAGTTTTGTTTGTGACCAAGGCCCAGCAAATGTAGTCTCAAGTTTATTACTGAAATCCACATTGACAGGTTAATAAATGCAGATTTGGTAACTGTAACCAATTATTTATCTTACCTTCATTGTAACTGTTGCTACAGTTTACTGTACAATGCTTGTTTTCATACATCATTTTTCTTTATTAATTAGCTACTTTATACACAAAATAATTCTTTAAATTTACACTTTTGATTATAAACTATATTTTTTGTACAGTTCTCTAAAAAATGTCAACAGACACTTCTAATACTTTTAATTATTTAAATGATAAAAATTAAACTAAAAGATTAAATAGTGCATAAACCTACTGTACACTCTACAGTAGGCATGCGGTGGGCAAAAAATCTGAAAACGTTCACAATTTATATATTTTTTTTAACTTAAAAAATGAATAAGTTTTGAACTATGCAAGAGCTTGGAAACTAAACACATATTGCTTTAAGCTTTCTAATAAAGACAATCAGAGCGTCCCAAGTCATAGTAATGACGCAGACTCTTTTCAGTGTGACCCCTAACCCCACCCACCCCCCGATAAAGATAATCAACTTTAACGGTGCAACTAAAAACTTTTCCAGGAAATTTTATTCTCCCTTTTTTATTTAAATAAAACAAACAAATCGGTGTGGAAATTTCTTAATTGGAAAGAAGGATTCAAACTATATTTTCTTTCACCACTAAATTTGACGGAACACTTCCTAAGCATAAAAATAAAAACAATTTATCATGAGCATGCTTGTTCTGCACAAACTTATTTTGATAAAATAAAATGAAATAGTTCCATAGTTCTATTGGAATCTTGCTGCAAACTTCTTGCTGATTTTTTCCTTCAGCTCTCACAGAGTCAGCACTTCATCCGATGGGTCTGATGGTGGGGTGACCTTTGAACTCTTATGCAATGTTACTTCCATCCATCTTGATGTTGGTATCCTTTGACAGGATGGTGGTCATGGCCACCTTAGCGCCCTCTACCAGCCCCTTCTCTTCGTCGGTCACTTTCTCACTGGAAAATAAATATAAAAAGATCAATTAAACAGTTGATGAAAGGAAGAGAAAATTAAACACATTCAAACTGTCAATTTAATTTTTTTCAAGACACATCTTTAAACTATAGGTCATGTCATTTACAGTCAACAGATGGAAAACAAAAATCTCATTTTAATTTCTGCGTCATTTTCTTGGAAAAAGTAAGACACTGGCAGGAAATTGTCTCAAGGGCTATTGAGGTGTTTCTTTTTCATGGAACAGTTGGTTACCTCTAGGTTAAATGCCTGGTGTGACATTAGCCCTAATATGCAATAGTTGCATCAAAGGAAGTAATCTCAGTTTGATCTGATTCAAGGGAACAAATACTACTTTACCTAACGAAAAGCAATTCAAAAAAGATGAATGGCACTGGTTCAAAAAAGATAGCCTGAACCGGTTCTCTACCGAGTAGAAAGTGAACGATACCTTCCTGATGGGAAGGGGGTGGGGGATGTGAACAAAAGAGTGAAGGGAACAAGTTGGGTCCATGGTTACTACTTTTAATTTAGTAATATACTGGTTAAATAAGACTTGAAGGTTTGCATGGTGGGAATAGAATAAAGTAAGGAATTGCGATGACACCATAAGGTTTATATCTATTTTGAGTATATGTGGTTCCGAAGGAACCAGTTGACTCAATGTTTCAGACAGTATACTCTGTCCGGCATCAGGAGACTGTCTGGGCTTTGAGGGTTTGGCTAACTTGAAGGCAGACATCATCAGCTGTGGTCTTGGGAAGACGGTGGAGGGCTGGTCCAGTTTCCTGACGATGGACAGAGTATACTGTCCGAAATGTTGAGTCAACGGGTTCCTTCAGAACCACATAAACTCAAAACGAGATATAAATCACATGGTGTCATTTCAATTCCTTACTTTATTATAATATACTGGTTGCTCTACAAAAGTAATCCTCTTGCATGCAGTGCAGTTGGTTGCCTTGTGAAAGTTGCCTTGTGTAGGACAAGGCCCTTACAGTTTTGATGAAACATTAGTTCAATTCTTCAACCTTGTAGTTTATTTACCTGTTCTTGACGAGGCACTGAATGTCGTTCACTTTGACAGCGTCTGTGGCCTGAAAGAAATCAGATAATCACAAAATTAAGTCCCTGGGCAAGACAGCTTTAATTGGTAAACAGTCTGAAGCAGCTGTTACTGAAAGTGAGCCTCAGTAAAAATAGAATGTAAGTCCAGTGTATATTTGGACCTGTTAAAGTTTGATATTTTGTTTCCTTGACACTTTGACGCTATGTATGTGATGGGAACCAGAGGCTTTCAAAAAAGTTTGAAATGATAAGCGAGACTTGCAGTTTATTGACCTTAACACGCACATCACATGCGGTGACTGTGCCGTGCTCGCCATTTTGGAATTCAACACCGGTAAGCGAGTTAACTAAAATTCTTACCACACTGTTACAACACACAGTGACATTGACTTCCAAAATGGCGCAACCAGGATTATTTTGATGACGACGTTGGGTCAATAGACCAATCCATTGCTCTGCCCCCGAATGCAACCATAACTACAACTGCATGCTCAAAATAGTGTGACTATGTCCAACAGGGTGAAATACTATAAGTAAGATCTCTCTGGCTGAGATTGATTTTATACTTACAGACTTCTTGGGATCAGTCACTATGAGCTCAGAGGTGTTGTTCATGGTGGAGTCCTTGATCTTGGCAGGATCTTTACACGGGGTGATGTCCAGGGCCGGATTGTCACATCCAACTCCCTATGAAAAAACAAAAAAGGGATGAAAGGAATACATTCTGATGTAAATATGGGCTTCACACTGTTCACTTAGGCCGTGGCTGAGTTTTAATGGCTTCGGCAGTGGCTAATAAAGGGCAGATGAATGAAAAGACATGTTCTTCAACGTTGTCACTGAAGCCAATGGCCATTGACATAGCCGAAGTCGTTTGATTCAAAAACCGACTTATGACAGGAAACACAATAAAGGGGACTACTTTGCATCTGACTCGCTAGCAGTTTTTCCAATGGTTGTAACTTTTTCTTAAGTACCTGAAACCACCTAGAGACTGGCTGGCCACTGTGTAGGCCATCCGGAGCTAGCTGCATGCCCATTAGTGCTGTGGGAACCCATTGAAGGATACCGAAGCAGGGGCAGGAGACGACTAACCTTTGTCGACCAGCTCAAGAAAGACACAGCACAACAAGAAACTGCTGAACTGAGGTCACTGATGCAAGACCGGGATGCGTGAAAGGCGACCATCAGAGGCTCCCGCCTCCTCTCGCATATAAATGAAACCACCTAAAAGTATCTCAACTTGTGATGGACATGCAGGCTTACACTTCAAATAATTTCGAGTTGACTCATTTGATGTTTTTAATTTGTTTAGTTTTTTTTTTATAGCCCTCAAATTTCCATCAAAAAATTGGATGGAAAAAGTTACCTGCCTTTTCCATCCATTTTTTGAATGAAATTTGAGGGCAATCAAAAAAATTAACAAAACTAATCCACTCAACTTATTTTCAGTGTAAGCCTGCATTTCCATTCACATGTTGAAACACTTTTGGGTGGTTTCAAGATACTTAAAAAAAAGTTACAACCATTGAAAAAGTGACATTAAGTAGTACACTTTACTGTGTTTCCTGAATTTAAACCATAATAACAATTAATCATTTGGAAGGCTAATCATCCTTACTGGCAAATGAGAAGCTGAATTGCGAAGGACACGACTGGATGTGTTCAAGATGCAGGCATTCAAGGGCGCCTTCGGCAGCCAGCCATATCAATCCATACATGACCACGGAGCACAGCCTGAGATCGAAAGTGTTTGGTTTTTCCGGAGGGAGGAAAACCGGATGGCCCGGAGAAAAACCCTTGTGGCACAGGAGAAAACCAACGCACAACTTTACTCTCATATGGCCCTAGCCGGGAATTGAACCAGGGACACATTGGTGAGAGGCAAGCGCTTTACCCACCAGCCAACCATGCCACCCAAACAATACTTTATCAAGGAAATGTAAAAAGACCAAATTCTCCTTGCCAACAAGATAAATAATTTCTTAAGTTATTCCTGAATGCTCTGGTTTTAGATTTTCAACCGATCAAGTCGAACTTTGCTTCCAGCTATTGTCACAAACGGAAAGACTTACAGACACGGCGGTGGCGGTGGAGTTGCGTTTGGTCAGTTCGGTGGTATCACTACTTGGCTTGCGCATAGACTTTGAGGTAGCCGAGGATATCTGGGAGCGGCTAGACATGGGCGCAGTGGAGCTGGTCGTCATGGAGTGGAGAGCCTTCTTGCGGCCATAACGACGCTCGTATGCCTTCTTCACCTTGAATGCACATAAAAATAACGACTTGTTTGTTATACACCGAGATGGGACCCCCCCAAAAGGATCTGGAAATTGGGTATAAAATTTGCTAGAAATTAACAGACACAATAATTTGCATCGGGGATAAAGAAGAATATTTTGGTGTTACCCCCCGGTTCTTGGGGGGGGAACCCCACAGGCATACCACTCAGGCGGGATTCTAACCAATGGACACCACATTCTAGAGCACTACTAGACCAACAAGCGTGCCAGATGACGAGAAACCAGTAGTGCATCTGTGCGTCATATAGCGCATCTGGGTCCCATATCCCACTCGACCGGGACGCAGAAGAGCTCTATTTGTCTGTGTTCCACTCGCGCTTGTGTGACAACTAATATTATTCAGCTGTTCAGAGTTTGACTCAATTAAAATTTATGTCTGGTTTATACCCTTTGTGGAGAACATAAGTTATGAAGATTTAGTTCTGAAGAAACTGCCTTAGGATGATTTCATTTGTTCTTTTGAAGCGTGGAACTTAGAATGTTTTACAGCAACATACCATAAACTATGGGTTGCGAAAAAAAATCATTTGGGTCGCCAAAAGTTTTCATACGTGCTTAAATTGATCGTAACACTTTTGAAGTTAGCTAAAGTTTTTTGATGACATATACCTCTGCAGCAGGGGGGGGGGTTCAATTGGCCTGCAATCGGCTGGTAGATCACGGTTGAGTTCCTGAAGTTTTCATTGGGTCGCAGGGTGGACAAAAACAACTGTGACTCAAAACTCTACTTGAGGTCTGCCCTAAAAACAGGTGGCTTGAGACATGACTTGACCTTTGATCTCAGCTATTAAGATCAGCTTTAGACTTGAAGACTGTCGAAATTTCAAACTCAGGAAGAGATGAAGTACAAACTTACCTCAATATTCATCACACAGTGAGCGATGAAGAAGAACAGTCCCTGCAAAAAGCAAAACGAGAACAAACAAAATCAATTATGCTTTTTTTTTTTAGGCAAAACAGATGTAGAGGACTGCAGAAGACCAGATTTGTTTCCCCCTGCAGATCCATGAGATACCAGTATAGGGCTGGGAATCTATGTATCCGATGAGACTTGGAAATTGTGGTTATACTGGGTAGCCACTCCCGCTTTGGCCATGTCAGACGGCTCACAGAAGGCACGTCTGCTCATGCCGCTCTCAAGCTGAGCGTTGACGTCTAAGGGTGACTCCACCCTGGCCCTGCCTGGGGGAGACCCAGGAGCCGAGTAGGCAACACTTGGATGCACCAGCAATGACTTATACAAACAATGACTTATACAAACCTGTAGGGAGTTACAGATAGCGAAGAGATAAGTGAAGACCAAGGTGTATTCATTGACGGAGAGGTATCCAAAGACCCAGGTCAGACCCAGTAGGGGCAGGAGGACTAGTGCAGCTTTCAGTCCAGTCCTGGTGACAAATAAAAGAGAACATCAGTATTACTTCTATCTTACGGGTACATCTTGCAATCATCTGTTGGAAAGGTGCTGGCTCTAAAAAATATGCGCCGGTTCATTTGTGCTTGCCACGTCAGTGCAACAATGTCATATGATGAGTTACGACCTTGCTGCAAACACAATGTTTTGTTGTGCAACAAGATCATCTCTTTGTTAAAAACTCTCGGATACAAGCACAAAACTAATGGAGTGAGATACGACCTTGCTGCAAACACAATGTTTTGTAGTGCAACAAAATCGTCTCTTTGATAAAAACTCTTGGATACAAGCACAAAACCAATGGTATGAGATACGACCTTGCTGCAAACACAATGTTTTGCAGTGCAACAAGATCGTCCCTTCGTTAAAAACTCTTGGATACAAGCACAAAACTAACGGAGTGAGATACGACCTTGCTGCAAACACAATATTTTGTAGTGCAACAAGATCATCTCTTTGATAAAAACTCCCAGATAAAAGTACAAACCAATGGATTGAGATACAATCTTGCTGCATGAAGCAAATTGTATATTGACAAGTGTTCAAAATATGACCTTTTGACCAAAACTGCGTTACCACCTTGTTGCATCAGCGTGACGAACTTGTTTGCACTAGCCTTCATGGGGAGATGGAGGAGATAGTCCATTCTCATCATGAAAACGTTCCCACGGATTGGATGTTTTAATTGCTGAGGCCAGAGTCCAACCCTGAGCTGAGCTTTTCTTACTTGATTTGTGAGGTGTCGCTGTCCTTGCTCTTCTCTCTAGCAGTCAATGACGTCATCATCACCTTCAGCACAATTACCAGCACGGCAGTGTTCAGCTGGAGAAGAAAAAGGTGCACATTTTCACTCATCAAATTGTGTTCCAATAACACTTCTATGTGATGGGATATTTCCATGGACCAAACACAGTTTCATTACATCACAGTGTCCAAAATTTGTCAGAATTTTGGTCTGTTTTCAGAATATTTGACCGATAGCTAATACTATAATAATAACAATAATTAGGGTATATGTACATCACAGGGCTGATTGCTTCATTCTTGAAGTGGCAAGGGCACCAAGGCATTTTCTTCTTGATAAAGGACACCTCTGTGGGGAAATTGTAAATTTCTATTCGAACATTTCAAAGGGCACCAAGGCAATGACCAGGGGCAACAGAGGCAATTGCCTCCATGAAGTATCAGGCCCCGAGTGGTCTAGTGAACCGGACTCAAGTTCTGGCATTGTCAGAGTGTGGGTTCGGTTCCCGGTAGTAACCGTTACCAACCTCAATTTGTCACAGCAGTGCTGTTTGGTGGGTGTAGTTAAGTTCCGTAACATTTGTGTGAATAACCATCCACTCACTGTTTGCACGTACAGATGGGCATGTACGGGCGTGTGCAGATGTGGGTGTTATTTTGATAGGGATTTGTAGAAATGTTTTACTCATTTACTAAGCTATCGGTTGCTTTTCAGTGAAAACCACCAAAATATCTTTTCAAGGACCAAAAATCTGGAGAGGGGGATGATCCTATGGATCATCCCCCCCCCCCGGACAAAAAGTGGGGGGGGGGGATATATCCCCCCCATCCTCCCCTGGTATTTATGCCCATGTATAGCTGCCTCAAAATAACAAGTGGTGGGTCCAAAATGTCTGGGTTTTTCTACGTAGGGATATCTGATGAACTTACGATGATCAAGATAGAGACGGTCGGCACAAAGATAATGAGAATCATCTTTTGGGTCATCCAGCATCTGAAAGTACACAATGGACAAATAATATTGTTCAAGTAAAATTTGCACGGTGGAGATACTAATTAGTCTAACAGGTATACCATATAAATAAACTCTTTTTTGAAGAGGTAGTGGCTCTCAACCTCCCTACCATGGGCAGCGTACCGTATCGATACCTCTCGTCTCTAACCCCTGGAAGGGATGCACTGAAAAACAACGCTGATTGGTTCCCAAAACTTACTGCTTTGCCTGCACGCTTGTTAAAAAATTTTGTAGGGGGGCTTAGTCCCCTACGTCAAAATGAGTAAGCGCATTGCAAAATACAAGTATTTTGACGCGATCTTACTTCAAATGAATCATTTTTACGCGGTCACCCTAAACTGCATACAGTTAGACAGGTCACAAATCAAAGAAGAACGAGAGGGGACCGGTTGCTCTATGACTTGATGCCTCTTTTTTGAGGGGATACCATATTTGAGCGGCACGTAGAATGGATCAGCCATGGGTCTTATTAAAATCTCCCATATTTTGAGAAATTTTCTTGTCACAATTCCAGGGGTTATGATCGAGCCAACTTCGGTATAAAACAAAAATGGCGCGACGAGATCAACTACTGCTGGGAATGAGGTTGGGTGGCTCTGACCATTTGGGTTATTCTCAAGGGTTGGACTGGTGAGCCTTCATAGAGTATATATGTAAGGGGTGTGTAAACCCTTTAAAATAACTAAACTTAGCACTGCTTCATTTTTGTATTTTTAAGTCCAAACATAGCTGCCACTTTCACTTACCCAGTAACAGTACCCATCCTTTCCACTATAGATTGTGTTTACCATGTATTTCTTGTTTTCATGCAACAGTAGTAGGGTCAAACAAAATGTATCATGCAACAGTAGTAAGGTCAAACAAACTTTATACATGTACTTATTTTGCATAGGTCCAATTTGTTAAAACAAAGCCATCTAATTTGCATAAAGTGATTTCCCAACTTGTACTTTGTGATGTTATGGTTATTAACCTAGGACATTCAGGCATTTGTGTAACTACCTACTTTATTAAATGTAAAATAATAACACACTTTTGTTGATAGTTTAACTGTCAAAGAAGCTTTAATTAATTATTAGAAAAATAAGTAGGTTGTCACAAACTACAAGTTTACTTCTGCTTTGGATCTGCCTAGTAACAGCGGGCTTAGGCCACTGCCTGCCCTGACTCCACAGGTAAAGATGTCTTTATTTTTATCTCATTTTAAACTTATTATTTCTCCATTTTATACTTAGAGTTTAATAAAGGGGTTCATCTCATGTTGACAGCAAATTATTATAGATTTGTTTAATGGTACTTATGGAATTTTAGAGGCTGTGAAAAGAGTGTATTTTCTGAGGTGGGAAATTGGTATGGAAAATAGAGCTTGGTATTTAGGAAAGCACAAGTGTGTTTGTACTGCTGGCATATGTGATATGGCCATGTGTAGTACATGTATGTGCTAAGTAAGGGTTTTTTGTTAAATTCATGTTGGCCTCATTTTAAGTTATTTAAGTCCTGGTCTCTTGTCCTTTTTAAAATGAATGACCATACATTCTATGGAATGTAAACTTAGCAATTGTTTAGATACTGAAGGTGGATTTGTGCTTACTGTAAATTGGGGTGGGTTTGCTGCGTTGCTTTTGGCTGGTGCTAATAATTGCCTAACTTGGGTTTGTTTCTGCCACACGTTTTTACACAGTTGCTGAGTAGGTGTAAACAAAGTAGAAACTGTATGCAAATGTATTAATTCCTTTTTATCACTGCCTGCCCTGACTCCACAGGTGCGGGTTTGTCACAGTCAAGTAATGCTAAATAAATCTCCTAAACCTGAGAGCTGTCTATAAAGAGAAGTTTCAAGCAGTCATCATTGAACCTGTGTGCCATTCCCCTTCCCTAAGATCTTCATCGAGCTCCCGTTCCCCATATCTCACAAGCGTAGTCGGCAGGATTGATGGATTGGAAAAAGTGACGTCTCTCCTTGAGTATAATTTTTGTTATTTGTAAAGAATACAGTGATCGACTATAATATTTTACGGCTATTGAAGCATTCATCTGATAGAGGCAAATTTGTTCCAGTGATTTTCTATATATTCAATTAGTATGGGTGAATTCCTTGGAGTACTTTTTGAAGTGTGAATATTTTCTTGAAATTTGTTTCAGTGATTAGTCAGACAGAACATTTGAAGTTTCAACAAAGGGAGTATTAAGTCAGTTTACTCTAGTCTGTATTGGTGTATTCAACCAGGGCTCATGTAGCTGTATTGTGGTTAACTTCTCTTTTTACATACAAATTTGAAGACTACGGTGTGTTTTTCATTTTGCACATTTGGTATTGGATAGTGTGTATTTTATTATTGTCATAGTGAAGGAATATCGTATTAAGTCATCGGTAGATTCTTTAAAAAGGATTAGTTTGCATATACGTCAATAGTCCCTCGTGTAATAAAGGTGGACTGTATTGTTGTGTTAATTGGTCAATGTTGATATTTCAGCTATCGATTTAGGAAGTTTTATACTCATTTGCATTTTAGGGAAGAAACAACTTCTTTGAATTTTGTATTATTGCTGGACATATCCGTTTTTTCAGAAGTTTGATTAGTGTTCAATACATAAATTGATTTTCCAAACATGAGTAAATACATTAAAGTTAGAAGTAATGAAGGCACACACTGCTTTCCTCTGAGGGAAGAGGATGGACCACTGGTGCTGTCCGTGTTACAGACCCGACACCCAGATAGTCAGGGCCTGTGGTTTACTGAGGATGACTGCAAGGTGGTTGTACCGGCACTTGACGCCATCATCAATCCTCCACCAGATGGCTGGGGTAACAGGACCTACGGAGTACTGGTCCCTGATGGGCACAAAGATGGTAGCACCGGACTTCAGGACAAACTTCTAGACCTCTTGTCAAAGCCGAAGACCCAGCTTGTCATGGCACCCGAGAGAAAAATCACTACGTTTGATGGCAAGCCAGGGGAAGTGAACGAGTTCATCTCAAGCGTAAAAGATGCTTTTCAACGCTACGCTATCCCTGAGACGCAGAGGACATCGTTCATCAAAGACTATCTTCGTGGGATGCCAAAGACGGAGGTGAAAGCTCTTATTGATGAAGGCCGGACGGTGAAAGAAGTACTGTCCTTCCTAAAGGACTCATATGGCGACAAACTAGCAGTGGGAGAGCTGCAGCGTCTTTTCTTGGAGCGGAAACAACGTCAAGGTGAGGGATGCAGAGACTTCGCTGTAGACCTCGAGAAGCGTTTTCTGCGACTCACTAGACGAGATGCGCAGTTGTATTCGAGTCCAGACACAGCCTTGGTGGAGCAGTTAATTGAAGGTCTCAATGACACCTACATGAGAAACACCTGCCGAGATCTGTACGAACGGGGCTCAGTAACCTCCTTCAGAGACTTGCGGGAGTACATAATTAAACGAGAGGGACAGGAAGAAGCGAGGAGCAAAGCTGTTGGCACCGGTCCCGCCCTTCAAGCGGCAATGCAGGTCGGGAAAGAGCCCTTGAGCAACACTGAGCTGCTTGGAGCGTTTAAAGATCTGGCAGACAGAATGGTCAAGGCAGTTCAAGAGGCCGTAGTGCCGCCAGCCTACCCAACATCAAGCCCCCCACCATCAGTTAGATTGACCCACCCTCCCCAACCCCATATCCCAGACTACTCACGCCAAAGATTCAGCCAGATGGGAAACCGAGGTCCATGCTACTCCTGTGGCTTTACTGGACATTTCGCCAGAGAATGCCCTTACAGAGGTACAAACAATGGTAGATACCAACCGAGGGGGCGAGGATTCCTACCAGAAGCTACTGGACCGAGCTATCAGCAGAGGCAGGAAAGGAACATCCCTAATTACCCACCACGCCAGCCATTAAACGACAAGCCTCTTCTGTAGCGAGCCATACAGCAGAGGTGGGTGTAGAGGGCTCAACAGCAAGAGTGGATCAAGCATTTTTGTCAAAGACTGTTGGGGAGTGTTATTCTGTTTCCGTTATGTTTGGTGATGTTATGGTCCCCTGTCTTCTTGACCCGGGTTCTCAAGTGACAACTGTTGGGGAGCGCTACTTCTATGATTACTTATGTACCAAGGGTTTTGAGCTAAGGCCGATACCAGAGTTACTCTCCATTGTTTCAGCAAATGGTGCTAACATGCCATACATCGGGTACTTCGAGACAGACATCCATGCCATTGGCCAGACTTTCAAGTCCCGTGTTGTACTGGTCTTACGTGAACAGTCTTCGTCTCCATCAGCAAAAGGAGGGGTACAGGGGATCCTTGGCATGAATGTCCTTCAGCAGTGCTGGGAACAGCTGATGAGTGCTAGCCACAAGCCCCATCTTACGAAGATTCCATGGCCAACCAGCAGGGACCCTATTTGGCAGAGAACTCTCCATACTGTGGGGAAAACTTTGGAGTTTGGTGCTGATGACGGAATAATTGGCAAGGCATATTTAGGAGGGCAATCAATTGTTCTGTCGGCACGACAAGGAGTGGTTGTTAAGGCCAAAGGGAGGGCAGCACCTAATGGAGGTAACTACGAAGCTTTCTTGGAGCCAAGTTCAGATGGTGGCAGTCCAGCAAGCATCACAGTTCCCCCGTGTTTTGTACAAGTGGAGTCGGGTAGTTTTCATTTGGCATTGTTCAACGAGACCAACTCAGATGTGGTGATTCCTAAGTCAGCAACACTTGGTACCCTCCGTTTAGGATCAGTGGTCCAACAAACTGATGACAGCAAGCTAGCCGACAAAGAAACAGCAAGTGTATCCGTGGCCAATGTTAGTGTAGAAGAACCATCACTCTCTTCTGTATATCCGGTACCAGTGGACGTGGGAACAAATATCACGCAGGTGCAAGGGAAGAAGGTTGCTGCTCTTTTGGAAAGGTATAAAGACACATTTTCTCAGCATGACAGGGACATAGGATTCACAGACGCGATAACTCATCAGATTGACACGGGAACTGCACATCCGATACGTCAGCGACATAGGCCACTCCCGCCTTCACAGTACAAGGCAGTTCGTGATCACATCCAGGGTTTGCTGAAGGAAGGAATTGTGAGAGAGAGTGCAAGTCCCTGGGCATCTCCAGTAGTTGTTGTCCAAAAGAAAGATTCAAGTATCCGTCTGTGTGTAGATTATCGTCAACTTAACCAGGTCACTCATCGGGACTCATTCCCCCTACCACGAATTGAAGAGTCGCTCCAAGCCCTTGGGGGAGCGAAGTTTTTCAGTGTACTTGACTTAACCAGTGGGTATTATCAGGTTGCTGTTGATCCAGTAGATGTAGAGAAAACAGCTTTTACAGTCCCCTTCGGCCTATTTGAGTACACACGACTCCCCTTCGGCCTCTCCAATGCACCAGCGACCTTTCAACGGTTGATGCAGCGATGTCTGGGAGGGCAGTGTTTTGACAGTGTACTGATCTATTTAGATGATATAATTGTCTTCTCCCCAGATTTCAACACCCATCTATCAGATCTGGGCAAGGTGTTTGCAAGCCTTCACGAGCACGGTCTTAAATTGAAACCCTCGAAGTGTCATCTTCTGCAGCCAGAGGTACAATACTTGGGACATCGAGTGTCTAGTGATGGTGTCGCAGTTGACCCTGACAAGATTGCTGTTGTGGAGAAGTGGCCTGAACCGTCTTCTGTGAGGGATGTTCGAGCTTTCCTGGGTTTTACAGGCTTTTTTAGACGCTTTATTCAGAATTACGCCTCCATTGCAAATCCACTGTTCCGTTACCTTTCAGGGGGTAAAAAGAAGATGAAGGGTAGAAAGCCTATTAATGGTCCTGTCGCCCTTGATGAAGCTGGGAAAGAAGCATTCCATACACTTATAAGGTGTGTCACAACTTCTCCAGTGTTGTCTTATGCAGATTTTTCAAAGCCCTTTAGAGTTGAGACAGATGCGAGCACAACCGGGCTGGGAGCGATACTGTTCCAGTTGGATGAGGAGGGCAGGAGACATGTAATAGCCTTTGCATCGAGAACACTGCGGCAGGCAGAACGAAGTGGGCGATACAGTGCCTTCAAGCTGGAACTACTTGGTGTAAAGTGGGCAGTGGCCGAAGTCTTTAAGGACTACCTCCTCGGGAATAAGTGCTTAGTTGTCACCGATCATCATCCACTGTTGTATATCAACAAGGCAAACCTCGGATGTACAGAGATGCGTTGGGTACAACAGTTGAGTTCTTATGATTACGAGCTGTGCTACAGACCGGGGAAGGAAAATCAGGCCCCTGATGCCTTATCTCGTCAGTATGAAGATGAGGTCGCTGACAATTCAGCAGATGTTTCTCCTTCAGAATTGGTTGTGGTCACCTCGTCTGAAGTCACGGCTTGTCTAGGTGTTCACTCTCCTGGGATTGAACTGCCACTTGGATTTGCGCATTGTATACAGGCCTGTCAGATTGGGGGTATACGTTGTCTCCCTGGTTACACCATAGCCCAACTGAAGGATGTGCAGACAGCAGACCCCATCATTGCACAAGTTGTGACTTTTGTGAGTCGAGGGAAGAAACCTAGTCCAACTGAAAGGGCTACTCTCAACAAAGATACTCTTGCCATGCTTCGAGACTGGGGACGACTCTCCATCAGGGACGGGTTGTTGAATCGTCAAGTTGTTTCACCACAGAGTCAACGAGAGATTTTCCAGCTGGTAATCCCAGTTGCAATGCGAGAGGAGATCATGGAGAGATTCCACGACAATGCAGGTCACTTTGGTCCCAAACGCACTTGGCGTCTCATTTGGAATCAATTCTACTGGCACAACATGGGAGATTTTGTGAAGGACTGGTGTACTAAATGTAAACGCTGTGCAATCAGTAAGCCCCCAGTACATCAGACAAGGCCACCCTTTTCTGCCTTGACAGCATCTGCTCCAATGGAGACGTTGGCGATGGACTTCACTGTTCTTGAGTCGTCAAAAGATGGTCTGGAAAATGTCCTGGTAGTGACTGATGTGTTCACAAAATATGCATGGGCTATTCCAACTAAAGATCATCGAGCAGTCACTGTCGCCAAATGTCTGGTAAAACACGTCTTCCTACCGTATGGGTGTCCCCTTCGTCTACATTCCGACTGTGGTAGAAACTTTGAGTCCATGTTAGTCAAAGAACTATGTGACATGTATGGCGTGCAGAAGAGCCGAACCACCCCCTATCACCCAGCCGGGAATGGCCAGTGCGAGCGGTTCAACCGCACTCTGCACAACATGCTCGCATCACTGCCAGAAGCCAAGAAACAACGATGGCCAGATTATCTATCTTCACTAGTATTTGCATATAACAATACTCAACACTCAACAACTGGTATTGATCCCTTCTTCCTGATGTTTGGAAGAAACGGCAGATTTCCACAGAGTTTGGACATAGGCGGGGAAGTACCAATTGGAAGGGCCACCAACCCGCAGTCATATGTCATCCAACACCAGAAGACACTCAAAGTAGCCAGGAAGGTAGCCCTCAGGAAATCAGAGCTTGCAACGGCAGGACGCCAAGCTCGCCAGGCACAGCAGGTTTTTGAGAAGCCTTTGGGAATTGGACATTATGTTCTCATCCGACGCCACGCAAAACATGGCAGATGTAAACTGCAGGATCACTGGGAGGAAGAGCCTTTTATGGTGACAAAGCAGCCGTATGAGAACCAACCAGTGTACGTGGTTCGTAACAGGCTTGGTGTTGAGAAGATTGTGCATCGCTCAAACATGAAACACTGTCCTTGGCTTAAGGATGACCAGCCAGACAAGTCTTCTTCTGACCAATCTACCAGTGATGAGTCTGAGTCGTCATCAGTACCAAGGGCCTACATGTTGAGGGAATACCCGCCACCTGAAACGAATGATAGTCACAAGGAACCGGAAGATAGCCCACAGCATGACGTTGACGTGGAGGTGAAAGAGTATAGGAAGAGTTCAGAACCTTCTGACAGCCCCATGGGTTACGAACAGTCTCCTTCAAAGTCTCCTTCAAAGTCTCCTTCAAAGTCTCCTTCTGAATCTGGAAGATACCCTGTTCGTTCAACCCGTGGAAAGCCGCCATCTCGTTTTGATTCATAACTTTGTACTTTCAATACATTGATGTTTAAACAGTTAAGCTTTATATGTTGTAGCTAGCTTTTTAGCTTTAATCGATGTTGTATTTCTCCCCCCAAAAAAAAAAAAAAAAAAAAAATTGACACTCGAAGGTTTAAAGGCGTTTTATGCTTTAGTTTTGTTGAGAATCCCAAGTCATCGAGGACGATGACTTCTAGGCGGGGAAGAGTTGTAAGGGGTGTGTAAACCCTTTAAAATAACTAAACTTAGCACTGCTTCATTTTTGTATTTTTAAGTCCAAACATAGCTGCCACTTTCACTTACCCAGTAACAGTACCCATCCTTTCCACTATAGATTGTGTTTACCATGTATTTCTTGTTTTCATGCAACAGTAGTAGGGTCAAACAAAATGTATCATGCAACAGTAGTAAGGTCAAACAAACTTTATACATGTACTTATTTTGCATAGGTCCAATTTGTTAAAACAAAGCCATCTAATTTGCATAAAGTGATTTCCCAACTTGTACTTTGTGATGTTATGGTTATTAACCTAGGGCATTCAGGCATTTGTGTAACTACCTACTTTATTAAATGTAAAATAATAACACACTTTTGTTGATAGTTTAACTGTCAAAGAAGCTTTAATTAATTATTAGAAAAATAAGTAGGTTGTCACAAACTACAAGTTTACTTCTGCTTTGGATCTGCCTAGTAACAGCGGGCTTAGGCCACTGCCTGCCCTGACTCCACAGGTAAAGATGTCTTTATTTTTATCTCATTTTAAACTTATTATTTCTCCATTTTATACTTAGAGTTTAATAAAGGGGTTCATCTCATGTTGACAGCAAATTATTATAGATTTGTTTAATGGTACTTATGGAATTTTAGAGGCTGTGAAAAGAGTGTATTTTCTGAGGTGGGAAATTGGTATGGAAAATAGAGCTTGGTATTTAGGAAAGCACAAGTGTGTTTGTACTGCTGGCATATGTGATATGGCCATGTGTAGTACATGTATGTGCTAAGTAAGGGTTTTTTGTTAAATTCATGTTGGCCTCATTTTAAGTTATTTAAGTCCTGGTCTCTTGTCCTTTTTAAAATGAATGACCATACATTCTATGGAATGTAAACTTAGCAATTGTTTAGATACTGAAGGTGGATTTGTGCTTACTGTAAATTGGGGTGGGTTTGCTGCGTTGCTTTTGGCTGGTGCTAATAATTGCCTAACTTGGGTTTGTTTCTGCCACACGTTTTTACACAGTTGCTGAGTAGGTGTAAACAAAGTAGAAACTGTATGCAAATGTATTAATTCCTTTTTATCACTGCCTGCCCTGACTCCACAGGTGCGGGTTTGTCACAGTCAAGTAATGCTAAATAAATCTCCTAAACCTGAGAGCTGTCTATAAAGAGAAGTTTCAAGCAGTCATCATTGAACCTGTGTGCCATTCCCCTTCCCTAAGATCTTCATCGAGCTCCCGTTCCCCATATCTCACATATATAAGAACTAGAGGGCGCACAAACCATGCGAGACAACCCGACAAGGAGCATTTTTGTCCATTGAGAAAATGGCGCAGACCATTCAGTTACACTGGTTACTCATCCGTTCACACAGCAGCCATTTTCTAAGTGGACATTCGTATGCAAGTGACCCATAGGGATTTTTGCCCATGGTGAGTCAGTGGAGTTCTTATATATAACTCTATGTGTGTCTTCTACTGAGAGTCAAGGAACCAAATCTAGGACTGGTGTCATATTATATCTGAAGTCTAGCACCACCTTGTATTGAGACACTTTGTTTAACTCATAGTTACCTTTTCAACAATAGCCTGATCCATTTAGCCCCACCCACTGTGCATACACGCCATATGCACTCACGGGTTTGTCAGACTTTTGGTTGCATTATCACTTTTGTGATTGGTCAATACAGCGAGGGTAGGATTTAATGGATCGGTTTATTCTTGTCGGAATTCTCCTAGCAGAAGCCCAACATGAGAGTCAAAATCACGGGAATAACTGACTATCTTAATTGCATCTCAGAGGGTTCAACTTTCTGAATATCCCATACATAACATGTGCAAGTTTTTGGACTTGGCGTTAGGGCCCAGTTTCGTAGAGCTGCTTAAGCAGAAAACGTTGCTTAAACATTTTCTGGTAAGCAAAAATAAGAAGGGGACCACTCATTGACTGGTTACCGTATTCTGGTGAGCAAAAACGTTTCACGGCTTCCGATCTGCAGCTCTAGAAAATTTGGCCCCCGGTAAAAAGATGACTGTGTACTTACAAATCACCAGAAGCGTATTCCTCAAAGAAAACACCAACGGAGATACCAACGATGAATACAGGAGCACCTGCAACAAACAACAACGTCTGAAATAGTCGTAAAAGTATCAGGAATTCATGTAAAATTTGATTACATTTTGTTGTGTCAGTGCAGAAATGTATTTCCTAAAATAGCACTTGCACGCAAGTTTTGAAAGTATCAAAACGTTGTATCTTGCTTAAAATAACCTGGATGTACACACAAAACCACCAGGCGCTGAGAAACAACGCTTTTGCACCAAGTATTTTCATGTGAGATTTGACATTGTTGCACAATCGTGATACATTTCTCCACTGACAAGACGATTTCATCATTCAAAGAAAATAGAACAGGCCCCCCCGAAGAGTTCCCAAAACACCACTATATCATTGCTATTCACCCCTTCAAAAGGCTTCCCAAAACACCCCTTGAAGAGTTCCCAAAACACCCACTAAAGTGGCCAAAACACCCCTTGAAAGGTTCCCAAAAAATACATTGAAGAGTTCCCCTAAACACCCCTTGGGGACTTCCCAAAACACCCTTTGATAAGTTCTCAAACCACTCCTTGGAGACTTCCCAAAACACCCCTTCAAGAGCCACCCCTTGGAGACTTCCCAAAACACCCCTTGATGAGTTCTCAAAACACCCCTTGATGAGTTCTCAAAACACCCCTTGATGAGTTCTCAAAACACCCCTTGATGAGTTCTCAAAACACCCCTTGATGAGTTCTCAAAACACCCCTTGATGAGTTCTCAAAACACCCCTTGATGAGTTCCCAAACCACCCCTTCAAGAGCCACCCCTTGGAGACTTCCCAAAACACCCCTTGAAGAGTTCCAAAACCACCCCTTGATGAGTTCCCAAAACACCCCTTGATGAGTTCTCAAAACACCCCTTGATGAGTTCTCAAAACACCCCTTGATGAGTTCCCAAACCACCCCTTCAAGAGCCACCCCTTGGAGACTTCCCAAAACACCCCTTGAAGAGTTCCAAAACCACCCCTTGATGAGTTCCCAAAACACCCCTTGATGAGTTCTCAAAACACCCCTTGATGAGTTCTCAAAACACCCCTTGATGAGTTCTCAAAACACCCCTTGATGAGTTCTCAAAACACCCCTTGATGAGTTCCCAAACCACCCCTTCAAGAGCCACCCCTTGGAGACTTCCCAAAACACCCCTTGAAGAGTTCCAAAACCACCCCTTGATGAGTTCCCAAAACACCCCTTGATGAGTTCTCAAAACACCCCTTGATGAGTTCCCAAACCACCCCTTGAAGAGCCAAACCTTGGAGACTTCCCAAAACATCCCTTGAAGAGTTCCAAAACCACCCCTTGAGGAGTTCAAAATACACCCCTTGGAACAGTTCCCCAAAACACCCCTTCAAGAGTTCCCAAAACACCCCTTTACCATTGCTACTCACCCCAACCAAGCAAGAGATATTTCTTGATGTGACTGGAAGATCCAAAGACATGAACCAAGGCCAGATAGAGTTGGATTCCCTCTACCAACATCCAGCAGAACATGGCAGTCAGAGAGTAGTGAAGTACCACAGCAATCACCTTACACACCCACTGCAAACAACCAAGCAAATTAAATGTTTAAAAATGTCACTTAACTTTGTTAACGGCACAACAAAATTCCTGTCTGATTGCTCAGTTTCCTCTTACATTAAAAGCCACTTGTGTAAAGTGAGGTAGACAGCCAATGGTTTGGGGGTGAAGGGAGACTTTAGAATGCTAGATGGCAGCAGACTTACCAGGTAAATTTCAATTATTTGCATAGTTCTAAGCATGCGCACATTTCCGAGAACAATGGATTTAGCAGCTAAGTCTGCTGTCACCTAGTGTCCTGAAGATTCTCCCATTACTGTCTGCCTGTCTCAGTCACTGGTCTGGCCACTTTATTTTACCAACTGACCCCTTGCACGCACGTCACACGTGGCGACTGTGCCACACTCACCATTTTTGAAGTCAATAGGCATACGAGTAAACGCCCAATCGCTAAAATGAGCACTACACTGTATAACACACAGCGACATTTACTTCCAAAATGCCACAACCAAGATTACTGTGATGACGACGTTTTGGTCCAATTTCATAGAGCTGCTTAAGCAGAAAAAGTAGCTAAGCATAACAAAATTATGCTTACAAAAATAAGGTTACCAGTCAAAATACCATCTCACTTGCACAATCTCCGACTGGTATCCTGCTTATTTTTGCTTAGCAGAACAATTTTAAACAATATTTTCTGCTTAAGCAGCTCTATGGAATTGACCCATTCCATATATCTTGTTCCCAAACTCCCATCACCCAAAACGAAAATGTTTGGTTATGCCACTGGGTTTCAAACTCAATTTTTGTAAAGATCTCTTTTTTGGTCAAATTATTCTGTTGCTTTTTTGGGGGACACCAAAAATGGAAACAAAGATAGAAATATTAAGTCTTCTAACAAATTCACTGTGTGTCTTCCAAGCTCACCTCAACTTCATTTCTCTCAATGCCAACCAGGAATATGAGTTGTGAGAGAGCGATGGTAGCGGCTAGATTCTCATGGACTCGGATACGGTCTGATTTCAACCTGTTACAATACAAATTAACTTGTTAGCTCTCAACTGGCCTTAGGGTAGATCCTAGCAACCTGTCTTATGATGACCTTTGTCACTAGTTTTTTTTTTAAATGTGCTATACAACCCGAGTCCAATTCTATAAATCTAAGCAAACTACTTTTGCTAAAGTAGAAGCAGTAGAAGCAAGTAAACAGTAACACGTAATGATATGTTCCATGCTCGTAAGGGATGCCCACATTTAAGAAACTATTTCATACAACTTTATAAAATTGAGTTTTAGCATATTACTAGTCTATTATTTGTCATTCAATTTGGTTACTTTTACAAAATGTGAGTAGATTTGATAATAAATAACTGCTCGTAAAACTTGCGGGAACAACCATGTGTTTAAATCTCTTTTGTAAGGAGTGTTGGCTCCTCCCAATTGAGTAGATTTGGACTCAAAACATTTGAGTAAAAAAGATTGATTTTTTATTGCTATTTATTAAAAGTCACATCCTCTTAGGGTGATCCCTGTCCTGCTGCTTCCCAGGTTATATCAATAGAGCTGTACACCCTATTTATTAAATTTCTATGGTTGTATTGTATACTCGAGGTATGATCCCTGGCTACAAGGCAGTTTCAGGGTGAATGTCTTCTGACTGGCACCCCCGAACAAAGACATTGACAAAATAGGGAAACCACCAACATCAGGGCTGGATAGCTCAGTTGGTAGAGTGCCGGTATGTTATCAGGGGGGTCGCAGGTTCAAATCCCGCCCCAGTAAATTTTTCATTGTTTACCCCAAAATTGAATTAAAATTTACCCAGTCAGGTTCCCTTGTGGTTTGTTGCTTAATATTTCAAATTATTTTAGTATTGTAACCAAGGGATCCTCAAAAGCGAGTACCAATGTGTAAACCTGTAAGCCTGAAGATATCTGTGTAGTGAAGACGATGATGACATAGTAACTTTAAGATGTTGGAGGAACACCCTTTATAGGTAAATCCATCGTAATCAGAGACTAGAAACCACTCGCAGGGATCCAGTCCGAGGGCAGGATTCGAACCGGAGTCCCATAAGGTGAAAGGCAGAGAGAAAAATACCAAGCCAACCCACCAATATCCATGAATTTACTCATGATTTGGTGTACTAAGTTTAAGATGTTGGAGGAACACCCTTTACAGGTAAATCCATCGTAATCAGAGACTGGAAACCACTCGCAAGGATCTGGTCCGAGGGCAGGATTCGAACCAGAGTCCTGTAAGCTGAAAGGCAGGGAGAAAAATACCAAGCCAACCCAATACCCATGAATTTACTCATGATTTGATAAATAATCTAACTGCACCGATTCAGGACAACCATCAGGGCTGTTACCCACTACATGGGAGATTTACAAACCTAAAGAACTGATAGATGATGATGGAGAAGAAGCAGCCTAAGACGGACAAGGTGCCACCGATGTACGACAGGACAGACAGAGCAGTTTGATGACCCTTATCCAGGTTACCCTGTCAGAGAAGAAAATGAGTGATGGAAAAAAACAAAACTGCATTTTTTTTTTTATTTTAATTTATTTATTTCATTTCAAATGTTCAGACATGACAATTGATACAAGTTGTACAGGGGGCTGTCAAGGAAATACTGTATAAAGTATAAAAGATGAGAATCAGTTGAACTATGATTAAAAAACTAAAATTGTGAGTTTACAAAAGAGAAAGTGATACTCTAAGAACAGGGGTCAATCATTTAAATGTGCAGACTAGTAAAAGACAAAAAAACAAAATAACGACTACCACTTCCCTATCGTCATGTTCGCAGTTTTTCAAGTGGTTGTAATTTTTTTTTAATTTGAGTTGATTCATTTGATGTTTTTTAGTTTTTTTTTTTTTTTTTAAATCACCCGCAAAATTTCATCAAAAATGGATGGGAAAAGTGACCTTTATTTTCTGTGATATGAATGAAGATTGAGAGTAGTTACAAAATTTAAAATTCTAATCAACTGCTAACAAGACGGTAGACAAGTATTGTGTTTCTTTTCATAAAGCCATATCCGAATTAGCGGCTTCAGCTTTGGCTGTTGCTAAGGGTGTTGCTATGGATGTCTCATACTTCAGCACATGATGACGTGGCGATCCAGCCGTAGCCCTAGCCATAGCTGCCAATTCAGACATGGCCCAAGTAAGAAAGAGATTAAAAGAGGAAGCAATACCTGCACTCCGTGGACATCCATGAGTACAGCAAAGTTAGTCAGATGAGTGCATTCGCACACTGTATGCGTTTTATTGGATGACTTGATGTAACATCCAACAACACTCCAGCGACTTTCAGCATCCCTGTACAGGATTGAATTGGGAAAAAGACGGCAATGCAATGGGAGACATTTCAGGATGGCAGCAGACGTATCGGGTATTTCCATTTTTCTCGGAACTGTGCGCATGCTCATAACAACGTAACCATGACATTTTACCTGGTAAGTCTGCTGCCCCCTATCATTCCAAAGTCTCCCATTGCACAAGGATCAAAATACCCCCTGGACCTTTGGCCAGTATCAAGTTATTTTTGCATTTATTTAGCACCTGGGCCCAATTTCATACAGCTGCTTAATTAAGCAAAAAAAGTAGCTAAAAGCGCAACAAAAAATATGCCTACCAGAATAAGGTTACCAGCCAAAACACCATTTCACATGTGACATTTGTGACTGGTATCCTTTCATGGTTGGTAATATATGTCAAAATTTAATTGCCAAACAATCTACGTAACAATGATCTCGAAAATAGTTTAACTTCAAACGCGGTTTTCCTCCAAACACGGAAGTATGGCTACAGGGGCTTAATTGTCTCTTTGTGACAATGAATTGGACATGAGATTTATATTTATATTATATTTATATATTATATTTATATTTATATTTATTGTCCAAACCAACAGCGGAAGAACCGCCAATTACAGGAAAGGGTAAATAAAGATAACTTAATCTGGATAATTAATAATACATGTAAATATAAAAATGTTAAGAATTGAAATTCATAATGATATTAAATAAATAAATAAATAGATTCGTAAATGAATAAAAACATAAGTAAAAAGATAAATAAAGATTGTAAATAAATAAATAACACACACAAAAATAAAATAATAAAAAAAAATTAAAAAAAAAAAATTAAGTGTTGTTTTTGTATAAAGTGTGGTAATGATTGTAAGAGGCTCATGACCAAAGATTATGGAGCGCCATAGGCGCAAGATGGGGAACTCTGGCTGAAATGTGAAATCTCACTGGACGCCATTTCGGCAAGTGACTCTATTGATACAACACTGATACGTGTGGACCAGTGTAGACATTATGACAATTGCTATCAATGGGAAACACAGGCATTCACTTGCCGAAATGGCACCCATGCGTATTTCACTTTCCAACAGTAGATAAAGGCCCAGTTCCCCATCTTGCGCCTACCGCGCTCTATAATCTTTGGTCATGTGACACCAGACATTTTACAAGAAACCAATTCCAGGCAATCTCCAAAGAGAGAAGTGTTCACACATTTAAATTTCCAATGTAAATGTCTTCCGCGCTCCTGAGGTGTTCCTTTTGCATGCCGAGTGCAATTAGTTGCCTCCAAATTGAAAATTGCCTTGCATAGCCCAAAAAAGAAGAGGAATGAAATGAGGTAACCAGATTATAAAAAGACATCAAAGGAACTATTCTTTAAATAAAGTATGGTAACTTACTCAGTCATGTAGACACAACTTGAATTTTCAGCCCCTGACTAAGAGAGAGGGAATCAATAGAAGTGAATATAAATAATAACAATAATAATGGTGGCTTCATATAAAGCACTACAATCCCTCACTCAGTGATAAGCATGGCGCTCGAATGTTGTTACCCCCGACCACTGAGCCATTTATTGAATTCCCTTAACCATCTCAGCTCCCAGTACTAAAAGGACATAAGCAATCAAATGGCCCCTGATATTAAAAAATATGGCATTATTGTTATATTTTTGTTGTTAGAGTAACCCAAAGACATGTTTTCCCATTCTCATGCAGAATTTAACCTTCATATGATAACTTCTAAATGGAAAAAAATTGATCAAACTTTCCTGCTCAGTTTAACCCTTCTTTTACTGGGAACTTGTCGTCAGGTCCTTTTGCCAAGCACACAACGATTTAATGACTCACTCCGCGGCAGTGAAGTTTATTACAAGAAGTCCCCTCGATCCACCGAAAGTAGTGGCAGTCCCGGCCGATTTCCTACCTCCCCAGCTAGTACTTAATAAGCAGGACAGTTCTTTCCAGAACTAAATAATCCCCATGAATTCCGAAATCTACTCCGCGGTAGTAGAATAAATGGCAGGACAAAATCTCACAAGAACAATCTACACAGCAAAGTAGATGTATTATTATTATTCATTTCTGGTAATGAAACCAAGGATGCCTCATAAGTGAACTTAATCATTGTAGCTCGGAAGCCTGAGGAAACCTGTAGATAAGGATGCTTGCTATCTGAACCAGAAACACCGGAGTCAACCCCTTCTCTTTCACGGTAAGTGTTCTAGGTTCTTTTACGTGCACTACCCATCCGAGTACACAGGAGCTACGGCTTAACGTCCCATCCGAAGGACAAAGCAATTATGGTAAAGTGTCTTGCTCAAGGACACAAGTGTCGCAACTGGCCAGGCTGGGATTCGAACCCACATTCTGTAAACTACAGATCTTAAGTTCAGCGGACTAGACCACTCGGCCACAACACTCCACTATATATATATATCATACATCAGAGACACCACTGACTTTCTTTGTAAATTGGAGGGTATCAAACACAAAATACCTGACTCTGCTTTTCTGGTGACTCTAGATGTATCGTCACTGTATACTAACATACCTCATAAAGAAGGAATTAAGGCATGTGGTTCTGTACTCCGAGCCAACAAACAAACCCGCCCCTCTGTGAGACACCTTACAGAACTCATCAGCCACATCCTAACTAAGAATAACTTTTCTTTCACAGAAAGGCACTTCTTACAGACACAAGGTACTGCCATGGGTACTAAAATGGCGCCTTCATATGCTAACTTGTTCATGTCTGACTTAGAAGACAAACTATTGTCCTCCGCTCCCAACCGCCCACTCGTGTGGTGGAGATTTATTGATGACATTTTCGCTATCTGGTGTGGTAGCCAAGATAGCTTGGAAGAATTCATTGATCATATAAACTCATTCCACCCCACCATTAAATTCACTGCCGATTTCTCTGTTACCTGCGTGAATTTTCTAGATGTGACTATAACTAAATCCCCTAATGGTATTGTGACAGATGTATATAGCAAACCCACTGACACCCATCAATATCTTCTCTCTAATAGCTGCCACCCTAGCCATTGCAAGGAGGCAATTGCCTACAGTCAAGCCTTACGTATAAGACGTATCTGCTCCACAGATACTCTATACAAAAGGCGTTCATCTGACCTAAGGCACCACCTTGTTTCTAGGGGCCATAGCAAACGAAGGGTTCAACTTGCCATCAACAGAGCTTTTGGCATACCCCGCCATACTCTGTTGACCAACACGGGCACCAAGAGAACCCCGACCAATAGAGTTGCTCTGGTCACTACTTTCCACCCTAGGTTACCCAAGTTGTCATCTATAATCAATGACAACATGCCAATTCTCCACTCCTCCAACAGGTTGCGCTCAGCAATTTCTGAGCGCCCCATGGTCGCCTTCCGTCGCCCTAAGAGCCTAGGTGACATTCTAGTTAGAGCAAAACTCCCCCCAGGTACAGGCCAAACTGTTAAATAATTCCTCTTGGCAAATAACTACTTTATTTCCATGCTTTTACATTATCAATATAGTATTCTCATTATAGCCCCCTCTCTATTATTCAATGTTTACACTTCTACTGCTTTATTTAGGGAGATTACCCTTAATCACCTCCCTCATGTGAGTAAATAATCCTGTCCTTTCATGTCAGCCGCATTTCCCACCATGCAGCTTTCCTCCTTTGTTCACTAATCTCCTTTTTGTACTAACCGACCACTGGACATCCCATTGTCCACACTGCTGTATTTTGATTGGTCATCAACAATCTCTTTGTCTGTATTTAATTAACTTTGATTGGTTGTCTTTTTCCCGCCTATTTTGGATACTCTCCATCTATTTTAATCCCTAGGTTTTTCTATAAATGGATCTGTTTTTATGTTTGTGCTTGTTTTTGCCTCTGACGAAGGTCCGGTTTGGATCGAAAGCTAAGGCCATCAACCCTACTAGTTTTATATATATATATATATATATACACATGGTGTTACCGCAAGCCCAGTATACAACATCCTGACTAGTACAGGTTCTCTGTACATACCTCTTTATGCTTAAAGACCAGCGTTATAGGCGTCAACAAATCCTGGAACCTGTCCTCAGGTAGTCCCAACACTTTTACTGAGAGTACGTCTGTATTTACAAAGTCGGATCTAGATGATGATGACAAATTAAATCACTCTGAGAGTCGTACGACTGAAATAGGGTGACATAAATTCATCTACCAATCATCAATTTAAGACCAAAATAAAATGGGGTCGGTCAGTTTGTTTAAGTTTATTTGTGATAAATACTTGGATTTCAGGGATATTATAGTACACAGAATTGGTAAGTTTCATTAAATATGAATGAAAAAAAAAAAAAAAAAAAAAGACCTGAAATTTCAGCACTTTTGGGTCGGTTGGTGGAGGGCAACTCAACAATTTTCTTTTTTTAGGCCTAATAACTCAGGTTTTGGGGTAAGGGTCTTACCACAAGTACAAACAAGCAGTTTATTTTTACATGGAATAAGGTCAGGGGTGAAAGGGAAGTTTTCTAAGGGAAGGTGTATGGAAGCCAGTTTCAGGCCTAGCCTCACTATTTCAATGTAAAAAAAACGTCTAGGACTGAAACTATAGCACGCCCAGAACACAGTTTTACAGCATTCCTTTGCATTCTGTATATATACATTTTTAAGGATTTTGGATTGATTGTTTTATATTATTTCTTAATTACATCTTGTATCTGGTTTCTACTGTGATATTTTTAAGTGTGGCATTTTGGCCAGGAGGGTGTTATCGTTTCTTTTGTCCGGGTTGTCTGCAAGCGCCTGTTTGTTTTTCTTGATTTTAGATTGTATTTTTTTATTAATTTTTGTATCCTGTTTTCTGAGTTTATTTGTAATTTTCATTGTATGTGGTTTACATTGCCACTATTTTTTTTGAGAGTTTTAAACTGTTTAAATAGTTTAAATATTTTCTTTAATCTTTTACAAATCATTATTCTTTCTATATATCCCGGTTGACTGTAAAGGGCCAGGGAGCTATATTGTTAAAATGGATTTGGCACTATATAAATTTCCTTTATTATATTATTATATCATTATAACCCTACTGTATTCAATGATGTTAAAACAGCAAACATTCTTGCAAATTGGCGTGCTAAAAAGAAAACAGTATAAATTTTAGTCAGTAAAATGACTGAATTGTTGTACTTGATTTAGTACTTGCTTTTCTGAATGAGGCTCAAAATGCAAACTTAGAAAAGATTTGTTCTGGGGTGTCACACCCCATATCCCACATTACAAAAGCTTCAAACCCTGAATCACCGTTCATTTAATTTTGCATTCCTCCTTTCAATTTCGTCATTGTTTTCAATACATCCAAAACATTGCGAAAAGTTGAAGTATACAAATACCTGCTTTCATTTTCCCCAGCAGAACTGTCTAGACTCAACAGGTTCCCTGCCGATTTATATTTAGTCATCATCACTCCCACTGGGCCTAAAACAAGAAAGAGTCAATCAAAATACAATTTAAAGACGTGGTATTAACCAGTCGGCACCAGATGACGTGAACACACGCAAATGTTTTCCCTGCCTGGACACAGAAGCCGTCTTATCATGCCATTGCGTAATTTCAGAATACATGGTTCCGTGTTTAGTACCACTCAAATGCCATAGGCAACGGCAGATGTTTTGCAATTCACGGTGTGTGAATTTGACATTTTCTCGGTTGAGAAAACAGAGATGGACGATTCAATAAAGAGAATCTTTGTTCATCTTGGCATTGTCAAGTCAGGGTTTCTTTGTGCCAGCGGTACCCTCAAAGAAAAAAGATTCAGCCAATTCTGCCAAAAGGATCCCGCCGGGGGACGGGGCAGCAACTGGTTAAGGACATTTATTAGTACTGTGTTTCTAACCTGAAAGATTGCTCGCTATGAGATTGTTTACTGGTACTAATAATAATTGGGACTGGTCCAGTTTATAAGTACTTCAATTTGTATAGAAAACTCTATCTACCTGGCAGTTCAAAACAGGTAGAACTTTGTACAGTGCTTAACAGACATAATGTGTATGGGATAAAACACAAATATTTTCTTTATCCCTGATGCAAATTTAACATCTGTTACAATTGTTGCAGTACCCACTGCTAAAGTAAAGGATTCGAACTGCCATGAACTAACGGGCAATCTCAGTGGTCCAGTGGTGAGACGTCTGCTCTAGAATGGCAAAGGTATCGGGTTCGAATCCCACCTCAGTAATATGCCTGTGGATTTTGTTTTCACAGGACTCGGGAAAGTACTGAGTGTAAAGTGCTTAACACACATCGGTGTATGGGTAAAAATTACAAATAATATTCTTAATGCCTAATGCAAATTTAACATCGATTAAAAAAGGAGAACTTTGCCTTGAGGCTATACCTATTGCGACTTATACACATTGAATTTAAAACTTTGGATGGTGGAAAAACAACTTGAAATAGTTTTTTTCATCAAGCAGACATAAAAAGGTCTAAATTCTGACCAAAGTCTGAAATTTCTCATCCTTGATTATCAGATGGTGTAAACACAAACCTTAGTTTCATTATTGTAACTTTGCTCTAATGTAAAAGTGCCATTTTTAAAGGTAGAATACAGAATTGGTATTCATCAAAAAAGATGTGTATTAGTATCAATCTGAAAGCTTACTGATTATGAATTTCATACCAGTACCAATTTACCATAGAAATACTTCTGTCTGAAATACTGTCAAAGTTGAGAAAATAGAATTTGAAGACCCCGATTTTATTCTTGATTGTAACAATCAAAATTAAAGACAATGTGTTTACACTCTAAAAAGTGCAGAGGGTTTTTCACTATTTTCTCCTGACTCAGACGACGGATTGAGCCCAAATTTCCACAGGTTTGTTTTTTTCATGTACATATTGAATCACACAAAGTAAGAACACTGCACTGTCAGCTGTATCAATCCTATATTTTACTTTTGAACTTAACCTTTTCTGTATTTTCTGAGAGCTAAATCTCTTTTTGACAAGTTAATTTTCCATTTCATTTTCTAAGCAGACAAGAACTAAGAAGAAGAAGTTGAATAACCTGTGGCATTTGTCTCGTTTGCCCCATCCAGTAGATCCGCAGGTAGATCAACCCTGCTGAGGGGCTGGCCATCCTCGTCTGTCTCAATCACGCCTGCCATTTCCTCATCTTCATCGTTCCACAACTTGACTTGAATATCTACAAAAAGGATAAAGAACACAGACATCTTCAAGCCCCAGCTCAACAGTGGTTAAAGAAGAAAAACATAAATGTTCACAGTCTTAACTGCCAAGCAAAGTGTGTTGTCCCAATGCAAATCACTATGGTGATATACTGACAACTCATCTTAAGATGAATCTTAGTGCTTTGTGAAATCGAGCCCAGCTGTAAACCATTAGGGAAAGGTTTCAAGAAAAGTAAGAAAGTGAAAGGGAGAGAGAACTCAACACCGTTTTCACGAACAGCCACTTATCTTTAAATCCATGTTCAAAGAGGCCATCTTTAATTAACGTTTAATCATATTTTAGCATTTCTCTATACAAAAAATACCATTCTATATTTCTCCATATAAAAAATACGATTCTATAGGTTCGATTATGTACTTGGGTATCATTTAACATAGCATTGATGAAAAATAGTACTTTTTTCACCTGTGGAATGACGTAATAAACTCAAACAAAACTTCAACGTTGATTATCTCAAAAACGTTATTCTCGCGCACATAAAGACAAGTGGCTGTTTGTGAAAAGGATGACGAACTGTGACAAGTAGTGCGTCGTACATCGCTGTATGGTAAAACCAAATCAAAAAATCTCCATGTCCATCGTGCCAAAGCCTCCAATCTCACATACACCCTTACCTATATTCTTGTCCTTGATGGTCAGAATAGCATCGCTGTCAGTCATGTTATCATTAATATCTCCGGATTTAGCTTGTTGTGCAATCACAACATCAACCATACTCTCGATGGAGCTCATCATCTCTGTCACACTGGCAGCTACTTTGCCCTGCGGAATGATCATTTTGAACAACTCTTTGACCAAACCAAATACACAGATCAACTACACCTCATTTTGTTATTATTATAAATACCCAATTTTGATACAGTGCTTTATACAGACATTTCAAAATGCTTGTCATTTTTACAACTGGTATACAGAGCTATTTTGAGACCCATTTGTTCATTTTTGTAATTTTATTTCATTCTATTTTATTTCACATCCAACAGTGCAAGCAGCATTAAAAGGATATGGGAGATGATAAAGAAATGTTCAGTTTAAGATGTTGGGGGGGGGAACCCCAAAGTGGAAAAACTCACGTAATCAGGCAGGGACTGAAAACCCGATTCACATGCAAGGCTCCAGTCTGTGGTGGGACTCGAACCGGGGTCCACAGAGGTGAAAGGCAGGGAAAGAAACCACTGAGCCAACCTGGTCCCCTATTGACCCCTTGCACGCAAAACACATGCGCTGACTGTGGCATGTTCACCATTTTGAAAGTCAATAGGTATATGTACAAACGGCGCGTCACCTATATATGTATAACACACAGAGACTTCCAAAATGGGCGCAACCAAGATGACTGTGATGATGACATCAGGTGAATGGGAGACCTTTGAAACGCTTGGTGGCAGCAGACTTACTAGGTAAATTTCCATTGTTTGGGGAGTTCTGAGCATGCGTACATTTCTGATATCAATGAATTTACCTTGTAAGTCTGCTGCCACCTAGTGTCCTCCAAAGTCTCCCATTGGGTCATTAGCATATTTAGAGATCTTTAGAGTACTCTTTAGTTTGACCAATCGGTCCTTTATAATGTGTACTTAAGTCAAAATCCTTCACTATCATTTCAGAAACGTACAACCTGAGCAAGTCACGTAGGTCTTTATAAAACTGTTTCTGCAGTCAACCATGCCAGAAACACCGGTTGGTGGGGGGGGGGGGTCCCTTCTCTTAACAGCAAGTGTTCTGGGTTGTTTAACATACATTACACAACACACAGGATCTACAGTGTAACGTCCCATCCGAAGGACAAAGCAATTATGGTTAGGTGTCTTGCTTTAAGAACACAAGTGTAACAACCAGGGCCCAAACCAATGCACACTCTCATAAAACAGTTCACCACTTAGGGATCCTCTTGCTGCCGAAACATGACTTACAGGATTGTTGGTATTCTTCCAAGCGTGGAGCTGTGATTCATCAGCCACATTGTTGAAAGTTCCAGCGATCGTCTGAAGGAAAAAGATACTAAAGTAAATCAATTGCTTTTACATTTTAGTTCAACGACAACAAATCTAGAATCGACATCAAGGAAATCAAACTCAGCACTGTCGAACACTTTCATACCGTAGTTAGATCTTTTGCAGAGTCCACGTCCAGGTCTTTGGCCGAGCCAGCCACCCCGGCGATCACACCAAAGCTTTTTGCAGTGACATCCATGTCTCCTGGGTAGATCTGTTTAGACTCCATCCCCTCATCATCCCCTCCTCCAGTGATGTTCTTCAGAGAGACGGCAAGGTCCAGAATATCAGAAGCACTCGCGTTGCCGGACATAAGTAGCTCCACCTGCGGAATACGTTACAGTATGAACAAGTGGAGACAAAGTAAGCCATCTGGATTTCTTTGTGGTCAAACAATGGAAGATTTTCCGAGACACTAGGGGCATGCAGCAGACCCATCAGGTAAATCCATTTATTTATGGGATTTTTTTAACCAGCTGCCGTCCAGATTCCATTTTTTTTTTGTCTTGTCCCCCTGGCAGGATTCTTTGGTTGAATTGCCGGAATCTTTTTTCTCTGAAGGTACTGCTGGCATGAAGAAACCCCGACATGACAACGCTAAGAGAACAAAGACTCTCTTAATTGGAACTTCCGTTTTGTTTCTCGACCGAGAAAATGTCAAATACCTGCACCGTGAATTGCAAAACATTGGCCGTTACCTATGGCATAGGAGTGGCACTAAACACGGAACCATGGCTCGATTGCCGGCTCATTCTGACTTACCTCCATTGAGCCGAAATACAATGAATGAAGAATAGTGGAAGCCTCTCATTGCCTCGTAATCCCCTTCTTGGAACAAAAGGACAAAGGTATGTAATCATGTATTACACAAAAACCACCTCTCAATAGCGAGAAAACTCCAAAGTATTCAAGACCTATTTTGTCCTTGTGTTGGTGAAACGAAGCATTAGAGGGCGTGTGTATGGTCTGTACATGCTCCACAGTGGAATGACCCTTTGCTCCGGTGGTCCGAAATTACATAATAGCATCTTTACACAGCTTCCGTTTCCAGGCAGGGGTAACATTTGCGTTTATTCACGTCATCCAGAGCCAACTGGTTAAATGTGCCAATGCTCAGAACATGAACAATAGAATCCACTGGGCCCCAATTTCATGATGAATTCTGTGCTTATATGGACCAAAGATTCACACATTTAACAGGGCTCCGTAAATGCTGAATTCCGTGGTAAGCAGCCCCATAAAATTGGACCCTGGTATGTCTGCCGCCACCTAGCTTCTCCCATTGGAAATTTGCGCATATGGTACATGCAATTAAATCTGAAAAATTCTGTGAAATTCTGAAAATCTCCATTTATAAATCAAGTCATCATTTTCAACTCGGTGGAAGCACTTGAAATATGTAAAAAGGAGAAACAAGTGTGTTGTTGAGGCAATTTTTAACGTCATTTGAAATTGAATACACCCTGACCCTGACAGCCCCTCCCTCCCCCCAGGTCCCCACCACCAAAGTGCTCCAAAACTTTCTCCCAACAACATCATCCACGGTTTCCACCCCCCAAATAAAAAACTATCACACTCTTCCCCTTAAGCCCAGGCCCCAAATTCATAAAACTGTTAAGCACAAAAACTTGCTAAGCACAGAAAACTCATGCTTAGCAGAAAACGGGTAACCAGGCAAAATGCCATAAAGTTTACATTGTTGCAACTGGTGCCCCACTAATTTTTTTGCCTAGCAAAGAAATTTGCTAAGCAGCATTTTCTGCTTAATAGCTTTACGAAATTGGGTCTGGGTTGACTGTGGACATACCTTGCTGTTGAGCTCAGCAAATGCCTGACTGACACATCCTGAAAGATCTGGGTTGGCCCAGTTGGCTGTTACATCACACAGTCTGGAGGCATTGCCTAATAATGATAATAATAATAATAATAACAGCAGAGTATATTTATTAAGCACATGGTATTTAGACACCCATTCAATGGCACAAGTCAAAGGACAATCACTTTACGTTGCAGAACGATGGCTTTTCAATTGGTGAATTTTTTGGGGATGAGAACTTCAAGTGCAAACCACCTCCCTCAAAATGGTCACTAAGTAACATATTTTAAAAAGGAAAAGAAGTGGTTCTGGAGTTTAGGAAGTTTTGGTCTTGTAAAAATCTTTCTGGTTCCGGGAATGTTCACAGTTTAAACATTTTGGGTTTATAATGGATATTTTCTTGACACACTAACCAACGCAATCAGGTAGGGACTGAAAATCCAATCCACATAGTGCCCCCGGCGGGATTTGAACCCGGGTCCTAGAGGTGGAAGGCGAGGAAAGATACCACTGCGCTAACCCAACCACCCATGTTTGGACTTGAATCAAAATTAGTATGGCTGTTCCAATGATGAGCATATTATGACAACAGACACAAGAGATAACTTTGCATCCGCCACCTTAGCAGTTTTTCCAGTGGTTTAACTTTTTTCAAGTACCTGAAACCACCCGAAAAGTGTTCCAGCATGTAAATGGACATTAAGACTTATCCTGAAAATAGTTTGAGCTATTCATTGTTGTTTGAGTTTATCAATTTATAGGATTTTTGAGGATTGTTATCGTTAAAACACAATGCATTCACACCTACCGAAAACTCCTTCTGGACATGCCTTTATGTTGGTCTGTCCTGGCTCGGTTTCATCCCACACTAAGCCACTCCCCTCAACGTCATCCTGACCACCTGCACAGACTTCCTTGATATCCTCTGATGATCATACAGGTAATAGTTTGTTTATCAACATTTTTGTAATGCAGTTTTCAGATTCTAGTTTCACTTTTTACGATTTTTGTGTCATGTTGATATCGCTAAAGTGTTCAAACCGAGATCAAAAAAAAAAGTTTTCTGTCAAATGTTTAAGTTGGTATACTCAACAGCTCATTTAGGAGATACGTTTTTGCACTGAGACAACGATATGTAGTTTTCACTTAACCTTAAACACCAAATTTGATGAATTCTTCGAAGGCTACTTGTACGGCGCACTTATGAATAGCAATTTACCCATAAAAAATAGCAATTTACCCATAAAAAAAAATTACTAAATTATTATCCCTAAAAAAACTTCTAGTTTTCAATTAAAAAATCAAACTGGCCATTAAGTTTAAATAATCTGAAGATCAGTTGTCAATATTGCCACATTAATTCGTGTTGTGACATCACGGTTTGCTTAGGAACTGTTAAAATTGGCCGCTGGTTTCTCAAATCAAAATCAAAAATAGAATATTCAAAATGGAAATTAGATTCAAAATTCAAAACTAGAAAAGTCAAAATAGAAAAAAAATAATAAACTCAAAACTTGTTTAAAAAAATGTAAAATCAAAATCATGGTCTCACCAGCCTCACATCTGTCCCCAATGAAACCTTCCACACAGTCACACCTGTATCTGTTGACAAGATCCACACAGGCTCCCCCGTTAAAACAAGGCTCACTAGCACACTCGTCAACATCTGTGGAAACAGAAACAAAATTAAAATCAGAGATAAAGTTTTCTAAGAGTTTTCTAAAAGTTCGCTTTGCATTTGAAACCCTGATTCAAATTCCTTACTTTGACTTTCCAAATTTTGATAATTCCTTGCTGTCCCGATGATACTAAGAAGAAAATAAAGTCAGTAAACTACAGGAAGCATCAGGACTGTCTTGAAAAGAGATTTACAAACGTTTTGCTGAGTATGTAGGGTTTGTGCTAGTTATCTATTCTTTTCTGTTCTGTTCATTTATTTCTGCAGAGTTCACCAATACATCAGAAGCAATATAATGCACACGTTTAACAGAGGAGTAAAATCTGTAGTGGGATCCATAAAGCCGAGTGTGTAGGGTTTGTGCTAATTACCCATTCTTTTCTGTTCTGTTCATTTATTTCTGCAGAATTCACCAATAAATCAGAAGCAATATAATGCACACGTTTAACAGGGAGTGAAGTCTGTAGTGGGATCCGTAAAGCCGAGTGTGTAGGGTTTGTGCTAGTTATCTATTCTTTTCTGTTCTGATCATCTATTTCCACAGTATTCAACAATAATTGGTTTGTTTTTGTTTTGTTTTTCCTTTTTGCTTGTGAAGGAGAGAGTTGACAGGACTGAGAGAGTCAATTCAATTTTTATCGAATGTGTTTCAAAGCACATGTTCATGCAGTATTAGTAACGTGTGTGCGTGACGTGTGCGTTTTAAGCACTCCAGCATATCCAGCAATAAAATGACATCATCTGAGAATAGTCCGTAGAAAATATTGCAGAGATTTGTTTCTGGGACACCAAATAATGATACATTAAGTCAAAAGCAAATGCTGCATTCTGTGGAAAGTTCAACACATGTAATAATACAACATAACAAACAAAATACCATCCCCGCCCCCACTCAAAAAAAAAGTATCCAAAAATGTATCACAGACCTGTAAGGCAGTTTGTCCCGACGTATCCCAGTTGGCAGGTGCACTCGTATCCATTCACAAGATCACCGCATACGCCATCATTGGCACAGGGCTGAGAGGCACACTCATTTATTTCTGTTAAACATTCACAGGCAAATGATGAGGCGTGAAAAAAAACAATTTAAAATGATTATCGGGGAGGTAGTTACCCAGTTGACAGTTGCCCATGTTTCCCCTGCCGGGAAACGGAAGCCGTTTCTTAGACGCCATCACTATGTATTCCAGCCCGGTCATTCAACTACGCTTCATTCACCCACAAAAAAAAAAAAAAAAAAAAAAGATTACGGCAATTCCACCAAAAGAATCCTGCCAAAAGAATCCTGCCAAAAGAATCCTGCCAGGGTGAAGAGACAAAAAACAGAGAATCCCGGCAGCAACTGGTTAACAACAATAATAATACGCAGCTCTTGTATAGCGCTTTTCACACCTGAAGGGCGTCCCAAAGCACTCTTTTTCTTGAGCAGGCATGCAGGGCTGTTTGAAATTATAAGACCCATTTAACATGTGTAAATATAAACATATAGCACCTTGTAATGGTTTACATGTGCTCTGGTGCAAACTTAATGCAGCCAACCACGCCAGAAAACACTGGGGTGATCCCCTTCCCACGTGCATTACACAACACATCCATAGGACGTCAACGGTTAAGTGGCTTGCTTAATGGACACAAGTGTCAAGACCAGGACTCGAACCCACACTCTGCTGATCAGAAACACCAGAGCTTGAGTCCGGTGCACTTGACTGCTTGGCCATGACAATTTTCTATACATCGTACCCAACATTCATTTTTTTTCAGGCCAATATCACGGTCATTTCCGACCAATGGTGATGACATCTAGCAATACAAAACACCAGCATGAGTTAAAGCCTACAGGTTATGTGTATGGAAGAAAACACTGGTACAATGACCTAACATGGATTGCTTTATACCTGTTTGGCAGTTGATTCCCTCGTAGCCCGGTACACATTCACACTGGTAACCATTCACTTGATCAGTGCATGTCGATCCATGCTTGCATGGGAGGCTCTCACACTCATTAATGTCTGAAAAAAATAATAAAAACATTCAATTTTAAACTGAGCTGTGATTGAAATTCATTTCAAACAAGCAACTGCAAACACCACCAAGGCAACACAGGGCTCGAACTTTTTAGGGGGGAAAAATCCACGAGACCGCAGGGCTTGTAGCTCAAGATTTTTACTGGCTCAAGTGTTGATTTCACAAAGCGCTGGGACAACTCTTATCTCGAGTTAGGACGAGTAACTAGTCCTAACTTATAGGACTAGTCCTAAGTTAAGATTAGTCCTAAGTTAGGACTAGTTTTGTGAAATCCACCCCAGAGCTTATTTTACAAGACCAGAATCAAAATGAGAAAAAAGTTATAAGAAGTTTAACATATGAACTGTTTATAGTTGAGCAAGCACTACGACAAGACTTATGTCTATAGGATTTGAGGCATTGCATGGTGAGGTATCAATGTATATTTGGTTTTGCGGTAACACCATGTGATTATATCTACTTTGCTATATACAGTAGATTGTTCTGTGAGAACTTGTCTTGCTATTATTCTACTACCGCGGAGTAGAAAAACACAACACCACTGGACTTGTCCAGTCGTGAGTTTACTGGCCCAACACTAAAATCACTAAAATCCAGTGTTAATTTCTCTAGCCCTGGTATCATTTTATTTTTAAATCATCAAACCACAAAATGTACATACCCAACATGAGTACGCAGCAAACTTTGATTAAGCACAAAGCCAAACAAACCAGAGCCCAGTAAGGATAACTTTATGAAGTGAGCATCCCCCCAAACAACCTTCCTTTCCATTTTTATCCTGGGATGGACTCTAAAATAAATTGTCAATTTGACCATTAAGATGGAAGAAAACATTGGGTAGAGTTTTGTTAAATATGGAAATCTTAAATCATTTCATGCGCAAAAAATTTCCACTTTTCTTATTGTAACGGTCATCTTCCTTGATCGATTCCCTTTCGTCAGCCCTGAATACCAAGGGTTTTACAAATGTTGACCGTTGCTTAATACTTACCGGTTTCACAGTGGATTCCATCATAGCCTGGTAGGCATTCACACTGGTACCCATCAACTTCATCCTCACACGTTGACCCATTCTGGCATGGATTACTTGCACATTCATTGATATCTAAGGAGATGTAAAATGAAACCACAGGGATAAAAAAAAATTGTTTTGGTTCTTACAAAAAAACAAAGTGTGATAAATATTTTTATACTCAGTGCTTTCCTGAGCCATTAGGTGTAGGGTAAAAAATATAAAATAACAATAACTCATCATTGCTGATAATCTTGACTTAAAATCCTGCATTTATAATTGGAAAGAGAGACAACCAGCACCAACATTTTTTAAGTCTTAGGCCTCACTTCTGAGATGTTGAAACTGGATGATTATGTTAGATGTCAAATAGTAAGAGAAAATATAAATAAATCAATTTTGGGGTGAACATAGAAAATTTGACTAGAACAGGATTTGAAGCTTTGACCTCCAGATCAATGTGCTGGTGCTCTACCAACTGAGCTATCTAGCTCTATGTTAATTATGACATGACTTTTAAAAGAACAAAATTGCATTCCCTTAAAGCTGCTTCCCAGGTTGTATTGTAACCTGGGCATGGTCCCCCGATACCGCAGTATAAGGTTGTACAACTTCTTACTGATGACCCCTCCCCCCGAACAAGGATATTGACAAAACGGGAAACCACCAGCTCACAGTTCAAGTGGTAGAGCACCAGCATGTAAATCGGAGGTCGCAGGTTCAAATCTTGTTCTGGTAAATTTGTCTTTGTTCACCCAACCCGAAAATGTATTATATACAGTTAGAATTATGTATGAATTTTTCTATTGTTTACACGGCTGCAAATATTCACCTATTTGACAGTTGGTTCCCTTGTAGCCTGGTACACATTCACACTGGTATCCATTCACTTCATCCTTACATGTTGATCCATTCTGGCAAGGGAGGCTTTCACATTCATTGATGTCTGTGAAAAAAAACAAATTACAGGCACAACTTGTTCTCAAATCAACTCATTTTAATAAGCTGTTTGCTTGGTAATTTTGAATAGTGTCTCGTCCAATAACAGTTTTTCGTTAAAAAACAGATTTAAAATCCCTCAACTCAAGACAGAGGTGTTGCAAGGGGGGAGCGGAGGTTGAGGGTTGGGGATGTTAGGATGTGGAGGTTGAAGCTAGGTGGTTGTAGGGAGTGGATTGTGGCAGAAAAGTAGAGGATAGGGGTTGTAAGGATGGGGAAGTTGAGGGTATGTGGGAGAAAAAGTAGATGGTAAGGAGTTGTGAGGATGGAGAGGTTGAAGCTAGGTGGTTGTAGGGAATGGATTGTGGCAGAAAAGTAGAAGGTAGGGAGTTGTAAGGATGGGAATGTTGAGGGTGGGTTGATGTAGGGCATGGGTTGTGGGAGAAAAGTCAAGTTGTAAGGATGGGGAGGTTGAGTGTTGGTTGTAGGAAATGGGTTATGTGAGAAAAGTAGAGGGTAGGGAGTTGTAAGGATGGGGACGTTGGGGGGGGGGAGGCCTGTGGGGAGAGGGATCAAAATAAGTGAGACAATGTCAAATAAAAGTAACTAAGGAGTACAATGCCATGCACGTTGTCGGCAGAATATCTGCCGTCAATAATTATCTCCAGAATGATCTGGACCACAACTGATCCTCAAACTTTAGAATGATCTGGACCACAACTGATCCTCAAACTTTAAAGACAACAGAAAAGTGTACGCATGTTTTTTGATTACGACAGTTGTTACATATTCACCGATTTGGCAGTTGATTCCATTGTAGCCTGGTAGACATTCACACTGGTAACTGTTCACTTCATCCTTACATGTTGATCCATGCTGGCAAGGGGTGCTTTCACATTCATTGATGTCTGAAAAAAAATAAAAGCACTTTTCTTCTTCTTTTAAACTGAGCTCTCTATCAGCGGCATAGCCAAGGGGGGGGGGGGGTCGGGGAACATGCCCCCCAAAAATTTGCAGTGCCCATCCCCCCTCTCCAGGTGCCCCCCCCATAAAAAATGTAAATACATGTAATTCATTAAAAAACATGGTACCTGCCCCCACCCCCACCCCCCACTAAAAAGCAATGCCCCCCTGTGAAAAAATCCTGGCTACGCCGCTGCTTTCTATTAACTTCATCTCCAGTGGAAGAAGTAAAATGCTAACAATAAATTTATACGCACAGTTACTTATTTCTATGGTTGCCTTCGAAAACCATTACATACAATTTTGAGTTTGGAAATGATTTAAATTCAAATGAGTGAAAAGTATAAAGGTTTTTGCACATTTTTCTTGTAGTAGTGACAAAAACTTCAAACTTAAAAGGAAAGCACATCATTGCTTTTGGTGGAGTACAATTCAGGCCTCGATCTTAAGAAAAATGGGGGCAGGCCTTTGCTGGCCAAATCAGAGAAATTGTACAAGGGCATGCTGGCCAAGTTGGTAGTGACAGTGCAATTTTGCTGGCCAACTCGACAGGGCAAAAGGCCAATAGCCTCGGTGGCCTCGGTTAAGATCAAGGCCTGACAATTAACTCCCGTCTTCTAGTTGTTAAATTAATACACCATACAATTAATGTGTGCGAAAATTTCTACAATTTCAGTGGTATCATCTGGGTGAAAAACATCAAAGAGTTCTAGTCTGGAATTTGATGTATATTCATATTTGGTACATGTTCGATCAGCTGAAGTAGTTGTCATGGCCGAGCGGTCTAGCGCACCGGACTCAAGTTCCGGTGGTCAAGTCATCGGGGTGTAGGTTTGAATCCTGGTCATGACACTTGTGTCCTTGAGCAAGATGCTTTACTATAATTGCTTCTCTTCACCAAGGGATATAAATGGGTACCTGCGAGGGTAGAGGTTGATATTGTGTTTGAAAAAGCCTTCGGAGCGCCATGGCAGCTCGGGGCTGTATACTCCCTAGGGAGCTGAGAAAGATTACAGGAATGTTATTGGCCCACTGACCAGGGCACTATAAAAAATGTAAAGCGCATTGTGAAAAGGGCTACATAAGAACTATTATTAGAACTAGTTAATATTAACTACTTGTTACCCTGATTTTCAAGTTAAGAAAAAAAAAAAACTTTCCAGATAGAGTTGTTATTTTACCATTTTGGCAGTTGACTCCATCATAGCCTGGTATACATTGACATTGGTAGTTGTTCACTAAATCGACGCAGGTGGAGTCATGCTGGCATGGATTACCTTCACACTCATTGATCTCTATTACAACATCAAATAGAACCAGTCAGTTGAAATTTTCCAAGTTGGTAGCATCACTCAAATAATTGGAGGCTTCAACCACAGGGAATCAGGGTGGCTTTCATGGTATATCTTGCCCTGCCTTTCACCTCTGTGAACCCCAGGGCCCATTGTCCTGGTGCTGCTTACCACAGAGTTCTACACTTACCACGCCGTGTAAAGCATGTGATTCTTGGGGCCCACATGCCGAATATGGGGTAAGAAGTGCCATGAAATTGGGCCCTAGCTAAGTTAGGTCAAGAGCAGTGGCTATGCAGCCATATTTCAGACACATTACTTTTAGAGTGCTTCCAAAACTCAAATACTATTGGAAGTGACTATTATACAAATAATGAATGTTTGTGAGTGCAATGGTGAATGGAACATTCCATCTTTCAACGAATGAAAATAGTCTTACCATTGCACGAATGAAAAACATTCATTATTTGTTTTATATAACATCCAAGTAGATCTTTGTCATTTGATTGGAGGATAACGCTATAAAGTGTAATCAGCTTCAGCCATTTTTAATCAAAAGTCACTTTCGTCAATGGAGGGCGGGCGAGCGTGCAATGGAACAAATCGGATGGAATGAAAAATGCACGGTGAATGGAACGAAAAATACACGGTGAATGACGTAGCGTGTGATGGTACGTTTATTTGCTATCACGTGACTGACCATCCTCCAATCAAATGACAAGGATCTGCTTGGGTGTTATATAATATTTGTTATCACACAAGCGTGAGTGGAATAAAGAAAAATTTAGCGATTCTGCGTCCCATATCCAACGAGGACGCAGGCCGAGTTGGATATGGGACGCAGACGCAATATATGTTTCCGTATTCCATGAGCATGCATGTGATAATGACTTTGTCGTAAAGCAAACGTGCCACTTTTGAATTTACGATATTGAATTTACGATAGGATTCTGCAGATGGGAGTTAGAACAGGGTATGGTATGGGCCGTGCAATTTGACTACATATCACACTCTTGTTGCTTTGGATCAACAATCAGAATCAAGGATTCAAGTTTGCTTGAAGATAATACTAGTAAACTTATGGACACAACCATTTGTAAATCTCTTTTGGGAGGAGTGTTGGCTCTCAATGTTGGTTGTACCCGCAAATTACTTGTAACAGTTACTTCCTGTTATCCACACCAAGCTAAGCTTCAAACATCATATGAAATACAATCAATGGGGCCATGGCAGATCAATGGGAACATCAAATAGTTGTAGTACCTTCTTCACAGTTGATTCCATCATATCCTTCTGTACACACACACTCGTAGTTATTCAATCCATCAAGGCATGTAGATCCATGGAGACAGGGATTGCTTCCACACTCGTTGATATCTAGACATGTTGCAAAAAAAATTATACGTTAACCCGGAGGTGACAGGTTCAAATCCTGCTCTAGTCAATTTTTCTTTGTTCACCCCAAAATGTACCGGTAATTTAAATTTACCCAGTCAGTTTCCCTTGTGGTTGATTGCTTGATACCTGAAATAAAAAGTGACATCCCCTTAAGGTGATCCCTGCCTGGCCACTTCCCAGGGTGTGATCCCTGGTTATACGGCAGTTTTGGGGTGGTATGACTTCTGACTGGCACCCCCTAAACAAAGATATTGACAAAATAGGGAGACCACCAACATTAGGAGTAGATAGCTCAGTTGGTGGAGAGCCGCACGTTAATTTGAAGATCACAGGTTTAAATCCCATTCTAGTGAAAAAAAACAAAAACTGTTCACCCCCCAAAAAAGTAATAAAAATTAAATAAAACTAAAACCATTTTTTTAGCTTCATCAAGAATTTTGAGGTCTTTTGTACCAATAGTATTTTGATAAAATATGATTCATATTCACTCTGTTTAAATGGTTCATTCATGAAATGTGCACCTCACTTAACAAAAAAAAGTTCTCTTCAAGTGTTTTTAGTAGCAGCATTTTGGACAAAATAATTATGCTAGAGTTGATTTAAACTGTCCTCAGTTTTGATAGTAAGGTTGGTATTAAATTGATTGAAATTAATATAGCTTCGGTACAGATTAGATGTAGAATTATTATTATTTTTTAAGTCACAATTCGTGGTCCTAGGGCCAAATTGTTTGTGATGATGCAATAAACCGATCCATAAAGACCCGCCCCTTAGGTGTTGACCAATCACAAACTTAGCTATGTCACCAAGTCCAACAAAAGTCCAACATGATAAAATCCTATCGGAAAATGTAAACATGTGTGCGCAGTAAAGAGACGCACATTGTGCTACGCACATTGTGCTGCCCACGTGTGGCGATGTAGCCAATGCTGTGATGGGTCAATGTATTTAGGGGGCGGGGCCTAATAAAGTCTATTAATCCACTCCACCCACGGGTGCCCCATGTTTTTGCCGTGGTTTATTATGGTGCTCGTTTTAAATTTCAAATGCATGTCAACATTTTCCTAATCAGAGGAAAAACTGTATGACCGTATGACCTAATGTTGTAAAAAGCCATTGAGCAGAAACTATTGCTTTGAAAATTTCTCAATGACATTTAGGGCTGGTAACCCATTTCTGCTAAGCAAGATTTCTCTGCTTACAGGATTTATCTTTTTGACTTTGGGCTCCTCATCTTTCAAAAACATAATCCATTATCAATGTTTTAACCCTCGCTGCATGTTCAGTTGGCCCAAGCACTGATCATAAGTAGCAAAAGTCCTTCAACTGGTTCTAAAACCAAGAAAAGAAAAACTATACCAAAGACCCGAATATACCTTCGTTTTCTGTGAAAAGAAAAAAAAATATTATAACCGTGATCTTACCAGTCTGGCACTGAGGTCCCTCATAACCTGCTGAACATACACAGTGGTATCCATTCACTTCATCTACACAGGACGAGTCGTGTTTGCATGGAACACTTTCACATTCATTAATATCTGGGGAAAAAAATATCAAACAGAATCTTGAGCTTTATGTTTGTTTCTTCGTTTTATTGTTTACGTTAACACATAGTGAGTAGAAATGTTCTCATGATGGGGGGGGGGGGGGGAGGGGGGGGGAGATGTTTGCGTCAACTTGGATGAGGCACTTCACTTAATCAGATGGGGGGGATGTAAAGTCATTCACTTGGTTGTCACTCCTTATTAAAAACAAGAAGGTTGGAGAAATAACTAATATCTGAAAACATCACCATGTCTAGTTATCTTCAACTTTAGTTTGTTTCCGTTGCTACTTGAAGAGCTGGCGTACAGAAACTTTTTGGGTTTTCTTTTTTTTTGGGGGGGGGTGTTAAATCCCCTAACAAATTGTAACTTAATATGCTGAGCAGAGGGAAAGGGTAGGCATAAGGTCACGCTCTTGCTTGTGTCTCTCTTGAACAAGAAAGCTGGGTGTAGTTTCTTTTTTTTTTTTTATCCCTGTAGCTCTGAACCATGAACTGACTTCTGGAACCATTACAGAGGGCTAGGGTCAACTGCCTCCGTCTTTGGGTACTCATTATTTGCCAAGCCCCATGAGCGTTATTAAGTTGACGTATACCAGCGCGATACAAATTTACATCATTGTTATTATTATACAGGAAGACTTTTGGGGAGCCTAGGTGGCAGCAGACTTACCAAGTAAATTCATTGTTCTAAAAAAATGGGGGAGGGGGGGGGGGGGGGGTAGCGCCCCCTGCCCACTAAGAACCCTTGCCCCCCCCCATGAGATCAAAAATGCATAAATGAATGGTTTGTCACATTAAATACCCCCAAAATTATGTCTTTGCCCCCGTTTGCCTCCCCTCAAAAAAATAAATAAATAAATAAATAATACAAATAAATAAACAAAATAAAAATGTCAGGTTACACCACTGGCAACTAGGCTCCAAATGTTAGGAGGTATGAAATAATGACATTTTTACTATTTTGGTAACCCCTGGCGCTATAGATTTCAAAGAGCTTTTGAGAAACAATATCCTCAGCACTACAAACGCAGATCAAAGGGTATGATTCCTTCAAATAACAGCTCTTTTTGTTTCACCAGGCAAACATTAATAAGTCTGAATTCAAATAAAAGTCTTGAATTTATGATTTATTTCAAGTGAATTTTCTCCAAAGCTACCCCCAAATTAGGCAACTTCCATACAGGGATTTTACTCAACCGTCCTTACTTGTCTGGCAAGTGTCATCTGTGAACCCAGCAGAACAGGAACAAACGAATCCATTGACCTGATCCTCACATTGCCCACCACTACCACAAGGATTACTGGCACACTCATTAATATCTGCAAGACAATTGTTTTCGTTTAAACACGTTAAATGAGTAAAACAAAGCAGAAGACACGACAACTTTCACAGACAAATTGTAGAAATAGAAAGGAAAAACTTGCATTCATGATGCAAAAATAAACTTTTTACAGCCCACCATTGCCATAAGGGTCGCTTAAGCATTTCAATAATATCTGTAAAACAATAATACTTTTAAGGTAGAATACAGGATTGGTATTCATCAATTCTTTTTTACTTTAGTATCGGTCTGAAATCTTACTTATTATGGAGTTCATACCAGTGCCACTCTTGCTTAGAAATATTTCTGTCTCAAATACTGTCAGTGTTTTTAAAAATAGAACTTGAAGACCCCTATTAAAGGTCCCATGATTTTTTTTGATTGGTTAAAAAAATAAAGTATGCCTATTATAGTATATCTTTACTTTTTTCACATTTTTTACATGCGTATTAATCGTAGAAATAACGATTTCTAAAATTAGGGGGTTGCCGTGCTCCGCCCACCCTTCCTCATTAACGTAGACAGTGGAATGGCTGACCAGGGCCATGTGTGTGACAATAACACACAATGCATTGTTGACCACTTGGCACCAGAGCTGTCTTCGAATCGTTTTACCACAGCCTATGTCATGGATCATTGCGCAATCAACTGGCACACATTTTCAGGGCTCAATTAAAGTGTATTAACGCATAACAGACACATCAAAATAGTCAATACTATGTTTTGTTAATTTCAAACCATATATTAAGCCACAAAAATGTTCAGAGACAAAAAACCTCTTCATGGGCCCTTTAAAGTGCACGGTTTTTCATTATTTTCTCCCGACTCGGACGAGGGATTGAGCCCAAATTTTCACAGGTTTGTTTTTTTCATGTACATATTGAATCACACAAAGTAAGAACACTGCACTATCAGCTTTACCAATCCTATAGTTTACCTTTTAAGGAGTAAAAACAATTAGATGACAAGGCTTTTCATAAGTTGCACATGCAAACTGTAGAAAGGTCAAGGAAATCTTGCAGTCATGACGCAAAAATGAACTTTTCAAAGATTTTTAGGACAACTTAAGGTGATTCTTCTTGGCTGCGAAAGTGGTGGGAAAACAGCAAGCCTATCTGCCACAAAATTTAATCGAGACAGGAAAAGTACTGGGGACCAGGTATCTAGGCAACTACAAATGCATTTTCTCTGCAGTTTACCAGCTGTCAATTAGTAGTCTTAGTATTATCATGGTGAAGAAAGCAACATATCTTCAAAAGTTTATGCACTGTATCCAGTGTGTCTGGAGAAACCAAGGAGGCGAATCAGTGCTGAAAAAAGGTCTGAAATTAGGAACCACTTTTTTGGAGGCCATGTAGAAATGATGGAATTTACACATTTTGGTAACCCCTGGAGTTGTTTCAGGAAAGAAAATCCAGGGGTTGATTTCACAAAGAGTTAAGATTGATCCTAAGTACAAATCAATCTTAATCTTAACTGCTAAGCAAAGTGTGATGTCACAACACAAATCACTATGGTGATACCGACAACTCATCTTAAGATGTATCTTAGTGCTTTGTGAAATCAAGCCCAGAGCACAAAAGAAGTAAATCAAAGAGCATGATTTCATTCCTTCTGAAAAAAAACAGCTACACGTATTTTTTTTCGCCAAGCAGTCATAACAAAGTCTGAATTCAGATAACAGACTGAAATTTATAGTCCCGGAGAAACCTGTGAAGACAAGATGATGAGGGGATGTTTAGTTCAAGATGCAGGAGGAGAACCTTATGTGATTAGGTCAGGATTGAACAACCAATCTGCTTGGTGATTCTTACCATTGTTACCTGGATTTGAACCAGGGTCCACAGAGGTGAGAGGTAAGGGAAAGGTACCACTATGCCTACTGAATTCCCCAAAAGGGGATCAACATTTCTTACCATTGTCACATGTTATTCCGTTGTATCCAGGGTTGCAGGCACATGTAAAGCCACTGTCTCCTTCAGAGCATGTGCCATACCGACAGGGTGAAGATGCACAATGAGCAACTAAAAGCAAAACGAAAAAGATCGATTTTGTTTTGTTAGTTTTCCAAGCCCTATCCTTTTCAATCAACATATATATGTTTCTTTTCTTTTCTTTTTTCCCTGCGTGGCTCAATGTCAAATTATGTAAGTGAATATGCAAACGAAAAAATCAAATAAAAAAGAGAGGAAATATTTATGAAATCAATCAATCAAGCAATTAGAAAGACTTGTTGACCACACCGGTTCTTTGTATTCTCAAGCCTTCCCCATACCCAGTAATCTAAAGTTAATTGTTATCTACAGACATGCAACTTTTTTATTGCAAAAAAAGGGATGCAACTGTCTGGTTCATAAAAACTTTACACAGTGTTTTACAATTGTCTATGTGACTAAAATTAAAGGGAAAAAGGGAGATCAACTCATCAGCTGAGATGTTACATGCCTGATTCAAGTACAGAGTATACGGTGTTTACCAAACAGCAGTGTATGGGTAAAACACAAACAATATTCTTTATCCCCGATGCAATTATAATCAAAGATTATATAGCGCCGAAGGCACAAGATGGCGAACTGGAGATCTATCTATTGTTGGAACCTGAAATACGCATGGGCGTCATTTCGGCAAGCAAACAGTTCGTTTTCCATTGATAGCAATGGTCATTACTTGCACTATTCTGCACTGATCTATTGTTGTATCAAAAGACCTACTTGCTGGAATGGCGTCCAGTGGGATTTCACATTTCAGCTCCAGTTCCCCATCTTGCACCTTCAGCGTCTATAATCTTTCATTATAACACCTCTAAAAATTGGTGAAGTGCCTGCTGCTAAAATATAGGATTCGAACAGCATTTAGCTACCAGGCATGCTCGGCAGTCTATTGGTCAGACATCTGCATTAGAATGGCAAAGGTCTTGGGTTTGAATCCCACTTGAGTAATATGCCTGTGGATTTTTTTCACAGGACTCTGGAGGTACTGAGCATAGAGTGCTCAATACCCAGTGTATGGGTAACAAACACACAAATAATGTCTGATTATAGATCAAGTCAAATCTGTGCACTAGAAAAGTACAAAAGTTAAGCACAAAACAAAAATTTAAATAAAAAAAAGTAAACCAATCAATTAAACAATCCAAATAAAGAACTAAAAAGAAAACTATGAAATTTGTATACACCTCTTATTTATTTATTTATTTATTTATTTATTTATTTATGTATTTATTTCTTATTACAACTGGGTGGCCCATTCAGTAGCAACCACTGGCCTCCCATGGGTCCCAGCATGCAAAAAGACACAATAAAAAAAAATCTGTGAACAAATCACTAAACAGGTTTTAAAAATTGAAATTAAAGAACTTTTTTTTATTTAAGTACAAAACAAAAAGCAATAAAAAGAAAACAAAACCAGAATCAAACCTAGAAAATGCAAATTTGGTTGAAGTTTTTCTTCTTGCAAAGATTTAAATGATTTAAGTAGAATGTAGTTTTCTTCTGCCTTAATGTCTTCTGGTTTCTTTCTCTTTTCCTTGTAGCCCTCACCTAGAGTGGTCTTGTGCCTTGTGATGGGCAACTTTCATAAAAAAAAATGGTTTTTAAAGATGAGAATAAATTTGATAACAGTACCTTGTCGACAGAGATTTCCCATGTAGCCCATTGCACAGTCACACATGTATGTGTTCACTCCATCTCTACAGGTTGCACCATTCTGGCAATCATTCCCCACTGCACAATCATCAATGTCTGTACAAATCAAAGAAATACAGAATCCTCATCTTCAGAGGGTTTTAAGATTGTAAATATCTCCTGGTGATGGACATGAATCTCTCTTATGGGTTGTGGTGGTTCTGAAAAGAACCAGTGGTGTAAAAACCTAAGATTATAGAGCACCGAAGGAGCAAGATGAGAAACTGGAGCTCCATCTATTGTTGGAGCATGAAATATGCATGGGCCCCATTTCAGCAAGTGAATGCTCTGTTCCCATTGATAGCAATGGTCATTGTCTGCAGTGATCTGCACTGATCTACTGTTGTATCAATAGAGTCACTTGCTGAAATGGCGTCCGTTGGGATTTCACATTTCAGCCTCAGTTCCCTATCTCGCACCATCGGGAATCTATAATCTTTGGTAACAAGTCAGCAATTCAATCAATATGCTCTGATCATCTTCAGGAGAACAGATCATCTTCAGAAGAAGGCTTTCTCCTGAGGACCATCATAGCATAACTAATTGAAATTTGAACCACCGCAACTCATAAAGCTCAGTTCATACTTCACGCGAATTGCGAAAGCGAAGCCAATTTTTTTTGCATCACAACTGAAAAACAGCGTGTACTTAATTGCTGTGTCACCAAAATTTGCTTTGCATCCCCTTTTGCGTGAAGTATGGACTGGGCTCAAGAGAGATGATTCATGTACATGGTGTTGCTGCAAACTTTACTATGATATATTTCCACCATGCAAAGTTTCAAAAGACAAAATCGGCTTTATGGAGCACCCTTACACCAACAGACTGTCTTTATTATAACTCTCCTTAAAGCACACAAGGCAATAAAGTGATGTCAACTATCACACACCTGTGACCCAACAGTACAATCAATTTAATGCAAATGAACAGAAACAAACAACCGAATGTGGTTTGTTAATGCAATACTGCCCCCTTACACATTTATTTCCTGCTACATACAAGCTTTAATGTATGTTTATAAGGGTAGACTTTGGAACGCTAGGTGGCAGCAGACTTACCAGATAAATTTCCATCAATTGCGTAGTTCTGAGCATGCGCACATGTCCGAGAACAATGGATTTACCTGGTAGGTCTGCTGCCACCTAGTGTCCTCAAAAGTTTCCCATCATACAAAGTTCCTTACCAGGTATCCACCTTAATGACCTGGGGCCAGAAAAGGTTGCTGTCTAAAGGATATGGAACAGCATTGTAGTTGACACAAGTGCTTCAAGATTCTTACTTTTAAAAACAAAACTCTACAGCTCTTGTTGAAGTTGGTAAAATTCTTCAAGTTGAAACCAGAGAGCAATCAAAGCAATAGGCAAATGAAAATCAAAACAATGTCATGAATATGCAGCAAACTCTCTGAAGGTTTTGCCACAAATGCCTATTTCAGTATCACACATTGTGCCGAGTAAAACTGTCCCTTAAGAGAAAGTCACAACTTAATTCTGGCTTGTTTTACTCATAAACATTTTGGTTTGTCAACACAGAATAGTTGACCAGTAATATTCAGCTTTTTTCAGCAGCAATTTTTAGCCTAGCCCAGTAACAGTGGCCAGCAGCCCCCAACTCGGTCAATACCACGCTATGAAGATTGGGTCCAGGAATCTGCCGTTTTCGCCCACATTTGGATCGTCTGACCAGTAACAATCTGATCTTGTTGACCAGTCAAATTTGGCTTGTTGCTTTGGAGAAGCTTGGAATGCAATAAATACAGAAAAACATGATCTGCTTCCAACGAGAGCAGTTAACCAGGCCTGGAATTACACAGGAAGGCAGTGGCATAGCCAGAGGGGAGAGGGGGAGGGGGAAGGGCTGGATCCCCCACCCTACTCAGAACCCTTGCCCCCCCTCCCCAAACAAAAATGAATAAATAAATGGAAATGTCTGATAACGCCACTGCACTGAGGCCACAGAGGCCCTGGTCTTGGGCTTGGTGCCCCTGGTCTTGGCCTTAGTGCCCTTCCAAAAGTTCCCCATAGACTCTTAGATTTTCTAATGGAAGTGCCCTTTGCAAAATGAAAATGGCCTTTCCCTCTCTAAGACAAAATTCAATTCCCTGAGCACTGGGGTCACAAGAACAATCCTTGGACAGAAATAAACCCACTCATTAGTAATGGTCCGTTAGTGAAAAGCTTATGAATTGTTTTTAGTACTTGATTACATAATTTAAAACAAATTAAACAGTTGGTTAGAAGTCAGTCATCGTACAAAGTTAGTACTAACACAGATGGTTAATTTACTTTCTCACTAGCTAAACTGTTACATCTTTTTAAGCATAACTACATTTTTGTTTACATAAATTAACTAGTCAGAAGAGTAGGTTTGAGAATTTATGTTAAAAGGAATTACAGTACATGGTAACAACACAGTTATTACATCACCCTGCTGTGCATGAGCTTAAGACCCATCATGGTGAACCCATCTTGTTTACCCCCCATTCCAATCAATGTAACCAAAGCGAGGCTGGTTGGAATATTAGTCAGGTCCCTTTCATTATAAACTCGCAGTGTTTAAGGGGCGAGCTTCAGTCACTGGTTAAGTGTTTTTGTGGGTTTGGTTTAGCCGCGGTGATGCAACTGTTCCGACTAAACCGTCATCATGTTGTTAGCTCGGCTAGGCTTGGTTTCAAGATGGCGGATTTTACAATCTATAAATGGCGAAAAAATGTATATGGAATTCTTTTTAAAATAACAAACGCTGAAGCGTACAAAAATCCAGTAAAGTTAATAAGATTATAAAGAATAAGTTCCATTACATGAAAGTTTAACAAGTCTGCTTAGTTTGAGAACATTAAATAAAGACCCGTTTTTCTCAGAGTTGCTCTCAGAAACTGTTTCGGTCAGTGAAATATACGTCTTGTTTCCGGTCAGGGTCGCCAAAACACACTCCTGGTTTTGGGTAAAAGAACCCCTCAACCTAATATTCTTACTGAGTGTTTTCATCTTTGAGGAAAAACAAAATGTATATGTTGGAAAAGGCCATGGCCTCTGTGGTCCATGAATTTCAGCTTTATACCCTGCAATGTGAATTTTTAATGATGGAAATGCTGTGTATAAATATACACACATGAAAAATATACATATACGTAGAATTCCCACCATTTCAGCGCCTTGCTCTTCATGTCTAGCTTTTGTGACATTGGCACAAGCTGTCGTGCATGCAACCCAGCACCAAGGAACCCCTGCCAAAAAGATGTTCTCGCTGGCCTGGTATCAGTCGAGGGTTTAAAGACGCTTTACATCACCGCTAATAGAAATCTACGGGTTTGATCAAAACAAGAGTCGGGTCTTTTGTGTCTGTGATGGGAGAGTTTGCCTCTTTCAGGACAATCTGAAGGCCAAGGGAAGTCAATGAAAAATTCTGAAATCAGGAAAACATCCGGGTAAATCACAGGCCTGGTGGATTTCACAAAACTATTCCTAACTCAAGACTAGTCCTAACTTATAACTAGTCCTATAAGTTAGGACTAGTTACTCTTCCTAACTCGAGATAAGACTTGTCCTAGTGCTTTGTGAAATCCACACCTGGTTTATTCATGAAACAATTCCAGGGTTCTTGAGTTAAGTACTTTCCTCTCATACAACAATCGTTAGTTGGTTAGACACATAGGGGTGGAGGGATGACGACCCAAACATGCTGGATGAAAAACTAGCCGGACTATAGTGACCATGCCATTACTGTGCTGGTAGCTTCTCTCGGTTGACGCTATCCTACATGCTGACAGGTGGTTCTCAACATCACCTGTGACAAATTCTACATTATAAACAGTGCAAACGGTTCCTAAAGTTGCTCACGCTTGAGTGATAAGGTGTCAGTTTGGGTGTCAGTGTGCAGGTGCATACCAGGGGGGGGGGGGAGACTTTAGGTCTTGCATGCACATCAGAGTGAGTGTACAGTCAGAAGTGTGAGGGTGCGATTAATGTGTGACATCATCATCATCGACACCCACATACCTATATTGCAAAGTGCCCCGCCGTACCCAGGTTGGCAACTACAGGTAAACCCGTTGATATAGTCAGTGCAGTCGGCGCCGTGTTCCCCACACGGCCATGGTATACACTCGTTAATATTATTGTCGCACGTCTTGCCATCCCAGCCAGGGGTGCATTCGCACCCGAAGTCAAGGTCAATGTTGTAGCAGGTACCCTGGTTTACGCAGGGGGAGCTTGTACAACCCAGCACATCTTCGAGATGTGGACGACGTGTTATAGATTTAGGAACAAAAATCAACTGGTTAGAACAGCAGAAAGATGAAAACATAAGACCTGATACAACAATGCTAGTTTTAAGTCATCAGCAGATAAATTTATATTCTTCATTTGTAGTCTCGCATCTTAAGCGACTTTTATTAGTCTTTGACCTTCAAAACACTGCCTGAAAAAAAATTCTTAAAAGAGTTATTCATAACATCATAAAAGGAGTCTTGTAATGGTATACAAATACTTGGGTTTGTTTAAAAAACTAATCAAAGATGCGTAATTGATGTGACCCATCTCATGACAAAAAAGCACACATCAGTCAGGTAGAAAGTGTGTTTTTTTTCATTGAAGAAACCAACACTATTTCAGTAGTCAGTAAGCATTTTATGTTTGGTTTTTTTTCTCCACCCCCTTTTTCAATATCAAGTGGAAGATCCATCCCAAATCTCCCAATATGAGTTACAATACTTGAAGTTTTCTTGGGATACAGTTACAGTATGAATTTCCTACATCAAAACTACAAACAAGCTTGCCTGCCCCTATAAATGCCTTCGGGACTATAGAATGTCAAATCTGAAATCACCATCTATTAAACTCACCAGTAGAGTACACCAGTCTGAACATCTCATCCACTGGATTGGAATCACCAGAAAAGGAAAAGAACAAGTAATTTGTCGTGGAGCTGACGTCATGACTTGAAGAGAGAGACGGGCTGTCCGTTTGACAAAACCGACCCAAGAAAGTGGCTGATAGGCTGGAACCATCGTAGAACTGCAGTCAATGAATATGGTGCGTCATTTTCAAAAATGAGAGCCAGACTTATTGACATGATTTTCGATATTTAATCTGAAAGCATATTTTGTTGGAATAAAATGGCCATTGGTACTAATCATAATGAGCAAATTGACTTTTTTTGTCTTTATGCAAAAACAGCAAAGAAACTTTGTTTATTAAATGTTTTGACATTTGTGTAATCTGACTTGTAAAACCGGTATGGGCTGTATACTCCCAAGGGAGTTGCGATGGTTTAGGGAATGAAACACATATGGCCAAGTGACCAAGGATAATAATGTTGGAGCACCATGAGCATCACTGAGTGACGGATTTGAGTGCTATATAAGAAGCCACTATTTTTACTTTTTACAAGTATCTTTAGGCAGTGTCCAAATTGGCCCTCGACTGCGGCTGTCAATTCAGAAATGTCCAAACATCACATGAATTTCACACAAGCAAGAAATCCTTAACATTTATGCAGGAACCTTGACTGGAGTAAACTTCTTTTTAAGAGTTCATGGAGGAACCTTGACTGGAGTAAACTTCTTTATTAAGAGTTCATGGAAGAAACATTTCAGGCAATTTACCGATGGCATGTATACACCCACACGTAAACAAAAGTGGAATGATCATTACACTACAATGAGACAGGAAGTATACAACAGGTGGTACCACGGCCAGGTCTCTTTCGAAAGGAGAGGTGTTTGTTTCTTAAGGAAATGAAAGCCATCACATCGCATGGCATCAGCAGGTGCATTGCAAGGTTGAACCATTGTCTTTTATCTCACAATGATTTTGAGTGATGAAACACCTTGTGGTGTTTCTTTTCTTTTCTCTTTTTACTTTTTTTTTGTGTTTCTCGTTCTTTGTGTTGTTGTTCCCGCAGTGAAATCAGAGTGGTGTTGGAACATAAGTGAAATGGATGGAGGCAGAGTCCAACGGGCGGAGTTTTCAGTGCACAACAATTACAATCACTTTATTTTGATGGGAAGAAATTGATGTCTGGATACAGGATTCGAACTAGCATCTCATCACCTTGCAAGCCTAGTGGTTAAGTGGTCAGTCAATTCGCTCTAAAATGCTGATGGTATATAGGGTGTTTGAATCCCATTTGCGGTGCCTACCTATTTGGTTAGCCAGGGTTCCTAAAGAACCCAGTGACATTTGATAAAGTGAATGCATGACCCTCACACATACCTTGCCTGCCTGGAATTTTAACTTTGATTTGAAGGGGGAAAAAACATTTTCCTATGGGGATTTCGAAGGAGCACCGTTGCAAAGCAGGGGCAAAGAATGGCCTGATCCATGCACTTCCATGCCTGACCTTAAATGATACATCTATACCCCATTTCCCCTTCTCCTTCCCTTACCTCGATGTTAGACGCCGCACAGTCGTTGTTCAGAGACAGTATGTCAAAGTCAACATTGATGCGGTAACCGGCATCTGTCTGCAACAGCCAGCCACAGCTGATGTCACCTGGGTAGATGTCTGGGTACTGCGGGCTCTCAATGACTCCAGTGCCATCGGCGGGTACAGTGATCGTCTGGCCAGAGCATACACCTGAAATGAACGAGACGATTTATTTCAGACTTACTTTTTGGAAAATTTGTTGTCCATTTACAGTTAGGGATGAGGCTATAAAGCCACCAACTCCATTAGCCTTTTTGAGGTATGGCAGACACTATAGGAGTGCACTGTTTGGTTTGGGTGTATACAGACAAATTTACCCAAACCACATAGTGTCCTGGTAATGTGTCCACTATCTCAAAATGGCTTGTAATGTGTCCACCATTTTGAGATAGAGAGGACACGTTACTAGGGCACTAATTGGTTTGGGTAAATTTGTCTGTACACACCAAAACCAAACAGTGCGCTCTTATTTTTATAGTGTCCACCATTACCTCAAAAAAGGCTAATGGACAACATCAAAAATCAAATCTCACAACAAAACAAAGTTGCTGTAAGTGTGTACAATGACAATTAACTTCAAGACATTCTCAATAGAACTAAGTGCTTCACCTAATACATATATTTGCAAGAAGACCACAGTGTCTCCAATACAAAATACATTTATTATTATTGGGGATGAAATTTCTTTGATGAAAAGCAGCTAAGCACAATAAAATTATGCTCAACAGAATAAGGTTGCCAGCCAAAATACCATTTCGCATGCACTAACTGTGACTGCTATCCTACTTATTTTTGCTTAGTAGAAAATTTGTAAGCAATATCTGCTGCTTACATTGTAAGTAGCTCTATGATATTGGGCCCAGGGCCCAATATCATAAAGCCTGTAAGCATTAAAACTCGCTAAGCATAGAACAAACTTGCTTAGCTGAAACAGGTTACCAGCTGAAATTCCATAAAGTTTACATTGTTTCAACTGGTGCCCAACTCAACAAAAATATTTACTAAGCAGTATTTTCTGCTTTTAAAATAACAGCTTTATGAAATTGGGCCCAGGTCCAATGTCATAGAGCTGTTTAAGCAGAAAACTTTGCTCAACAATTTCGGTGCTTAGAAGCAAAGTCAAGTAGGAAACCAGTCACAGACGACACATGTGGAATGGTATTTTGGCTGGTAACCTTATTCTTGTAAGCAAAATTGTTTTGCGCTTAGCCACATTGAGTGCTTAAAGCAGCTCTAAGAAATTAGGTTCAGGTCTTGACTTAAAGGTCTATAACTATGAGGGAGAGCATTTGGCCTACCGCTGTAAGAAATCTGGAAACCTCCATAGGTATTGGTACCATCTGCATGAAAATGTAGAACCACAGTGTTGCTGCTTGATATAAGTTCTGTTGCAAATTCCCTACCACAGAAAGTTTCACCACTGAGGAGAGGAGCAGTGGTAGTTTCTCCATCGTAAATCTGTCAAATAATTTTGATTATTTGAAAAACATTTTTAACATGCATTGATCACATGATTTTTTTTCTTCAAAATTGATGGTAAAAAATTTAATACTTATCTTTTAGTAGAGACTAATATTAAAAAATGCAAATGAGTTATTATGGGAGCCAACTTTAAAATATCAGGGTGGCGTTGAGAAACTAACAACTTTTCATTGGCCTAATTAATAGTGGCAGCTCGATTCGACATCTTTCTCAAAGATTCTTGATACACACCCCATCAAACCAAGCAAGCCAAGATTCATTGTGAAAATTCATATTTGTTTCAGTGAAAACAGCAAAAGTGGTTGATGCTTTATGACTTGTTCAAGTTGATATTGGGTTTAATTTAATTGCAGCAATAAAAAAGAAGCAACTTTTATTAGCTGCAAAGATTTACCAAGCCAGCAAACCGGTCATGAGTTTGTTATTTTTGTGTGAAGTTCCTATAGCCCTGAACAAAGGTCACCTGGACATTCCACTATACTGAGCATGCACAGAGTGCAAACACCGTGTAACGCTTTCTTTCACCCACACAAAGAGGACAGATGGCCTTAATATTTTGCCAATTTTTGCCTATTGTGCAGATGCGGGAGTTATTGTGTAGTCCTCAATGGAGAGGCTTCCATTGATGTTCATTCACTATAATTTCGGCTCAATGGACAGAAGTTCGAGCCTTGGTTCTGGATTGGGGAACAATACTCAGTTATAATTCTTTGCTGAGATTTTACAATTTGACATTTACTCAAAGGAGAAACCAAACCAAAAACGTGGTGCTTCAAAGAGGATCTTTGTTCTCTTGGCTTTGTCAAGTCACGATTTTTTTTTGTGCCAGCTGTACTCTCAAAGAAAAATTATTCCAGTAATTCCATTAAAATAATCCCGTACAGGCAGGAAGGGAAAGAATGAAAATGAAAGATTCCCGGCGTCAACTGGTTAAATATGTGCCCTCAACTGGTTAAAAATGTGCCCTCCAGTCTACTTCTGTGCCATTTTTATTCTAAAAAGTTAGGCCAACACCAACGGAAGAGTCCAACCTCGGCTTACCTCCAGCGGCCAGAAGGAAATCAAAGAAGGGGGAGCTGTAGGGTACGTGCCCCCGTACAAATTTCCAGTGTCCCCCCTAAAAAAACAATGTAGATAACGAAAAAATCCTGGCTACGCTGCTGCTAACCTCATCCGTGGTCTGTGGCAATACCTACATAAACTACAGAACCAGCCCAGGTTGGACTCCTCTGTTGCACTCCATGTTTGCATACAAACAAGTACAAACCGACGACAGTGAAACGAAGACGGAGAGTCGAACCTAGGCTAGGCAATGATAACGATAAATTAAAGGGCACAATAACTTACAGAAAAGTGAAGATGCTTTGCTTTTCAACGTGTTTGTCTGAGTTCCTAAAATTCAAATGTTACGTGCGTATCATACAAAATTACACAGGACATTCCTTTAAACATTCCGGTGGTATATTTGACGTCTGAAAGCTATTTCCAAGCAGTTGATGAGCCACGAGACGGCGGACGTCAAGCAAGAAGGCAGACGGAAGAATTAAGGAAAAATCCAACTCACTGCATAGTGGGTTGATTGCGCATGCGTATTGCTTGGTCTCAGCCCGTCGTACCACGTACCACCACTGCACTGTACCCACAGCAGATTGTTTGTCAAGGGATGACAAAGTTTCATTGGTGGAAAGTAGATACACTGCATGCACTGTAACGCTACAAGGAGCTGAGTTTGCGCACACAGAGGGAGGAGGGAAACCCTACACACGAAACTGGATCAGAGTAAAACACATTACCCCCGCCACCACCCCAAAAAGGGAGGTTAACAAAAAGAACAACAGAATAATTTGTAATAGTTCTTTTAATTCAGTGACAGTCTAGGAGTGGTGCAACCAGAGGGGCTAGGGTCCGAGCCTCCCCCATAACCCTTCCCACCCCCCTTGCCCCCGAAAACGAGATCGAAAATTGGAACAAGAAGGAATTGTTTGATGCAATAAATCGCCCCAAAAATATATAGGCCCCATAATAATAATAGCAATATAAATAATAAGAAGAAGAAATGAAAGTAAATACAAATAAATGCAAATAAACACAAATAGATAAAAATCAATAAAAACCAATACAAATAAATAAAATAATTAAATAAATATAAGTAAGTAAGCAAGCAAGCAATCAAGTAATAAGTAAGTAAGTAAGTAAGTAAGTAAGTATAAGTATAAGTAAGTAAACAAACAAGCAAGCAAACCGGCCAGACAGCCAGCCAGCCAACCAACCAACCAACATGTTGCTGACTAATTTATTCAGGTGTGACGTCATAGGCGAGGTTATAATTTGTGCTCAATAGACCTTTATCATGCTGCCACCATCTTGTACATGTTCCCTGTACCCAATAACAGTATCATATGCTAATATTCATTGCGCAAAAAGTGAACCAGACTTTTTGCCCTTCCAGCCTCGGTTTGCTTACATTGGTTTGAATGGGAGAAAATCAAGATGGCTGCACCATGATAAAGGTCTATTGGGAGCGCTGTTCTGCACTCTTCTCTAGATAAAACACCAAAGTTAGTCATCCGTCACTAGTCATACTTTCGCCAATATTTTGTTTATTTGAATGCGCCCAATGTTGTGAGTATAAAGTAGAACATTTAAAGATTACAAGTTTAAGTAGACTTTGAATCGGGGATTGTGGATTATAGGCCAGTAATTACTGTAAATTTTTGACTGTAAAAGTGGTTAATTTTCTAAGCGTGCCATCAAAGTTATTCACATGGATTATTGTGTATGTGTAGGTAGTATACGTGGTAACATGGCTTACAGAATACAATGGGGGTATTTTCTGGGGATAACGATTATATTCAAAGTGAGGCTAAAATTTGAGATTAAATTGAATTATTTTGGGGTCAAGTCAAAAAGGGGAATCATACACAGTTTGGACACACATTTGGGTAAAATTGGTTTATATTCAATATTGTAAATAGACATGAAATTTGAGTTAATTAGATAACTGTAATTGTTGTACTTCAAATGTTTATAATTGTTTTGGTTGAATTTGATTAAACTACAGATCGAACCACATGCTGATTGCATAGGTATGATAACAAAGGCATCGACATCAGTTATTTAGGCATTGGTGGAGTATTTTGAGAATATACGTCACACAACCAACCAACCAACCAACCGACCGACAGACAGATAAACAGACAAACAAACAAACAAACAAACAAATAAATAAAATGAAAATAAAAAAAACATGTCTTTGCCCCTGCTTGCCCTCCTATGAATATGTCTGGTTTCACCACTGGTCTTGGCCCTTTTCAATATAGGCCCTTGCCTATCAGTTGAGAGCATTAAAGTAGACCTACACACTAACAGGAACGGTTTACACTCGTCAACATTCTATTGCAATCCCTGGCTTTTTTTGTTTTGTATTTCTCAATCAATTTCAAAACAGTTTCTGTAAGTTCAAAAAATGGTTCACCAAACTAGGGCATTTTAAGAGGGGATGGGTCTAATACTCTAGCACACTGTCAGAAAATGTGTTAACTATAAGGCTAGTTCTATACCTCCTACCTTAAGAAAATCATAACAAGTTTCCCGCAGACGCTCTTCCAAGTCAAACGAATCGGCGCTCAGCTGTATCCGATTTCCACTGGACATCAATATCTTCCAGTAGCAATCTTGGTCGTTGGTGTACGTGTCCGCCACGCCGAAGTTGGCCGTCTTGACGTGGCCGGTCCAGGAAGTTAAGGTACCATTTGGGGCCGGGCATGAGAAAGCTTCTGCAACTGTTCGGATATTATTACAAACTGCTTAGAATCGGAGGGGAAAACTAATAATTTACAAACAAACAAAAATAGTAAAATCTGCAGTGTCTTCAACTTTGATAAAGTTCCAGCCGCCCGGTGCCCGCCCGCCTGGAAAATGCACCAGAGAGCATCTTCAAATAATTTTTCGGGCCCTTTGAGCGGGCCCCGGATCCCATCATAATTTTGTATTGCCAACTCGCACTCGCACGCTCCCTTTATTTTTGCTGTATGTGTTTCCTTTTCATAATAAAAAAGGAAAAACTCAGAAAAGCTCAGAATACAGAAGAGGATATTGCTAAACTTAGTTTGTGAGCTGTCCAGACAATAGACCGATTGCGCGACCCGCGTCACGTGACCTATTGTGGGTAGTAAATGTAAACAAATCCAACGTCCTCCATAGGAAAGTGCGGTACGGTACATGATGATTGTTGCATTTCTTTATTTGATCGAGGCTTTTCTTTCTCGAAATCTGTGCAAAATATTCCAGAGTTTGTAAAGAGACCTTCGAGTGGCTGAATAAAGCCAGTAAGGACAGTTCCAGATGGTTCCAGCAAGCCTTGGAAAACAAGTAACTTGTAAATGTGCACGATGCGTACTAGTGCACGACGGAACGTTTGGGCCAGACGACCGCGATCACACTTTTCAACACAAGAATTTCACAGTTTTGAAGCTGAATCACCCAAAAACATTGCTTTCCAAAACTATGTGATTCCTTTGCCTATATTTTAAATTTCGCAAGGTATAAATGCTCTCTTTTCCAACGTTCTTTACCCCCCATTTTTTTTTTTTTTTTTTTTTTACAGTGATTCAGGCCTACAATACAAACAAAATAACAGGTGGGTGGCTACATAGTCGTCTGACACCAGTAGTGCATAACTCAAAATAAACCTCTTTTGTAATAGAATACTGGTAGTTTATGAAACAGTATGTGATTAATATCAATGTCACAACATACAACTTAAATGAAAATGGCTCGGTAACTGTTATTATTACCAAAAGCCGACTTTTGGTGTGACTCTGTCGGTCACGGCATTATTTGCACGTAGTTTGCCATCCGAGCTCAGATGACGTATTACCCACAATAGGTCACGTGATGACATGTAAACATTGGTCGCGCAATCGGTCTATTGGAAAGTAGGGAACAATAATATGTGACATGGAAGAGATTTACGCATCCAGTCCTGCGTCCTATGTTTTCAATTATCGCATCATACAACCAATTACCTGTGAAACACCACATCATTTTGGTGGTCGCGTATTCCAGAAAACAGCGAATACATGGATTACGTTTTATGCGTCTTTATTTTGATTTGGTAAATGTATTATAACCGATTAGTCCCATGCACCGCCCGAGGCTGCTGAAAAGAGGATAGTTTACAAGACCCTTGATGTAAATTAACCGAATCGTTGTTTAAAATAGATACATAATCACTATTTACGTAAAGTTTCTTCCTTTTCGTCAACATTGTCACTGAATAGTAGATTAATTCAAGTTTGGACGTATTATATAGCTCACAAGGGAACTATACAATAACTGCTGCTCGCCGGAAATTTTATGGCGATTTGTTTTCCTTTTAATGAGCAGGTTAAAATGAACACAATAGTTTGTGAAGTCTTCACCTGGAATCCCGACTCATACTGTTTTATTGCTCAAGTCATCAGTGTTTTTAGTAGGCCTATCGTCAAGATGATAAATCAATTGTGCTAGCCCAAAACAAAAAGTACAACTGGCCCCCTATTCTTTATAAAAATTGGCTTAAAAAAATGCTAGGTATGTGTTTTTGCCGATTTGACCCCAAAATTTAGAAGTACATTTTAACTAGCTTTTTGTATGATTTTGAAAAAGTTTCATGCTTTCATTTAAGGGATTGCAGGAAAACTTGCGCAAATGGTTGTTCATTGAAAACTTAAACATGAATAATTGCCTGGGTTCCCAAGATTAATTCACGTCCATCGGCCATGTTCAAACACTTCGCATGTCATATGTATTTTGTGGATTGTCCGCGACATAAGCAAAAGTTTTTGTATGTTTTTCGCATCTTCTGATGTCATAAGTCGTTCATAGAAAAACATTCTTGAAACAACAATTATTTCCGCGAAAATCAGGCCATGCAACTTTACAATTAAAGCTTTCTGGACACAAATTGGTCATATAATATTTTTGTTTATCCATGCGCAAGTCGTGTTTTATACTTTAAAAATTAAAATTTAACAGAATATTGGAACTTCACTGGATAGACTAAGACAACTCTTTCAAAGTAGGCCTACTATACAGGCTAGGTCCACCCTTTCACGTTCCCACTGACATCCAACACAGGGATGCAAAATTGAAATATGCCAAAGGTAAGTTGCATGGCCCGATTTTCGCCGAAAATATATATTTTTTTAACAATTTGTTTCCACAGAACGACTTGTCATCAGATGATGCTGTTTCAAAACGAAAATTACACAATAACTTTCGCAAATGCATATCTGCATAAGTAACATGCAACATTGATAGACTTGAATTAGTATCGGGATCCTGACAATAATTCATTTTTAATTTGTATCTTTTTCCTGACCAAATTGAACAAAAGAATAATTCAATGTTATTAATACGCATTCAAATTCACACATTTTCCCTATGAATCAAACTAGGTTTTGTTTGTAGCTGCTATTGCATTCAAATTCGTTTTCGGCATGCACACATGATTTCATTCTCATTCACATTCGTTTGAGTCATGATTTTACATTAACAGGTATCCATTTTCACCATTCTTCAGTTGAACTTGTACTACCTATTTACAATTGAAGAAGTTGGATCGTCTTAACGACCCCATTTATTTGAAAGATCCTATTTTGTGAGTGTTAAACTGTTGAAATTGAATGAGACTCATTTTCACTGTTGAATGCTGATGCAACGGATCAATCATTTCAAACGAAATTGAATGAGCAAGGTGTTAAATTGAATGGGTTTTTGTTGAAATTGGCCGGGAAAACCTGTACTAAATAGGCCTACGGTGAAATTGTTGTATTTTGGGGGAGTGAAGGCAATCCGTTTGCCAACCAAGGTTGGCACAACTCGCGGCTGTGCCTCGCAAAGGAAAAGTGTAAATTAATGGTGACGGGGCCAAATTTCATAGAGCTGCTTTAGCGCCGACAGTAGCAAGCACAAACAAATTATATGCTTACCAGAATAAGGTTACCAGCCAAAATACTGTATCACATGTACCACCTGTGACTGGTATCCTGCTTATTTTTGCTCAGCAAAAAAAAACTGTTAGGTAAAATTTCTGCTCAAGCAGCTCTATATGACATTGGGTACAAGGGGGCGATTAAGAGTGAACAATCCTGACAAAGAAAATTGTCCAAAGATGAAACCCGTGAACTTCCATGCAAGGTTTTACGAGAGATTTGACAGATTCTCCACTCTCTTAAAAGTTTCGATTGAAATTTACTCTGTTCGATTGAAACTAGGGACAAACTGCAAAATAAACATATAGAGATCTTGACATAGCAGGACTATGCCTTTCTTCCCTTTATTGCATGTTTTACATCCTTCAAGACAAATCATAATTTATGGGGGGAAAAATCATGAAATCGGGGAAAATCCGGCAGGGCTGAACAATAAAGCGTTAACACAGTCAGAGCCAACACTCACCCCAAAAGAGATTCACGTATATGTTTTGGTTGTACCCGCAAGTTTATGTACTAAATTTAAGCCTTAATCTTACCGGTTCTATCTCCATGGCAAGCCAGCAGAAGACACAGTGAGAAAAGAATGGACCACTTTCGGCTCTCCATACGCTCATCTGCAGTAAAACGGTTGCAGATAATGATTTCGGCTTAGTGGTGATATAGACAAAAAGTACTCCAAACTCGATAGCCTAATTCTGTATGAATGTCTTGCTATTACCAAAAACACAATGTCAGCTGTCGGACAGCAGTTTGAAATCGTGTGTGTACGTATTCGAATACACAGACTAATTCTCAACGTAAAGATGTCCCCACCGCTTTTCGAAACAATATTGAAAGAGAAAAGGAATATCCTTGGAACATCAAGAGAGTGTTTTTCATGAACTTCGTTTAAATGGAGGAAATCGAACAAATGAATACTTACAGACAACGAGGAACCGACCGGGAGAGGGACCGGTATCCCCCGGGGCAATTCCCTCGCTGGTCACCCCTTCATCCATCTCCGCTTTAGACGCTCGCGGGCAAACTCTTTTGACTTTCTTTGTGGTTGGCCTTTGAATAATAAAACAGAAATCCGTCCGGCAGTTAGGAAACAAAAATTGTTATGGAGCTCATCAATGACAGGCTCTGTTTTTGTGACCGATTAGCTTGTCAAGTATAGTGACGTGATAAGACACTAAGATAGTTGGTGTCGTTGCTGCTTTTTTGTTGTTGTTCAAACCATCGGATGCGGCTACCATAGCAGCGCCGAGGAATAACAGCGCATGGTTGTTACGCCACCGGTGATCTCACTTCGGTAACTACCGCGATAAAAGGAGGATGTACGCAGACAGACGCTCAATGTCCGACAGCACTTGTCAAAAACATCTGCCGATCCGTAACAGGTTTTGTTGTTGTTGTGGCCTCCCGGACTTACCTTAATTAATCACAAGTAAATCCAAGGATTGTCTAGTATATTTCTCTTTTGTTTCTGGTTGCTGTTTGTTTGTTTTGTTTAGATTTGTTTGCTGAGAACAGGCATAGAAACCCAGGACCTCGAGCGCATCAACCTCGAAAGGTTAAAGTATAAAACACATGCCGATAGACACCGTCTACTTTGGAAGAACCACCTCACAAAAATATCTAAAGGCAGGGTTATACCTTTGGTATTTACTCCACAAATTAAACGCTACTTGGTAAGAGGCACTGGAGAGCTGATGATAGTATAAAACAGTGCGAGAAACGATTCATTTTGAAGTAATGTGGCTTTAGAGAAAGAGATAATTTTCTGCCCCAAAATTTGAATCTGAGAAACGATTCATCAAGAATCACATAATGGAAAACATGCAGCTTCAGCATTTTCAGATCCTTTCGAGTGGAAATAACTGCTCTAGATTGTCGAAGATGTATCAAAAAACGCTACCATTTTTTAGAAACAAAATTTTCACAGGTTAGTTTTATGGTATCTACAATAGGATTGAAACGAACGTCCCATCCCAAATAGCAAAGGTATCCCTACCATTTAAAAATTAATTGAAGAGGTGCTATATACGGTGTATGATGTTTCTGTGCGTTTTGGTTACGCCATAGTCCCAGATTGCCTGGTCGATCGTACAACATTAATCAAACTGGATGCCAAGAAATGTTCAGACTGAACTAAACCCGATATTATTGTGTTCGTTTAACCAGTGAATTTTGAAACAACTTTTTTTTTTTTTTTTTTTTAAATAAAAACAACGTTTTTGTTTGGTAAAGCCAAACTGCTGCTCGGTGCTCAATATATGCAACTAAATTTTCATAAAATTAAAAAAATATATATTATACAGATATGTCTATTTCACAGTGAGGTTTCCTTGAAAAAAAAAATGGAAAATGCTTTTTTATATATATGCAAATGAACCGTACAATTTGAAAAAAAAAAAATATGTTCGCCATTTCTTCTTCAGACTGCCATTTTTTCATACACCCAGGTGGTTTGTTGAAAATAAAAGCTGAAACATTTTCAACAGCCCTTTCCAGGAAAAATCAAACACATCGATATTGAGGCCTGAGCTACGTGAATTTCCCATATAAATTACTGCAGAGTTAATGGATTATCGAATCGAAATAATATTTGTTTAATCTCATTCAAATATCCTAATGACTCACATCTACATTTTGTTCATTGATTCTTAAAAGGGGAAGTACAAAACCTAGTTTTGCATTTGACACTCTAACATGAAAACAAGTAATCGCATCAGTCTTATACCGACAGCCTGAAAATGTCGAACCGCTACTTTTTTAATTTATCAAATATATATTTTTTTATTTCGTGTACACTTTATTCTCAATTTCATTCTTTCATCGCTTTTAAAACGACACGAAATTGTTTTACATTAGGCCAGTGAAACTTAACTTTAACCGCCTCGACATTGTTATATATTTAAAAAAAAAAAAAAAAAAAAAAGGAAAAAAATGAAAGTTTTTTTTACAGACACATTTTTCACCCAATCCACACACACGGTTTTAACTTGCACGCATGTTACGCACCGTTATGTCCGGCACGGACCATTTATGTCCGACGAGAAAATGTTAAACCATTATGTCCGACAAACCATTATGTCCGACTTGGACACAACGGGTCGGACATAATGGTTCAAAAAATGCAGTTGGACATGTCCATGTCGGACATAATGGTGCGAATATAACAGTGAACTTTATATGATCGTATCCTGTTGAAAATTTTGGATTTGGATTTTGTATTCTGTTGAAGTCTGATCTCTTTCTAGTTGAATGTATACCCAGTCTGCTGACTGTGCCCCTCCTACGCCATAAAACAGCTGACTGGTTTTTAGTATTTTGCAGTTTTTGTGTCCTCTTCTACAATATTCGGATTTCAACCACCCTCAACTCACTTTGGATACGAAGCGGAGTTTATATCAAACAGAAATTCCCCAACCGAATTTTTTTATATTTTGTATTTTTCTTTTTAAATTTCATTTATTCCGAGTGATGCAACTGTAAAATCTACGAAATTCATATTCTGTACAGAATGTAAAGTTAAACGTAACATTAGTCAGATCAGGAAAAAATCATCAAGGAAAATTCAAAGTTTTCCTCTCGGGTTCATTCCTCAGTATAACCTTTTTGAGGCAAAACAAGTAACAGTGAAGAAGACGTTTGATTGAGAAAGATTTATATCTGCGACCAACACCATAACAATTTCCCCCATCATTAAAACACGAGGCATTATCCTCAGAAGGTGATAGGACCACCTGCACTCCATACTTTACGCAAGGCAACGAGACCGCAGGAACATGAAAGAAAAGAGGTGCGATTTGTTACCGTGAGATCGACCGGGATGTACGGAAGCAAACGTCGGCACAGCAGCTGAAGCGGAGACAGTCTCACGGGTCACAATGAACTTGTTGGCAGGTTTCGCGTTTAACTCGACATTGTTAGGAAATAATGAATTCCTAACGCATTTTCTTTCGAAAAAGTTACGTGTACTTTACTCAAGTAGGCCCCTATCGTTCGGTTATACATTGCGAAAATAGAACTTACATCTATAAAAAAAATAAAAAATAAATACAAATCTAAACTAAATCAATTTAACACATTTTCCACATTTTGTTCGGTTTGATATCTGAAAATCTCACTTAATATTCAATACAAAACAAGAGATCATCATTTTTCAAACCAATTAATTTCACATTGATTTTGTGAAAGTTAACCGAACTCGATGAAACGTTTTGTTTACTTCAGGCCTGTTCAGTTTTTTGTGTATAATAACCATGGCATGCGATTTATAGCGTGTCGTGGCCGAGCGGTTTATTGTGCATCGGACTCAAGTTCTGGTGTCTAAGTCATCAGGATATGAGTTCGAATCCCGGTCATGAAACCTGTGTCCTTGAGCAAGACACTTAACTATAATTGCTTCAAATAGGGGAAGAGGCAGTTGTGTTTGTCTCGCAACAGATTCATTTACCCCTCCGTGTTCTTAGCTGTGATGTGAAGAGACTTGCGTTTATATCTCGCCATGTCTTTTTTCTGCGCATTGGGACAGGTTTCTATCCCTTCAAAAAGTGGCCCACACCTCGAGTGGCCTGTGGGCCCTTGTGATGGGCGAATTGCATAAAAATAAAAAATAATAATAAAAATAATATTCCGATGTGTGATTTGTTTTAATGTTGTTAACCTCAACTTGTAAAATGTTTATGTGAAATTGTATAATAATTTTTTGTCTATGGTGTAAAAAAAAAAAATTCCTTCAGTTGCTAATAATGACATTTGGGATCGCGTACAATGTGCAGTACCTAGTATAATTATCACACCATACGGGCGTCTCTTTAGCGCTCGCTATTTTTACAGCAGTTATACAGAGTTATTTTTGAATTATGGACCCATTCATATAGCACCTTGTAAGGGTTTACAAGGTGATGCGACACATTCTACAGCCAACCATACCTGAACTTACACCGGGCTGCAGACTCTACACAAGGGACCCATGCGGCTTTACGTCCCATCCGAAGGACGAAGCAATCATGGGTGTGTCTTGGACACAAGCGCCATGACCGGGACCTGACTCCACACTCTGACAACAACTTGAGTCGGTCACGACACACATTTTCATTTTTGCACCCTTGTGTGGAGACCTCTCGTGTTCTTTCCTTTGTCCCTGTACTTAAATATTTTCTCATAGACTTCGTAAACAAATTTCCTTGTACAAAGAGCATTCCTCTCTTAACAATTTCCCCGTGTAGACCAATTGTTCTTGCGCTACCATTTTGTTATAAGACTCCACAAGGGAGCTATTTTCAGCCCACTCTGACTGCATTTCAAACAGACCTGTTACTCGAGATGTGCCCGGTTCTTTTCATATAATCTTCTGTACATTAAAAGATAACAAATAATTAAACACAAATATATTGTTAGATTGCAAGAATCCGGTATACAGCACATGTCAGAAATGTTGAAATACTAAGAAGATAACACTGAACAAAGCATAGCATCATGGCGAGAAAGACGGCACATTTCGGACACATTGCAGAAGATACTACTAGAAGGGAAGATCGACGGGAGAAGAGAGCGAGAAATGCCAAGAGAGACAAGGATGCAGGAGCTGGGGGACAGGGAGAATTTACCAGCAATGTGGGAGACGGGCTATCGACAGGAGCTACTGGAGAGGAGTGACCGCTCATCTACTTGGAGTAGACGCGACCAGCAGGTAACAGGTATCAGCTATAGATGCGGTGAAAGAGAGTGATGGTGGTGGGGAATTCCTCAACATTTGCAAAGATGGACTCCCATTGTTGTAAGGGGAGACCACAAAAAGCAACAGTAATGATAAAACATTGAGAACACTTTTCTTTATTTAGTTGCATTTGCTGCATGCATTTATTAAATTTGTGAAAAAATATTGCTCACGTAAAAAGTCATATCCCATTATTAATTACCTTAAAAAAAGGTTAATTGTATATCATTTCGTATAGTTACAAAATCAGAAGGCAAACCAGACGTTTACCTTTTAATAATACATTCATATTAACAATTCTGAACAATTCGTAGGAAAAAATTGGTATCAAACATTTTACATTATTCGTTATGAGAAAATATTCATTTGTAAACTATATTAAAATAGAGTTGTCTGTTGTTTTGGTTAATACACGGTAATGGAAGGCGTGCAACTAGTGCCTTGTGTTAAGGTATGATGAATATTCAACAAATTAGGAATAAAACAGTAAGACAAGTTCATACAATTAATCTACATTGTCCTTTCTATACAGCTGTGGTTGGGAACAAGACGTTGGATATTGTATTTGTATTCAATACAACTAGGAATGAGTTTAACATAAAAAAATTAGTCTGGCTGCCATTATTGTGGTCTCCACTACTATTCTTATACAATGTAGTAATATTTAGCATGGATTATGGGACCCTGATAATTTCTGCCAAGGTGTTTTTAAATGAAAATACTACGTAAAATTTGTCGGTGAAACTGGAAGTTCATCTGGAAGATTTGGGAAGAGTACGACCATTCCAACCCTGAATATTGGTTAAAACCCCATCCTAAAATAAATCCACGTAAATGCCGCCATATTAGGACCACCTTTGTAAAAGGAAAAAACAGTGGATAACATTCCATGCTCTGTGTACGAAGCATGCACAAATTAATGATTGTTCATGAAAACAAATCGTAGAGTGATTGGTACAGGAACTTGTACCAATAATGTGATTTGAGGCATTGTATGGTGGAGTATCGATATAATGTATTCGGTTTGCAGTAAACCCCCTGTACACCGAACACTTGTACCAAATTCAGTGAGATTATGAGCACATACTTCAAATTCTGAAAATCAGTTACTACCAACTGTTTAATTTTTATGTAATATCAGAATTCCAATTCGGATCAGGATTCGAACTGGCCTCTTGACACCGGGCACTCTCGGTGCTCTAGTGGCTTTAGACATCTGCTTAGGAATGCAGGGGTTGTGGGTTCGAATCCCACTCGAGTAGCATGCCTGTGGGTTTTATCCCAGCAGGATTTCGAAAGCACTTAGTGTACAGTGCTAATCAAACATGGGTGTATCGACCCAATTCACCTCACGTCATTATCACAATAATCTTGGTTGCGCCATTTTGGAAGTCAACATCCCTGTGTTACAGTTTTAGGCGACGTGGCCTTTACACGCATACCTACTGCCGTCCAAAATGGTGAGCGTGGCACAGTGCGACGCGCATGCAAGGGATCATTACGTAAACTAAATCATATACTACCAATGTTGAAGCACTTCTTGAAGTTACAAATGCATAGAATTCTTACATACGTTTAACAAGCAGCGATACCGGGGAAAAAACACACACACACACAACACTACTGCTAAATGAATATCTACCCTCAGGTTCATGCATGCACAAGGCATTCACCCGAGAGTCTCACTGCTAAAAACACCTAACACATTATATTAGCACGACGGGGTACCATACAAAAAGCCTAACATCTAAACACACAAGCCGGTCGTAAGGCCATTCATAATGCTGACAAAGGTGGATTAAAATAAAAGAACAACCAAAACTTCTTCTTGAGAACTTCTCAACATCAAGACAGAAATAAAAACTTACTAGCTTTTAGTCTCTGATTAAATACAATACTGTACATGTATTTACAGGTTTACTTTTTGTTTCCTTTTTTTTTTACATGGACAAGCAAGGCAATAGGAAGTATTTACAATTTTTTTATACAAAATATAACATTGGTTTTAATAGAAAAGCAAATCACAAAAGAAAGTTAATGATGGTAATTATTTTCACTACCATTTGTAAAAACAAAAAACAAAAAACAACAACAAAAGATTGAAGAATTCAACTGAAGACTTTGGGATGCTTGGTGGCAGCAGATAGAATGAGAATATTTTGAAGTGTTCAAATTCATACACCATGCCCGATTTAACGGTTTCAGCCATGGACAGAATACGGAAAAGTTACATTCTTCAACGTTGTTGTTGCAGCCAATGACCAAAGCCCTGGCCAAGGTTGCTTGATATGGACGTGGTCCTACTTCTCAGCAAGCGCACATTTTCTTGATGAGTCTGCTGCCACCTAGCATCTCAAAAGTCTCCTATTTGTTAAAACCATAACATCTCATGTTTTGTACTGATCAATTCTGTGCTCTTTAATACTAGAAGTACTGGAAGACTGAAATAGTGTTCAAAGAGTTTCCTTTGCAGTACTGCTGAAGGGTTTGAACGAAAAAGTTTCTAAAAAGCGTTACACAAAAAACCAAAACAACACAAAGTTGCCAGAGAATGATTTGTCCACTTAACCACTAAGTGTATTTAAACATTATATGATGTCTTTAAACATTATATATGTTGAGGACTACATGTACTTATATTATAGGCCCTAATTAGGTTTTATTTGAAAGCTCTTACTCCATCTTTGTGATGGGCAAAAATATAATGAAAATTTGAGTTTTGGCAGGAAGTGCCAAGTTTCGACATGGAGTATCACAAACATGACGAAACAAATAATTTGGAATGGACAAAACTGTTTGCACAGGGAGTGTGTAAGTAAAATGCACCATTTTGTTGAGATCATTTAAAAGAACATTTTGAAGTATGAGTTGTTAATGTCAGGCACAGGGAATATTGATTAAGTGAAACTAGCAACCAGATGAAGCAGTTTCTTTGAATGAAGTAAGACATGCATCAGTAAGTACGAACATAACATTTTAGTTGACCCTTTGTCAAAGTTATACAGTTATGGGGGCCGTCAGGGTTTATCCTTAAGCTGTTTAGTGACTGGCCAGCAGGACCACCTCACTTGTCATTCTGCTAGTCTGCCAGCTTTTTTTTGCTGGTCCAAATTTTAACCCCAACCTTTCAAAAAAGTTGTATGATTCTGGAAGTTTGAGGACTGTAGGCCCAAATAACAATAACTTAACACTGGGTCGGGTATACTAGTCTTATTCAAGTCCAAGAGGCCATATTTTTGACAGCAAGAGGAAGAGGGCGCAATACAAATTCCATGTTGAAAGTACAAAAATATTTCCAAACATAAAAAGTACAACTTTTCAAAGTAAATTTCCTAGACTGATTACGTTGAAAAACTGTCAATAAAAAAACCCTCAAAAGTTGCATATTAACTGCTTCAATTAGAAGTCTAATTGCATCTGATTTACCACACTATTTCTATGGTTTGACCCCCAATCTATCACCAAAGGGCGCCTTCTTGCAGTAAAAAATAAGGCCTTTTTTTGGTGTCGAGTGACTGTAGAGTAGAGGATTGAGGTTGCCTGTGGGCAAGTGGGCCTTGGAAGTAAGGATTAATATTAAATAGGGATGCTTTTCAATACGGAACTAGCCAGTTGGACCAGTAGTGAGAATTCTGACCGGTACTCAAGTGTCTCCGCTTAGCATTTGGCCAGCGGACCACTGGCCTGGGGTGGGATTCCGAACCCATGATGGTCTGCATTCTACATGTACATCAGCGGCAGCAAACACAGCGTTATCTAGATGACTGCTTCATCCAATGTGTTTAAACTCTGGGTTTGTTAACACGCTGTACAATAAAACCCCCAAGAGACACAATTTTAGTTTTATACAATGACGAAAGTCAAACGACAAGTTCATGAAAATATGTCCAAATAAATAGCTCACAGTAATCCATCCCCTTCTACACGATACAGAAAGAAACCTCAACTATATTAATACTCAAAGGATCCATTGAAGTGAGTATACATTGCGGCTTAGTTCAAAGGCGTTTTTCCAAGGGTGGTGAGGGTCTGACATCACAAGTTCCCCGGGAGAAAGTTGCTTATCAAAACCAGAGCAGGTTGCCTTAGGAAGTTGAGAGTCCAACAAAAAGTGGCAGAGTCCAACAAAAATAGGAACAGATATGAACAATCCTGGATGTGCTGTTTAAAACTATGTGCCTTCTTCATATTGCTCCCCAAAATATGTTTGTTTTTCTCATTAATATATGCCTTATCCTCGAGCAGGGTGGTTCTCACGTCAAAGATGATGATCACACCACTAGAGGGCAGCATTCATTTTGACGCAGCTGCCTGATTGTTTCTCTTGCCCCCTTCTCTCTGGGGGTTACTATGTACTGTTTTGTTTCACACATCACAGACAGAAGAAATTTCCAGCCACTAGAGGGCGGCAGATAGAGATCTCAAGTTGGCATTCCTTCTCCCCTCTATCATTCAGGATACAATGTTCTTTTCAGCTGTTTATATCTGCCAACAGAGGGCGGTATTTTGCTAAATGCAGCAGTCTAAATGTACTGTTGTTGTTATACACAGCTGTGGACAGTGCTGTTGTTTTTTCCGATGTCTTTAAGGGAATTGACGAGACAGTTGCATGTCACCACACCTGCTCCGGCCCTGCATGTGCTGATATCCTTGATTGGAGTCCACCTGTCAAGCAAATGGAATGGTCCGAATTAAAGAAACGTACATGCATATTTTCTGAGTTTGTTAAAAAACTAAAACTAAAAAATAATGAGAACATTATTTATATTATAGCCAAATCCATAAAACGTGCTAATAGGCCCTTTAAAAAAAATATAATGTAAATCCCCAAATTAAATAATAATAATAATGATGATAACAATGATAATAATAATAATAATAATAATGCACATTTATGCATAGGCCTTTAACAATGAAAATAGGGAAAGTCACAAAGCATAAAAATACTTAAAATAATCAAAGAATGTGCAAATATATCCTTGTTGGGTGAGATTACTATCTTTTGAGGAAAGCAGAGGCCATCCAGGGAAGGGCAAAAGTAAAATAACTGTCATTGAAATAGATGTGCCCTCCCAGACCCCGCTCATTTAAACAATATAAAATCAATAAAACAGAATATACAGAAAACTGAAAATTGAGGTAAGAAGAAGCAGAAAATGGCAAGTAAAAGATTATGACAAAATAAACAATAATTTAATGGTACTAAAAACCCTTTAAAGCAAAATCGAAAGTTCAAACAACAACCGGGCAAACTGAAACAATAAAATCAGTTCCACTAAAGGCAATAAGAAAAGTACAAAAAAAACGCAAAAAACCTGACATGACATCAAAAAGATATGCTATCACAAACCCTGCATATTAACAACAATATAAAATTGATTATGTAGTTTGTTACATTTTCTTGTATTTCCTTTTTACATGTAGTTCAATAATATTTTTAGGGGGCATTTCTCGATGATACAATTAATTATCCCCTTTTCAAAACAAGTGCTTTGGCTCCAAATTTGCTGTCGACTCTGTTCACGTTTTGAAGCCTTGCACCACAAGGATTTCTAAAACTAGGCAGAACCAAAGTCAAGAGCTGTGAATTTGAAAATCTTAAGGTAGCCTGTATGTATCCATATATACCAGAAAAAGACTGACAAAACCACCTTGAGAGGGCAAACTGAACTTCACTTACGTCTCAGTGGCTGGATCGTAGCACTCTGATGACATCAGATAAGATGACCCGTTGTGACCTCCGACCGCGTAGATCTTGCCGCTGATGACCGAGACACCTACGCCACCTCGGCACATGGACATAGGGGTCACATTACTCCACGCTTTAGTCAGAGGATCGTATCTCTCCACGGAACTCAGTGGGGAGCTGTCGTCAAATCCACCTAAACAAAAAGGACAAATAGACAGATAGATAGATAATTATATGGTTTATTGATAAAAACAAACATCCTAGCGGCTGTGCCAAATTGAGATGAATTTACATTAGTAACTGGGTACACTGAATGTTTTGGTTACATATACATTTAAAAGCATGATACAAACATTTATTTTACAATACAGGCAACATACAAAAATACTATAAAAAAACACCTTAATATAAACTTGTTATAACTAATTTCAATTAGATAAAAGTTACGAATGGAGTAAGGCAGTACTTGATTGATGGTAGATCTTAGTAAAACAAGAGCCTGGTAGAAGGGCCTTGTCCCATGTGCAGAGTGCACCACAGCACCTTGTACAACCTCACAAGGTGCTACACAAATATGGGTCTTTATATTCATAATTCTGCATACCGGTCGTCCAAACAATGAGCGAATATCAGTGCCATGAGCGCCCAGCTGTAGCTAATACCAACACTTTATAATTGTTAATCATAATCATTATTCCCAAAAACTATTCTGAGACATTGAGAAAGTGAACATTCTTTCTTGTTTGTGGTAGCTCAGAGGTGAACATTTCAGCTCTTCAAAGAAACATAGAGAGTGTTTCTGTTTTTAGAGACCCTCCTCCTCCTTCTCCCCATCTCAATTAGTAACATTTAGAAGAGACTTTAGTTCTATTTGATTCAAGTGCTCTTTTCGAAACCGCGGCTTTGGCTTCATCCACCTGTTTAAAAGCCCCTTACCACACTTTTTTAAATTAACTGACAGTGCCTAAGCTGGAGCCTAAGCCGGAGCCTAAGCCGGAGCCTAAGCTGAATCTGTGGTTTCGAAAAGGGCCTGAAGAATGCGTACCCAAGACAAATTTACATTTAAATCTCTGAAATGGATCTCTAAGAAAAATGGATAAGCAACAAAGCAGCAGGGTTTTTTTGACAGCGTTTGTTCATAAGTGATACTGACCTATCACATAGAGATATCCGTTGAGTGCCAGAACACCCCCTCCCGCCCGTCTTGTCTGCATCGAGGGAATCGGAGTCCACTTGTTGAGGTGAGGGTCGTATCTCTCGCAGGTGTTTAGCGTGGTTGAGCCATCATTGCCGCCAACTTTAAAGCAAATGTATAGAGGAGGATTAACGTTTGACATTCATCAACAAATGCTGATGAGGTCATCTAAATTTCTCATCATTTCTAAGGTCATACAAAGAGTAAAATACTTCTTAAGACCCGCCCCCCCCCCTTTTCCCGAAAGTAGAACTTATCAACATTATTTAGAATGGCTTCACATTGTTTTTATTTAGCACACTGAAACAAAATTAAATTTAAATACGACAACCAAAGAAATCAACCACAAGGGTAAGGCCGGACTTTCTATCTACAATAGTAGACTATTACTCTTGGCAAACAAACATCGCAGACCAAATAATTATGCATATTGATATCGTCCCTGGGTTACACACGGGAAGAAAAATGGCATTGCCAACTCTGACACCTTTCACACTGGCAGAAGCCAGTTTTCAAGCTAATATGATTGAATTCATCCTGCTGGAGTTACTTAAGTCATGATATAGTTCCCAATTCTGCAACAAATAACCTGTGGAATTATATTTTCCAAGTTTGTTGGCTTTTGAAGCCCATAATGTAGCGAAACATTTTGTGTGTATTTAGTAAACTGATAATAGTGTCACACAGTCGTTGACTGTCAACTGCCTGTTACATATTGTGTTAAAGTCTTCGTAGAATTTGGCAGCTGGTAGTCTCGTTCATGTTCGCTTATATTCGGCCATGTAGCAGTAAAGGTTCATACAATGAACTTCATCCTCTACCCCATGTCATGACCCCCTGCCCCTGTCCTATCATGACCCTTGACCTTAACTGACCTGCATAGATGTTGTCATTGAGGGTAGACACTGCCACCCCTCCCCTGGCCATGTTCATGGAGGCAGCATAGCTCCAGCTATCGCTGGCAATGTCGTATCTCTCTACTTCACTAAAGCACATGTTATCATCCAGACCCCCGATGGCGTATAGAGGTCCACCGAGCTGGGCCACTGCTAAACCTCGCCTGTTAGGGTAGGCGAAAGAAGTAAAAAGGTTACTTTAGGATTCTTAGTTTTTTTTAACTACTTTTATTTCAGTCACTTATCAACCTTTTGGGAAGAGAAGGTTTGGACTTAAAAATCTCACCAACAAATCTTTGAAAAATTAACATGAAAACTTTTTTTAAAAGTACATGTTTAGAAACTAGAACTCTGGACATGTTCGGCTGTGAGTTTACTAGCCCTATGCTCAGTGATCCAGAAGGTATTTCATCTTTGAGAGGGCAAGGCCATTCTCATTTTGTAAAGGGCACTTCCATTTGAAAATCTATGGGAAACTTTTGAAGGGGCACCAAAGCCAAAGACCAGGGCAACAGAGGCCATGGCCTCCATGTAAGTCCAGGCCTGGTGGTCCAGTGGGTGATTTCAGCACTATGCTGTCCTAGCCTACCTTTTTGTCTTCATTGGAGATAGCATCTTCCACTTATTTGTCTTAGGGTTGAATGTTTCCAGACTGTTGAGGTGATCTTTCCCATCATGTCCGCCACATGCATAAACTTTGCCTGAAAGCACACATACAACAAACTCAAATATAAAACACAATCTTCTCCAGTCTGAGTGGTTTATACTGGTCATGTCATAGGCACTAACCATGGTTTCTCTCATTGGAATACACATTCTGAGAAGCGTTACGGCCATAACTCAAATTTTTGGGGGATAAAAAGTGATGTACTTTTCCATAAGTTCAGTACTTCGAAGTGAAACGTTTCTCAAAATGCATTATACTATCCAAAGCTGCTGTACTTTTTACCAAGTGAGTTATTATTGCCATAAATTTTCAGAGTCGTTACCAAACGTATAAAGACCCTTTAATTCAGGGTTAGATTTAATGACTACCTACCTGATGCAGAAATCACCCCAACATGCCTTCTCTTGCAATTTAATTCGGCGACATGGAACCAGCGATTGTTGCGTAGATCGTAGCACTCGATAGACTTGAAGGGATCGCCAGAAGCGCCACGCCCACCAACCACAAATAGGACACCTACAATACAAGATAAAAAGAGAGAGATAGAGAGAGAAAAAAACTAATTAACAAAAGTCATTTCATTTGTACAAGTGTATGACCACTACTGTGCTGAGCTTGCTCTCCATCATCTGACTCTATCCTTCCAATCTAATCTGCCCTCCATCACAGCCGGCAGCTCTTCAGGAAGGCACTCTGTTTCAAGATATATCACCTCGTTCAATACAGTATCCCTTAAGACTCGAACCACTCCAAATCTGTCAAAGTCCTTTTCCATAACTTCCCTTGAAGGATTTGATGGATTTGAAAAATGTACCCAAAGCCATACATCCATTATAAAATAATTAAAAAATGACGGAAGAAGGGCTGTTCTGATTAAGTCTGGGAGTTGCACTTCAATATACAACACTGTTAAATAAAAACACTAAAATGGCTGTAACCAGGCTCCCTGGCCCCCATCCCATAATAAGCTGCAAGACTAAAATGTATACACTTTCCCTTTAACTAACTATGGATTGTTTTGCCTTACTTCTTAAGCTCTTCTTCATTTTTGTCATTCTCAGGTGGTTCAGGGTGAGGCGTGCCCGGGAGACCCAGTTCACCTCATGTTTACAAGGAGGTGAAAGTCTGTTTATTTGTCTAGTTCCGACGCCAGTAAACAAGACTTTTTTTCCTCAGGCACTGTGTTTGTGTTTGCAAGCCCCTAAAGTTCTGGCGGAAGCCCCCCAGGGCTAGCAAGTAGAAAGTACCAGGGGATATAAAGCAGAGGGTGGTACAAATGGTACAACATGGTGAGGGGCCGTACAGAATTCCGGCCTGGTACTTCAGGGAGGCTGTGGTACACCCATGCCCCTAGTCATTGCCTTGGTGCTCCTCATAGAACTGCCTTTTGCTACAGAAAAATTGCCCTGCTCTTAAGTATTTCACAAAGAGCTATACAAGGTTGATTTTATGTGCAAATTGATCTTAACTCCTACAAATCTGTGATGCCACGATACAAATCGCTTTAGGTAAATACTCATACTGACAACTCATCTTGAGATGAATCTTAGTGCTTTGTGAAATTCAGCCCAGGCCTGATAATTTTGTTGAAATTAATTTGTTTGGCCACATTTATGATTTCACTCTTCGTCTCATCAGCTTTCATCAGGTGATTTGTATGCGTACCTGTACTTGGTACCTGTCTTTGGTGGGCACCCCAGCAAACTTTTTAAGATGCCTGGGCAAAAGTTTCTAGACTACATTTTCTTTCGGACTAGTCGGCAGGGCTTGAAATTTACTCTGGACCGGAAGTGATTCTAGCGTTGGTCCAGTAAACTCAGGACTAGACCAGTCCGGCAGTCTCGTGTTTTTCAATTCAATATCTGTTTTTTTTTTATCCCCTTATTATGTTCAAATGTTGGCTTTGAGTCCGATGAATATCTTTCAATTCTGTTGAGCATTACAGTTTTACTTTGACCCATAAAGACAAATGAAATCTATCTTCTCTTGGTGCTTGTGTTCAAATAAAAACGGTTTATATGTTATGATAATGTGTTGTCATTTTAATTGTGCTCTGTTGGTGTCTTTTTCCATTTTGATTCTGGTCTTTTAAAAATATTCTTATTGTTGTCCAGTAAAAAATGTTAAGCTAAAAGCTCTGTGGTCTTGTGGATTCCCTCACCTCCCCCCCCAAAAAAAACCCAACAACAACAACAAAACAAAACAAAAAACAACAACCCAAATTTGAGCCCTGGTCAGGTGGGGACGCTAACCACTTTTTATTTTCAAAAACTATTTCAAAATGACCTCAGGGGAGGGGAGTTTCTGTGCTACTAAATACAGAAAGGAGGGGTCTGCACGTGGAGCTGCATGTGCTGTCATTATACCCCAGTATTAACTCCTGAATACATGATTGATTTTGTAGGTCACCTGTCTGGTTCAGCCTTACTATGAAAGCTTACGCCGTTGTCATAAAAATAAAGGCATAAATTCTAGACATCCTTGAAAATCTTGTAAAGCTTGAACTTCTCCAGGTGAGTGAACACACTGAACTCTCAACTAAGAAAATATTTAGAGCGTCTACTAAGGGATGCTATAAATAGTGGGTTTAGAAACGCACTTCAGCTGAAAGCCATTGGAGGCTCCTTTTTTTTCTGTAAAACTGACACAAAACAAGTGTCATGAGGGATTTAAACCCCAACAAATGCCATATGAGTTTGATGTGAAATTTCGGCATGTCTGTAGCAAAATATTTTGGAGCCCCTAACCAAGCAAATTCGCCACACAAGGGTGTGATTACAAAAGAACGAATATGAAAAGTTCCTGAAATATCACATGCAGTTTCTTCTTAGTCTAGAAATAAAATGCAGCATTTGCTTTGAGCCTTAATGTAAAATTTTGCACAGCTGCTGGCCACAACAGCAACTTTGCAGGGAACTGGTGTTCAAAAGCAGTTTCTTTTGATACATTTGTGGGAATTTTCTCTTTAGGTTTTATTTCTATTCAAAAAGAAAAGGTAAAATATGTATTTCTTTGGGTTTGAAGATAACTAAGCACTCACATGTTCATCCCCCTACAATGTACAGTACATTATTAGAGTATTGCAAAAGTTCCATTGTTTGTGATTTGTCCGTATGTACACGTATGAAGGGCTTGTAACCCCAAGTTCTGCAGTCACACTGAGTTGAAATAGCTCATTAGAGCGCCACCTATCGGCAGGAGTAGGAGAGGCATGTACAGTTGAATGTTGAATGGGCACAATCATTACCACGACATTGTGAGTGAAACTGTGACGAGCGGGAATAGCCTGCACAATTTGTACACTTAGTTTATGGTTCTACATCTATTCAAGTTGATCTCTTCCAAAAATTATGTCATTTCACGACAAATCCTGTTGGCACTTATATCGATTTAATAAGTGCTCTGTGTTTTTCACAATCCCCACGCTTTACCAATGGCCTTGAAAGAGCCCCAAAACAACACATTTTTGAATTGCCCTGTGTGGCCAAACGATTGCTTGTGGGCAACTTGTTCACTTGATTCATGAATATTTATGCATTACTTATTCATATTCCATGACAAATTTAAATAACTATTCAAATTTTGTGTAGGTTCTCATGCCTCTGAAGTTTGTCATGCACACGCCTCTCATTCTGGTCATACTCGAGGGAATCGCAGTGCGCAGTCACTATCGTGTGATCTGATTGGCTATCACGCAAAAGTAATGGCGCCCTCTGTTGCCCAGTCACGCTAAGGAACGTGCTAGTGTTTTGGTAAACTGAGCTTTAGAAGATTTTACTAAAAATATAGCCTTGAACTTTTCGAATCCAAACCTTCGCCTAACTGTTCAGCAAATATAAAAAGAAAGAAAGAGATGTTTTAGGTCTTGAAAATTATAATTCTGGTCCAGCCAAAATTTTGAGACACAAGACCTGTGGTCTGGTGGAGATTTGTCTTGAAATCTGAGCCCTGGAAACAAGTTTTTGAATACACGGCTGTGCCCATAATGTACATCATGTAGGCATTCATACATTTCATTGTATACACACAGCAGAGGACTCAAATGTAAACAATGGATTCATTTTTTTCCCTCCCTAAAAAGTGTTGATTCAGCAATTTGTTTGCAACCTGAAGAGTCTCTAACACCACCACCGCGATCCCCAGTTGTCCTCAGCCTCAGGGGTGGGAGCAATTAAATATATGACAATATTATTGAGATTAAAACAACACTGTAAAAATGTCAGTGCCGACTCTAAATCACTTTTCCTTACAGAGGGTTTGCTCAGCACACCTACTTAAAGTTTGTCCTACTCCCCCCCCCCCCAACACACACGTATTCCTAACAACCCTGGAGTTTAACCTTGCCACTATTATTACTATGCATCCCCATCACAACCCAAGAGTGGCCACATCCCTCAAGGTGACTACTCACTTTAGTCTGATCTGACTGACTTTAGTCTTATCTGTGTAATAAAGCAATGTCTGTTGATGTCAACTGTTCCCCAGACCTAGGGTGTATCCAGTTGCAACTAACTGACCATTAGTCCCCCCTCTCTGACGAGGCAGTCTTCCTCGATATATACCTGTAAACCACCCTACCCCCGTCACATGACAGATATGGGTTTCATCCCCCGTCCCCGCCCCCTCCAAGTAACCTTGTCCTTGTCCTCACCATGGGCAAATGTCTTACATCTCCTAATCTTACAAAAAAACTTGCTCTGTGCTCATATCTATCTCCTGTCAATTCCTAAGGCCACCAGGGAGAACTGTGGAACCAATGATGGAGTCCCCGAATAAATCAGACCAACAAAGAAATACATCTTAACTACAAATAAACTAGCCAGAGGATTGCCTTTGATAAGTCAGTTGTTCCCTTCACTCCTCAAGAAGCCGTGTCTACCTAATAAGATCCCCCTTTTCCTCCCAACACCACAGCCTATGATGTCCCATCCTTCATTCACATTCTTGTCTCTCCCTTGGAGTGACCTGATTCTGACGTTTACCCGCTTGTATCCCAAGGGCCAATTTCCAATCACCCCCACCCCCCTCTCCCGCCTCAACAACCCTACCCATGGGGTATCCTTGTGCGACTACCCACCCAGACTATTTTAGTACCTCCAGAGAGACCTGCTCCACAGCACCCATGGCCCAGCCTCTACTCCCGTTTACCTCATGAGCAAGGGCGTGTGTCTGGTTTGCCAGGCTGTCCAATTAAGAACCTCTTAAAAAAAAGATAATTGGAACAAAGTCTGGAATGTCTTGTGTGACAACCAACAATGCGCCAAGAATTGTCCTTGATGAACAACGGAAAAAACCATTTAAAGGAGAAACAAAATGTCTATAAATCAAAATGTTTATTGGCACAAAGTCCCAAGTGTGTCTGGTGCTATCAAGTGATATACAAGTATATTGTACAGTACATGTACATGTTATAAGCTCTGTACTTAAACCTTGTGATTAAGGTCACAATATGGCCTACTTCCGCACACGATGGCACACCAGTACAATTGTATGTGTTCCTCCATGGAGTCTGTAATTTTTACCATGATTTTTTTGTTCGTTTTCCAAACTCCAAGTTCAGAGTTTTGCAACAGTACCAAACGTCATGACAGAAACATTTCCAATCTGAAAATGTGTCACTTTTGAGAAACCAACCCTATGTAAAATTGCCTGGCCACGAGTATTTAAAAGTCTGCAAATGAGCAAGTTGGGATACTTAATTGATGTTAAAACAATAGGATTCGAACTGCCTCTAGCTACAGGGGTAAGCTCGGTGGTCTAGTGGTAAGACATCTACTCTAGAATGGCAAAGGTCGTGGGTTCGAATCCCACCCAAGTAATAAGCCTGTGGATTTTATTCACATGACTCCAGACAGTACTGAGTACATACAGTGTTTAACACACACGTTGGTGTCTGGGTAAAACACAAACTAAGTTGAGATATGTTTGTAGTAAGTTTTACAGTCTAAACCACCTTCTCCCACAAAATTAAGAAAAGAAAAATTACCAACATTGCTGTTTTTCATATTGTTCTCAAGTGTACTCAAATCAGCCCAGTGGTTGTTCAAAATCAGGATTTTTATTCTAAAACTGAAGTACTGCAACAGCTGTACGATCTAATGAGCCATTGTCCAACCACAAGGACCCATTGTTTTCAACTTATGTCAAAATTCAAGGCTGTCTTCTGTTGTGGCAAAAAATTCCAGCGTCTTGAAACAAATCTCCCTGAATGTAACTCCAGGCCAAAATAATAACCCTCCCCCCACCTTTGCCAAGTCGAATGTTGACCGGGGTCAGAGAAGTTAAACGAAAAAATAATCTCATTAAAGTATTTTGCCTGCGGGTAAAATACACAGCGTTCGGCTGACATTGTCCCCGTCAAATAAGTAAGAAAGAAAACAAAAATTTGATGAATTTGTGACTGCGCCAAAATCCCTCGGTGAGTAACAAATGTAGGGCAGACGAAACTGAAACAATGGCTGAACGTTGTAATACATTGTAACCCAATTCTCATATTTTCAGCAAAAAATACACGCATCCCCTGACAAACCCCGACTAAGTATAGGATGTTATTTTTAGAAATGATGTATTTTTGGTCGAGCCACTGTCTTCCTTCATGGAAATCGCAGCTGGGGATGGGTGAAGTTGACAAGGAAAAGCAGAGAAGAATTTGTGATCACATGTCTGGCTAAAGGGGGCGCATGTAGAAAAACTGCAATCCATGGAAAAAGAAATTAAAACTATATTCTTAAAAATCACCGCCGAGAGGCACTGCAGACAAAAAGGTCTGAACCTAGGATCCAATTTAAGAAGTGTTGAAATTATGGTATTTCAACATTTTAGTAACCCCTGCTGTTAATATATTGCAATGAGCTCTGTAGCTTCAGCACTAGAGAAGTACATGTAGATCTAGGCCTCATGTTTCACAGAGGCACAATTGCCTCCGTTGCCACTTGTCATTGCCATGGTGCCCTTGAAGTGTTTCAATAGAAATTTACAATGTCCTCATCATAGAGGTGGCCCTTTATCAAGAAGAAAATGCCTTGGTGCCCTTGCCCTTTCAAGAACAAAGCAATCGGGCCTGTAGGTCAAAGAGCAGGATTCCTATATATCTGAAGGAAATTAACAGCTATTTTTTCCACCAGGCTGGCATAAAAAAAAGTTCCAAAAGTCTGAAATTCCTCATCCCTGTAAAATATCAACAACACTGGTGGCCGGAACCCAGTGATCTCACCATACCACATGTAAACTTGCAACTTAGCAACTGTGGCAGTGTTTGTAAACCGATATGTTGACACTTTAAATCGTCTCAAGTTGAATAAATCATGTATTGTTTTGTTGGTGAGATTTCCAAACCCGAACTTCTTTCCCTGCAAAGCAATCAGTGAGTAACGTATTTAAGGGGTGAGATAAACAAAAGGGTATGAAACTAGGATCAACATTTTACGAGCTTTGTTGAAATGATGGAGTTACAACCTTGCTTTTTGGTAACCTCCCTGGAATTATAGATTTCAAGGAGCATCTGTGAGCCGTATCCTTAGAGCTAGAGAAGTGGATCAAAGAGCAAGATAACTTTCTATCTGAAGAAAGTAAGAGGGTTTTTATCCGGCAGACCGTATCTTCAGAGCTAGAGAAGTAGATCAAAGAGCAGGATTTCTTTCTATCTGAAGAAAGTATCGTTTTTTTTATCAGGCAGGTAATTTTGTTTTTTTATCCGAATTCAGATAAAAGTCTGAAATTTCTCATCCCTGGTATTTGCAAAGGACAAATTGTTTTTGTCTAGCCAAGAATATTTCTAGCCGAGTGAAAGTTCAGAGCTACGTGAATAAACCCTTGGATCTTTAAGATCCATGGTTAGTTCAAGAAATCTGAGCACAGACTCTCCCATCACAACATAAGGAAAAAAGTGAGTCTAAATTTGCTAAAATGCTCTCAACTTTTGTTTTTGTTGTTGTGCCAATGCACAACATGTATTAGGGAGGTGATTCACAATACAGAGCACAGTTTACTCTGGAGAGGCCATTTTCCCCCAAAAAAGCAATCAACTAAAAAAAAAAAAAACACACACTCCTGAACGTGAAAAACATTCACCAGCCGCACAAAAAATACCATCATATGCCATAAACACAGACAAATATCGACCTTCTTGCTTTGCAAACCACAACTGGACTTAAACAATCGGGGGTCATGCAGCACGCACTGCATGATGACCAAAAACTCCTCTTACAGAATTGAGGGAAAACTTTGACAAAGTTCCACTTTAAATGAAAATATTTGTGTGCGTGTGCTAGAGTAGGGCCCTCCACGTCCAACCCTCTGGCTCTATGGTTCAACAGGGACCATTAGTGAACTACATGTACACAGTACCACGGTACAAGTTATTCCTAATTCGACAGTAACATAAATATTTTATTGGAGGTGAAAAGCAGTACGTGTAATGTCACATTCGTTCAGGTATGACGTTCGTCTGATGTGCACTCTCACATTTGATTTCTTACAAGACAATATTGATATACATGCAAAGAACGAAGTGGGTCTGAAACACCTGTTGGGGTCGGGGCACAGATGACACCACACCTGTACTCCATCAACAAAAACCAGGAATCGTACGACACCTTTTCACTGTAACATTATATTCTGATACATCTTTCAAGCATGTTAAGACCGTCAAAAGTTTCTGGGTTTTTTTTTCAAAAGAAGCTAGGGGGCCCTGTCTCATTTAATTAAACCCCAAAAGGCAGTTTCCAGCGGAGGGGGTGTCCAAGATATACGAGAAAAACACTGAGCCTGCCCAGCACCGAGGGAGTTGAACCAGAGAGATTACGCACGACAGACAACGAACGAGCAAAAACTTGGTCTTGTGTCAGGGTTTAAGCTCCACTACATTTGGCGTGGAATCAAACAATTTATTGTCAAGCCTTGAGATTTCAATCAGACCCTCTCTATCTGGGCCAAGGGAAGTCATTCACATTTCCATCATCAATTTGCAAAAAACAATTCAAGTGGTTTGTTGGTTGGGGTACAATTTGTACTCAGGAGAAGGCAAGCCATAGTAAAGTGTAACTCTATGGGGGGGGAATATAAATTTCTACTTAGGCAATGAAAGGGGCACCAAGGTAAAGATCAGGGGGGCATGGAGGCAATTGCCTCTGTGAAGTATCAATCCTGGGACCAGCACCTGGTGACTACTAACAGCTCTGCTCTGTCAGTCCCAACATACACTGAATCTGCATCACAGTATTGTTTAAATAGCGCCCTCTATGTTTGTACTATGACAAACCTGTCACAGATGAGAATGTTTGCAGGAAACCTGTCACAGATGAGAATGTTTGCAGGCAACTCGCAGCAATCGGCAACCAACTGCACTGTATGTACAGGTTTATTGCACCCATAAGGTACGCTGGAGAGGCACAAGAGTAATTTTTCTACCAGTGTCTTTTGTATCCGTACAAATTTTTACAGAAAGTATGAGAGTGATGGGTTACAATGTATTACAATGCTCAGCCATGTACTCTACAGGTACGTGTACTAGTTAGTATTGTAAGAACAGTTTCACCCCAATAATTAACCTTGTTCTAGGAGATGATGTCACTGATCTTGTATTATTTCTGTGTGACATCGTTTCTAAATCAAGACTTCCCTCACCACCAAAACCCTATAAAACACCTCCCCAACTGTCACTCCTGGCCTCGACTACTCCTTCAACTTTCCTGTATGCCTTAGCGCAAGAGTCTCACCTCTCACATACCTACGAGCTAGGTCCAGCACCTCTGTAACAATTGTATTGATACAAGTCACCTTAAAATAAGACTAGACCCATGCGTTGTTTCAAGTGCTACTTTCTTCAGTCGTCGTCACCTATAGACCACACTCCACTCCGCTCGCATGCTCAGGATATAAACCAGCCTTAACCAGAAAAACTCGAGGAATGAGTCTAGAATAAACCTCTGCGTTACAGTATCAAGACATGTACAACACTAGTTTTGATCGTGTTAATCCATGATACCCAGAATTAAGAAGCAGTCTAGAAAGGGTCATCTTTCTTAAAGCCTAGCTCCGTGGTTAAAGGGGCGTATCTAAAATATTACTTGAAAAGCATTTATTCAGTTGAATTTTTTTTTCGCCCCCCAAGTTTTAGGCTTAAGTATTTGAGTTACTGCACTCCTTCGGAGTCTCACCACTTTTTAAACTAAACAACTTTCTGGGACACCCAGCATGAAAAACCAACTCAAGCCCCCAATGGAATGGGGTTTTTTTCTTGCCATAATCCAGCCTTGCATAACGCAAAACCACATGGCACAGAGCCAATGACCGTTTTATCAACACGCAACACATGAACTGATCGATCATTTGACATGTTAAGCATCGCTCAACACTCCCAGCCTCCTGAAATAGCACAACTGCCAAAGGCAGAGCATCAGACACTACAGAAGTAACCAAACTGGCAGCCCTGACATTTTGTTCTTGTAAAGGCAAGACAGTTTATGAAATTGGTAGCCCTGACACTTCATTCTTGTAAGGGCAAGGAAAATTATGAAGATGGCACCCTGACATTTCGTTCTTGTAAAAGCAAGACAGTTTATGAAAATTGCAGCCCTAATATTTTGTTCTTGTGAGGGCAAGGAAGTTTAAGAAAATTGGTAGCCCTGACACTTTCTTCTTGTAAGGGTAGGGCAGTTTTTCCTTGATGATCCTACCTCTAGGGATCCTACATTAACTACTCTCGGTTGATTTTGAAGGAGTGAGACAGTAGGCATCCTACATAAACTCCCTCTTTGGTGATTATGAAGGAGTGGGGCAGTATCTAATGATCCTACATAAACTCCTCTAGTTGGTTTTGAAGGATTGAGGCAGTCGGGAACCTATCAGGCTTGAAACTTCATGGAGGCATCGAAGGCGATTGCCTCCACTGCCCTTTGTCATTGCCTTGGTGTCTTTGAAATGTTCCAATAGAAATTTACAATTTCCTCATAAAGGTGCCCTTTATCACTGAGAAAATGCCTTGGTGCCCCAAGCCCTTTCAAGAACGACGCAATCATTGTCCTGTTATTGTTATTATTATTATTATTACAAAGATTTATGAAGCACATTTCCCAAAGACAAAAGCGCTATACAATATTAAAATACATGCAGAATACAAGAAGCATCGTAAAATGAAAACTCGTTGGTTTATTATGAAGGACTGAGGGCGTTGTCTGCCATTAACAATAACATCAAGTAGGATTGGGAAGTCACACCCAAGTCGGTTAAAATTCCACAATGCCTTAGAATTTCAACCTTGTAAAGGGCATTGTCTGACCCTGTCTGTCCTCTGATCCAACAGACTGTGCAAGTCTTGCATGTAGTCATTTTTAAAGAACCTTTGGTTCCCACATACATTGCTTTTAATGACAAAATAGACCTTTCAATTGTTGATAAACAAACCGCACTGGTTGGCATGGAAGGCCAAATGTAGCAAAACATTCGAGTCTCGTTGACAGCAACATGACCTACATGTATTTAAAGAAAATACATGTACATCCAATTATTGGCTGGTTTATTTCCAACAACTTTTCAACAATTACTTTTGAATATTTGTGTGACATTTTCGTAAACTGTGATTATCTGGTTTTGCTTTGCACTGATAGCTCCCCTGTAGTTTCTCCATATTGGTTGGCAAAAACTCTGGCTGTGACGTTGCAAAAGAAAGGCTTAGGGCCTATAGCATGCTTGAATCCATGCTTAATAAACGTCCCAACAATTGACCACGCACAGAAGACTTGCACAGTCTGTTGTCAGTTTTACCTTGTTCATCCCTACCCAGTTCATCAGCCAGGAGAGACACCAATGTTACAGTGAGTAAACCGAAGCCTCAAATTTACCGAGTGATACAGAGAAACATCGCTCACGCAATTGACCACCTGGGGCTAAGGTTAATATCAGTCTACACTGAATCCCCCCTCGTTGGGTAGCTTGTCACAATCAATCCTGCAGAGACACTCAGTGGAGCCCACTGGAGTTCTACTTTTTTTGTGCAAAGAAACTTCCGTCATCATATTACGAAGAAACACCGCCAATTTGGGTGAATTTGGGCTGTTTCCTAATGCTAACAGCAGGCTTTTTGACCCCTGTTTCTGTTGTATAGAGGGAGTTTTTAAAAACAAGGAAACAGAGTGGAGGGTGGGTTTATTCAAAGAAATGTTTGTGACTTCAGACAAAAACTATGCACGTTTTTTGGACGAATAATGGCTGCCCTCTCTCCAATACATTTAAGGAGGAGATCATTTCTTGAGGAAAGTAATTACAGTAATTGAAGTGATGGGCAAATGAACTTGGCTACAGTTTTTAAACCATAAACATTGTGACATGAAACAAAAGTAGTCATGTAAATGATCATTTCTTTTGCTCCATAGGATCAGTTTGGTTGGAAAATTGCTCTACAGATTCACATTTATAAATAATGAAGTCTGCACATCACTTCAAACAGCACTGTGTAAATCGTCGTGTCTGTGCAACAAGGTCATCACTCCCTTGTGCAACAAAGTTGTACCTCGCCCGAAAAAGCTCCGTGCATCAACGTCGTATCTTGACGACCATTGACTTTGCGCGTACATCTGGGTTATGTTAAGTGAGATACGACCTTTTGACCTTCTAAAACTCACGTTTCCCATAAGCGCTAACTTTGGAGATACTACCATCTTGCACCATCGCAATGAAATATTGTCTCATTTATTTACTTTCCTGTAGTTTTACCGCACATTTTCATTGCAATAAAAAACAAATCAATTTTTCTATTCATCTGAGTTTTTTTGTTCCATATCAATAACATCAAAACCAAAAAGCAGAACCAATAAAAAGGAAATTCTGCCAACCTCAATTGCCAGGTTTGGCCAACCTCAATTGTCAAGTCCTGTTAGGATCATTTCATCTTTTTTTACAAGTGCAAGTCAAAAAGCATTGTTCACCAAGTCATTGAGTGAAGCCAATCGGCAGAGTATACAACTTTTTACAAGCTAGAATGTACAAAATTCACTGCAAAGGAGGGTCTTGAGTGAAAGTGTCCAGGGCTGAAATTGAGTGCGAGACACTGATCAGTTCAATCCGAGGTCAGATAGCTTCTGGCCCCTCCCACTCCACTTTCATGTACAAGGGTACTCAAACCTCCTGGATGATAGCCTTGTTTTGGGGGTCATGGAGCTATGCCACTCCATGTTCATGTTTATAGAATAAGTTAGCATACCTCTTTGGATACCTCTGGGTATTTCTAGAGAGAGAGAGAGAGCTGTGGGTAACTAAAGGCAAGCACAAGGTGCAACTACCATTCACGGGGTTGACAAACTTTTCTGTGTGTTGTTGGGGGGGGGGGGGAGGAGGAAACTAACAGCCAACAGAACAGTTTTAGTCGTTTCAGTTTTAAACCATGAACACTTTAGAAACTCAGTTTGGCGTGACAAAAAGGACTTTATTCTAATTACAATTTTAGTGTTTATTCTTCATGGTCTGGTGACCACATACACCCACTGATACAGACACGGTTAGAGCAGCTGTGGACCAGTTTGAAGAACCCTTTCCAAGGAAAAAAGTTAGGTGGTTAAAAAATAAAACTCTATTGTCAAACTCAGCTAGGAAAACATTACGAAGTGCATTCATGGATATATAGCATGCACAATTGTTGCAGACGTTGTTTATCAAGCTTGACATCATGCAGAGTGACTTGCACCCTAGAGGACTTAACAAAATCTCTCAATGCTGAACAAGAATTGTCAGACTTTGTCCTACATTTTTTTTTCTATTACTAGGTCTAATAGGTGTATGGGCACCATCCAAATACCTCTTTTAAATTGTTCTCCCCCCTCCCCCTTCTTCTCATTGAACTTGGAACTTCTCACAGAGAATTTAACTTCTACTTGTACTGTATCTAAAAGCTCATTCGCCATGATGACATCACCGGGTCTCAAACTCCACTCATTCAAAGTTTAAAATTTAAAAAAAAACAACAACGAATTGCTACAATTTTTATTCCTTTGATTAAATTGGACTATTAGGGACTTTTGTATGAGGGTTAAATAAAAGTGATATTTTGTCAACCTTTAAACAAGATAAGTGTGCCAAAAGGTAAACTGTAAATGCAGGGATCGGTAACAATTCGCATTAACCTTTTAAGTGGCCTGAAAGCTGCCGAGGGTTTAAAATAAAAACCTCTCCAGCTAGGCTAGGTGTTGAGTGGTCACACTTTGGAGTCTATCAGTTCAATGACCTCTAATGCCAACCTACAGTGGAGGGCAGGCATGTAACTCCTTGAGCATAATGTGTGACATGTGTGTCTGCGTAGGTGAAAGACCAAGGTTTTGTCTTACTTAGAAAGTGACCAACCATGCTGAACTGATTTAGGCAAGGGCACAGGTATGTAATTTAAGAGAATATTGAAGTTAACACATCATGGGGCTGCTAATTCGCTGTCCAGCTTCAGCCTGCAGATTTATCGACTAATTGGCATTCTTGTGGTGTGTGAGTAACGAGTGATCGGAGTCTGACGTTTCATCACTGGAAATTACACTGAACTCATGATCCGAATTAGACGCCGGGCATGACATTTTAAGATAACAATCTCAACCTCCCCGTCAGATGGTTTCTAGGCCTCCTGCTAAATGCATCAAAATACAACACAGTCAAAGAGAAAACCCTGCAGTTATCTGACCACCTAATATGATGCATTTATCAAAGGCAAATTGTAGAATTGTACTTATTAACAACTAGGGGAAATCAATAAATTTACACTTCCTCTTCCCAAAACCAATGTTCCAACCATACAATGCCATTACTCTGTAAAAGTGCATTACAGAGTTTAAAAAGTTCAAGCTGACAGAACTCCTGCGCTACTTCCACATTGCATCCTCTGTAAACAGTTATCCATATCCCCCTAAACATAGAGTTGAATATCATTTGCATAATAACGAGACTAACCCACGATCGTGATGGAATTTGCCCGATACAACAATCATCGAGTAGAGTTTCTTTTTGTTATGCTCATTTTTTTTTTTTTCCTTGCACAAAAACATCTGATCGTGCAGGAAATACCTTGAACTTTAGCACGTTCCCCTCTGCTTCCCTTTCTCCCCGCCTCAATGAGTCTACAACAGAGCTCCGTCATCAGACTCTTTTTCAATTTAAGTTATTTGATTGCATCTAGCGTCCTTCCATCAATCAGGGTCAAACGTTCACATTATTTGTGAAACCATACGAACACCTGATCAACCTGTTACAGTGCGACAAGCACAATTTATTTGTTAACTGTCATAGACTCAGGTTTTTTAATGGGGAAATTAAAGATCTGGGTTTTTTTTTTTTTCTCCATCTGTCCAGGTCGTAAATTAACTGTTGGTATTCCGGTAATAATGAGAAATTATCTGTACCCTGCAATTGCACTTTAGCGACGTTAACTCACAGGCACAAAAATATGATATTATGTGTGCATCATCATGTATGTTAGTATACAAATATTGAGTGGCTCAGAGTGCAATGGGAGGAATATCATCGCAAGATCAAATTTTGGACCTGTTCCATTTCACGAGGCGTAGCACCCAGGCCAACAAGATCAGGGGGGTGGGTGGGTGCTGCAGCACCCCCCGACTAATTGGATGGGGTGCTGGCAATAATACCATAGCGCCCCCTACTTGTTAAACACTTGTATGTAAGCCTACACTTTCTATCACCTATGCAAAACAAATCCCTGAAAAATTTAAATACATAAATAAAAAAAAAACTCCCATTATTTCAGCGCCGCGCTTTTACATGTCCACACTGGCGAACTTTTCTGGCTCGCCAATATTCCTTGACAAACCCAGCACCCCCCTGGAAACATGTCTTCTTGCAGGCCTGACTGTACCAACAATGAAAAAGTCAGTATAAAGTCTTATTAGTTTCAAACTGCCTCACCTGCTGTGCTCTTTCTGGGCTGGCTTCGTTCTGACTGGTAGACCTTCTTGGGGCTCTGGGGGACCACCTTGTTGATAGAGAGGTGGTAGTTCTTGGCCTCATCAAGGAGATCCCGGCACTTCAGGCACTTCTTGATCAGCTCCTCAGACTCCACAACATCCATCAAGAAACTAGCGGGCACCATGGGTAGACGGACCTAATGAACACAATGAGCATCAATACAGAATAAGTTATTCGAATAATGTGACTATTTCTGGGCCTAATTACATCAAGCTGCTTAAAATATCAGCATGCAAATAGAGGCAGGGTTCTCCACAAGCACAAGCGAGCGTATCGGGCTGATACACAAATTGCGGGCCGATACGCAATTAAAAAAAAAACATAAACAAAAAAGCTTTTTTTAAATCAAAACATTAATAAGTCAAAAGCATTCTAAGGACCTTGTTTTCAATTCAGCTTGGCCATCTTTTTTTTTTTTGCATTTCTGTATCATACCCCTTGATCTGACGTCACACATGGCTACGGTCTGCCCACGGTCTGCCCATGGCCTGCCACTTTTGGGAGTCAAAATGCACACTGAAGTGAACATCACAGCCAACATCACAGCCAAGTGATTAGGCAATAAGGCTGTGTTCAAATTGGCGGCTATGGCTACCGCTGGAACACTGCATCATCATGCGTTGAAGTATAGGATGTCCTTAGCAACAGTCGTAGCCCTAGCCGCAGTGGCCAGTTTGAATATAGCCTAAACCAGTCAGGCATGACCTTGGCTAAGCCGCTGCCTTCATGCGGCAGATCAACTCGTATCCCGTAACACAACCTGTGGCACCTGTGGTGTTTGTTTCCTCTCTCCTAGTCTCCCCAGGTCTACAAGGTTCAACTTGCATGTGATTCACCCAGAATTGTTCTCGGTAGATATGATTAATACAATTTTTAATAATAATTTGGGAGGCTGATCATCCTTACTGGCAGCTGAGAAGCTGAATTGCGAAGGACGCGGCTACACGTGTTCGAGCTGCAGGCACTCAAGGGTGCCTCTAGCACCCAGCCACATTAACCGATATATGAACGGATGGCCTGGAGAAAAACCCTTGTGGCACAGGAGAGACGACCCAACTCTACTCACATATGGCCCTAGCTGGGAATCGAACCAGGGACACATTGGTGAGAGGTGAGCGCTTTACGCACACGCCACCCACGTCCAGATACAACAATATTGAGATCTGGTGTGCATTGCCTAAAATGACCACTGAAGAGTCCCAAACAGGGATTCTGACTCCCAGCATGGTGGAAGCAAGATTTATCATGAGTGATGACGTCGTGTGAATTGGATCAATACTAATACGATTAAAGATATTGATAATTAATGCATACTAGTGGACAACCTACATACATTTTGTAATTTGTATCTGTGTAGGAAAAAAAACGGCACGCACTTTAAGAGCTCTGTGATATGTACAAGTATGTCAATAGACTGACAGATTAATTTCAACTGAGGGCAACCTTGTGAAGGCTATTCAAGACGGCATCTTGATGGAGGGTTCAGACTTTCTACTGACTGATGCCTTGTGGGAATATCCAACCTCCAACTTTCAAATGAAATCCGAGCCCAGCAAACTATTAGATGCCAAACTGCAAGAACTTGTAGCATTGAGACTCTTTAACCCCTGGACTGATTTTGACACTTATCTTTCAAGACAGAAATTGCCTCCTTATTGTCATCTGCTCCTATACAACCTGCCTTGCTCCCCCCCACCTTGCTCCCCCCCCCCCACACTTCCAAAGTGTGGATTACCCTCCCCCATCCCGTGAGCCAACATCTTTTAACACTGTTAAAGGTAGAATACAGGATTGGTATTCATCCAATTTGATTATGAAGTTCATATCAATATTTCTGTCTGAAATACTGTCAAAGTCAAGAAAACAGAATTTGAAGACCCCGCTTTTAATTTTGGTTGTAACAATCAAAATTAAGGACAACATGTTTACATGTACATGCTGAAAAGTGTGCTCGGTTTTTCACTATTTTCTCCTGACTCGGACGATGGATTGAGCCCAAATTTTCACAGGTTTGTTTTTCATGTGTATATTAATAATAATACGCAGCTCCAATACAGTGCTTTATCACACCCGATGGGCGTCTCAAAGCGTTCAGTAATTTTTCTTGCAAAGTATGCGGAGTTACATTTTGAAGTATGAGACCTACGGCTTTACATCCCATCCAAAGGACGCAGCAATAATGGTCAAGTGTCTTGCTAAAAGACACAATTATTGAATCACACAAAGTAAGAACAACTGCACTATCTGCTTTACCAATCCAATAATTTACCTTTAATCTTTTATGGTTCCCAATGATGTACACATGTGATTATATCCTTGTGATAAAAACAGAGCCACCTATCTCTGTAACTCTACTCTACCTACCAGCAAGGTTGAATTGCAGCCCAGCCAGGTTTCTGTTTGAGTCCCACCGGAATGATGTCAGAATGTGAGACTTCATCAAGGTTTTCTGAATTGAGATTGCTGTACTTGAATTAATTGATTTCAAATGGGTAATGCTGGCTTGTACATAATGTGCTTGTTATCACTGTTTCCATTGAATGATCTGCTCACAAATACACATCCAACTGTTCATATAATGCTTGAATAAAACTACTCCTAGATAGTACTAGCAGTACAGTTCTTTTCAGAACCAAGTTGTCCCCCTCGATTTCCGAAATCTACTCTGCAGTAGTAGAATAATAACAGGACAAGTTCTCACATGAACAATCTACTGTATGTAGCAAAGCAGAACCAATCACACGGTGTTACCAAAAACCAAATATACATAGAAACCTCACCATGCAATGCCTCAACATCTACATATCTTTCCACTTTACTTTCATATTACACTCCTCCACGCTTTCTTCGGTCCACACTTGACATCACCCACTTGAATGTTCCCCGCACTACAAAGTTCTGGGTCAAAAAGCTTTCAATGGAGTTGGACCAATGATTTGGAGTTGGACCAATGATTTGGATTTGGAACAGTCTTCCTCCTGTCATTAGGGAATCTGTAATAGTTTATCTCTATTTCATAAGCTCTTAAGATTCGCCTGTATTCATGTTCATTTCTACCATGTGTGTTATGATCTTAACGGAATAGCGCCTTATAAATTGTCACTTTTTATGTAATGTTATGTTAAAAGAGTTGACAGCTCTCAAGTCAAAAGTCATCATCTACACAAACCCTGCACATTTAGGGGAACCAAGTGTCAATTAGGAAGTATAGACCTTTATCATGCTGCCACCATCTTGGTCATGTTCCCTGTATCCAATAACAGTCATAGATGCCAATATTTATTGCACAAAAAGCAACCAGACTATTTGCCCTTCCAGCCTCGGTTTGGTTACATTGGTTTGAATGGGAGAAAATCAAGATGGCCGCACCGTGATAAAGGTCTATTAGGCTCACACAGTGGATCATGACAGAACCACACTTCTTCAACTAAAAACGTACAAATACATGATGCATACATGTGTAATACAGGGGTATATTTTCATGAAACTGGTTAAACTTTAAAACATCATGCCCCCTCCGCTTTTCTGTTGTTAAATTCCTAGTAGCCGGAAAGCTTCAAGTGGCAAGTCCAAGAAAAAGGTCTACTTGTGGTCCTGTAGGTAACATACATGTAAGGCATCATGTCCCAAGGATTACTATCATCAGTTCTTGTGGGTATTCTCCTGGCAGATGCCCAGCATTACAACAACAAAATCATAACTGCCTTTCAGAGGGTTTAACTTTCTGAATGTCCCATACGTAGCTGCGAATTCTTGGACTTTCCCTTTAACAAAAGGCAAGCTTCTTTGGAGGGCTGATCAAGTCCACAATTACACCCTTCAAAATGCCACTATACACTGCAGCTGATCCACCCTAGAGATGTAAAGTGGCCCAGACAGATTGACCGCAATTTCACACTTTAATCTCCAGTTCGGCTTGTACACTGCAGGAAAAAAACAACCTGTGATTGTATTGATTTCAGGCACATAATGCAGAGCCGTTTTTTGTACTTTTTATGTGTGTCAAGAAAGGAAACATCATCAGTCACTTCGAGTTGGGTGAAGTATTGTTGAGCACACGTGTAGTGTACAGTGCACACAAACATACATTGTACATGGTATGGTACCTGTACTTTACACGTGCATTTTGACAATGTTTGCACAGCCACCACACTTTTTGGTGACAAAGACACCATTATGATTCCAACAACAACAAAAATATGGAGTTATCTCTGATCAGATCTTGTGTTTGACAGACTTACTTTTTATTTTTCATCATTAACAAAGTGACTGATAACTGATCGATAAATGTTGAAATAACTGTTATAGTCAGTGGTTTTCAATGGGTCGTTCATAACATGGATGCTCAGAAAAATGTGTAACCTAAGATTGTGGCTGTGCATATGGTTAAAGTGCAAGTTCCTTTCTAGGCCTGGAAAGACAAGATGGTGATGCAACTTTAAGGCTCTTGGTTACTGTAGAATAATACAAAGTTGTACATGACCAGTTGTGGCCGGGCAGTCTAGCCCATCAGACTCAAGCTCAGAGTGTGGGTTAGAATCCTGGTCTTGACACTTTTGTGTCCTGAAGCAAAACACTTACATTGTAAGCATTATTGTTTTGTCCTTCAGATGGGAAAAAAGGCCCATGTCCCGTGCAGGCCTGATTGCTTCGTTCTTGAAAGGGCAAGGGCACAAAGGCATTTTCTCCATGGTAGAGGGCACCTCTATAAGGAAATCGTCAATTTCTATTGGAACATTTCAAGGGCAACAAGGCAATGGCCAGGGGCAACATCAGCAATTGCCTCTGTGAAGCATCTGCCTGCTCGTGGGTTGTGTAATGCACATCAAGGAGCCCAGTGCATTTGAAGCTAAGAGAAAGGGTTTTCCCTATGCTCAAATTCACAAAGCTTTACCACTCATCTTTTTAGACGGGTTGTCAAAATGGCCATAGTGATTTGTATTGTGACATCACATTTTGCGTAGCAATTTAAGATTGAGAAATCAAGACCTGGTGTTTCTGGCATTTTGGGGCTGCAGAATGTGCCGCATCACCTTGTAAACCCTTCACAAGGTGCTATATAAATGGGTCCATAATTCAAAACAAATTAGCATACCTGTCTTTAAACTTCATAAGCCCTTTGAGATATCCATAGATAAAGAGCTATTAAAGAACTGATCACTATTATTAATATAATTATTTTGTTCAAAAAAAAACAATCACAAGGTTTGTCGTTTAAGATGTCATGTATAAAGACTGTTCTTCCCCCTGAAAGACTCTTCAAAATCAACTCTTGAATTATCCATTTCAACCTCTGAGAATACTGTACTGGATTGAGGAAGTTGACAAACTGAGGACTGAAGTTTGTGTACAAAGTGCAGGCACCCAACAGCCCATGGTGGCAGAACCAGATGGGGGGACGGGGGGGGGGGGGCACCCCGCTCAGAACCCTTGCCGCTCCCCGCCATGAGATTGAAGTGCACAATAAATAGCTTGATACATTAAACAGCCCCAACATTATGTCTTTGCCCCCGCTTGCCCTCCAAAAGAAAATGTCCGTCACGCCACTGCAACAGATTGTTGGCAAACATTCAAAACACTGAAGTAGAGAATTGCTTTACATATGTATGTCAAGGCTTCATGACTTTCAAAGAGATTGTTATGTCATAAAAATCATGTCCTTTGAAGAAAATAAAATGTAGATTTATCAACATTTCTTGGAAACTGTTGTGCAGCTGTGACGAATAAATTGTTCTCTTTTTTGTGGGGGTATTTACCATAGGCATTAAAACAAAGTTTTCCACATGTTGACCATTGACCACAACAAACGAAAAACGTTGATTCCTGGAAGAGGTTGCAAACTTAAAGTGAGGTTAATACATGAAAATATCATCACTCAGTATGCAAAGAGTCCAAAAATTTTGCACGTAGGCCCAAATTTTTATAACGTTGTGGTAAACTTTGTATATAAAACCAAAACCATTTTGCATTTGTCTATTTTCATTTTGGCTTTTTGGAAGAGGACAATTATACTAACATTTTCAAAGCAAAATTTCGAAAAGCAAATGTTGAACGTCTTTCTGATCTTGTTGCACATTCAGGAAGGCAGCAAACATGAAAACAGAGTGCATGACTTCTTACATCAACAATCCCGCTGAGACATTTCTAAATACAGATCACAAGCAGAGAAAAAAATTAACTCTGAAAAATAAAAGAAATTCTGGGTACAAGTTGCGCTTTCCCACTAACATGACTAACCCACATCCCACTCTTCCTGCAGAGAGAGGAAATATCATGCCGTTAATCTCTGGAAGCCACAGCTTTGTCAAACAAAACCACACTTAGAGATATCACCCCGACTTATAAACTAAAGAAAACAATTGTGGTTATCAGTCCCGGTATCATATTTCAATAAAGTTTGACTTCTTTTGGGAATTTTTTTTTTGTAAGTTTGATTGGATTCAGTGAAAGCCACCTATTTCTTTGTTTATGAATGGATTACGTACTTGTTTCTTAGTAGTGGGTCCATGGCTGAGTCAGAGAGGGAAAAACTCAGTGGAAGTTGTGGAATTCCCTTTCCACCGAAGTTCACCTCGCATCTTCTTTATGATGGGATGGTCCAAACAAAGTTTGCCATTGCTCCATTCAATTTAATCTTCTATGAATGTTATATTTTATCAAGTAATAAACCACAAGGGAAACTGACTGGGTAAATTTTCGTGTGCCCGGCAAAAGGACGTAAGGGAAAGTTCTCGGTAAAAGGACGTTTAAGCAATTTATGTTAAAATTTGTGTTTCAAGAATTGTAAGCGGGAAAGTTTGGTAAATTTGTTGCCGTGCAAAAGTCATTCTAGAAAGGTTAAATTCTGCATGGGGAATAAGGAAACATGTCTTCAGGGTAATTCTAGCAAAACAACTAACAAAAATGACATATTTTTCATGTCAGGAGCCATTTTGTTGCTTACGTCCTTTTGTTACTCGGACGAACTACTTTACGTTCCCGGCAAAAGGGCGTAAGGCTTTCTGCCCTTTTGCCAGGCACACGACGAAATTTAAATAAACTTTTTGGGTGAACAAAGAAAAATTGTCTGAACCGGATTTGAACCTGAGAGAACCTACATGTTCGGATTAACGTGACGGCACTCTACCAACTAAAGCTATCTAACCCTTTGATGGAGATCTCCCTAATTTTGTCAACATCTTTGTTCGGGGGTGCCAGCAATCAGAAGCCATACAACCTGAAACTGCCGTATAACCAGGGACCACACCCAAGTTTACGGTACAACTAGGAAGATCAGTTAAATTCCTCATCAAGTGAGGAAGATCAGTTTGAAGCACCTCGATGGCCCCAGAAACTACATCTTTTATTTATTCATTAATCATTTATTTCACCCCACTTCTGAAAATGATTTATGTATAGACAACACAAAATATAAAATAGTTTCCCTTTTGCTTTATTGCTTGATATTTGAAATAAAAAGTCAAATTCCCTTAAGGTGGCCCCAGCAACTACATCTTTTATTTATTCATTAATCATTTATTTCACCCCACTTCTGAAAATGATTTATGTATAGACAACACAAAATATAAAATAGTTTCCCTTTTGCTTTATTGCTTGATATTTGAAATAAAAAGTCAAATTCCCTTAAGGTGGCCCCAGCAACTACATCTTTTATTTATTCATTAATCATTTATTTCACTTCTGAAAATGATTTATGTATAGACAACACAAAATATAAAATAGTTTCCCTTTTGCTTTATTGCTTGATATTTGAAATAAAAAGTCAAATTCCCTTAAGGTGATCCCTGTCCTGCTGCTTCCCAGGTTGTACTAAGAAGATCAGTTAAATTCCTCATCATGTCTTGATGAGGAATTTAACTAATCTTCCTCAACTGGAGAGGAATTTAACTGATCTTCCTAACTTGATGAATGGGTAAATCTTAACAAGATCCGGACTTATGTCGACTAGAGAGAGAAAGAGAGTGTTTAACAGGTGTCAGTAACAATGCTACAATTCCCTTCATGTGCTTAAAAAATAATAATAGTCATTTATTGGGTGCTTTTAAATTTTGTATCAAAGTGCCTTACACTATTACTACTCGTGTTCATTGGGCCTCAAGCATTCCTGCAACCATCTCAACTCCTTTGGAGTATGCAGCACAGGCAGCTGAATGGGCGCACAGGTTGCTAATCATTCACATCAACAATCTCTACCCTCGCACGTACCCATTTTTTGTTTATTACTCCTGGTGGGTGATGAGATGCAATTACAGTAAAGTGTCTTGCCCCAAAACACACACAAGGGTCATGACTGGGATTCGAACCCACACTCTGATGATTCGAACCCACACTCTGATGACTCAGTCATCAGAACTTGAGTCTGATACATGTACTCTAGACCACTTGGCCATGACATGTTATTAATGTTGGCAACACAATCTACTCGTATATCATACAAGCTTGACATATTGCCAAGAAAAAGCTCACTCAACGAACCTCATCAAATCATTTTTGTTCTTGCTTTCTATTTCTTCTTCTCATCTCATGCATCTTGATTTCTCATCCGAAACACCCCAAGATAATGACGAATTGTGTGAGAAAAAAAAAAAAAAAATGTTCCAAACAACAGCAGATGACCATGTGAAAAAGGTATTACAAGGTACAATCACGGGGCCGTGGCTGAGACAGCCTCTGCCACGCTCACTCGCTCACGCAGGCTGTCCAGCATTTCCCCCCACAGAGAAACCCAAGATGAACTCTGTATGTGGTAAATTAAACTTGGCAGACTTGCACTGGTAAGTGCCGGGCCAAATTAATAATAAAAAAAAAAAACCCGGAGTTGATGTAGAAACCATGCTTGATGAAACAAAATATGTATTTTTTTTTAATGATTTTTCCCCCTTCTCTGCAAATCGAGGACAATGAAAACCAGAGGAATTAGAGGGAACAGGATGATATTATTCAGAATTAAATAAATGAGGAAAAACCGTGTTGAATAAGTAATGTAATTGGGTATTTAGCAAGATGATAGCATCAGCCAAAACAATATTTGAAGGAAACTTGAAACATCTCCAAAAGCTGAAGTCAACAATGTTCCAATAAAATTTTGAAGGAATTGTTAGCAGATCTGCAAACGGAAAAGTCTTATAATTTCCTCAACAAGTTGTGAAATCACAGGGACAAGTTGATTTTAATACACTACGAAATTACATGTACACTGAGATATTTTTAGTAAGCAAGTGAAAGCAAAAGTCATCAAATTTCCTGTACAAATTCTGAATGATTGTTGTAACAAATCTGCACAAGATAAAGTCTCCGACTTTCCTTTAAAAAAAAACTCTTTTGAAACTAGGACAAAGTTATACTGTTCAAACAAAGACCAGATTCTCACACTGAGTAATTACACTGGAGTCAGTGGAGCAACACCGTGACTGAATTCTACCCTCTTGAATTATGATCAAGTGTGTTTCTAGTTGCATATTGAATCCCTCCGGGCGAAGGGGAGGGGGGAGACACTAGTGTAATATTGCCCATCTAATCAGTCAACAGTAAAGGTGTTCTCTCTCGGTAATTTGTTTCAGAAGATGACTTGTTGTTTTGACACGGCAAGCCTTTTTTTTTTTTAAGTCCAAGCTGATGGTTTTAATTTTCTGGTCCGATAGATCCGATGTGGTGAAGATCTCATTGTTCTTGATTAAAACCAGCCTCACCACTTCCTCTTGACTTGAAAGTTTCTAATATTGCAAAACCTGTTTCTTAATTTACAAAAAGAAACTTTCACTTTTTCCAGTGTGCTACAGCGCTAACCATCGATTCCACACGCACAAATGTTGTGAAGCCTCGTGGGCATGGACATGTCTGAGGCTTGTGCGCAGCTGAAGAGCGAATTTATTTTTTTAATAGAATTTACGTTCCTGTTGAAACTAGTGCGAGTGCATACATGCAGGTTTGCGTTAGGCGTGCTGAAGTTTTATTAAAATGCATTCCATTCCTAGATTCTAAAATACACAGAAAAAAATAAAAAATTACAACCTTGCTGCTTTGCAAACCCTAAATGAAGTCAACAATTGGGGTCGACTATAATCGACGATAAACTTATCAACCTTTTCCCATTACGCACTGTGATAATGGTCTCTCCTGGGCTAACTGTAGAGGGCGCTCTGGATTGTGAATCACCCATATTTTTAAGGGGGTTAACTTACCGCTGATATAAGCTGGGACAACTCCTTCACTCTGTTTGGAAGATCAAATCGCACCCACTTCATGACAGCTTGATAAACCTGGGCTTCATTCTCGATCCTTATATCCGGTGATGATATAATGACATACAGATGGGCCGCTGAAATGTTTACGAACTCTTCGCTCCCGACCACCTCCAGAAAGTGGTCGAAGGTGTAAAGGTCTGCAGTTTTAAGGAGTTCTGTCTGGCCATGAAGCTCGGCAAAGCTTCGTATGCCGAGACAATTTGATGGGTGAAGGTGGGACGTCATGAAGTCACAGCAAGCTTTAGCGACAATTTCGATCTGTGTCAGCGAGGCTGCACGCAAGAGTTTTTGCACGTTGTCGACGGTTAAGAGCACTTTGGAGGTGTACATGAATGTGATGAGTGCCTCCATGGAAGCCTCGTCGATGTCATAGATGAGGATCTTGTCCTCGCGACTCTCCTTCATCTGTGATGTGAGCATCGCACGGAAGTACGGACTGCAGCAGGCTAGGACCAGGCGGTGGCACTGCAGCTCCGTCGAGCCAACCACCAGCGTGACGTCGCACAGCGCCTGGTGGTCGTAGAGTTCCCGCAGCACGAGGAAGGAGTCCTGCCAGTGGGTGTGGCACTCAAAGGTCAAAGAGGTGATGGGCTCCTGGAATTCGGGCATCTTATCCCCCATGGTGGTGACGGCGGCTTTCTCAGGATGATTGTTGTTGGTGGTGCTGCTGGAGATCTCGATGATGATTGTGGAGTTGGGCCTGTTGGGTTTGGAGAAGAACGTAAAAGAAAGTTTAGAAAGACAGCCCAGAACTTTTGCAAATGTTAACTACTTATACTATCATACAAGCATGTACGAAGAAGTCAGTAAAATCAGGTGAAATTGAAAGTCAGGTGAAATTGAAAGTCAGGTAAAATTGAAAGTCAACATATTGTACATGTACATTATCAATGTTACACTTCCTTGTCTTGAAAATAAATTTCAACATTGCTGAAGTTGGCGAAGCATGAAAACTGAGAAACCATTGTAGTACTTTACAGCTGAGAACTGTGGGGGAAGAGGGGGGGGGGGGCCACCGGAGTGGCAGGGGTTATCCTAGATTTAATGTTGTAGAGAAATATACACTGTCGAATCTAAGACCTCATGAGGGTAATGCAGAGGATAATTTATGCCTGGTTGCAACACCATGGGCTACATTGTCCTTCACATCCTCTGATCCTCCAGATGTTTTCATGAGCAACATGCACAAACCTCCAACTGTTTCGCATTAAAACAACACTCCATGCAATGAAAATGACTCCTCGCTTGCGTGCAAACAGTTCACATGACTTGATTAAAAAAAAGGTATCACTTTGACGCAAGACATGAACATTCGGTTTAGATTTCACTTTCTAATGCAATACACTTTTGGGACACACTGGGCATCAGAAACTACTTAGTAAAACACTTGCACTGTTTTTAAATGAAGGGATAAACAGTTTTCCTTTACATGTAATATACTTTCTATTATCTGGGAAGGACTTAAAAATCTTTTCACATATGAATTTTTTTTCTTTTAAATCTATAACTGTCAATCATTTTCATCTATTATAACTGTTTTTTATTCCAAAAAATAGCCAGAAATGATTGACAGATGTTATAATGGTTGCGGTACACGCTGCTAATAGGATTCGAACTGCCTCCAGCTGCCGGGCGATCTCGGTAGTCTGGTTAGTAAGACATCTGCTCTAGAATGGCGGGGGCCATGGGTTCAAATCCCACCCGAGGAATATGCCTAGTGGTTTTTTTTTCACACGACTCGGGAAAATACTGAGTATACAGTGTTTAACACACATCAGTGTATGGGTAAGAAAACACACACAATAATAAAAAAGTTCATTTAAAATCAGGCCTAATGCTTCGTTCTTGTAAGTTCTGGGCAGCTTTTCCTTCGTAACAGTCTCCACATAACTCACAGGGCATAAAGATGGTCATGGTGGAAAACTTCCCTTGAAATAGTTATGCTTGAAATGTTATAGTTTTTGAGAAATGAGTGAAACAATTAGTTGTAGTTTTGATCACACGAATCCAAAACCTGATGTTTGTTAAAATTATGTCCTTGTTACTCCGATGACGAATGGAGCTTTTATTTCTTACAGGTTTGTTATTTCATGTATGTTGGGTCACATAGAGTGCAGATACTGGTCTTTGTGACAGTTTCCAATGTTGTCCACATGCATTAAGAGATCTGGCCCCCGGCCTTGATATGATATTGTGCATTTGACATGGTACACATCTAATTCTTGTGATTGGCTTGTTTCTTATGTCATTTCACTGTAAAGGTACCTTCCATTATGCATTGGATTTACTGAACCATTACCAAACACAATCAAGTAATAAAATCACAATCACAGAGTCCTTCAACTATTCACACACACACAAAATTATCTGCACTATATTTGGAAACAACAAGCATTAGAAAGTACAAATGTAATAGTGTTATGAGTTGCGATTCAAATACTTGCCATACCAGTGCCAGAGGTAAACAAATGAATTCAAAAGTCCAACAATTCAAAAGTCCATTTGGGCTTGTAGCTGTGAAGATTTTGGCTGAATAGATTCTCATTTCTACGAACTGACTAACAATGCTTTAACTTTTGGGAAAAGGAAAGTTTGAACTTGGAAGCCTCACCCAAAATTTTCTCCTGACATTTTTAATTTGTTGACAATGAGGAAGTTGTCCGTGTAAATGCGTACACTGTAAGCATACATTATGGAGCAATACAACAACAAAAAAATTAAATTAATTTGTTTGAGTATTAATATTACTCATGAAAGTTCATTTAAAAATATTTCAACACTCAACACTGGATGGAACACTGGCTTGTATACAGTATCTTACATCATATACCCAACACACAAATCCTCGTAATTTGATTGGTGGAACACGCATCACGTGTCTTCCCTTTTTTTGCCATGTATACTGCCGCAACACTCGCAACTTTATTATTGGAGTCCAATATGGATAATTATTGGACGCAGTTTCCAAAATATTCATTCCTCGCTTATTTGTCCAATCGAGGCACGGTCGTGTCACTGGGAATAAGGTTGGTGTCTACGTGGAAACGTTCATTTTGTTTAGAAGGGGTTTTATAATTTTCAGAGTGCGGCCTTGACGAGATTCTGCCTATTTTGTGTTTACTATTAAAATTTTGTTTTAAAAATGACAAGGATCTATACTTGAGTTGATATAAAACAAATATTGAATGCATTTCTGTTATCGCAGAATAAAATCACTTGGTGAAATCTGGCTTTTTTCACTTTACTTGGCTTCGCCTCGTGAAATGTGATAGTCCAGATTTCACCTTGTGATTATATTCTACACCAATGTACTCAAACAAATTCATCTGATATTTGTACATTATACCCACTATGTGTACAAACTGTATCTAAAGGTGTCAGAAAGTAACTACATGTACATGTATTACCAGTAAATTTACAGGTACAACCTTGTGTAAATCTCTTCTGGGAGGTGTTGTACATGTTCCTTTTTCAAAAGTAATGATATTGAAAAGAGCAATTTTATTGCTTCATGATCATTAATAGTTAAAATACTTCACTGTTTTGTTTTATGTGAAGTTCATTTCAACAGGATGGAGGACGATCAAATGTGTACTTGCGTTTAATGTACTTTCCTGTGTATAATACAATGTGTAATTTTTAAGGGTATACTATAATTCTGTACAAAGTAACAGCAACAAAAGTTGTTCAAGGGGCTGTGTTGTCATGATTGTTGCAGTAGATAGAATAATCCAGTTACTACGTGCATGCGCGCCGGCGGTCACATCAGTTTGACAAAGATGGCACCCTTTGTGATTTGACCGCAAGCGTGCACGTGTGCAGTATCTAGGTGAGAGTTCATCTTTCCATGCACAGCTACAGGCCTGCTATAATCATGACGACACAGCCTCTTTAAATTTCACAGCAAAATTCATTATCTATAGGTTGAAACATTGAAAGGTACATGCATTACATATTACATATTGCATAATTGGTGGTCTAAAGAAATGTACAAAGGATGTGAAAGGGACCGAGCAGACTGCCTAGGGAGAAAGAGAGTATTGAGTAGACGTATGTAATTGGTTCAGTTCTTTAAGGGCCAGCGACGTCACAATTACAGCAGGCCTGTGGCTGTGCATGGAAAGATGAACTCTCACCCAGATACTGCACACGCACGCGCTTGCAGTCAAATCACAAAGGGTGCCATCTTAATCAAACTATGATGTGATGTGCGTAGTCACTGGGTTATTCCAGTTACTGTAATAATCATGACGATACAGCCCCTTTAACAACCACATAAATGTACTTTACACTATATTATGCACTGTACAATATGTACTACACTGTACCATGCACAGTATGTGACTGGTGCTGCTAACTGTAGCAATCAGCCTACAGAATTCAGGTTCCAATTTCATAGCTCTGCTCAAGTACAAAAAGTACCTCAACACAAACTAATTTTGTTTACCAGAATAAGGTTACCAGCCAAAATACCACATCACACATTACCGTCTGTGACTAATTTCTTACTTACATTTGAATATTTTTGTCAAGGCTAAATTGTTTCAGCTTTAAAGCTGCTCCATGAAATTGGGCCCAGCATTCTTTATGGGGTGCTGTAAGCACAGACTTCAGTGGTAAGCGGCACTCCCGGACGTGTGCTGAAAACTGTTGTGCAATTTACAATATAAGCCATTTGGAGATATGGTGGACACAACATTATGTCACTGTTAAGTTTGGGTAAATTTGTCGGTATACACCCAAACCGAACAGCGCACTCCTATACTGTCTGCCATACCTCAAAAAGGCTAATGTACATGTGGGCCTACATTTAGGCTGCAGGGACTGTGTTTCAATGGTAGAACCACAGAGCTAAGAAGAACCGCAGTAGAAAAACAACTATGGTAGAACCACGTGTGCACATTTAGAGTAATAAGCCTTCAAAATCAACTGAAAGTAACCTACCCCCAACCCCCACCACCTCAACGCACATGAATAACTCACCAAAAACCTTTGTATTTGTTCAACTGTACAAATCAAAGAACAAACGACAATAACTTTCTTTGCAATCTTCCTAGTGCTGTTCATAACCACAGACTTTTTCAACATAATTTAGTCAATGAACAATGTATATGTCTGTGTACTTTGTACCACAGCTCATGCATGGAAAAATTACATCGGTTTACTGAATAATCACCATTTCAGTTTTACCAACTTCTATTCAAGAGATTGATCGTACACATTTAAACTACGGAACGATGTAATAACTGCCTGTAGTGAACTCATGGTGAAATAGAAGAGATGTATGGTATAACCATGTGGAACCATAATACTGTTCGTACATACCTCATGCTCATCAGGTTGAGTTGAAAACTATACACCACTTCCTACTGACAACTCATTATCCACAACACACAATGCTCTGCTGGCAGACCTTCTCTGGGTTGACTAACTGACCATCACTAACAACCAACACCCAAGCACTGACCACCAACTCCAAACGATGTAAGCTCACTGCTGACTGCTCATCTGAATCCAAATGATGATGATGATGACCGACAAATTACCCACGAGCATCCAAACTACTATCAGGTCCAAAAGGCAGCCTGGCGGTTGGTTGGTTCATGGAGGTGGGGGGGGGGGGGGGGAGTGAGCCAATTGATGAAGAGTAGTATTCAATCAGGCGTTTACCACCAGCAAAAGACCTGATTAGCTGATCTGCAACACACACACAGTACACTGTTCTTAACTCGGCATGGGAGCTCCCTCTGTATATCAAATCACACACTAGCCTCTTCCTCTGGATGCCAAACCCTCCGCCGTCGACAACAAAATGAAGGATATAGCCACTCAGACCGGTTGAAATACTTTTATTCTCATTTCCTGGCAATTTTGTTGTTGTTGTAGTCCTGCTTGTTTCGGAGCGGTTGTGTTGATATTAAGCAAAGCAACACAATGAGAACATGCCAGGCAAATAGCTTATTAAACATCTGGTAATACAGGCGTGTAGTTGAAATTAAGATGGGAAATACCATTCAGAGCATACACAAAGGATAAGGGTCGATGGTATTTCCGAGTTGAAAGCACAAAAACACACGCACTCTCCGTCTTTTACCCGAAATTGTGAAAAGAAAATATCAACCAATGTTTTGTGGGTACAGTGAATGAGTCAGGAGATGAATTGTGGTTTTTGTTGTACAACAGATCGCGCCAGCTAGAGGGTTAGCGGTCCACAATGATTTCAGCTCACTTCGGAGTATGACGGCAGGTAAATATTGCTTTATGAATATGGATACAAAAGATTTGTAATTGTATTGTATTTAACTTGTTGGAGTAGGATTGTGTGTGTGCATGTACTGGATACATCGACCGGGCGGGTTGACCAAACAATCATAAAAAGTCTGGTACTTATCAAAACATTCTTTTAAAAACAGTTTTAAAGAGTAGTGAGCACTTCACTGATGAATCAAGACACCTTGATAAAATTTTCCTTTTATTTTTTTAAATTTCTTTTTCCATTAATTGTTCATTTTTATCAAATTAGTTATTTTCGACGATTCTGTTCCCTGAACCTTTGTAACTTTAGAACACAGTTTAATTTTTTTAGAAGATACAAAACAGCAAAGTGTTTTAAATCTTTCTTTTTTTTCTGTTGACATCGAAGATTGAGAGGGCTAGAATGAAGCTAATGGTTGCTAAACATTTTTCGGCTGAATAAGTTGGTTTACTACTGCATGACTTGACACCAAGCACTAAGAACCTTGGATGCCATGGAAACTGGAACGGGAACTTTTATATTTATTTATTTATTTCTACTATTTTTTTTTTTTTTTTTTTGGGGGGGGTTCAAATGTTTTGCTTGTCTTGTCTTTTTTGATAAAATAAACGTGTGGGATTTTTCCAGCAGAAGTTTTGATTGTTCTCATGTTTATTTGACAGTGGCTGTAACAGGCCAGGAAAGTACAGAGGCCGTGGCTCCTTCAAATAATTGGTGCCCCTTCAAATAATTCCCATAAACTGTAAGATGTTTTACCAACTACAAGTTCCCTTTTCAAAATAAAAATACCTAAAACCCTCTTTAAAGATGAAATTCCAGTCCTACAGTGAGCACCCCTTTAATGCTAAATTCATTTTTGTACATATTTTTCTGATGTAAAGTGATCTCTCGGCATCAAAACAAAAATCATCCACAGCAGTCCAACAAAACAAAAAACCCAGATGTATCCTGACAAACTTGAAAACAAAGGATATATATCGGTTGTACAAGGACCAACTTGACGGTCTGATTGGCTTGAATGTCACCTCGAAATGCCAATTTCCTGTGTTCGACTCTCATTAAGTACAGGACGCGAACAAAACTGGACATGTTTAAGTCATCTACCAGTGAAAGTTAAGTCAACACACACGATTGAATATCAGAAACCTTATATTAGCATCTGTCCTGTAATACAATGTAGCTCTACATAATAACCCAGTCTCTTCCTACACTTTATGACACATCGTTGGTTTTGGGAGGAGAAAATTCTTAAACTCAATCCTCTGATCCTCAGTAAACACGCCATTCAACCATATCCCGGCCTATTCCACGATGCAGCCTGGGCCCTGTTTCACGGAGCTGCTTCAGCAGAAAATGTTGCTGGACAATTTCCTGCTAAGCAAAAACAAGCAGGAAACCAGTCTCAGACGACACGCACCTTCCATGGTATTTATGCTGGTAACCTTAAACCTTATTCTGATAAATAAAATTGTTTTATGTTAAGCTACTTTTCGTGCTGAAGCAGGTCTATAAAATTGACCCCTGATAATAAAACACCCCGCCACATTTCGAGCACCAAATGGTGGTCTTGGCCTTGGTGCCCCTGGTCTTGGTCTTGGTGCCCTTGGTCTTGGCCTTGGTGCCCTTGGTCTTGGTGCCCCTGGTCTTGGCCTTGGTGCCCCCAGTCTTGGCCTTGGTGCCCTTGGTCTTGGCCTTGGCGCCCTTGGTCTTGGCCTTGGTGCCCCTGGTCTTGGCCTTGGTGCCCCCTTAAAAAGTTTCCCTAGACTCGAAGATTTTCCAATGGAAGTGCCATTTGCAAAATCAAATTGGCCTTGCCTTCTCCTCGGTGAAATTCCAGGCCTGGGTATTAATTTTATCAAATAAGCTTCAAGATAAGAAATCTTTCTCAAGGCTGTTGGATAATTACAAACCATGTCTCAAACCGTTTAATTCTTTCCATCCAGTGTTAGTAGTATGTAACATACTAAGTGGCTACAGATGGATACAGCTTGTAATGAGGGACCCCGAACAAATCAAGCGAAAGTACAATGTACATTGTAAGTACATTGAAAGTCTACCCGGGCAGGCTTCATCCGATCAAAATCGGGGTTTGTCAAAATGATGAACCAGTCTAGAGTGTAAGAAAATCCAAGGCTGACAGATTATCTCAGAAAAATTCTGTAATGGGCATGAAATATTTTCTGGGAAGATCAGTCTACTGTATGGGAAAGATATTAAAAAAGGGAAGTGACTCTAACTAACAGAGCGTGTACACGTACAATGTTGCATTATTAGATTTGTGGATAGAGATGAAAGCATCCCACTTATTTCGAGTGACTAGACTGGTTGGGGGTTTTGGCCGTGATGGTTCTGCGGTCGTTTAGGATGAGATCATTGGTGAGGTTTTGGCCCACCATCTGCTCCTCAAATTTCCTTGATATGTGCACTACGTTGTATGAGATTCCAAGTATCAAGTTAATTAAACCACTCCCAATTAAGATTTTACTGGGTAATCTTGAAAATCGTCTTAGTGAAAAGAAGAAGAAAAAAGTGCAATGCTGGCTTTGATACAGTGTAAATGTACTTTATTTGTACTTGGTATCGGGTCAGGCATCTGGTAAGAAATGGGATATAATGCACTTTACATAATGTACTTGTTCACCTTATGCTTGACTCAGATTTACACTACACCTCAAGGTTGATAAAATAGCAATACCATAACAGTTTCTTCTTGAACAGTATTTGGTTGTGGGTTACGGAGTAGGAAGGGTGTGGAAGGGAAGGGCAAAGGAGTATGACTGTCTGCACATCTATCTCATCGTCTCTGCAGACCTGATACTTCACAGAAGCAACAGAGACGATAGACTGACCCATTAAGCCCCGCCCCTCTGAACATACATGTACTGACCAATCACAGCACTGGCTCGCTGTACAATGTGCGTCTCTTCAATGCCACACTGCATGGCGTGAACATGCGCGCTATAAGTGTGTTTTACATTTTCCAATCCGATTTTATCGTGTCTGGCTTTTGTCGGACTTTCAGTGGCGCAGCCAAGGCTGTGATTGGTCAACGTGTAAGGGGGTGGGACTTAATGGATCGGTGTATTGCCTTTATGCCCATTAGTCATTGCCTTCGAGGGGGGGGGGGGGAGGGGGGCCTTGAAAATTTGGTGCTCAATATGTTGCAGGGTGTACCCCCTCCTATTGTGTCTTCATTGTGTTCTGGAAATCTCTGGAATTCTTTTGAGGATTTTAGGGGGGTGCTTCTGTACAAGAGGGGAAGAGTGTGTTAGAGAATGGGAACATTTTTTTTTTGGGGGGGGGGCGGCCTCCCTCTGCCACATATCGGGCATGGTATACCTTGAAATGTTCCAGTAGAAATTTACAAATCCCTTCACGGAAGTGCCCCCAACTAAACAAATTCAGCCTTTCCCTTATTGCCCTTACAATGATAAAGTAACAGACCTGTCTTTGTCTTTGTCTTTGAAATAATCAAAGTTTCCTTTTTTTTTTACAGATGACAAATTTTAAAGCTATTCCCAGACTGTATGTTCCCACTGATTTTTGTTTCATTCTTTTACCAGGTAAGAGAAGCTTCCAAGTTACACAGGGCCTTGCTCTATGCACAGGTTAGGTGTGAAACCCTCACCACTTCTCAAGACCTGTACAAAATCAATCCAAGGCCTAAGTTTCTCAGCTAAGAGAAAAAAGCAGGGCATCAGTCACATGTAAACTGTATGGCATTCCGACTGGTGACCTGCTTCTGCTAAGCAATGTTTTGCTGTCCTTAAGCAAAAGTGTAAGCTAACCAGCTTTATGAAAGTAGGCCCCAGCCTCCACCGAAAAGACTAAAGCAGGACAGACGACCTTTGTAGACCTAAACAAAGGTTGGATGAATGACAAACAATTGCCTCAGATGACCCTTACAATGTAACCTGCACCTTTTGATATTACTGAATAATAATTACAGATAAATGGTCATGAACCATGAAATTAAAGTTGCAATTAAAATAGGATGTTTGACAAATCCAACTGAACATGCCCTCAACTGCTGCTTAGTTAGGCTAGTAAAACCATTAGCCTTGGCCTGATTCTGCTGTTGGTGTGAACAATTCAAGGGTCATTCACTGTTCACTACTACAGGGGGGGGGAAGTTTTAGAATTAAAGGGCACTACTGTATTTTAAAAAACTACTTGTTTATCAACACTCCCCATTTTTCCTTTTTTCTTTTTCTTTTTTTGTGGGATGGGGTGTCCTGCATTTACTGAAGTGTCTGACATGTGCAGCGGTGACAGATTTGAGCGGCTGAATTCCACAGCGGTTTAAACCTAGTGCCTCCATGGTTTAACACTGTACCCTCCGAATAGGTCCCTGGAGTTAGGGTCTACCCCCACACAGAGTCTAATGACCCCATGCATAACATGTGCTGATAATTTCACATTTTATGTGACCACAGACTTGCGTGTGTGACCTCTCTGTGTATTTAGCCCAATATCACATGGGAAAAGCGTACATTTTAAAGCATAGCATTGGATTTTGGAAAAGTACTTTTTTGTGCTTTTTCATTTTTGCATAAAAATTCGAGAAGCATTGCAGGCCTCCAACTACCACAATACATTGACTAAAAAGACAACCTTGTCAAATAGTTTCAGAAAGGAGTTGACAGGATTCCTGAGAAAATAAAGCTGCTTTGCCATAGGATTAATATTTTAACCGAGACCACAGGTAACTTCCAATGGGTAAATCTTGCCGCGGTGTCTGCACTTGGATTATTTGACGTGGGTAAACTAACCAAGACAATAGGTAAACTAACCGAGACAATGGGTAAACTAACCGAGACAATGGGTAAACTAACCGAGACAATGGGTAAACTAACCGAGACAATGGGTAAACTAACCGAGACGATGGTGAAACAAACCAACTGAGGCATCAGCGTCGGCCACCTTTAAACCAGCCTTTGCAAGTGCAAACCGGATGTGGTATTTTACTGGCCGGTTTTACCGGGACAATGCGTCTGCACTGGACTTTTTGGCTCGGTTAGTTTTTTGACCAGGTTAGTTTACCTGGGCAGAAGGTGGCCGGTTAAACTACCCATTGGACTCGATTTTTTCACCTTGGTGAAATTTTACTGGGCTGTTCGCACTGGACTTAAAAATGGTCAAGTTACCCATTTGCTCGGTTAGTTTGCCCCCCAAAAAAGGTCCAATGCGAACACAGCTCAAGTCAATTGCACCAACTTAATACCAATTATGCAAGCTTTCTATAAATTGCTTTAATAATATTTGAGGGGAAAACCCTAATGATTGCTTGTATAAGTTAATACATGTATAGGCTAGTAACAATTTATATTGTTCATCTTACAGCACAGGCAGATTATTTGACAGATATTAACACACGTACATGTACACGTATGCATACAAGCACATGTATGTTTTCATCAGAACAGAACCCATCCTTCTACTCCCAGTAACAAGAAGATGTTGTGGTTGCACAATACACCGATCCATTAAGCCCCGCACCCTTGATTGACCAATTATGGCATTGGCTACATCACCACTGGCACACTGTATGTGGGAAGCACAATGTGCATCTCTTTAATGCCACACTGAACAACATGAACGTGTGCGCTTAAGTAACATTTTTCGCATGTTAACATTTTCCAATAGATTTTATTCTGTCAGACTTTAGGTGGCGTAGCAAAGGCTGTGATTGATCAAGGGGGCGGGGCTTAATGGATCGGTCTATTGTGCTCAAAACTAACAAGCAACAGTGTATGTGTGAACTGTGCAGATATGCATTTACCACATCATATCATATTTCTGGCTGGCATATGTAGTTTAACATTCAGAAGCACAGTGGATGATATTGAATGGTCAGAAAGAAGATTTAAGTACCGGTATGTGTAATCATATTTTTAGCGTGTCATGGCCAAGTGGTCTAGAGAACCAGACTCAAGTTCTGGTGGTCAAGTCATCGGGGTGTGGGTTCGAATCCTGGTCATGACACTTGTGTCCTTGAGCAAGATGCTTTACTATATATGCTTCTCTTCACCAAGGGATATAAATGGGTACCTGCGAGGGTAGAGGTTGATATTGTGTTTGAAAAAGCCTTCGGAGCGCCATGGCAGCTCGGGGCTGTATACTCCCCAGGGAGCTGAGAAAGATTACAGGAAATCATGTTATTGGCCCAATGATCAGGGCACTAATGCAAAGCGCATTGAGACACTATTAAGAAATGCGCTATATAAGAACTAGTTATTATTATTTTCATTATTTTGGGTCCTACACTAACAGTACCAGATGAAATCAGAGAAGCTTTTCAACAACTTTATTTAGTGATACCGAACATAAAATTAACACCTGAATGACAAACATCCTCAATTTTTTTGACTGTACTTTTTGCAAGTTCATATCTCGATCACTGAACTCATGGTCTAATATTTCAAACATAACAACACTGAACGAGGTACGATGGGAACAACAACCAACAGCTGCGGCAATCTTACAACCTCCTTAAAACATCTCAAGACATTAAACCTACGAACGTAAACCTCGGAACTCAACAGTGGCAAAGAGGCAACTCAAAAAAGAATTGATTAACGATTCCTACTTTTCTGACACAGGTAAGCCCTTTTTTACTGCGCGTGCTTTCTACCATGGAGGAAAGAAATAGCCTTCTAGGTTCTGAGAAAGCGGAAGTCCACGGGAGGCCGGAATGTGACTCGAACGCATGACCCGATGTATGCAATTAATCCACTGGTAATCGGTCACGTCTCTCGATAAATTTTATTGGACACATTTCACTTCCTTCATAACCATCGTAATAAAGGGGGTGGTCGGTGTTTACTTTCTTAACCAACCCCCTGAAACTGGAAATTCACAAACCATAAACACCATAACAAAGCCTATTATGAGTTCAGTGACACCTTATAATCAATAAAAGTACAGAGTGCTTTGGGAGCATTAAGGAACCCTGGCAGTGTACCGGGCCAATTAAAACCGGCCAAATATTACAACAGGCTTATATTGGTTACAAAACACTGCATACATGTACCTTAAAATGACCTTGGAGAAAGTTTAAGTTGTGGCCAAAATAAAGTTCTGGAAGTCTGCATTGAACTTGTATATTACGCCTTGACTGCAGTCACTAATTCTAGAATTTTTATATGTATTTTCCAAACAAACCTAGGGTTGAGGGCACCCAAGGTCAAGACCAGGGCAACAGGTGTAATGACCTGCACAGTGTACATGATGACCTCATATTGAAGCCTTAGCTTGGTATTGTGTGCCTAAATGGGTTTGCATGATGGTTTGCACAGCTCATATTTTAATCAGCTGCATGAACATGTGCAACTCAATTTTGGGGTGACCAAAGAAAAATTGACTGGAGCGGGATTCGAACCAGCGACACCCCGAATTAACATTCCGGCGCTCTGCCAACTGAGCTATCCAACCCTAATGTTGGCGGTCTCCCAGCCTGTTTTGTCAATATCTTTGTTCGGGGCTGCCAGTCATAAGCCAAATGAATAGTTTGATGGATGTACATTAAACAGCCCCCCAAATTATGCCTTTGCCCCCGCTTCCCCCTTCCCCCAAATGAAAATGTCTTGTCACACCACTGTAGGGAGGAGGGTTGCACCCTCAGAACCCTTACCCACCCCCCACCCCCCAAAAAAGAGATTGAATAAAATGCACAAATGAATGATTCAATGGGTACATTAAATAGCCCCCTAAATTACATATATGTCTTTGCCCCTGCTTTCCCCCCCCCCCCCCCCCCCCCAAAAAAAAATGTCTGAATGTCTGATTAGGCCACTGTATACATGTGATGTACGGTGAACATGTACCTCTGATCACGCATCAAAATATTGGATGATTTGTCAACATAGCAAAGAGCGAGGCTTTAAACCAGAATCAGACACTCTCGAACTGTAGAGTTTTTGTTCTGCTTTTTTCTTTGGGGGTGGTGTCTCTGAAAGGAGCAGGTTGGTTTAGATTAGAAGCAAAGCGACAAGCTCAAATCAACTTCAAGCATTTATTTCCCATAAAAACTGGCACATTTTTTTTTGTCACAGAAAGTTGAAATCGATTTCCTTTTTGTCCTTGGACTCCAGCTTGATTTGTTGGTTGTCGTGTTTTTTTTTGCATCTTTATAAAATAACCATTCAAGAATCTTTGCGGGAGTTCGAAAAGACAAAGCTCGCAGAAGAGTTCAACGCTACCCAGACTACTTAACCTGTGGTACCTTGTACCCATGGGTAGTTCACTCAGCACCCCTGGGCACCCCCGCTGCATTCAGTTTTAATTTTCAGAGCTGAACCCGGGTGCAATGGGGGTACTACATGTCCTACTAAGTACAATTTGGGTTAAGGAGTCTGACCTGCAAAAAAAACCCCTAAAATTTACCTCGAGTTGTCTATCAAATTCCACACAGAAAAAGAGAGTTTCCTGACCGAACTTACACTTGGCACGTACTACTCTTAGTTTGATACTACAAAAACTGAAGTTACATTGGTCCGCGTCATTAAAATGTCGATACAATTCCCATGGGAGTACATAGAAGAGAGTAAGAATCCTCCGAGTCAGCAGCAATTGACTCCAAGTTAAAGGGAAAGAACTTCCTTCAAAAAATAATTTTTATGAACAGTAATTTAATCCCAATCTAGTTTTCACAATGCGCAAAATTAAACTTGGTCATGTTTTAGTGAATACAACGATAAAACAGGGAATTTTTTTTTTTTTTTGGAGGGGGCATGTTTATACACATGCTTATTTTAATTGCTGCCATCTAAATAAGCAACAGTGATTTTCTGGGAGTCTTGAAAAGCTATTTCCTTGACAGCATTTCAGTCAAAAAGATTGGTACTGGAGTACTGGTATGAACTTACTCAGTGAGCTTTGAGATTTCAAATTTTAAAATTGAAGAAAAAAAAGGGAGGGAAAATCTGTTCTAGCTTTAAGATCTTTGAGAATAATTCAATTCTTCGGGACTAATCAGTGGAGTTGAACCGTATTTGATGAGGTCTCGCATGAGTTTTATTAAGATCATGAAGGCCAGATGTTGACGGGCACTCGTGGGACACCACTCTCAGACAGTAGTAACTTGATAAACTTGCTGGACTTAACGAATTTCAAACCCAAGTTCGACAGGAAAGAAGTATTTATTTTTTTACCTCTCAAAGCAAATGACTAGTTCAAGGTTTGAATACAGTAACAGGAACCAAATCAAAAGGTTTTCCTTGTCACAAGGTACAAATAACACTTCTTAACTTCTGCCATTTTTGCACTTTCTTTTTAATTTAACCCATAAGTAGAAAGAAAACCACAAACACAAAGGCTACATCTGCTAATTTTAAACTCCAGGATTCAAAATCACAAAAGCAATAAGATTCCTCTTAAGATGGGCCGTCTGCAAAGCATTTAAATACACTGTATTTATGCAACGCATTCTTTGCAAAAGCCCCCATCATGCTCGACCTACTTCCTGAGAAATTCCCAGGAAAACTTGGGTTACCCTGGCAAACTCCTTAAATACCCTGGCAAACTCCTTGGCTACCCCCTGCTTAGGAGTGGGGTGTGGGGGTGTGGGGTTAGGCCAGACAAATTGCAGCAAGTGTGAATTGAACATGGAGTGGCACCTAGCGGTGGGGTAAATATATTCCCCATGAAGTGGGGTTAACCTGGGGGCTTCCAAGGAAAGTTGCATCACGTGTGAACCGAGAATGGAGTGGCATTGGGGTAAATAATCCCCAGGATGGATAAGATAGACAATCAGCCAGTACATGTACAAGTGTATGCATGCAAGGTGAGCCTATGTTAACTTGTAAATTACACTGTGGCTGTTTTCGAAATAAAACAACAACTTTGGCTTTGACTATAGTCTGTCATTATTTAGCAAACATGTGCTTTCCTTAGGGGGCTTTAAACAGGTCTGTTTTGAAAACAGCCTAAAATAGTAATTCAATAGGGGTGGGGTACATTTTGTGTCATGTTAATTTATAAACAGAATTCCAATGTAAACCTCCAGCTCTTGACAAAAAAGTACTTATAAATAGAGAATCGTACTTCATGCACATGATACAAATTGAACTTGAAACAGATTCACTCTGCTCTGCCAAGATCCACAAAATCTTACCTCCGCCTTGTAGAATGGCGTCGTGATCCAAGCATGGCTACATACATTGAAAGCCACTTGCATGGAACCAGAGCCAACAATCCCCGCCCCTCGGTGACACAAATCTCCGCTTTTGACAAGAAATTGGTTTGACAAGATCAGAAAGTCTGGGCAGTGCTCTTGCTATTTTGGAATAGTTTGAGTAGACAGTGTTCTGTATACAGAATAAATATCTCCCGAGTCGCACGAGTCAATGGTACGGAATTAAGTGTAGCCAGGAACTTCACAGCTTTGAGAATAGTCAGTGAGTAGAAAGGTTCACAGAAGGATGAGTTGGCGATAAGAGGTCTCTGATCAGCAGGAGGGTCTCATTCTTCTAAATCCAAGGTATCATCTGGCCTCTGAAGAGGAACTCTAACTTCCCCTAATAATCTACAGGCTTTGTTCAACAAATTCCTTGGTCCACTGATTATTCCTTTACCTGCTTTTGAATCCAAACCCCACTGTGTATTGTGCTAGGGACTTAACATACACACTGATCTCCCTGTCAACTGTTTATCCATCAAGCATTCTGGTGCGGCAGACCGTTGAGAAGAGCTACCCAGAAGAGAGGGGAAGAAAATCTCATCTTTTGGGGCATGGGGATTAAGATGGAAGTAGTTTAATCCATCCTGTTGATCCAGCAAATAAACAGAGGTAGGAAAGGCACAGATTTCTGACTGTAAATACTAGGCTCTATGTTTACTGTGGGACAGTCAGGTTACCCCTGAATACAGTAGATTTGCGGGAAGGCCAGACTTGAAGTTGTCTCAGAATACTTTTTTTTTGACATAGCTCTTGGTTCCAAGGTCCCAATCAATGAAACTTCTTCAGGCTTCAATCAATTCTTGAATTTTCTGTGGACTCCACAAATAAGTGTCGTCTATTTCTCTGTTGGTAGTTTTATCCAAGCATTAGATTCAGAACGCCAAGTTCCGAGTGATCTCGAACCAGCTCTAAAATTTACTTACATATACAAGGTAGCTGCAGTCCATCACATAGTTTTTTTTTTGTTCTTGACCTTACACATCTTACCTCACTGTACTACAACCCTGTCCAAGATGGCTAGCAGTTATCACTGCCATGTCTCAAGAGTGATCTCAGACCAGCACTGCTGTCCATTACAAGTTATCCGTTCTGGAACTTAACAACTGAAACTCTCTGCTTGTAAACATGACCAGTCTGTAGATAAAAGCCTTACACACATTAGGCCTATTCATTACACACAATGACTTTTACATACTGCACTTGTACATGTACAGCCCGACCCGATGTTGGTCATTTTAACTCCAAAGAACAAGAACAAGATTCCACCATGGAGGAAGGCAAACTCTAAAGATGATCTTCAGACCTCTGAAGAGTTCAAGAATTAAACCATGAAGTGGTGGTATCCAAAACCAGAAACTCTTACCACAGGCGAGGGCAGGGCAATCCAGAAGGGAAAATCAGCAGTGATGATGATGATGGTTTTTAAATACACGCTTGAAATAATGTTTGAGGGTTCCTCCCCCCCCCCCCCCCCCCCCAGTTTCCCCACTTAAAGTAAACACTGACTGTGTTATCTGTTGACCTGGGGCAATGTCTTAAACTTCTGGCCTGATTAGAGCAGCAACAGCTTCAAAACCAGAGGGACCCCTGGGCTGGATACTTTCCTCCGAGTAAGCTCATTTCATACCAAAGAGACCATCAGGAAAATTCCAGAAATAACAAATAATAGATATGGCAGGGGGGGAATGTACAAACACAAAAACAATCACTTGAGATACCGGTATATGGGGAGCTCCCAGCTTTTGTTTCACTGGATGTAATATTGTGTTTGACAGGTTTTTGTTTCCCAGCTGTTGACTAAATTTGGTTTGACTGGACTAACCAACTTGACCCAACAAACTTTCTCTTTCAAATGATTACAAAGTTGAAGGATATTATACAAATATGCCTGGCTGGATTCTTGTATTTCAAATATTGACATGTTTTAGATAAATTGTACATAAGTTTTAATTATAACCAATTACATCACCCATTCTTTGTGATGTCAACCCTCTCATTTCCAAGTCACAGTTCTCTCTTGCTTTTAACTAAATATTTACACAATTAAATCAAATAAATTGAACAATAAGTTGTAAAATGAAAAATATTTCAACTTTTTCATTGAAATCCTTTGTCATGTGTGACATAAACTTTCGCTTCCTAATACCAGTTTTCTCATGTTGCAGAAGTGAAAGCAATAACAAGAAATCTTACGACAGAAAGCTTTTACCATAGAACAAGCTCTTGCTCTATGCTTGTACCGTACAGCAAGGCTTGTACGAACTTCAAACAGTTATCCCAGCGAACAATTATTTTGACAAGCAACACCTCAACTTCAACATCAATATTACAGGACAGAACGACAACTTTCATTTTCAGAGTATTTTCTTTGTTCAATGCTAAACCTGGTTTCCTTCCTTCCTGATGCAGAGCTGAGCGATTATAAAAGGTATTGGTTTTCCAAAAAGAAAGAAGGATGAAAACCTTTTTCTACAGCAAGTGAAAACGGACACAGGATGTTCCCCTCAGGCAGGAAAAGGCTGACAGGAAAAGGTGGACCCAGCTATAGGGGTGGATGGTGGGGTGGATGTGAGGTTGCTTTGCAGGTAATCAAATGACATGAACAAAACAGTTACACGCACACTAATCCACATCAGGCCTTGATCTTAACCGAGGCCACCGAGGCCATTGGCCTCATGCCCTGTCGAGTTGGCCAGCATGCCCTTGTACAATTTCTCTGATTTGGCCAGCAATGGCCTGCTCCCTGTTTTTCTTAAGATCGAGGCCTGCACATACTACTGTACACATCTCAAATTCAGCAAATGTTACTCTTTCCAATTATTGTGTTTTCAAGACAAGTAAAAACAAAACAATTATGATTCTACCCATACACTGGTGTATGGATAAAATCTGAATTCACTGTATTTATCCTCAATGTGATTTCTACACATTAGGCTATATTGTATGTGGTACCCATTTCTCAACAAGACTCAAACTGGCCCCTCGTCACTGTGCACACTCTGTGGTCTTGTGGTTATGCCAACTGCTCTAGAACCGAGGCCTGGTACTGCACGGAGGCACATTATAATTATAATAATAAACTGTGCTTATATAGCGCCTCACACGAATGTCCCAAAGCGCTTTACAACAAAATAACAGTTAATCACAGAGGTAAGTTTTTAGCATAGATCTGAAAATGTTTGGAGCAGTTTTGAAGAAGTTTGGCCAAAATGTTCCACAGTGTCGATGACACATGTGAGAATGAGCAATGGCCATATGATTTAGCGCGAGTGATGAATGGGACAAGTAGAGAAGTAGAGCTGGAACGAAGAGTACGACGAGGTTTGTATGCATAAAGGAGTTCTTGGAGGTAGTGGAGTGCAGACTGGTTGAGGCATTTGTATGTCAGTAGGAGGAATTTGAATTCTACGTATTTGGAGACAGGTAACCAATGAAGTGCAGAGAATGTTTGGGTGATATGTTGGCAGGATGATGAGCAGGTTACAAGTCTTGCGGCAGAGTTTTGAATAGGCCTACTGTCTCAACTGGCAACTGTCTCCATGCCCCTTGGTCAATGCCTTGGGGCCCTTTGAAATGTTCAATAGAAATTTAGATTTCCCTTAAAGGCTGCCCATTACCAATAAGGAAAAACTGCCTTGTCCTTACAAGAACAAAGGGGTCGTGGGTACGAATTCCACAGCATAGCCAGTTGATTTTGTTGTATTCTCAATAGGGCTCAGAAAGCACCGTGTGTACACACAACTAAGACGGAAGTTACACAGTGCTCACCACACCTTGGTGTGATGTACAGGTATGGGTAAAATAAAATAAAACACTCTCCCTGATGCATTTATTACAGCCATCAAAAACAGTACAAGCAACAAAATACAAGCAACGAAATACAAGCAACAAAGAATAAACAACTCATCACAGCAGAAAGTCATGAAGTGAAGCAATCAAACTATGAATCGGAACAGAAACAAGTTCATTGAATGTTTTTCTTTAATCTCTGAGAGATTTTCACAAGGTCGTCACTCACAACAGTTTCCTAAGTCTTTACAAGTATACTGTACCTACCTTCTTCTCGTACATGTACATATGGCCGACATGTTGTGATAGGAGAGAAGGCGTTCAAATTCACCTGAAATTTCGACTCCTCTGATTTATCCTCACATAAACTTATCCAAAACAGAGGACCTCAGTTCATCAAGAACATTGGAGAGACGGAGACCCCAAATGAAATAACCGATTTGGCATCTGTGCCTCGAATCAAGAAAATATTGCACTTATATCTCACAACAACGGAATGAAAGTCACAGGTCAGTTATGCAAACTCTCCAAAGGTCTTTAAAAACTTTTTGCAGGCATAAATAAATTCTGCTAACATTGTCTCGCGCAAATTACTATAAAGTGAGTCAATAGACATGACCTCCAAATGGCCATGTCATGAATTTTAACACCTTGTTTGGGCTAATTAAGTGCTATAAAAACTACTTTAAAAGACTATTAGACTCATCTTCAAAAAATGTCCTGCGGTGACTAAAAGTTCAAAAAGACAAGAAAGAGTTCAAAGAAATAATTTGTTTTTTGCAAATACCTAATTCTGTATTCAAGGTAAAAAACAGGATTGGTATAAAGCTGTTAGTGCAGTGTTCTTACTTGGCATGATTCAATATACACATATGAAAAACAAACCTCAATCCGTCGTCCCAGTCAGGAGAAAATAGTGAAAAACCATGCATACTTTTCAGCATGTAAACACATTATCTTTAATTTTGATCAATACAACCAACATAAAAATTTGGGTTTTCAAATTCAATTTTCTTGACTAAATCAGTATTTCAAACAGAAATATTTCTATGGAAGATTGGTGTTGGTATGAACTTCATTGTCAGTAAGCTAATAAAAAAAAATTGGATGAATACCAATCCTGTATTCTACCTTTCAAGCTTACTGACAGTAAACTTCTTAGAGTAATTTATAAGCTATATACATGTAACAAAATCAAACACCATGATGGTTCAACACCCCAACTGTTGGAATGTATGTCATCCAATAATATCAGTTAACTTGTGCAGTGCTCAGTCCAACTACACCCAGTTGGATTTAGATGGGCCGGGGCTGGCCAGACGGGGTTTTAATGCCTTACATTATACAGGTGAAAATGAACTAGTAAATTAATTTTTCAACTAAAACTAAGCAAAATTATAAGATGATTATTTAAAGTTTGCAAAATCTGCATGCAAAGACAACTAACTTTTGTTCAACAAATTGCCATTTTGTACTAGTATGTAGTTTTATTATGTGTCTGGAAAAAAAAATAGAATGACAAAGTCAAAACTCTTCCAAAAACAAATACTGCTTGTTCCCTTAAAAAAAAAATGTGCCAAGTGACATTCTCAGAATGAACACGTACATGTCCCAAATGGTTTAAACCATTATCAAAACAATATTGTTTTAATCCTCTGAAAAAAATGACTCACTGGTATTTGAGGTATTTACTGTTAAATGATGACCTTCACGTATGCAAATGACCCTCATATAAATTTGCATTTACATGGGTCTTTGCACATATGGATTACGTACTGTATCACCTATTCTATCAAGTTCAATCTTAAAGGGTTATCAGACCCTCAAATTTGCATATGTAAACCTAAGCAAACATGGCAATTAACCCTCCTACTGTCTGACCATTGAGTTTCATCAATAGATTAAACTATGCCAGCCTGCAATATGCTATCATGTGGTGAATGCATAGACCTCACAACACGTACACAGATAGTTCTTTGCACAGTTGTTCTCCCGTACACAAGCCATGCAGTTGAATTATTTCAAATGGTTCTAAGTCAACTGACTAAAAAGTGTTATGGAAAGTAAGATGGTTACATGACCAGTGTAGTTTTTTTTTTAACTAGAGAGGGATTACATTCTATGAAGTTCCTTCTGATATCTTCATCATAATTTAGGGTGATCAGACCTGCTGCAAGTTAGGCCTTGGAGCTGTCTGGTCATGGCACCCTAGTAGAGTTGCCTATGAAACAATCATGGGTAGAAGATCAGGGAGAAGGGAGGGAGGCAGTGAAACCGTTGCCCCCACCCCAACTTTGAAAAGGTAGCTTTAGACCTTATGTATCTGGCGTCATGAGTCCCATAGAGATATGTACAACAGCGCCCTCAATGAGGTCAAAACAGCTGTAAGTTTACTGTAGGAAAACGGCCGTGTATACCCTCTATTTTGCCCCCACCCCATCACTTTCTACCAAGACAATTAAACATTTTCCTTAAATCATAATAGGAGAGCTTTTTATGTGATGTTTTAGACTTTTACCCCATCCCCTACTTTTAAGTGTTTTGCCGCTTCTGGACGTACCCAGGTTTCTCTCCATGCACAAGATAGCGTATTGAGCCGATACGCATGAATCCTGTGCCAGTATACAACAAAAATAATCATTAATATAGTAATGTAAGTGGGTTGGAGTTGGCTGCAATAATCAGAGCTCATTCAAAATGCTCCAGATTGAAAAACAGAATTTTAAAAAACCAAACATAAATATAAACAAATCTCATTTCGATAAGTGTGCTTCGGCCAAATTTGCAAAATTAGGGTCCAGCATGCCCCCCCCCCCTTTTGAAAAATCTTGTTAAGAACACCCTACAAAATATCTCATATACCTGCATAATTTTAAGCAATCTTACATTCCCAATTGATGTGCTCTTAGCTCAAGAAGATCGGCCTTGAACCTTCACCTCCATAAATGAAATTATAGGCATGTTTCGTTAAACGTGACTTCATTTATTGTTTCAAGTAAATTGTTCGCATTCATATCAATTCTCAATACATAGAGTTACTAAAACATCATCTTATGAACTCAACACAATAAAATGTGTCAACTTGCATGAGTAACTACAAGTAGGCTTTTATAGACTTTTTGAGGGTTATTTAACAATGATCTTACTGTTTTTCTGAGGGCAAAAAAAAAAAAATCAGAAATCTGATTAAATAAGAATATCAAGCCTGATGAGTAACCATTGCTTTAATGGTTCACACACAATACTACATCACTGACTTGAAGTCTAATTATCTTCACCCTATCCCTGCCAAATACAACATGCGGCAACTGGTAAAACTTGTTGTATAGTTTGTTGCCTTTCAGTCAACTCAAATCACATTGCACTGTGCTTCATTTAGCAGGGTTCTTGGCCATGTGCGATCCAGACTCCCCTGCATACTCAATGCCTATCAATGGTGCTTTGAGCAGGTTAAAAGCTCAGTGCCAAAGCTGAGTGTAAACCAATTCACTTCACAATGCAACAGAAAGATCTGTTATATTTTGCTGACACAAAGCTGGGTTTTCATTTCAACCGTGTTGCATTTTGATGCATTTAGCAGGGTGCCTACAAGTAGAAAACACCTGATCCAAGCATTGATCTGTGGTCCTTTCTCAACACTACGACCCCTGAATGTACGGAGAAAGTCCTCTATATGCAATAACTACATTTTAAGCTCAGGCAACACCAGTCTGGGCACCAGGAATACATGTAAATCATGCACTGAACGCAACATCAGTCTGGGCAACAGGAATACATGTAAATCATGCAGTGAACCCAAACTTGTTAGCACGTTGCACAAATTGTCTCCGAAACCACTTCCCCAGGAGCATGACCCTGATGATTAATAATAATCTAACAACAACAAATAAAACTGATCAATGAGCTTAAACCCCCATCCCGTCTCCCCTCCCACCCGGTTACTCAACGATGATTGACAATACTCTAATCTGAATGCTGACTGACCCCTCCCAAGTTCATCAGCTGGTCAAAGATTATGAGGTCAATGAGGAAACAGGGTCTTTTTCTTTCCAGGTGTCAGTGGTGGGGCATCAGACTTGGGGGTAACATCATGGAGTTATTGGTAACACCACATACATGTAGACGCCCGTATCCCACACTCTCATGACCTCGGTTGACCTTTCCCCTAGGTAGGAGGGATTATATTTATAAACACTTCCTGTGAGTGTGACTGTGGTCTTGTTACAGAAGCATGGAGCTATTAAAGGACCACATATACTGTAGTATGCAGGAACATAGAGAAAGGGCAGGAACATCATGTACCTGTACATGTACATGTATGTACATGTACAAAAGGCCTATACTAACAATTGGTGTTAAGGATTTTGCCTCCATGGCATTAACGCATATTATATGAGCTATTTAAGCATGTGTGGTAGAAGAATTAGGGGCCAACTTATAAAGCTGTTTAGAAGAAAACATTGCTGGGGAAATCAGCTTGCAAAGCATACACTTGTTGGGAACCAGTCAGAGTCACAAGCGATACACATTAGCCAATGACAAGTTGCACTGGTAACTCATACTAAAGCTTTACACTATAAGCCATTTGTACATTGCAGTTTTAAATAATGTCTGATACAATTATGCTCGGTCACAGTTAGCAATACATTCTCAATTTGACCCTCTCAGACCATAGAGCAAGGTCCAGACTAAGTCCAGTATTGCTGTGATGCAACAACAGCAGCAAGCTTTTGTATAATGTTTACATTTGAAGAAAGACAAACACAGAGGTATACAATTTGAAATGTGTGGCACTTCCTGATCTATAGAGGCAAAAGCTTTCCCCTAAAATATGCGACGTAGCAAAATATTTTTAGTCTGAGGAATTCAAACTGAGCATTTTACAATGTAATAGTTACAAGGTCAGTCACTGTAGTGTACCAGACAGTATTCAAATTTCCACTCACAAAATGGCCGAGGCCGTGTCCGAATAAACAGACTGTGGCTCTGGCTGTGGCTTGATCGTCGCGAGAACATGCACTGAAGTATGCATTACCCATAGCAACACCCTTAGCAGCAGCCACAGCCGCTAATTCAGATACAGCCTCAGCTTAGGTTCCTTGTTGGAGTTGATTTCATGCCAATCGATTCTTTGAAATGAATCACTTCTCTTCGCTTGGTTCACAAAGGGAAGTGGGACAAGAACGCAGGATAAACTTTCCTCATAAATCATAGAATAAACTACAGTAAATGTAGATGGGTGTGTTAAGTAACATAGAAAGGACTTCCTTCCTCCATGGAAAAAACATTTAATAACAGTATGGATTATGAAACAAGATCAACAACCCACAAAGGTGATGACTGACAAACATGTCAGTCCTGATACTTCATGCAGGCAATGGAGGCAATTTGCCTCTGTTGGCCCTTGGCATTGCCTTGGTTCTCTTGAAATCTTCCAATTAATAGAAATTTACAATTTCTCACAGAGGTGCCCTTTATCAAGAAGAGAATGCCTTGGTGCCCTTGCCCTTTCAAGAAAGAAGCAATCAGGCCTGCATGTGTTAGCAAAGATCTTGGAAAAGAGTGTCCAAAATTTACAGAATCTTAAACTTGAAAAGGCCATGTGAAATGGAGTTTTCATTCATTACAAATTAAGAATTGTATTTTTGAAGTTTAAATACACCTTTTTTCGTAAATTTTTTTTTTTATAAATATTTTAATACTAATTTTGAAGATTTTAAAGTACTGACCCCACCCCTCCAGTGGTAGCATTAATTTGCATTTAAACACTTGTAAGCATAAGGTAGGGGGCTTCTGTTACGCCAGCGTTACGCTGTCCTTTAAAGAACAGGATGGCGAAGCTTTAAATGACATTCACCCAGAGCTATTCCTAACCCTCGATTCTCCAGACGGTTATAGACCGGAAGGGTAAAAATTGGGTAAAAATGTATTTTTTTACTTTTTTTTCTCAACAAACATTTTAAGTAGGCCCCTATGCCTAATTGCACCATTATTACCACATAACACAAGTGGTCTTTTATACTTGATTTGCATAGAAGCCCAAGTTTAATATCTCAAAATTAAAACAAAGTGAACTGATGTCCAACATGGACCGCACGTGAGTGTGTGTCAATGCTCGTTGAGCGCATTCTACAGGTTTGCGCAATCTGCAGATTGCCCACAATTTTGCCCAATAATCTGTAGAATGCGCTCAATGAGCATTGTCATACAACAGAAGTCATGTGCAGTCCATTTTTATCACTGTTCAGATTTTAGCTGAAAATGTCTCGATCTTTTTAGAAAGGTTAAGGTATCTGACACAATCGTAACACCATTAACCAGCAACATGTCCTGCATATCTCAGGTGAGTTTAAAGTATGTATATCATTACAGAGGTCTTTGCGGATTTTGGAACAGTTTTTGTCACTTCCTGTTTTGGGGTTTGAAATCATGATGTAGTGGATGTTTACACAGGCATCAACAAGCATGTGCATTCACTCAGTCCCTACATAAACAAGCTCAATTATTCACAATTTCAGACTCATTTACTACAAATAAATAGTGACAAGTAAGATTTTAAGGATCTAAATAAGGGTTTGTATTGAGTTGGGTGTACAGAAAATATCTACCCCCGTCCCCCTACTAAGACTATATTTTATTATTTGGATTTACTTCAAATTTTAGTGAAGCCAATCATTTAAAAAAAATAAAATAAAAAATCAAACTATATCGTTTGACTTTTGTAATGTGTATCTATTTAATTGTAAAACTATGTTTACCTACATGTAGCCCTGGTTTATGGACTGTGGTACTTAACTCCCTTTTTTGAGATTTCGACCGATAATGTCAAAATCTCAAAATGAGTTCAGCGCCCCAGTTACCATGGTTACTGGGTCTAGGACTGTGGTAGGGCTACTGACGTAATGTTTACCATGCAATTTAAGGACCGAGTTAGAAAATGAAATAAAATGCAGCACTTTTAGTTTAATGACTAGTAAAAAATATATAAATAATGCATTAAGCTTTTGCAGCAACAACTAGACTACTTCATCAGATGCAATGAAGAAAAACAACCTCAACACAGGCTTACATACAGTCTGGGTAGTACTTGCGATGATCGTAACCCTCCATCCTACAGACCGTCAGGATGATGGAGTGTTACGATCATCACAATATATAGTAATATACAGCCCAGCACAGTCTAAACAAATGCCAATGGTGGCGATGCAGATACATGTATATGTTTTTTATTTTTTACTTTTTAGTCATTTTGAAAGTGCTGCATTTTATTTCATTTTCTGATATCACCCGAAAGTACGGCTACCCACAACTTATTCTCACGACTGAGTTAATGATTTGAGAAACTTGAATGGAAAATCTAAAAAATCCACTAGAAATTAGCAGTCGGATAGAGGTTTTTTGTGGAATGTACAAACTGTTCGTATTGGTTACCAGGTAAGCGCTAGCACTTCAAGCCCCCAGCACCGGATGACAGCCGGACAGAGCTGCCGAGGGTGAAAGAGAACAGGGGAGGGGGTAAAAGGGACAGCCCGTTTGGACACCGTCTTGGAACTGGAACCACAACCTATAGTTAATTTCACTCAGTCAGTTTTGATTCTCTTCACTTCAAGAACGTTCCAATCCAAGTTGGTGTGAAACAAAGAAACATTTTCGCAAACAATAGAAAATTAAGTTTAGAACGTCTTACCGTCGTAGAGGGAATCCACTTCCGCGGTCGCGACCATGTACAAAGTTTACATGGTTGCGCCTTAGCTGGTAATCGGCATGGTAGTATTGCGAACCACGGAGAGTATAGGAAAGCTGCCTTAACTTCTTCAAAAAATCCTTCATGGTGAAGTCCACTTCTGTTTGCACTTATTACAGAGAGCAGTTTCGACAATAAAAAATTGCTAGAATTACAGGTTAAAATATTTTTGATCAGTTCTGAGCTCTCAAAGTTTACAAGTCAGTCGTTTATATAGTATTTTCTGCAGAAGAAATTATGTCGAATTTGCAAAATAGCGAACGAGCTGGTGCTGGTGATCACTTTTTATACAGCAACTTAGGGGGTCGCTTCATCACCGGCGTTGTGAAAATCCCTTCGTTTGGAGGCGCTGTTGCTTTTCCACTTTGTCACAGAAAAAAGTTCTGTGACATACAGAGAAGGAGATGATCCTGTGGCCAATACGCGTGTGTGGAATGCTTCAAAGGTGGTTCCAATGCAGGGACAAAAAGTTGCATGACAAGTTGAAAGACACTTGGCACAAGATGTAAGACAACCGTACTATAGTTCCCCGAACATAAACAGCGACCGTGGTGTTCATGGGCCGCATGCAGACATCCTTCACTGGAAACGTGCTCAGTGCAGACGGGATGAACTATTTCGATGACGTCACGATGTGCATGAATGAAATTTTAATCAAATTTTGCCAAGGTTTCTTTCCATCGAAGGCCCCCTTCATTTGCGAGTCACGTTGCGTCTACACTCACTTACGATGCTAAGGTTGTGTAATTATGGGCTCCAAAAAGAGAAAAAGGTCCTTGGACTTTTGTTGGGGTGACAAGAGTGCCTCGTCACGACAGACTAGCCCCGTCGGGTTGCCCACTCGCCGTGCCTCGGAGAAAGTTTTCCCTTCCAACTAAACAGGTGCACCCGTGTGTGCCGATCGGCGAGGCCAGTTTAGCTGCTGAGATTTTCAGGCTAAATAAACTTATTCTGATCCGCGACTACCGGTGGCACTCACTTTCTGGCTGACACTTAAAAAAAGGGTCGTGCTTCAGAGCTAGCTTGTTAGAGCTGTATAAGGTTTTTATTTGTAAACATTCATACACCAGTGACCTGCATTGTCAGAGAGGCCCCCTTCTCTCCTCCAAACTCCAAACAAATAATCGCCTGATTTATGATGGAAGAGACCGACCTCACACCCACACGTTTTGTTGAATGGTTCATGTACAAATAAAAGGATTATACCAAAATTATTCAGAGTCAATTTTGCATGGGGCCCGACGTCACGGTGAACTGCTGCCTTAATACCTCATTGAAGTGATTCTTGCGCAAGCACGGAGGTAAAAAGGGTACTGGTGGAACATAAACGATAGTTGATCATACATGATATAATACTGAACAACGATCAATTGCTTGATTGTTGTTTCATTGACTTTTTGGGGCGGGGTTGGCGACGTACCCTATTTTCTGCATTGATTCCGATTTGTCCGGTATATACAAACCGTTACCGTAGTACAACCACCTGTATTAACTTGTATCAATTGATATTTATCCTGATGATGGACGGAGCATAGTGGTCCGAAACGTCGAGTGGTTCTTTTCAGAACTAAACACTCACTAAAAAGACCCTTTAAAAGCCCCCCGCTCATCATTGGTAAACTGACTGTAGATGCTTCCATTCTTTACAAAAATCAAGATATATGTAATAAAACCAACCTGTGAAATATGCAGCTCTTTTCATTGTTTCATTTGCGAGAAAACGGTAAAAAAAATTCAGCTTCTTGTACGCATTCTTAGGCAGAGTTTTGGTATCACAACGAGACGACAATTAATTTTGGGTCTTATTTCATTTATTATTAAAAAACGATAACACTTCAGGCAAACATATTTCAAGGAATGTTTTCTACCATCATTATCTTTATTATCCTATGTAAGCTTATAAGTAAATCTGTGAACATTTATGTTTTGCTTTCTTACCAATGTTGAGCTGGAGCTTTAACAATAGAGCGCTTGTTAAGGGTGTGCTCAGCAGCACTGGTAATCATAAAACTAATGTTTAGATTCACACACAACCTAAATAAATGGTATAAAGAATGGTTATGGTGGAAAACCACAATTAGTTTTGATCCTGTGAGTCCAAAGAGTCGATGTTCGAAAGCAGTGAAAACGTCATGAATTATTTATTTTCTTGTGACTACGATGCCAGATTGAGTGTGCTTAAACTTTCACAGGTTTGTTATTTCACGGGATTATATTGTTGGTCCACATTTTCGTGGATATTGGTCTTTGATAATTACCAATGTTGTACACATAAACTACAAATGCAATGGCTGCATACAATGTAGTTAAATAACTCTAATCCACTACAAAGCAACTCAGTCAACATTTCATCGGATAAAGTGATATGGTTGTAGCAAAAAATTAATATCAAACAGGCCTGAAATCGTTCTCTTCGGAAAGAGATTTTGTGCAAGTTCATTTCCTTTCGCAAATCGTAGATCAGGTGTGAGGAGACGGTTTCCACACACACATCATATTTTGGACGGGAATTTCAAGACGATGGAGCTCGGTATTAGGTTTACGAAAAGCTTTGTAAATTGTTTCCCGGCAGAAAGGAAAATTGTATTGGTGGGCTACGGTGGTCTGGTGATTTAAAGAGGGCACAAGTGCTAGTCTTTTGGAGATGTCATCCTTCCAAGCAAGCAGATTGCCCGTGACGTCAATTCTTGTCCATACATTTGAATATAAAGCGATAAACACAAACGTTGTTGAGCTAATAAACATTATATATTATCATTATAACTTTCTGGTGATGAAACCATTAAGGTACCCTCAAAAGTGACTTGCACTGTGACCCGTAGGCCTGAAGATACTTGTTTCCTCGATATTGATTTTGAATACAACATTTTGTCACAAACTTTTCAGAAAAATGCCTTTCCATTTTATTTTTAAAACTCATTTTGTATATTGGAGCAAACGCTTCGGATGACCGCGGCACTGTGTTTCAAAGTGTATACTTCAACAGTTTTATTGCAGCTTTCGCTTTCCATAGAGTGAAGCAATCGAAAAAATATGTTGAAAATAATTCCATACATTGAGGCAATCCTATCACCTAATTATTAATTTGGTTCCAAACTTTCACCTAGAGTTTGAGATGTAAACGAAAAAACAATACATCATAATTTCTCACGCACCAGAGTCACACGAGGCTCAAACTTACCACCGCGATGAAGAAAGTAATTACCTTGCCGATAAACCATTGGCTCAAAGTTCTAGACGTTCCCATCACCTGCTTTTGCCTTAGTTCATTCCCCGCGGTGGTAGTTTCGCCAATTTTTATGCCATTTTCACTTAAATTTTCACTCTAAAGTTTTCACCGGCCGGTGCCGTAGGTTGAGGGCCTCTGTGGTCCTAATTAATATTAGACTACCCTGAAACCGCAGACGCCACAGCTTCCGTGTAAAGGCATGACCGGGTCACGATGCACACAGGAATTGGTTTTCGTCTCCGTACGCAAATAGAGGGCGCTGTTTTAAAAAGGTGTTCACAGTTGTATTTAAATAGGGTCGTGTCCGAATGAATGGCTTCGGCTGTGGTTACGGCCGGAACGCCGAGGATTCCTATTCTTCAACGTTGTCGTTGCAGCCAGCGGCCATAGCCGTAGCCAAAGTCGCTTGATTCGAACACGGCCCAGTGTTTGAAATTTTCAAAAAATACCGGAAATAACATAATATAACATAAATAACATTAACTAACAATAATGAAAGACAGTGACAAGAAATTCATATGGTGCAATAAAAAGTAATTCATTTTTCGTCGAATAGTAAAAACAGCTGGGTGTTGTTGAAATTAAAATTGCTAACTGCTACATTCTCTCTCAGTTAAAATGGTAAAATCTACACAGAAAATGTTTGATAAAAATACAAAATAAAATCTATTGGGTCAAACTTAAAGGTGCAATTTTTATGATTCATATTGACTCGGAGATTTGTGGATTTGAAATGATCTGAACGAAAGTTTACGATTTCAAATAATTTTTGAAACAATATTCATGAAATACCGCAAAATTGAATATAACATACGGTACTGAAACAAAATATAATTAAAAATGAACAAAAAATATGCTAAAGTATATTTCCCAAAATAGTTAAAATTAATAGCGGGGTAAATATAGATCATTCAGTGACGCGCCCTCTATACTCGCAAATCATAAAATCGACCCGGAAAGTTCTGACCAAGTCCGGAAAAAATATTTACAAAATTGGATCAAATTTAAAGATGTTGCTTATAATAAAAAAAAAAATATTGGGTTATTGGCGAAACAAAAATAAAATAATCAACGCTTTCGTTGGAGCCAAGAGCCAACAAATAGCAATGACGTAGTTTTTTTTTTTTTATTTCTCGAAAATTCAAATCTAGAGAACCACAACTCATATAGTGTGCATATATTATTACGTAATTGGTTAAAATTTAGCATCGTGTATGTACACTACAGGATTTTCAAATAAAAAACATAAAGTTTTAATGACAGCCGATTTAACGGTTGTTTTCTCTTTGTTAATATTTTGAAGTGAACTAAAACTTTTTCTATGCTCCCGAACATAGTGTTCCTAATGTCGCAAAACACTATTTTTTTATATTACTTTATTGTGAAACACATACAAACACAGGTTGCACTTAGCTTGCTCGGTTCAAGGGGAGTTGTGGTCAGTGGCGCAGAATGTATTTTGTTCTACCTCAACACGTCAGAAGAGCGCTGAAAAGGGGCTTGTTTAGGAAAAGAACAAACGGTAACTACAGTTTTAATTGGCCAAAAGTGCCCCCAGGAAAAATGGTGCCCCCCTCCTTGTACCCTCCTATAATGTTACCCTATTTAAGGCACAGGTTGGGGTTTGACTTCAGTCTCGTCTCGTCAGTCTCGTCTCGTCAGACGGGGGGCTGTAGTGTACATACACGATGCTATCCTTTTGGTATTAAGTGATGACGTTTTGGCAGCGCCGTAACTAGGGTAAAATTTTAAGGGGGCACAAGGGGGTGCACCATTTTTCCTAGGAGGGCACTTTGGCCAATTAAAACTGTAGTTCCCATTTGAATTTTTCCAAAACAAGCCCCTTTTCAGTGTTTTCTGAGGTGTTGATGTAAAACAAAATACATTATGTGTGTAAATAATTCAAAATGAATCTAAAAACATTGAAATTACTACGTAGATGCTTATAAAATGTAACATCACGGACATCGATTGGGGATGGGGGTGGGCACGTGCCCCGTGCCCCCCCCCTTAGTTACGCCACTGCGTTTTGGAGCCGGAAGTGTAATGTAAACGAATGGTATACGTACACGTACATGAAGATTCGTTACATTGCACTTCCGGCTCCAAAACGTCATCACTTACCAACAGGGGGCCAGTTCATAGAACTGCATAAGCACAAAAAGTAGCTAAGTACAAAAAGTATGCTTACCAGAATAAGGTTACCGGCCAAACTACCATGTCACATGTAGAATTTGTGGCTGGTATCCTGCTCATTTCTGCTTAGCAGAAAATGTTTAAGCAATATTTTCTGTTTAAGCAGCTGTATGAAATTGAGCCTGGATAGCCTATATGTTGCGTATCGGATACCGTGTAGCACAGGCGTATCCCTGGGGGCAGAACTGGTCGTCACGGTCCCCACCCGATTTGGGGGAGATCGCTTTATAAACATACATTAAATACAACATTAATAATCAAAACATCATGCCGGGCTTTTATAACATATCAAAATTAATTAAAAAAAGAGCAAACTTACATTATTGTAATCGCTACTTGTTTTTGTATAACATTATCCTAAACACACTTCTTTGGGGGCGTTTTGGCGACCCCATGGGTGCACCATACTAAATAGGCTCCCATAGCAACCAATGCTAAATGCTAAATATTCAAAAACACAAAAAAAAAATACTTAAAAGTCTCTCAGCCTCTAGAAAACAAATCAAATATATTTTCAACAGCCCCCCTCGAACGCCTATGCCAATGTCACCAGAGTGTTTCTGATTACCGACACGTTTTTGCATAGCTCTCGGAAATTATTTCCGTTAGTGAACTTGACGCCAAACTGGCGTTTCTGGTCAAGGTCGCCAAAAACACGCCCCTTATTTTTCTTTTAAGCCGAGTTCTGTCCTTCAATAAAACGTATCCGTATGGACTACGGTGTTCCATAGTTCTCTTTTCATTTTTATTTTATCAGCGGTGTCACATTTTTAAAAATCTATTTATTATTTTTTTGGGCGCATTTTTGACGTCGTATTTTTTCCGTCGCATTTTTTTTGGACGCATTTTTTTTCTTCGCATATTTTATTCTGTTATTGTTATTTTTGTTTTAACCCTAACGCTTCAAGAAACGAAAAATGAAAAAGAATGGCACATTAAGGGACACCATAATGGCAAATAATCAATTATTGCTTTTCAGCCTTAATTTTCATTTCAGTTGCTTTTAGAGATTCTTTGTCACCCTTCCATTTTAACCAGTATATTCCCTGGAACCGTTCTACCGTGGGGGTGTTATAGTACTTGCCATTGAGATTGCTCATTGCGTCTACGCAGTGAGAAAACCACCAACCTCCACCCAGGGCCTGAGCACAGTTCGCGTCATCGTCGTCGTTGTCCTTGTCACGCGTTGTGAACTGTTTCCCCTCCAACGAATTACCTTCCAAGGAAAATAAGAAAACTGGATGGGGGATATACCGCTGATCATTGAGGAACACGGTGTTCACAACATGACATGCTTCTGATTCTCCATGGACTGCAAATAATAATGGGCGACTTTGGAACGCTAGGTGGCAGCAGACTACTACCAGGTAAATTCTCATCATTTGCGTAGCTCTGAGCATGCGCAAATATCCAAGAACGATAGATTTACCTGGTCAGTCTGCTGCCACCAAGCGTCCCCAAAAATCTCCCATTGAAAATTAGTTTTTCAATACCACTGCTTGTTTTGATTGGTTTTAATAATTTTATTGTTGGGAATTCCAACAGAGCTCTCTGACGGGATGGTACACTTTTTGAAACTTTTTAGTCTTGGGCTCAGCCGTCAGTTTTGAAGCAGTATGAATTTTGCATGGTGCTGCATGCCACATTAAACGTTAACCTGGAGTCGGGGCATAAACCAAGGTGTGGAAGAAGCCAGTTGGCTCCGGAAAAGTATTTACCTTACCTGCATTCGATGTTCCGTCTGGTGTAGAGTCGGTAAATCCACCAGGGATAATCTCATACATAGACTTTTCCTCCTTAATGGAAAAATGATCGTATCGAGCTTGAGCAACAGTGCCATCGAATGCAGTCAGAGTGACAAACAGCTGATACTTTCGTGAACGGGATGTTATCCGGTGAATCTTTTCGTTTCCCAGCCAGAACTCCCCATCTAGATCACCGAAACCCTCCTTGTATTCGGCCCAGTTTCGGTTGAAGTTTACTGATCCATCCAAACGTCTTTGAATCACCTAGGAACATGGAAACGATTAACGAAACTTGAGTCAGCAGTCGTCGTCGTGGTCATTGTTGTTGTTGTTGTTGTTGTTGTTGTTGTTGTTGTTGTTGTTGTTGTTGTTGTTGTTGTTGTTGTTGTTGTTGTCGTTGTTGTTGTTGTTGTTGTTGTTGTTGTTGTTGTTGTTGTTGTTGAAGTTATTGACAACATGAATTGAGGACTTCTGAAGAAGGGGAAACGACACTTCAAAAACGCACAGGTCAGAATTGACCTGCATTCAAGGTCCCATGGGACCTGACCCATTTCAGGTCAGTTTGACCCAAAACTGCATCATACTGATGCAGAATCTGGACCTGACCCATTTCAGGTCAATTTGACCCAAAACTGCGTCATACTGATGCAGAATCTGGACCTGACCCATTTCAGGTCAGTTTGACCCAAAACTGTGTCATACTGACGCAGAATCCGGACCTGACCATTTCAGGTCAGTTTGACCCAAAACTGTGTCATACTGACGCAGAATCCGGACCTGACCATTTCAGGTCAGTTTGACCCAAAACTGTGTCATACTGACGCAGAATCCGGACCTGACCATTTCAGGTCAATTTGACCCAAAACTGCGTCATACTGATGCAGAATCTGGACCTGACCCATTTCAGGTCAGTTTGACCCAAAACTGTGTCATACTGACGCAGAATCCGGACCTGACCATTTCAGGTCAGTTTGACCCAAAACTGTGTCATACTGACGCAGAATCCGGACCTGACCATTTCAGGTCAGTTTGACCCAAAACTGCGTCATACTGACGCAGAATCCAGACCTGACCCATTTCAGGTCAGTTTGACCCAAAACAGCATCATACTGACGCAGAAACCGGACCTGACCCATTTCAGGTCAGTTTGACCCAAAACTGCGTCATACTGACGCATAATCCGAGTCTAAATCCCATTTTTAACCACTTTCTAAGTAAGCCTGACTGAGAAATCAGGCCCCCTTGACCCCGAATCCAGGTCACTTCTGACCCGGGCACTTTAAGAGGGCAATTCTCCAATCGTTCAAGCTTATCTATCTGCATCTTTATTACTATGATACGGAAGCGTATTGCCGCTCCGTGAATAAAAAAAATCTCTCTCTTACCGTGTACGTAAACGATACGTTGTCATGTAAAAGTACACTATATCGTGTGCGCGATACGTTTCGACTTATCGTGTTCGCGAACGATAAGTTAAAACTTATCGTTCACGTACACGATACTTATTGTGTACACACACGCTAACAATCGCGTACGTACAAGATAACCGTCGTGTGCGCACAAGTTAACTAGTGTAAGTTCACGATAAGAGTGTGATTTTTCTATTATTCCCGCGGCAGCAATACGCTTCGGTAATATGACAATCTGAAAGAAATTTGAAAAGATTTGACCCTATTGTTTTTATCTTTCGTTTAAACAACAATGTTTCCGGACAAATTTTCCCGACAAGAGGATGTTAAAACAAATATAAGACGTGTACAATAAGAATAAATGGTGATATTATTTTGGGAATATAAATCGAGAGAGACTTACAATGTATCCTAATTCTGTTTTCATATCGCAGTATGCGTTGAATCGTTCGTTCTGATATGGTTCGATGGTGTATATCCCGCTGGTGCTCTGACCCTTTTCAAGAGCTTCTTGGCAGTCTTTGTACACTACTTGAGCTTCCACTATTATTATGATAAAAAAAGAGAAAGCTGATGCAAGGTTAAGGTAACTCGGCGACCCAGGGAACAAGCTTGCTGAGGACGTAGTCAAATTATGATAAATGTTAATCATCAACTTCTAACACTATAGGCTTTCTCACGGCATTATACGGATTTTGGTTTTCAACCCAGCTTATATCCTAAGCGAAAAGTCTTTTCCATAAAGTTAGTGAATGAAAGCAACGTAAAACTGGTGACACTGTTCTTGTGTTGAATGATCTCAGAAAACCTTTGTCATCTATCAGTGAGTACGAAGCCCGGGAAGGGACAGGTATGGTAAGAAAAAACATAAATAAATACAGGCGCTAATCCGTTCGAACGATAGTACCGTTCGAACGAATTAGTAAACCGTCCGAACAAATTAACCAAGGGCGCTACACGCATGAATCGAGCATAGAGCAAGGACGGGGGATACGATCCACCCAAGATTCAAGAAACAGAAGTAGTTGTTCTGATCTCTGTCCTTGCTCTATGTTCTGATGATGACCGTATTGGTAAGTTTTTTTAATTTTCATATCGGAATTGGTTAAGAAAACATTATTCATTGTTCTTTTCAATTATTAATGCTTCTTTATCCAACCATATTGATAAAGATTGATAAACATACCAATACGGTCTTCATCAGAAGAACTACTTCCGTTTCCCTTCACCATCTTGAATCGATTGTTGTGGGCGGATCTATCAGCGTCCTAGGCTAATTCGTTCGAACGGATTACTAATTCGTTCAAACGAATTACTAATTCGTTCGAACGGATTTACTCATGCGTTTAACCGAATGCTTTAATTTGTTCGAACGGATTACTAATTCGTTCGAACCAAATTACTAATTCGTTCGAACTGATTACTAAACCGTGCGAACGGATTAGCCCCAGTACTTGTTTGCTGTACTCTGTCCCTTCCCGGGCTTTGTAAATGGGGAGTCATTGAAAACCAATAATTAAAATGAAAAATACATAAAATTATGATTATTTGTTTTTTACTTGTCCATCTCTTTTGCAGATAAATCATTCTTACCCTGTAAAGATGACGTATCCTGAGGGCATCCTTGTGATCTACGGAGTCCTTCAGCGTTCATTGGTAGAGTGTCGATGTAGACGTGGTTGTCCTGTCTCGGCGCTGCATAAGAGTTGTGTCCGCCCAGCACGATTTCAGTACAAGAGCACGGATCCCCCGGCGGTAGAACGAACCGAACCTTGCCACCAACAGACTCATCTGGTTCCGTGCCGAGAACACACATACGAGCTGACACCGAAGTAACTGTAACCAATGAAATAACAGCCCATGTTGTCTCTTTGAAATATATTTTGTTAAAAATTTGTACGGTAGCCCTGAAGAGACACCAAATACATAAGTAAACTGACGTTAATTGTAAAAAATCACGACCCCACCTCCCCACTCTTCTGAGTCACAAAAATTGACGTCAAATTTCATGACATCTCCCCACAGCAACTTAGGTATCTCGGCACGGTGATTATGGTGGCCTTAAGTACATCCAATGTAAAATATTGACGTAAAATACATTTAACTTTTTGCCCCTGACGCGAATATTGAAACCAGCTTTGGCATGTCCCCAAGTCGCAAATATTGACGCCAATAGACCGATTGCGCGACCCGCGTCACGTGACCACTTCTGGGTATAAAATGTAAACACACACGTACCAAAGACCTTCAAGTGGCTGAATAAAGCCAGTAAGGACAGTTCCAGCAAGTCTTGAAAATTGTAAAAGTACCGTATAAAATAATGTGCACGATGTGTACAGCGCGCGACGGAACGTTAGGCCAGACGACCGCGATCACACACGTTTCAACACAAGAATTTCAAAGTTTTGAAGCTTAGATCCTCCAAAGAAATTGCTGTCCAAAACTGTGTGATTCCTTTGCCTATTTGAAATTCTGCAAGGCTAGGTACGTATTAATGCTCACTTTTCCAACGTTGTTTATCCTTTTTTTACAGTGATTTAGGCCTACATTACAAACAAAATAACGATGGGTGGCTGGTAGTGCATGGATAAAAAACATCTTTCTAGTAGAATTCTGTTAAATTATGAAACAGAGATGTGATTAAAATTAATGCCACAACATACTACTTTAAATAAAGGGGCTGATTAACCGAAAGTAAAATCGACTGTTTTCGTACTCACTCTGTGTCACGGCCTATGCTTTTACATGTATTTTTCATCAGCTGTATGACGTCATACCCAATAGGAGGTCACGTGACCGCATGTAAACATTGTCGCGCAATCGGTCAGTAGACTGTGTAAGTCTCGCGCGTATTAGAACATTTTTGGGACCATATTGGTCCCACACACATTGCTGTAACATGTAAAGGAAACAAAATCACGCGCTTTAACGGACCCTTATGTTCGAATACGGGCGAGACTTACACAGTCTATTGACGTTAAATTTCAGAACTTGTGCCCCCGTCGCGTGGAAGAGAAAAGGAAAATGTTGGATAGTTTTTTATAAGATAATACTATATAAATCATGGAAGCTAATATTTTTTGAGAACGTCTGACCGAAAGGAAAAATAATTCGAAATCAATCTTGCGTAACTAGGTCAAAAGATGTGTTTTTTTTTTAACTAAAAAAATCACTGAAACGCCAACCATACGTACCCACCAAAAGGCAAATTGCAACGACGGAATTCCAAACCCAGACGGTTCCCATGTTTCACACAAACTGATAGACAGTGGTTGTTGACATATCCCGAGAAATAATCTCCTCGAAAGACAAAAATGGCGGTCGGACGATTGCGTAAAATAGGAGGAAACGTCGGCTGCTTAGAGCGCTATTAGATACCAAGGAGTAACTAAGTTATGTTATGCGCTTCCGCAAGCTCTTGACAACGAGACGCAGAACCCAAAGTACCGACCACCAAATGAGTTCAACAGCAAATAATATTTCTTAAAAATAAATGTAAGCAATGGAATTAACGCAGCTGTAATACCGGTGTTCCTGAGCCTCAATTTGATTGGCCGACCACAGTGACGTAGCACGACGTGCTAAAATAATTAACACAATTTCTGCATGCGGGTTTCAAACGCCACGTGAATTTAATATAATTTACTGAAATCAATATCAGTAGAATTCGCTGTACGAGTGCATCCATAAAGGAACAGCAAGTGAGTCGATAGCAAACGACGCTAACGGGGGCATATACTGAAGGCAAATGTTGTGATTTTTGACATAGGCCTATTCGTCACTTCGTGAAAACGGTGATGATTATGTCTGCAGCTTGTTTTAAGTAAATAATACCATAATGGATGCATTCATAAGGAATGCAATGGTTCAACTGTTGTCACCACGTAACCTTTGTTTACCAAAAGAGTGACCTTGTACATTCCAGGGCCTTTCTGCGCAGGCAAGATACTGTATAAGGGAAATTTTACATGTTGTGTCGTAATTTTCACATAAACATAAAGAGTTATAAAAAGTAACAGCTGAACAAGATTTGAGATGTGATGCCCCCTTTCTTCATATCAAAAGTTGACACAAATCAGACATAAAATATCAAATTGGATGTTTTCTTCCAATTGGGCTGTGCACGAATCGTGCCCTACAGGAAGTCCAGACTCTGTGTCGCTTTTGTAAACATGTGAGGTCACAGGTTAAATTGTCTATGATGAGAAACTGCTGCATTCTATAGAAACAAAAGTTTTTGAGAGCGTGTCCGCGAGACGACCATGCAGATTGTGATCAGGTGGGGTCGACGGATTTGGCTAAAATTTGGTGGGTAGGGGGCCACAGGTAGCCTTGAGGTTGTACAACATTTTAGGCCAATCCGACCTCCTCATCAGAAAAAAAATAGCACAATATGTACTTTTTGTGGTACAAAATGCGTGATTTTGATGATTTTGGGCTACAAACGTTTAAACGCTTGCTGTTCAACAATGGAAAGCAGTAGAGCATTGGAATTTTCAGGGTTTTGAGGTTGTATCCTCTCCTAAACCTGGACGTCCAAATTGAGAACAAAATAATTATTTAAGCGGCAGAGGCAAGTCTTTACTTTAGGGTACCCCCATATTTGCATCATAGTAATAGCTATCTTTGAGTAGCCGTAGAGTCCTTAGTGTAGGTCTTTGAACAATGAAACTATGATGAAAGAAAGTCCTTATCATTGTCTTTTGGAATCATTGATAAAAAAAAAAGTTGTAAGTGGAATTCAGGCAGCATGAATTGCGGGAGCCTGTTTTAGCCTTATATTGGGTATTTAGCCGCCTATCAGTCCTCCGTATTTTCCAAAGTATCCCACTGATTTTGATGAAAATTGCCACAAATATTCATTTCACCAAGTTCTACGTGATGACGTCAACATTGTGTTTCAAAAATTGTTATTAGAGGGCGTTTTGGTTGTTTTTTTTGCCGACTTCTGGTCAAAAATCGTGTTTTCCCCATAATTTCTGTATTTTTTGTGACCCGGAACAAGTATTACTTTTCAGACAATAATTATAAAAGATGCAGAATCCGACTGCCACTTTGTACAATGTGTTCCCCTCCAAATCTTTGCCCGTAACTTTTAAAAGCACAGTTTGATCACCGCGAAATTTTCTGACTTCTCCCAAAATATATCTAGCATTATGTTGGCAAAAACTGGGGGTAAGCTGTTTCCATGGCAACCATTATTTTGTTTGACCTTGGGTCACAACGATTTGGATGTCTTTTTTGTGAGTTTTGTTGAAACACAATTTGAAACACAATTTCCACTTATTTTTGATTTTTTCCCTGAAAAGTGATAGTCTCAGAACAAATGAGAAACACGTGATAGTCTAAAATGCTTTTGGAGTTCAAAATGGATGTCATATTTGGCGGCCATTTTGGATTGATTGTTTTGAGCCTGTCATTAGGGTGTCAAGTAATATCAAGTTCTTTTTTAACAATAGAACATTTTCAACTAGCTAATTTCTCAATTATCAGGTCAAAACACAATTTAAAGTTGTCAACCAAGCCGTATCATTGCTTCCGGGGCCCTGTGCGAGGGCCATTTTGATTTTGAGTGAAAAAAAAAAAACCCACAAATTTTCCCCAAAATTGGATAAATTAATGGATTATAGCGCCCCAACGGTGACTTCAGTCATTAAATTCAGTCATTAAATTATTAACTTAATATGTAATTTTATGAATCATGTTAAAAGAACAAGTTTTCCAAGTTTCAAAACATTTGGATGAAAAATACAGAAACTATGGGGAAAACAAGACTTTTGACCAAAAATGTGCAAAGAACAGTCAGAAACACCTTCTAGTGACGAGTTTTGGAATTTTGTTGATGTCATCATGTAGAACATTGGTGAAATGAACATTTGTGTTAAGTTTCATCAAAATCGGTCGAAAAGCTTTGAAAATAGGGAGGGGAGGCACCATAATAATAATAATAATATATGAGACTTCTTATGCGCTAAATCCACCAAAAGATAGGTGCTCTAAGCGCATGTGTGCATAAGAAAATGATAACTTATATTTACGTAAGTACAAGATAATAGGGAAAAGGTAACAGTGCAGACAAAAAATGAACAAAATAATCTAATAACCATGAGTCTAATGCAGGTTGATCTCAAATTGAAGAATTTGTCATCTTTGTTGATCACAAGCAAACAGAAGCAAGAAGAGCTGACAACTTGTTATTGTAGTTGGATATCTGATCCATATTTTTTTAACTTTAGTGACCGTCAGCCCTGCACTAATTAAGCTGTGGCTTACGGCGTAGATGACTCTTTCTCAGTAGAGCTGAAACATGATTTTCTAATGCCTAAAATATCAGCAGTCAATGTTTGCCCATCAAATATTTCTTCATGTAGAAGAGAACAAGCCTTTTCTTTTGATATATAATTTGACAACAAAAGATGAAGTTTAGGGGCACTTACACGGCTGTAATTATACGCCAAAATTGCCTTAAAATAACTCTCCAAACGTACCCCTTTTTGCAGAAAATTGTCAGTGCCCCGTATACTTGGTCCCTGTGGGTTTACAGATCGAGCTACTCCAGGTGGTACCGTTCCAGGTGGGGATCAAATAGGCATGATTTGAACTTAATTGGCTGACCCCCCCCCCCCACCAAGTCAAATTTTCAAGATTTTGCATGATCTTTTCGTGGACTAACACTGAAGATTTTTTGTTTCGGTTTATATTACAGTGGCACAAAATGTAGCGATTAAAACATCTCGCTGTGTGTGGGTGCATGATGTTGTGCATGAACATGTGCTGCTCTAATGTAGGCAATTTGATTCATATTGTAGTATATTATAAAATATATTTTTTCCCCTCTTCTTCTTTTTATTAATGCCCCGCCCCCACGCTTGAGAACTACCATTGTTCGTCGATTTTAATAAGAAATGGTGGACGACGGTGGAGAAATAATCCATAATTTAATAATACCATTGCTTTTGTTAAGTGCTTTCAGCATCGGAATCCCTCGCCCAGAAACAGGTTACATATTGGCTGGATGAAAGAAAAAAGAAAAAGAAAAAAAATGGTTATACCTCACTTGCAATGTCATCAAAATAATGGCGCCGAAAGATGAAGACTGTTTTGATGGCTGTACACCTCCCTACAATGTATAGGTTCTCTATCAAGAAACCAGACACTCATAGGAGCAAATGCATTTAAAGGCGTGTTTGATTTATAAATATGATTTTCATCTTAAAAATATTTCATGTAATGTGGAAAAGGCGGGTAGGTGGGACTGAAACTATATAACGTGTTTCATCGACATTTGCAGCGTTGTCGTACACTCTTGTCTCGTCTAGAGATAGATTGTTTTATGTGATTTTAATCTATTTGTTATTTTGTATATATATTTTATATTTCGGATAAATATGTTGGCAGTTATTATCGCGGTGTAGGCCTATATTTATATTGAATTTCACCTTACAAAAGTTTCCCTTAAAACCTCAGCTCAACATTGGTAAGAAGAAAATTATAAATGTTCACAGATTTACATATACCTTACATGGTGTAAAGATAATGATGGTATAAAACTTTCCTTAAAATATTTCTGCCTGAAGTGTTATAATTTTTGAATAACATATGAAATAATATTCAAAATTAATTTTCGTCTCATGAGAGACCAAAACTCTGCCTATAGAATGCATACGAAAATGCCGAATGCATTTTTACCGTTTTCTCGCAAATGAAACAATGAAATGAGCTAACATTTTCACAGGTTGGTTTTATTACATATCTTGATTTGTGCAAAGAATGGGAGCATTTACAGTCAGTTTACCAAATGTTGAGCTGGGGTTTTAACGTAACTTGATAGAAGTCGGTTTCTACATTAAGAGTGGAGGTAATTATATCAAGTCTTTGCTTATAATGCATTATAAACATTCACAGAATAAATACAAGCAGCCGACAAAAAAAAATTATCAAAATGTTGTTGGGAACATAGCAACCTGACTGTTCGAAGCAGTTATTGATAGGGTTGCATATAACCAGACATTTTCATCGGGGTGGGAGATGGGGGAAAGTGGGGGGGGGGGGGCACGGGGAGGGGGCTCAGGCCTCCTTACCCCTCTTGTCACGCAACTAACTATGGGTAAAAAAAATAACTTCTTTTAAAATTTTTATCACGTTATGATATCAAAGAGAAACAGCGCACTCTTTTAGGCTATACCTCATCTTCTACAACTTAGACGTCATAATCACTGTTAATCACGCATATGCTTGTAGGCCTAATGTCACAAACACAAATTGCTCGAAGTTTTTTTCAGTCTTTGTCTTCTTCTCACTGAACCTTCTGACAAAGTTTCTCACACAGACAAAGCTATGTCAGACTCCAGTGATAGGACGTGTCTTAGTAGACCGATTTCGCGACCCACGGCGTCACGTGGCCTGTAATATAGTTGATATTAAATGTAAACAAACACGACGTCTTCTATAGGAAAGTGCGGTACGGTACATGATGATTAATGCATTTTGTTTATTCGATGGAGGCTTCTCTTTCTCAAAATCTGTGAAAGATATTCCAGAGTTTGTACCAGAGACCTTCGAGTGGCTGAATAAAGCCAGTAAGGACAGTTCCAGCAAGTCTTGCAAATTCTACAAGGAACGTATATGTTTACGATGTGGTATACTGGTTGCACGACGGAACGTTTTGGCCAGACAACCACGATCATGCACTTTTCGACACAAAAATTTCAGTTTTGAGGCTGAAATCATCCAAAGAAAAGGCCTACCAAAACTGTGAAGTTTCCTGTGTCTATTTAAAATTCCGCAAGGCTAGGTATACATGCTCACTTTTCCAACATTCTTTACCCTTTTTACAGTGTTTTAGGCCTACATTACAAACAAAATAACAGGCGGGTGGCTACATAGTCATCCGACTCCGACGCATACTCAAACATATACCTCTAAAATCTTACATTTTTTAAAGGAAACTGCACCGTGCAATTTTTTTTCTTTCGTTTTGATTCAAAGAAGGAGGCACATCCATAAGCGCATGCTCAGAGTCAGAGAGCTTTTTACAAAATTCTAGCTTAGAAAATTAATTTACCGTAATGTTACCATTTCATCGAAACCCTTGGGTCTTGTGGATAATTATCCGCCGGCTCGTAAGTCCGACAGTTCATTGGTCAAAACATTGTAGAGTGTTGTCTTTGGATGGGTTCAAATCAGCACAACGACCCATTAGTCTGTCTATTTTCCTTCCTCCATGGTCCGACGGTTGGTTACTCTGCTGCCAGTTTTGACGTCGGACAAAAATGAAGAGTCGGACGTATATTATGGACCGTCGAAGAACAAATTAAATAGTTGTAGTCCAACGGCCCACTCGTCCGATTGTCAGACGGGTGTTCTGTGCCGACACAGGGGCCGTCGGAATGATACGGCCCAGGTCAATATAATAGCAGTCAGAGTTTGATGGCTCAGGGTGGACAAGGCCCTCTACCTGCTGATCATTGCGCCTCATCAGTGACGAAGCCCGAGGAATAATAATAATATTAAAATACAGTTCACGTTTCACAAGTAGAGCAAAAAGACAAAATTGTCTATTGACTGGCCTACATAGAACATTTTTATGTTTCTCTTTACGGTCGGTTCAACAATTTGAAGGCCAGCAGGACCCTGGAAATTTAAACACGCTTTTTTTACCTTCGAACATTATTCTTCCTGACCAAATCCACCTTACGTCATTACACCATATCTTGGGTTGTATACCATTTTGGGAGCCAGATTCCCTGTGTGTTACTGTGCAGTGTGCATTGTGAGGCGACGCGCGCAGTTAGACGCGCACAAATTTACTTGTTATACCATGGTATTAGATTGTAAATTTTTATTGGTCAAGAACCAATCGCGTGACATAATACAAAATTTCATGTCTTCTCAAAAAAGTGATGTTGTCGGGGTCCATTACCTAGATCGTCCTCATAAAATTCATTTCATCGTCCCCATTGATATGTATATTGAAGTTAGCAATACACCCGAGAAAGAGGTAGGTCATGACGCCCGCGTCCATTACCTAGATCGTTCTCAGAACATTATTTCATCGTCCCCATTGATCTGTACAACCACATTAGCGGTACTACCGTACCTGAGAAAGAGGTTACCATGCAACCACTGGTACTATGCACGCTACTGTACTTTCGATATGATGGTCGCGATATAGGGACCAGTTGATACATTTTTGTTGATAAAAAATTTGTAACCAACGCACTTTTGTTGATTTGAATATTGTCGTCTGCAAACTATGTCGGTAAGAGCCTTTTTAACAATCTTGCAATCTAATACCATGGTATAACATAACAATTGTCGTCTGCTGTGATGTGTGGTCCATGCTGTTTTGGACACCCTCGGGGGCCGATGGTACCCTCGGCTTCGCCTCGGGAACCATCTGCCCCCTCGGGTGCCAAAACAGCATGGACCACATCACAGCAGACAACAATTGTATAATGATACTGGTGCCTCCCAAAATGGTAGACCAATGGGCAGACAGAAGCCGTGTGTGATCTCATTGCAAAGGCTTAAATGGACGTTCGATACGTGTATATCCACGTTTCGAAAATGCGCCAGCAGGTTTCAAAATTGCGTGAGTCAAATTTGCGTGCATCTATGGGGCGACCAATTTAAATTGGGCCGTGCAATTTGCACGCTCTGCGCAAAGGTCTGATAGCCCTCTTTGACTCAATTTCCTCAGTCCATGTTTTAAACACTTTGTACTATGTCTACACCGCGCGATTAAACATGGCCACGTGATCTCCTCTCGACCAATCAGAATGGATAAACTATCCCAGGTATTTATGAATGTCGAGTACAAGGTTGGCCTACTATAGTACTCGGGTTCGAATACTTGGGACATTGAGCACGAGTACGACTTCTGAGTTCCAATTACTTAGATATCCGAGTACATTAATTCCAACGGTCGAAGGACTTGGAACTCTAAGCACTTTAAAGTACTGCAAATGTAGGTACAAAACATATTTGGTTATCGACTGATTTCTGCATGATAAAGTGTTCCTGTTATCTCTTAAAAATAAATACACCGCAGTAATAAAAGACAACTTAAATTTTACCTTTTCCACAAACCTATGCCCTTTTATTTTCATGCAAACTGGCACAAAACTACACTAACGCACGGCTAAACGCATTGGCTGTGACCTCTAAATAGATCACAACTTAACATAGGCCAATGCGTTTCTATTACCTAGTGTTGGACTGCAACGAATAAATGAACATTAAATAATATATCAATGCTGCGGTCGATTATTATTGTTTTTAACATTCATAATGAAAGTTGCGGCAGAGCATCTATTAAAGAAACAGAGGGTTGGTGAGCTGTAATTAATAAAGGAAATGTGTTTTTTTTAATATAACGTCAACCGTTACTGTACACACGCACCCGCCAAAAGGCATATTGCAACGATAGCCGCATCCTAAATTTTGCCGCTTTATTCCCCTTTTTACGAAATCTCCACGAGAAAAAAACGGTGATCGGATGATTTCATAAAATAGGAGGAAGCGTTGGATGCATATTATACAACTCTGTTAGACAACAAGTTACTATTTAAGCTGTCGGTATTTCCTTGAGCTCTTGAGCTAGCCACAGACCTGTATGAATTCAACAACGTTATTATTTTCAGAAGGCATAATAAACGATGGAATTAACTCGGGTTGCAAATCGTTTGCCATACAGGGTCTCAAATCCTCAATTTGATTGGCTGGCGAGGACGAGAGCGTTCAAACCTAATGTGTCTAGCGGCTTTATATCACGAGTATCTTCTAAAATCAATAATTAACCGGGCATTCTCCCCCCCCCCCATTTTTCTTCTGGATATTGTACTAAAATTGGCTGCATATGCGTCCATGAAGAAACGGCAGGTGGATTTTGCAGCGAATGATGCTACGATGTGTTTACTTACTGGCGAAAAAAAGTAACACCAAAACGTCGTTAAACTAAAACTTTTCGACTTCGACTTTTCGACAATCAAGACTGCATTCATCTTGGGAAAAGCTCGGGGCTATATACTTTTATTTTGTGATTACAAGCTTAAAGGCAAGGGATACATTTGGAACCCGACTATATTAAATTGTAGACATATTATACAATAAAACTAACCTGTGAAATGTTTGTTTCAAAATAAGATGGCGTTTTTGAGATATCGGCGTGATTCTGGAGCGGTTATTTCCACGCAGAAGGATCCAAAAAAGCTGAAAATTACACGTTTTTCATTACGTGAAAAACCATTAATGCATGAATCGTTTCTCAGACTAAAATTTTGGGGCAGAAAATTCGATCTCTTTCTAAAAAGTGCTTTCCAGTGCTTCTTACCAAGTAAACTTTTATGGTCACCGATTTGTGGATTAATTTATGTTAATTCAACTTCAGCTTTAATAAAAACGTGTTAGTTTGTCATACCTAATGAATATGCATAAGGGATTCAATAGCAGCAGTTGACATGTTTTATTGGATAGACCAATAATCATAAACTACTATTATGGACACAAACAAGTAACTCTTAACAGTATTGTTTCTTAGGTTTGCGGTACACTATGTAGGTATTGTACAAATCTCTCTGTGCGTGGGTTTGTGATTGATGGGAGCGATTCTAAATTGGAGGGATGTCTTTTTTTTTTTTTTAATACTTTCTGTTATTTGTGTTCTTTTTCTCCCGCCTTTTTTAATACCATTGTTCGTCACTTTTAGCAAGAAGTGATAACAGATGTGCAATGACCATGTGGAGAAATAATCCATAGGTAAATAATCTCGAGGCTTTTGTTGAGGGTTGCTAACATGAGAAGCGCTCGCTAAGAAACAAGGTTACATATATTGGCTTGATGAAAAAAAACAGTTTTCCCTGATGTGAATGTCGACAAATAAAATATGGCGTCCAAGGATGGATAAGTTTTTTTTAGACGTAAGTCCACACACTCTTCGATGTATTGATTCTCTATCAGAACGCCAACAAGGACGAAAACATTTAAATGTATGTCATTATTGAATAATATTGCGTTAATATTTGAAATAAGATGGAAATAAGAGAACGCGGGTGTGTGAGACTGAAATTATATCAATTGTTTATGTCGTATTATTTGCAATTTTTACCCACCGATGTGTGTTAAGCACTGTATACTCAGTACTTTTCCGAGTCCTGTGAAAAAAACTGTGAATATTTTTTCACAGAACTCGGGAAAGTACTGCGTATACAGTGCTTAACACACATCGGTGTATTACAAATAATATTCTTCTCCCCGGTGTACGGCACTGGGATGTTAATTTGATTACCTTGGTATCTATAATGTGACAACACCGACATGGTGTTAGATATCCCCATTGCTTTATCGTTGGTAAAATTAGCACCATGTCGGTGTTCTCACATCGTTAGATACCAAGAGAATCAATTTAACACCCCAGTTTTTGCAGTGTGCAAAATTAATTTCTGTTTATGTCGTATTACACTCCTTCTTCATAAGTATCGATGGAGAGGTTTCTTTTATCTTGTTCAGTGGGCGTAAAGATTGTTCTTATAGTTGTATTATCTATTCTTTATATATAATTCGCATGTAAAAAAATTTGGCATTCATTCTCTCGGATAGACCTCGTTTACGTTATAAACGTTCAACTACACGTGGAAAATCGCTTTCCAGACAGCTGGAGACGTGACACAAGTTCAAATGAACACTAGCAGGCAACGCCCACAAAAGTTTGTCAATTAAAAAGACGGATTGAGCGACCAATGTTTAAATGCCATCACGTGACCTATTTTGGGTATTACGTCATCTGAGCTGATGGCAAACTACGTGCAAATACTCATGCCGTGACCGACTGAGTCACACCAAAAGTCGGTTTTTGGTAATAATAACACAGCTCTCTAAGCCATTTTATTACAGATGTATGTTGTGACATTGATATTAATCACATTACTGTTTCATAAACTACACAACAAAAGAGGTCTATTTGGAGATATGCACTACCGGCGACGGGCGACTGTAGCCACCGCCTGTTATTTTGCTTGTGTAGGCCTAAATCTCTGTAAAAACAAAAGGGTAAAGAACGTTGGAAAAGTGAGCATTTATATACCTAGCCTTGCGAAATTTTACATAGGCAAATGAATCACACAGTTTTGGAAAGCAATTTCTTTGGATGATTCTGCTTAAAAACTTTGAAATTCTTGCGTTGAAAAGTGTGTGATCGCGGTCGTCTGGCCTAAACGTTCCGTCGTGCACCAGTACACATCGAGCATGTTAACATACATACAATTTCCAAGACTTGCTGGAACTGTCCTTACTGGCTTTATTCAGCCACTCGAAGGTCTCGGGTACAAACTCTGGAATATTTTTCACAGATTTCGAGAAAGAAAAGCCTCGATCGAATAAAGAAATGCAACAATCATCATGTACCATACCGCACTTTCCTATGGAGGACGTCGTGTTTGTTTACATTTAATACCCACAATAGGTCAGGTGACGCGGGTCGCGCAATCGGTATATTGTTGATAAACACTTTAAATTGGTAAATGTATTGCACAACAACAAACAACTAAAAAGAATACACAAATGTATGACATAAAATGGGAAACACCGCACTCAATTTTCCTTTATTTTACATGAGACTTTTGACAACATCATTACTATCCAAAAAAGCCAGAGCTGGTGTTTGTGATGTCACAAACACAACTTTGCTTAATATTTTTGTTTTACCCCATACACAAAATGTGTGTTAAGAACTGTATACTCAGGACTTTCCCCAGTGTCCTGTGAAAAAAACAACAACAAACCAACCAACCAACCAAACAACAAACCGACCAACCAACCAACCAACCAACCAACCAACCCAGCCAGCCAGCCAGCCAGCCAGCCAGCCAACCAACCAACCACCAACCAACCAACCAACCAACCAACCAACCAACCAACCAACCAACCAACCAACCAACCAACCAACCAACCAACCAACCGGCCAACCAACCAACCAACCAACCAACCAACCAACCAACCAACCAACCGGCCAACCAACCAACCAACCAGCCAGCCAGCCAACCAGCCAACCAGCCAACCAACCAACCAACCAACCAACCAACCAACCAACCAACCAACCAACCAACCAACCAACCAACCAACCAACCAACCAACTAACCAACCAACCAACCAACCAACTAACCAAAAAACCAACAAACAAAAAAAACAAGCAAACAAATAATCAAACGAAAAAAACAATTGCATTATTTAGGCCTACTCTTTGCTTATTTTTCTTCGTCTTCTTCTTCTCACTAAACCTTCTGAGAAAAGTTTACAGAGTTTGTTTAACCACCCTCCACACATAAATCATGTATAATTTTCCAACTTCCCCTTGTTTGATATTTGTTAAACATAAAAAAGAAAGAATTGGAGAGGGTCCAGACCCCGGGATCTCGGGTGCGGAACTCGATCCTAAAATTTGATGCTGGTGATCCTTTCCGGAATAGTTTCTGAAATTGTTTCAGAGAATAATGTGACCAATGGGACCACTCAATCAATGGGACTAACTAATGGGACAACAATGTCAATGGGAACCAATTAATTAGTATTTGAAACACAGCGGGATGGAACAGGATACGCAAAGGAACAACGAGAAAACATCATCAACATATGATTAGTGACATCATTTCCTCGAATAAGGTATGACCACCAGTCAACTGACATCATTTCCTCGAATAAGGTATGACCACCAGTCAACAGGGAGTTTCTTGTCAGTACTGTGGTACCTGGAGGTCCCATAGCCTCAATTGCATAGTTTATTGCTCCATGATATAGGCCTACGTACCTTTTAAGTGTGGTGTGTTTACTAAGAAATTGGAGTGAGCCTTGAAACGACAGAGTATATCGGCCACCTATTGACATTTACATAATTATTGGGGGAAGACTGAATCTGATGTAAAATTGTCTTTACAATTAACAATGGAGGAAGGCTTCTTTCATGCATTAACTTACGGAGCCGTATCTAGCTCGGAGCCCGAAACTTCCGGAGCCCAAACCCGTGGTTCCGAAAAGGGCCTCGGTACGGCATACGTTGAATAGCGCCCTCAACCAATGGCTGGAAGCCACATCGTCTTTAGACAGATAGAATGGTCCTGCGTTATAGCGTGGATATTTACTCTCTAACGGTTTAGTATAACAAGGGTGCAAGACCACAGAAAAATAACACGATTTTCTAGTTCTAGATCAAGAAGGTCCTAAAACAGTTCCAAAATGAACAATGTTTTATCAAGAGCAAACACTATATTTGCCTTCACGCTCAGTGTTATGGCAGCCCTTACATTTGGTTGTTTTTTGACGACGGCTTTTGACAGCAATATCGCCCCAGTTTACATGGAAACTGAAAAACATCTGGTGTGAGTATTTTTTCCGTATTAAAATGTACATAAATAGTCAATGCACGATGAAAGCTAATGACGAATGTGTCTCCTGACCAGTGAAGTGTGCGCTCAATGCGCTGTATTGTTAGGGCAGTAGGGGCCGGGTCTGGAAGATTCGTCCATTCCTTCATGGTCAGGGATATGGTTGTAACTTTTATGTTTTTGTTTTTAGAACTATATGCTATTTAGGAAACTTTGTACGAATAAATGGCTGATGCCAATATGGTGATGGGGGTGGGCAGTGCCAGCTGGCCAGTGAGTGGTGGTGGTGGGTGGGGGGGGGGGGGGGTGGTTGGACTCCTGCAGTGTCATGCCTGACCTGACTGCAAGTGTTTTAGTCCCCCAAAACGCATCGATTTGGAGGACAGTAAAAGATTGCGAGTACAATTAAATGCCAATTGTATTATCTGTGATATCTTGAGAAGCCAGTAGGTAGGCGATTTTCCAGCTGTTTTGTCATGTCCTTGTTGTCATTTTGGGCAGTTTTGTTGTGAAAAGTCCCAGCAAATAGCCCATTTGCATTAACTCTTGAAAACGCCCCTGGGCCGGGGCGCTAGTACAACTGATAATGTCAAAATCTCAAAAAAAGGAGTTCAGCGCCTCAGTTACTGGGTCTAGCACTAGCACTTAGCACTGTCCCCTGATGATACTTCACACACACAGGCAATTGCTTCCGTTGCCCCTGGTCATTGTCTTGGTGTCCTTGAAATGTTCCAATAGACCTTGGGCTTATGCATCTGACGTCATGAGCCCCGCAAATAGAGATATGTACAATGGCGCCCTCAATGAGGTCAAAACGGTCGTAAGTTTACTGTTGGAAAAGGGCTGTGCATACCCTCTATAGAAGTTTACAATTTCCTCATAGAGGTGGCCTTTATCAAGAAGAAAATGCCTTGGTGCCCTTGCCCTTTCAAGAACAAAGCAATTAGGCCTACTGTAGTGATGGTAAAAACTGCCGTCATATCTAACCCTGATCTATCTAACCTAGCCCCTTTACTAGTGTGGCTGGCTGATTTTGACATACCGGCTGATCCTTGGCCACATGGCCTAGTTAATACGCCCTGCAATGGGAACTTCAAAAATTTGTGCAGTGGGGTAGCGCTATCTGTGCAGCATTTTAAATTAACATTTTAACAGTCTGGATGTGTTGTCTGAGGTCTTAGCTATCAAAAACTGCTGATGACTAGTCATCTTACTGACTATTCTGAAATATCAGTCCTTAATCTTGGCCTTCATAGACTTTTGCGTGCAAACAATGTAAACTGAAGAAAGCCCTTTTGAAAAACACGAACCACAAACTTGATGTGACTGAGCTGTGATCGAAACGGCTTTCCAACAACTATTTCATGAGAGCACAGCTTGCAGCTAGATTTCCTGTAAGACGTGCTGTTTTGGGCTGTGCTCTCATTCAACAGCTGTCGGGAAGCTGCCATGGTTCGTGTTTTTCAAAACGGCTTCCACCGGTTGAAATTATTTGCACGCAAAAGACTGGGGTCGGTGTCTGGTACCATTTATGATTTAATGCAATTGAATTACATGGGGGTCAAGAGTGTGGGAAGACAAAAGAGCTGTGTCTGACCATGCTGACCGATACTTTTTCACTCTCGACCAATTATTTTTGGTCACAACATAGAGCAAGGACCCTTGCTTCTATGGTCACGATATTGAATGAAAAAAATGGCAGTCGGATATTCCCATTTCTGGGACAAGCTCCCAGATAGATCACATCACAGATAACACACTTTCAAGAAAGTCCTGAAAATCCAGTTATTTCCGGAGGATTACAACTAGTAATTCTTCTTCTCTCCCAGCGCCTTTGCCTTTGATTTGGACGCTGTATAAATGACGTTTAATTGATTGATTAAGGAAAGTATCTTTATTCCAACAGGAAAAATACCTACACCCCACATGGCGAGAAAGCTGACCGAGGTCACATAACCTTTGACCTTACATCTGACCTTGACCCACTGTTCACGTGGAACACCAAGCAGTTATTTCTTTATCTGATGGTAGAATATGAGACGGAACACAATGTAAGTGTTCATCACATCTTGAAGTGAAATCTTGATGTTTCTGTGTCTGTTATTGTAAAAATTGAGAATAAATATTAAAATAAATAAATAAATAAATATGTGATACCATTTAGTCCAGATTTTATGAGGATTACTAGACCTAGTTTTCACCGATATGATTTTAGAATGTGACGAAGAACTGGAAATCACCTGATAAAAGTTTGTAACTGGAATAATTTCTTCCACTCTTGCTTCTCATTCAGCATGGACATCCGTACTAGAGTGAGTTTGTTGTGTTCAGCTCTCAACTCTCTTTTCTTTCTGTGTTGTTTCAGAAATTAAATCAGGTGGTTTTGTGGGACAAGATCATCAAGCGTGGCAGCAAGGCTAACTTGGACTTGAAGAAAATGAGCCTGAAATACCCATTTTATGATGACGGCAATGGTCTGAAGTAAGTTTGTCAGGGTGTTGTTCTTGTATGCTGTATCTCTGGAAAGTTTCTAATGAAAAGGTTAACTAGTTTTCTACTGGGTTATCTAGTTGTCCACTGGGTTATAACTAATTTTCTACTAAGTTTCAACTAATTTTCTACTAGGTTAATATCCAGTTTTCTACTAGTTATAGTTCTAGTTTTCTCTGATGTTGTCTAGTTTACTGCGATGTTATTTAGTTTTCTACTAGGGTATCTAGTTTCCTACTGTACTACAGTGTTTCATAGGTTATCTACTTTTTTACTAGATGATCTAGTTTTCTACTAGATTATCAAATTTTCTACTAAGGTCATTTTGTTTTCTACTAGGTTAAATAGTTTTCTATTAGGTTATCAAAAATCTAGTTTTCCTACTAGGTTATCTAGTTTTCTACGAGGTCATCTCGTTTTCTACTAGGTTATCTAGTTTTCTACTACAGTGTTTTGTAGGTTATCTACTTTTTTACTAGATAATTTAGGTTTCTACTAGATTAACTAGTTTTCTACTACCATTTTGTGTAGGTTATTTAGTTTTCTACAAGGTCATCTCGTTTTCTACTAGGTTATCTAATTTTCTTCTAAGTTATCTAGTTTTCTGAGGATGAGTAATTATATTAGATAGCCAGATGGGCATTAGTAGTAGGCCCTCTGTCCCAGGCCAATTAGATTGGCCCTATTTTCGGACAGTATTGGCAGGGCCGATTAAAATTGTATTGGTTACAACACACCATGGAACCTTAAAATGACCTTTGTGTAAGTTCAAGTTGTAACCCAAATAAAGTTTGGGAAGTCATCTTTGAACTTGTGTATGCCTTGTTTGCAGTCATTAGTTCTAGAATTTTATTTGGAATTTAAAACAAAACAAAAAAGGCAGTAATTTACAGCTTAAAATGCCAGCACGCATGGACTAGTCAAAGGTCTTAGAAATTGTTCCAGACCACAATGACTTAAGTTACGGACGTTCTCTGGTTTATTTTACGTTAGTCCCGACCTAGTGTCTGTGGCTTGAGACCCTCCAAAATCATACAAATTGCTCCAGTCTGCGGTAACTCAGCACCCAAATATTTGGACTTTGATAAGATTGGTAATGCCTGGCCCAAGTGATAAACAGTTGTTACTTGGGCCTAGAGTCCCAAACCCTGCAAAATCAGGACAACTTCTCAAATAAGATATCGGATCGTCGGGGATAAACCCAACTTTAATCATCTATTGATATATAAAGTTTGTTGCCAAGAATGTACCGTTTAAAAAAAAAAATGATATCAGAAATGTGTCGTATTCTGACTAAAGACTTCCTCTGAAGTCTGACTTTCAATAGATTGGAAAATGATGGACCATGATGATTTGGGGTCAACATATTTCTCAAGTGTTCTTTCTCTCTTTCATCTGTTACCATCTGCAGAGGACACGACAACATTACGATGACACTGAATTGGAACGTAATACCAGGAGCCGGCATGCTGCCACGGGTTGGTGGCGAGGGAAAACACGTATTTAGATTCCCAGACGAGTACAGCAGGAAGAGAATATGATGGAAGAGATAGTATGCAATCAAAGACAACTTCGCAAATACCTTTTCACGCGTGCATTAGCCGTGGAATGAGGTGCATGCTGGTCTAGTAAGTTACAAGCTAGACCAGCATGCACCTCATTCCACCGCTAACGCGCGCGTAAAAAGTATTTCCAAAGTTGTCTATCCGGCTTGAAAGGGCAAGGGCACCAGGGCATTCTCTTCTTGAGAAAGGGCACCTCTATGAGGACATTGTAAATTTCTATTGGAACATTTTAAGGGCACCAAGGCAATGACCAGGGGCAACGGAGGCAATTGCCTCCATTGCCTTCGTGAAGTATCAGGCCTCTCAAATTTCACAAAACACTAAGATTCGTCTTAAGATGGGTTGGCAATGTCGCCATAGTGATTTGTATTGGGACGTCACACTCTGCTTAGCTATTAAGATTGATAAAGGTCTTAAGATCAATCTTAAGAAATCCTCTTGACTACATGGAGTGTGGCAAGCCTGTTGTAGACCGTGTAACATTAAAGTTTGCAAAAAGAGCCGCAGAGCCTGGACTTCCTGCAGGCAAAATTTATACACAGCTCAGTGGAACAAAACATTAAATGCTGCATTTTATGGAAATTGCACATTAAATTTTTTTATCAACTCTTGAGATGAAGAAAGAGGGTTGTATTTCAAAACAAGTTCAGCTGTTAATTTTACTATTCTTGTTTGGGGGTGGTTATGACACAAAACTGTAAAATATTATGTGAACAGTGTTAAATCTTGCCTACCAGGAAATGCCCTGGAATGTACAAGGTCACTCTTTTTGTAAAGAAGGTGACATGGTCTGTACATTGTTGTAACACCTGAACTTTGCCCTTACTTTGTAGGGGGGCCTTACCCATGTAATAGGCAGCAAGCCTTCAGTGTAAAAATGTATTCTATAGAGAGGTTGCATGACCCCGGGAAAAGTTCGTTTCGCAGCCATGTTGGGTAATGCCATGTACAAACTCAATGGCTGGCGCGTCGTCTGCTGAATGATTTCCAGTGTCTGTTTGTGCACGCAGCATTAGAAAAAGGTCTCGGGTGACGTCACATGAAACCTCTCTGTTTGTCTCAATGACACTGCTACCACAGCAAAAAAACAAAAACTCACTTCTTATATAGCACTTTATCACACCCGACGAGTGTCTCAAAGCATGCATTGTTATGGGCAGAGCCATGTTTGAATTATAATTATGAGACCCTTTCATAGGCATCATGCAATGGTGCGATGCATTGCGCGTTGTGAGGGGTTGTACCAATGCAGCTGTGGTAGGAAATGGTGGTCGTTCCCATAGTTTCAAGTCACTCCACTTTTTGAATTCTTTTGGCATCAGGACGAATTGGATAAACTGTAGGTTTAAAGCTGATGGCCATATCTGGCACACTTCATGTAGTTGGTAAACTTTTACTTCTTATGTTTTAATGTTAGTGCTTCAGCCATTTTATTTATTGCAACATTGGCATGATTTCATTCCTTTGATCAGTCATGATTGTGCAGTGGACCTGGTAGTCAAATTTTGACTTGAAAACAGTGAAACTCAGGACATCCACTATAAATCGGCATCAACGACGGAAAGTTCAAATTTGTAATAAAACAGTTTGCAAACTTTACGTTTTTCTTTGGATTGGCTCAAAACAATCAGCTAAAATTTCTTGGGTTACGTCTGTGTAAAATAAATCTCCTGCTTGTATAAACACAAATGAATTGGAGCATCATGAGCATCTGCTGTTAGCTTTATATTAGTCCCTTAGAGATCATAGCGGCCGCAAGTGGCTTGTACTAAAATGCCCAAAGCAGCCGCAAGAGGCCGCAAGATGTGACCTACTAAGAGATCATAGCGGCCGCAAGTAGCTTGTACTAAAATGCCCATAGCAGCCGCAAGAGGCCGCAAGATGTGACCTACTAAGAGATCATAGCAGCCGCAAGTGGCTTGTACTAAAATGCCCATAGCAGCCGCAAGAGGCCGCAAGATGTGACCTACTAAGAGATCATAATGGCTGCAAGTAGCTTGTACTAAAATGCCCATAGCAGCCGCAAGAGGCCGCAAGATGTGACCTACTAAGAGATCATAGCGGCTGCAAGTGGCTTGTACTAAAATGCCCATAGCAGCCGCAAGATGTGACCTACTAAGAGATCATAGCGGCTGCGAGTGGCTTGTACTAAAATGCCCGTAACAGCCGCAAGATGTAACCTACTCAATCAACCAAAGAAAGGCCGGAGTAAAGGTCATGATGTCCTGAATTGAAGTTTTCCAATGTTTCCAATGTTAACATTATTATTAATATTTCTGAAACAAAACCAAATTTCTGTTTCAATTTTTTTCCCCCAGACATTTTTATGGAAAATATAGCCATGTCTGGGCTTATAATAATGATTGTACTGAACTGAATGGTGTCTAATAAAGTGTTGACACTATTTGAATGCAAGTTTTTCTTGTGCTGCAACTTTATCAGCAGTTCAGTACATAATCAGCAATTGGGTGCTTTATCTGCAGTTGGGTACTTTATCTGCAGTTGGGTGCTTTATCAGCAGTTTGGTTACATTTACTTGCAAGGGCTCTATTGACCCAATTCACCTGACAATTTGTTGTTAATTATTATATGAGCTGATTTTGTATCGTCAATATGTCATCACTGGTAATATTGCAAAGGTTGAACACCGATAACTCTTATTTAGAAAATTTTAAAAACTTTAATTGAAATGAACACTTAACTGGCGAGGCGTTTGACTTGTGCCTAGTTATTATTCGTGTTTTATAACACAGCAAGTGTGGATGCACTCACAGTGATCTATAAGCCATTTTGAAATATGGTGGACACAATGGTGGAGGGCGCTATTTGGTTTGGGTAAATTTGTCCCAAACCAAACGGTGCATTCCTATAGCGTCCGCCATACATGTACCTCAAAAAGGCTAATGGCACATTTTCTGTGAGCGTGACATTAGATGGTCTTGGAAGTACTGGCAGCAAATTAATAACAAATTTCAAAATTACTAAATTTCAAGAAATGTTTTTTTTTTATTGAAATTTTCAATAAATGAGAAAAATTACAAAGACAGTTTGTTTTTCTTGCTTCAGTTTGTTTTAAGAAGAAACGAACCCCCCAAAACAAATAAAAAAATAAAAATCACTAAACACTCCTGTGACATGAATAGGTCGAAATCTGTAAAAGATATTGCGCATTTAGTTATGTAGTATTTCATTTGGCCCCAAAGTTTTAGTTTTCCCCATGAAAAACAAGCATTGAATGACACGGGCAACAGCAACTCAAGTCTGTACATAGTTATTTTTATTTTGTGGCATTTTAATAAATGTGAAAAAACATTTATACTGAGCAATAATATTACATCCCTTAAATACAAAAATGTTTTTTTCACTATTCCCCTGAAGTTAAATTAATTTTACTCTTACGCCCCCTCTGTGCCGAGGGTGATGTGATATCGATTACTTTACAATCTTGGTGATCGGTAGGTTCTTTTTATATTTGAATATTTGATTTAACTCTAGGGGCATAAAAGACTGCCATAATACCAAGGGAAGATAGCTCCCATATCTCCCTTCTGCTCGTCAAATAATCTGGCACCATTGGTATGATATGGGGGGTGGGGGTGGGGGAGGGGTTTCACCTGTCGTCATGACTTTTGTCATTGACTTCAGAGAACTAGACCAAAATGGCAGAAGGCTGTAATTGTACACAATATAATGCTAAATAGATGGGTTGCACATGATGCCTACAATGGGAAACATTCGCCATCTTTTTATGACAATGACAATTCATTTTCAAGCATACAGCTGTGCGTTACATGACGGCAACAATGGGAAAAGTCAGCCATCTTTAATGACAATCACAGCTCATTTTTTTAGTGTACAACTGTGCGTTACCCATGCGTGCGTTTCATAAACTCCATTCATGATTGGTCAGTAAGCAACTCGAGCTGCGTTGAAATTTACAGAGCTTGACACGCGCCAAAATAGAAATTGACGCGAGCCAAAATAGAAATTGTCATCAAAGATGGCGTCTGTTGCAACCCATCTATACACAACACTAATTTTGAGTCTCTGTTACACCATTATATATTAAGCATTATTTCATGGGCAAGTAAAGTAACACTAACTTTTTCTGATGATGCACATCGTGTAATTTACATGTTATTCTACTCTTCCGAAGTGTGTGAAATCTTAGCTTTATATAAACCTGGAGGAAGTTTGTTTTTCCTTTTCGAAGTTTACGCGCAAGATGGACAGGGCACAAAAGTTTGAATTCACATAATATTTCCTGGCCATTAGCCAGCCTATTAAATACACCAAAAAGCTGAGCCTTGATCAAGGCTGTCTTTGCACTTTCCTTTAGCCCCGAGTTATCCAAGAATGGTGTCCGTAAGGATGATACATAGTCCCCCACACACTCCATACACGGATTCCGCCAGGATGATACACTCGGCACACATGGACAACGAACACACACACTGTGTACTGTATAAGCGCTGCACATCCTGGGCTCGATTTCACAAAGAGCTAAGATTGATCGTAACTGCAAATCACTCTTAGTTGCTAAGCAAAGTGTGACGTCACAATGCAAATCACTATGGTAATACTGACAACTCATCTTAAGATGAATCTTAGTGCTTTGTGAAATCGACCCCTATGCTGGAGTTTTGGGCACAGCATACTCGATTGGGGGGATCATAAAAATATATGGCAAAATGCGACTAAACCACTCCGGCCGGCTGCCGCGCCTTGATCAAGGCTACAAAAAGCTGTGTGTGGAGAGAGCTGTGACACAATGAATACCAGAAATTACGCATCATGCTCCGGTGCCAGCATTGCATGATAGGAACACTATCTAAATGAAAGTGCTTACTTTTGTTATTCACTCGATACAAATGGTTAACGAGTAATTTGAATACACTTAAAGTATGTAAACCATGAAGGTGACAGGTTAAATACTGACTGAAACCATGTGTGATAAATCGGAACTCAAACACAATCAGTAAAACGTCAAGGTAGAAAGCCAATATAAAGTCTGCACATAGATCACACCCAAAAAAAAGTGTCAACTTTTGAAACTGATGTAAAAATTGCATTGGGGATAACGAATGTTATTTTGATTTTGCCCGTACACCAATAATGAAAATATCACATCAATGTAAGGGTAAAACATAAATAATTATCTTAAAATTGTTATGAAAAAAAACAGAGTCTACTTCTGTAATTCCAACGGGGAATTTCACCCTTCAGTTACTTCAAACAAAATAATATTTTAAACTAGCAGTTCTACACACTAAACTGTAAAAATCCTCTCTGCTGTGTTTTGGTATAATAAATCAATGTGGCATGTGCGATAAGACACACACACTTTCAAAAAATATCGCTGTGGCCAAAATTTAGATATTTTAAAGGGGGCACACTGCCTTCAAACCTTTTAAAATGTTGCTGTTTGAAATTGCTCCTTTAATCTTTTTTAAAAGTTGTTCATGCAGTAAAACACCTCCAGTGGGTTGTAATTAGTGAGTAATGATTAAAACAACTTTGAATTTGCCTCTGGAAATACAACCAGCGGAACAACAGTCTATAGAAACATTTTGTGGAGTCAAAAATTTGGTTCTACAAAATGGTGCACCGTGTTCTGTCAGGAAATTACACGAAAACCCCACAATTTCAGAGGATATTTATGGGAATCAAATTATATTCTGCTTTTAAAATGTCTTTTCAACAATATTTATTTCATAACAAACACTTTTTACAGCCAAAAAGTGCCCAATCCAAAGGCAACATACCCCTCTAAGTAAAAAGAAGAAAATATGGATACATATCAGGAAACAAAATATGCTTGCATACATAAATGTTTCAAAGAATATTACGAAGGTGAAATTCAGGATTTTCTACTGCCGATTTTACACTGTGGGTCGTGCAGAAAACTCAAGTCTTTATTTCAAAAAGAGTTAGACCAAAGACAAATTTGTTCTTAGTTGATGCAAAAAACAAAACAAACAGGAAACAAATGATAGGCCCCAACCATATGGGCCCATTTTCATAAATCCATAACGCAGAAAACCAGATCTTCAGCTAAGAACAAAAATTAGCAGAGAACCAGTCATAAACGACATACATTACTTGGTATTTTGGCCGGTAACCTGTTTCTGCTAGGCGCTAAGCACTGTTTCTGCGCTAAGCACATTTCTGTGCTCAACAGCTTGAAGAAACTGGGCACAAATCCATAATTGTGATGAATAACAAACAGAAATAGCTGTTGCAAACTGCTTACCTACCAAAAGGACCTAAGGCAAAAATGTACAAAATGTTAATGCTATCATATTTTGACCCTAGCCGAGGGTTTTTCTCTGCCACGGCCAAAATGTTAGGCCTTTATGACTTTTCCCCAAAAATTTGATGATAAATATTTTCTAGAACGTAACTTTGGACCTCGGACCTTGAGCCAGACACTTAGCCTTGAAGCTTGAGACTGATCCCCAAGTGTTTTATTTGGAGTACACTTTAAAATCTTAACCATCCCCAAAATTCTCTTCAGGAAGTTGTTAGCCTTGATTTCAAGGCTGTGCGATAGCTTTGCTTACTATAACATAACCCCAGTCGCCCAAATGCAATGCAACCCTGGACGCCAGACTCGAGAATAGCACAAGCTCTCAGAGCACCATACACTCATGGAGTGCTAGCTCTGTGAGCCCCCCCCCCCCCCCCCCCCCGCCCACACACACTGCAATCAGGGACACCCTATTGTTCCTCTTTTGTTTGTACTTTAACTTTTTTGCAACACCTCCCATATGTTTTGTACACGTTTGGCAACTGGGGACACTTGGCGATCCAGGGACTCTTCCGTTCCCTTTTATTATATGTCCCCAGTTTGAATGTGTATACAAAAGTCACCCACACATTCTCAGCTTGCGACACATAGTCCACACATGTACGTGCCAGGTCTGTGGTGCAAGCTGTGTGTGGGCGTAAGCAGTGTGTTTAAGCGCGACACACGTCGCGAAGTGTGGACCAGATAACACAAGATGTCCACACTGTGTAGGAACTTGAAACACTGTGTGGACTTACACACGTCCACGCAGTGTTTTCACGAATTAGACATTCTTGTTTGTACTCAAAAAGGAATCCTTTTTCTGTACAGCATTGAATAGCTCAAAAACCGAGTATTATATTTAAGGGATCGAGTGTCTGAAAACCAGCTCTCAAAACTCTAACAGAAATGGCTGTGGTTTTAAAGATGTCTTGTTCTTAACTGCACGATGACAAAGGAATGTCCACAAAGTGTATGTCACAAAGGCCTAGGTGGGTAGGCACACACACCATGTGGGGACATTTACACAATGGAACAAAGGTTCCCACAACGTTTTTCTTTGTCAAACCCTGTCCCCACAAGGTAATTCAATAGAAAAGGGAATAATAGAACAACAATATGGAGTCCCCACAACTCGGTGTTCAAAAGTGTACATGTGTTTGTCATGTTTGTGTGTGTTCTCTTGGAGCTAGCGCTGAGTGAGTGCATGGTGAGTGTGTGGTAGCGTGATGTGCTATTTTCGAGTCTGTCGGGCGGCTGAGATTGCATCAGGCATTGCATTTGGGCGGCTGGGGTTATGTTCAGTAAGCAATAATTTTTGAAAGCGTACACTTTCGGTGCGGGAACTCGAACAAGCAGAAGAAGCCCAAGCCAGAGCCAGAGCCAAAGCCTAAGCTGGAGCCTAAGCCAGAGCCATAGTCTCAAAAATGGCCATTGCCACATTGCCAGCTTACAATAATAATAGCATGTGGTTTATGCAACTAAACAGTACGTGTACATAGATGTTCACGGTTAGCTCTGTGCACAGTTGCGCCATCGTACACAACCTGCGCAGCTGAAGCATTTCAAATGGTGCATCAACTCACTGGAAATTACAATTCATATAAAAACGAACACGTGAGAAAGAGTACAATACAAAAAAAAAAAATAGCTCAGTTCTCTCAAAACTGTTTTCTTCTCACTCATGTGTTTAGATAAACACCCTGGATCCTGCAAAACTTCTTCCGTACCATTATAAGTAGAAGGTTTTGCATTGGTTATATGAAGAACAGTTTTCAGTTTAAAGACACCTGCTCGTCACCATTACCCGACGACTGTTTCTATGGCATAAAATGATCATGTACCCGTACCTAAATTACGTACAACGTGTGCGCCGGTCAAAGGTGATCTTTTGTGGCACGAATTTGTTTGTCGCGCATTGACGAGTGGGCGTCTTTACATTAGGAAATTTGTCGACAAAAGGTAGGTTTGAAGTCTCTGTAGTTTAATGTTCCAAAATGTGAATCACACTTCTGGTATGCCCTGGGATGCTAAGCGCTTTCAGATGCCACGAGTTTGAATCCCACTTGAGTCATTTGAGACAATTATTCCAGCAGAACCACCAAAACCACCGGTCATGTCTTAGTTTTAAGCCCAGGGGTTCATTCACAGTTCTGAATGAATGGGTTCAATTTCACAGAGCTACGCAAGTGCACAATGTAGTTAACCACAACAAAATTATGTTTACCAGAATAAAATTACCAGCCAAAACAACCATGTCACATATGTTACATCTTTGACTGGTATCCTGCTTCTTATTCGCTTAGCAGAAAATGTTTAGGCAATATTTTCTGCTTAAGCAGCTCTATGAAATTCGGCAAAGTTAAAGGTTTGCTCACCAATATGACAACTTAATTTGAATAGTGTCCGAATCTGAATTACAAAGTTGGAAACATAACTGTCCGGACCTATGACTTGCTCCGCCACAAGTGACTGTTTCGATTTGAAATCCTCCGACAAGAGACAGTTGCTATGTCACACTGTTCGCACACTGTTAGTAGTGCAAGAGATGGCAGACACCTACACACAGTTCTAAATGAATGTGCATTGCACAGAGGTACCAGGCTTTGCCCATCTGGAGGTTGCAATACAAAAGCTTACCCCGAAACCATGTGCCACAGCAACACTGTCTTTAGTCTGGGGGAATCCATTTTGAGTGTTTACGTGTCATAAATCGAGTCTTTGTACCAGACATTATTCAAAGTCCATTTCGCAGATGGCTCGATGGGCAGAAACATTCCTGTCCTTCATGTCCGGACAAGTATTTAACCCTCCAAGCATAAACTTCAAACCACAAAGAAAAATCGCTTTTTCCGTCTGAAGAAAAAAACAAAATAAAAAATAGACTTTTCACAGATTACCGTCAAATAAAAAGCTTTACAAAACATATACTTTGTAGACATTGCTCCACATCACAGTCAACCACACGTTACCACCAAGACACTAAAATCTGCTTTACATATACAAAAATTATCAACATCTCTCAGATATTTATGTACAAATTATTGAAATAATCTCTGTACTTATTCATTACATATTCTACTTTTGGCAACTCTCTGACTTGTCTAAAATCATTACAAAATAATAACGTTGCCTTGTTAGAAAAATACTTTGTTTTCCTTCTTTTTCTTCAAAGATACAACTGAAGTGCTGTTTGGATTTTGCAAACTGCAACCTTGCTAATGGTTAATACTTTTAACGCTTACTTAAACTTGTGATAAGTTTTTCAACCAATATTCTCCGCTGCACAATCACACTCATGAGGATGTTTGTCGTTTTAGTCAGCTTATACCCTTGATTTCAAGTCTGCAATTGCGGTTATTTTTGTCTGCATCAGCCACCCAAAACGCCATTTGCCTCTACAAGCTATCGTACACTCTAACTCGCGATTTTCAAGTCTGAGATCGTGGTTTACATTTCTCCTCATCAGCCATGCAAAAAGCCGTTTGCATTTATTGGCTTTCAAACGCTCTAACTCACAATCGAGGGTTGTGTGATCAAAGGTTAGCCCACTAGAGGGGGCTATTTCAAGCAAACTCCAATGGCTAGCAGCCAGACTAAAAAACCATGATGGCACACTTGGAACCAAGACTAATGTTTCTGACAAGATAGCACTTCCACAAACACAAGGAACTAAATTAACGCTTCACACAACCTTACGCGATTGGAACCGATATCTTTATTGAGAGTTATAAACTCACCAAAACTGAGACACAACGTACCTCTCCCAATTTACAATCCTCGCAGACCCATTTACCTCCAACACAACCATTTGCAGCATGTTGACTAAAAAGTAACGATATGAATATTTTACAACCCCCCCCCCCCCTCCGCTTCAAACGACTCAGGCTTATAAGTCCCTCGCCTGATAGAAGAGAATATATCCAGAATCTGATGTCTTTTGGACCTCCGTTGCAAGTCCGTAGAATTCCTCTATGTTAGAAACGTCAATTTTCTGCCAAGATAGACAAAGAGATCATTCTCAATCGTCAACTCATGTAATAATAACATTGCAAATAAATAGTAATAATAATAATAATAATATCAGTGAATTGACATGGATAGAGCACCTTTGCCACAGGATTGAAAGCACTGTGACCAGTATGAGAGAGACGCTTTGTTTTGAACTAAGAGACCTTTTTATAGCACCTTGTGACGGTTTACAAGGTGCTGTGGTGCAAACGTAATGCAGCCAACCATGCCAGAAACACCAGAGCAAACTCCTTCTCTTACCGATAATTGTAGTGGATTCTTTAACGTACAATACTTCAACGCTTTAATTAATTCTTTAACGCTTAATGATCCATCCACAGGACAAAGCAATAATGGTTAAGTGTCTTGCTTAGGGACACAAGTGTCAAGAACAGGACTTGAACCCATACTCTGCTGATCAGAACATCAGAACTTGACGCTAGACCACTCGTCCACAACACGCCATTAAGAACAATGTGACTTCTGTTTTTACCCTATATCCATGTGTGATAAGTATCGTATACTCAGTAATTTTCACCAAGAGTCCTGCGAAAGTAAATCCACTAGGCAACCAGGGTTGGAATTGATCCAACAAATTTTCTGCCTTCCAAAGCATATGTCTTAACCACTAGACCACCGAGCTTGCCCAGAAATTAGAGGCCAGTGCCCAATTTCTTGGCTCTGCTTACTGTGGACACAGCCTTGTTCCCAATGCAGTTTGATCTCTCTTGTCATTACCATGCTTCAGTGTGCGCGGAGATGGGATCGACCACAAGTCTAATTCAACTTTGTCATGTAGCGTGTCAGGGCCGAGTGGTTAGTGCATCGGGCTCAAATTCTGATGGCCAAGTTATCAGGATGTGGGTTCAAATCCCGGTCATGACACTTGTTATTGCTTACTGAACATAACCCCACCTAACTATAATTGCTTCAAATAGGTGAAGAGGCAGTTATGTTTGTCTCGCAACGGATTCATTTACCCCTCCCTGTTCTTAGCTCATGTCTTGTTTTTGCACATTGGGGCAGGTTTCCATCCCTTCAAAAAAGTAACCCAGGCCTCGAGTGGCCTTTGGGCCTGTGATGGGCGAATTGCATAACAAAAAAAAAATCAAAAACCTTGTCATATATGTGCACATAAAATTACACAACTCCGGGGGTTATGATTGAGCAAGGCATGTTTGGGAAAAAAAATGGCATGACGCGATCGATACACCCATGGGAACAAGGTTGTTGCTTACGGTCAACATTCTCACCAACAGGTCGACAACCAAAATTCCTTGCTAATCTGTGAAATACATTTACAGCAAGCGCAAGTTTTTCTGTTACCGCCAGCGCCAACTTTTCGCTTCCTGTAAACAGAGCCATAAAGTTTGGACCATTTTTAGATCTAATAGAGTCAATATTTACAACTAAAACATTTCATCCAACAAGATTTATGTTCGAACAGTATTCAAGAGGTCTTCAAGTTGAAAGATAAATTACTTCAGTTGTGAAAGCTACAAAGAAAAAGGAATATGTCAACACTTACATCTACAAGGTCATCATCAAACAGCAACCAGAAACCATGGCTTTTGACGATGGTGATATAATGACCTCTGTTTGGTCCACTGTGTGCAAAAAACAAAACAAGACAAATATTGTTATCAATGCAAATAATTAACAACAATTGCAAAACTAGCTTTATGTTTTGTAAGATGTGGTGGTTCATTCAAGTGATCCACAAATTTTAGGCTGGCCTACCGGCAACCCAAATAAAAATTCTGATCGCTGGCTGATTGAGCTCAATGCTGCAGAGGTAGTCTCATAAAAACAGGCTATAATCTTATCAGGAAATGATTTATTGAATCAGTTCGTTTTTATTATATACATCTATGAGTAATTACATTGAACTGACAATAAACGCTATCAAAAAAATACCGTGTTTTTGATGGGAGGCAATCTTTGTTGCTGACTGAATGATCACTAAAGTGTTAAATTGTTGTGCTTCTGACAAAGTTTGGCGATCATCCTGATTTTTTTTTGTGACCCCTAGTTTGCGGACCCTCGGTCATAGTCATCCTGAGGAGACTCGGCACTTCTCAGAGCAGCCACATCTTCCAACAGATTTCATTCCATGGAGCACCCTAAGTCTTCAACATTTGGGTGGGTTTTCTCTATTTGGGATTCTTCCTCCCACATCTAAAATTGAACATTTCTTTACCGCCTCCTACCCATCCAGTTATTAGCGCTTGCGCTGTTGGGATGTGTAGTCAAATCTAACAAGTTAAGGATGAAGCACTTTACCTTCCACAGTGAATGACAACAGAAACCAAATCATAGAGCTTGTCTGGACTTGTTGCATCGTCAGACTGTGAAGAAAAAAGAATATTTCAAAAAACTTCAATCTTATGTTTTATACAAAAGGTTTTACTTGATTAAAGAAAACACTCCTAGCTCTTGAAATCCACAGAGCCCCATGATTTCCAGATTATCAACCTCACAGAATGAAAAACTTGACAGATATACATAAAAAGGCTTCTCCCTTTTTTCTTGCAACTTAACCTCTTCCACTAATTTCGTTTTAGCTAAACGTGAAGCCTAAAATCATGTTTAAATAGATGCATACTTGCAATGTTTTATTGATGTAATTGTCTGCAGTAGCCACTGCTAATTACAGGATTCCAAATGACTTCTCTCCACACGCTCGGTGGTCTGGTGGTTTAGACATCTGTTCTAGAAATGTGGGGGTTGTGGGTTTGAATCCCAACCGAGTGGCCTGGGATTTTTTCACCCACATGACTCGGAAAGCTCCCAGTGCTCTCAAACTCAGGTGTAAGGATAAAACCAAAATCATATTTTAAACTTATTGTTTGCATAGTCATTGTTTTCACCATGCCTTTCGCTTTTCGTTTCCCCCCCTTTTAATTTTTATTTACTTCCTTCAACTGCGGGACTGATAACAATAATAATTAACAATTTATTGTTTTATATTACACCCATTCCATTTAATGTACACAAGTGCATAACAATCATAAAATAAATAATCAAAAATGCCACATTGGAAAATTACAACAAGGACACAAGAGAATCGGTAAAAAGCTAGAAAATTCCACAACAACATTCGGAAGGATGAGGCAATACATTCATTGAAGGAGGCAATGCACGTCACTCACTGTGTTCATTAGTCTCAGCTCCAGCGGGAATACAACGCGGTAGGATAGCTTCGTGTATCGATGCACCTGTTCCATGTACTTGAAACGCTTGAGGTGTAAGGCTAGGATCTGAGGCAATTTCTTCACTTGCATTCTGTCGGTGAGCGAGCAAAAGAAAATAGTGAGGAGAAAGAAAAAAAAATTGTTGGATCTGAGAGTGGAAATGAGTCAGACTTTGATGTGCTGGAGGGGGGCATGTTGGGAAACGGAGGACGTGTTTGGGAAATTGTTTCAATAGGATCTGTGCACCATTAGAATCTACTCACATAATTTGCCTACCGACAATTTGAGAGTCAGTTGGGAATTTTCCACTGGGGATTTTCCAAAACATTTCCCAAAGTGTGGGATACATTTTTTTTTAAAGTCCTTGATGCGGCCACTTTGTTTTGGTTTCAATGTTTTCCATTTCAGCAGAGATGAGAGTTTATTATACTTCTTCAAGTTTTTTTATTTTTATTTATTTATTTATTTATTATTATTTTTTTTTTTTGGGGGGGGGGGGGTTGGCTAGAAAGGGAGAGAAACAAAGTGAGAAACTAAAAATCGTAAAAGCTTTAAATTCATATGAATTAACCCTTAACTCTCCAGGCCAACTCGCCCACAAGTGACCTCCAATAACCTCCACAGCTCCTAGGTCACTCCACACCAACATGTTTGGACTTAAGTAAGATTGGAATGCCTGGCCCAGTGATGAGCAACTGTTACAGCCCTCGGTCCTTCTGAATCCTTCATTTTGGCAACAAGGATATGATAATAGTGGCTTGTTATATAGCGCTCAACTCCGACGCTCATGGCACTCCAACATTCATTACCCCTGGTCACTGGGCCATTTATTTCATTCCTTAAACCATCTCAGCTCCCCAGGGAGTATACAGTCTGTGCTGCCAAGTATGTAGCACACCAAGCTAAATCAATCACATGAACCATCTCCACCCTCACATGTACCCATTTACCCCTGGGTGAAGAGAAGCAATTATATAGTTAAGTGTCTTGCTCAAGGACACAAGTGTCATGACCAGGATTTGAACCCACACCCTGATGACTTAGCCACCAGAACTTGAGTTCGGTGCGCTAAACCGCTTGGCCACGATACGCTACTGAAGGATTTAGGAGGGTAAGGGTCAATAATGAATTAAAAATACACCACATTTTCGGACAACCAACCTTTTTTGCGCTTCCTGTTTGCTGCAGCACGTCTCACAGTAATATTTACACTCGTGGCATAACGTCTCAGTGTTACTAAAACCTCTGCAATTGAAGAATGGCACGCATGTTAGAGACATAACACTAGCTTGGACAAATATCTTCTCAAGATTATTCATATTTAAATGCAACTTTGTAATACAGTTGGAAAAAGTACAGAACTATTCATTTTAAGGCATTACTTTAAATAAGGTGCACATATAATAGATACAGAAGTAGTTTAATATTTTAAAAACAATAATAATATCAATGAAAACATCACAAGTACAAGTAGTAAAAAAATGTTCAAGTGTGTTGAAGGATAATTAATTTAAGCAAAAATTTGTAGGTTTGACATTTAAAACTGAGGGTCCTTAATGATTAGCTAGGATGAATTTGTTACCCTCAATAAATATGGTTATAAATATATAAATAAAGCAAACAAAAACCAATGTAATGAATGATAATAAATTAGCTGAAAATGTTCAAGTGTATTTAAGTTACAGACAATTAATTTAGGCAAGAATGTAGTTTTTGACATTTAAAATTGAGGGCACTTAATGATCAGCTAGGCTGAACTGGTTACCCTGGATAAATATGATTACAAATAAATAAATAAATTTATAAACACAGCAAACAAAAACCAATGCAATGAATGATAATAAATCAGCTGAAAATGTTCAAGTGTATTTAAGTTACAGACAATTAATTTAAGCAAGAATGTAGTCTTTGACATTTAAAATTGAGGGCACTTAATGATCAGCTAGGCCGAACTGGTTACCCTGGATAAATATGGTTACAAATAAATAAATAAATGAATTTATAAACACAGCAAACAAAAATCAATGCAATGAACGATAATAAATCAGCTGAAAATGTTCAAGTGTATAAAAAATGAAGGACATTTAATTTAAGCAGGTTTGTAGGTTTTGACATTTAAAATTGACATGGCTATAAATATATAAATACATTTATAAATAAAGCAAACAAAATGCAGTTCAATGAATGACAATAAATCAGCTGAAAATAAACAACAACAACATAACAATAATACAAAAAAGCCAACTGATCACAATATTGTATTCATACATATTTTAATCAGTGATCAAATATGAGAAAATGTTCTACAGATAAGTCCTCAGGCCTGTAACAGAAGTAAATAAGTGGAAAATGAGAGGAAGACAAAAATAAATTAAATAAAACACGGCAAAAAAAAAAGCCTTGTACTTGAGTTCAAGGTGCAATGTTACAAAGCAGGCATTTCAACCTTTGGTATGTAAATTAAATCTCAATGAGTGAAGGCCGCATCATGGAATCCATCATGAGTGGATACTTCAACGACCTCCCCCAACTCTTTCCTCCTCACTTTTAAAGCTGAAACATTTTACCTTGAGATTTCTCTGACTCAAGGCAGGCCCCCCCCCAAGGAAAGAGCCCAAGAAGGGGGTGATTTACACAAACAAGGCCATCAGTGATTAGATTAGATTAGATTAGATTATATTAGATTGCATGTATTGACCACGTTTTAATAACAGAGAAATTAAATTTCTACTGGTAATAGACCCTTCTCAGATGATGTCACTATTTTATCGTTCACCATGCTGGGTCTCACATGCACACGTCATGCAAACACGGTACTAGAACTGCGCGAGCATAATGCTACGAAACGCAACGCTGGACGGCACTGTGCGTGCACACTGTTCACGTGCATAGTACTCCTGCCTTGCAAAATATATGTGACGTCATTGAGACGTCTCTATAAGGTAAAACATGACCATACAATAAGTACACAGCATAAAAGACAACAACCATTTCAAAAACACACACAACCCCCCCCAAGAATGAAACGAATATTAAAATGACTTGATAAGTACCTTAGACAGTGGGTGATTGAAGTATTTTGTTCCACATCAACTGACAAATCAAGAAAATCCTCATCTTTGCTGCTCACCTACAAAGTCAAAGAAAACGAGTGTCTATTAAATGTAATGAATTTATTCCATACATTACGTCTACTGTTAATTCTTAAAGCCCGCCAGGCAACTCCGACCATAGATGTTGAAGTAACTATACGAAATGCGGACGTTAAGTGAGTTCAAGCCTGCACGCTAAGCCTACGCGAGTGTGAATGTGTCCCAGTAATGGCGGGAAAATGCTTGCACAGGAAGCAAAGTACTAAAAATTGATTGGTCTATGATAATAAATTAAGAAAGACTACAGTCGACTCTCGTTAATACGAGGTCCGCCGGACTGGCCCGTTTTTCTCGTATTAACCGAACCTCGTATTATCCGAGCGCGGTATTAACAATGCACAGTGCATGACATAATGGATGCGCGTGTATAAATGCACCCATACTGCAATGGACACTGCATAACTGTGATCATATACATGTACAGTCGACTCTCGTTAATACGAGCTCGGATGTTACGAGGTTCCGGTTAATACGAGGTATTTTGCCGGTCCCGAAGTACCCCGTGCGTGTTTTAATGCATTTAAATACGGATGATACGAGCACGGTCATAACGAGAACACGGATAATACGAGGTATTCTTGCGGCCCCGTAACGAGCAAATGTATTGTTTGTCTTACTTTTATAGCGAGTTTGGGGAATCAATTGTTGGGCATCGATAGTTTACCTTCATGGAGGTGAAAAATTGATGTCCCAGCCTTTCAAAACATGTGCTATTGATCATGATCAATAGAGGTGCTATTTGAGCGTTGGCAATGGTACCAGTCTATTAAATGGTAGTATTTGTACAACGCAGATGAGAGGTGGACACCAGACTGTTTATTGTTCGCTGGTATCCCGCCTTGGCTATGAGCTATCTCGAATTACTTACTAAGGTACGGTGTGACAACCAATGAAAATCAACATTCAACTTGTCATGTTGGCCGTTGCGACCGAAACTTGGCTGCCAAGAACGGCAAGTTAAAGTCATATGCGTTCCTTTTTCAGTCATGAAAAATGTAAATTGTTTCATAAATTGACTTTCGAAATAAATTAAATAAATCAAAACAGTTTTATTTGCCCAAAATGTTGTATGTTTGTATGGTACATGTACCTGTAAATTATCACAGTTATGCAGTTTCTATTGCAGTACGGGTGCATTTATACACGTGCGTCCATTTATGTTATGCAATGTGCATTGTTAATACCGCGCTCGGATAATACAAGGTTCGGTTAATACGAGAAAAACAGGCCAGTCCGGCGGACCTCGTATTAACGAGAGTCGACTGTACATGTACCATGCAAACATACAACATTTTGGGCAAATAAAACTGTTTTGATTTAATTAATTTATTTCGAAAGTCAATTTATGAAAACAATTTACATTTTTCATGACTGAAAAAGAGCGCATATGACTTTAACTTGCTGTTCTTGGCAGCCAAGTTTCGGTCGCAACGGCCAACATGACAAGTTGAATGTTGATTTTCATTGGTTTTCACACCTTAGTAAGGTCACAGTAATGCGAGATAGCTCATTGCTAAGGCGGGATACCAGCGAACAATAAACGGTCTGGTGTCCACCTCTCATCGGCGTTGTACGACCATTCAATAGACTGGTACCATTGCCAGCGCTCAAATAGCACCTCTATTGATCATGATCAACGGAGCGGTAGCACATGTTTTGAAAGGCTGGGAAGTCAATTTTTCACCTCAATGAAGGTAAACTATCGATGCCCAACAATTCATTCCCCAAACTCGCTATAAAAGTAAGACAAACAATACATTTGGTTTTAACCGTGTTCTCGTTATGACCGTGCTCGTATCATCCGTATTTAAATGCATTAAAACACGCACGGGGTAGTTCGGGACCGACAAAATACCTCGTATAAACCGGAACCTCGTAACATCCGAGCTCGTATTAACGAGAGTCGACTGTACATTCAATGCAATTGGATGAAAACAGCCTGGATAAACGAATGCATTTAAAAGAAATTACTCACCCCTTCGCAGCAGAGGCATCTGGTCTCGTTAGTGAGGGTACCTTGAAAGATTTCATGGATCCATGTTGGTTCCGTCTTGTGGTGATGATAGTCGTTGTTGTTGCTCAACGAACCGTTTGGCGTACTGGCTTTACTGTTTGGTTTACTAGCTTGCTTGTCTGCTGTTCTCTCAGCTACAAGTAAATTGGAGGAGAAAACCAAAAGTATTCTTATAAGATTAGTCCCATTTAACCAGTTGAATCCGGATGACGCAAATGTTTCCCCTGCCTGGAAATGGAAAGCCGTCTTAAGACGCCATTATGTAGTTTCGGACCACAGGAGCAAAGGCCGACCGGTCATTCAACTACGGAGCGTGCACAGACCACACACACGCCGTCGAATGCTTCGTTTCACCCACACAAAGACAACAAAATACTTGCATTTTGTGGCTATTCAGCGGCAATTTTTGTGTAATCCCCGATTACAGACCTTTGTCCTTTTGTTCCAAGAGGAGGATTACGAGACATCGAGAGGCTTCCACCATTGTTCATTCATTATATTTCGGCTGAATGGAGGCCAAGTCAGAGTGAGCCAGTAATCGAGCCATGGTTCCGTGTCCAGTGCCAGTCCTATGCCGTAGGTAACAGGCAATGTTTTGCAATTCATGCTTTGTGAATTTGACATTTTTTCGGTCAAGAAAGAAAACGGACGATCCAACAAAGAGAATCTTTGTTCACTTGGCATTGTCAAGTCAGGGTTTTCTTTGTGCCAGCGGTACCCTCAAAGAAAAAAGATTCTGACAATTCCGCCAAAAGAATCCCGCCGGGGGACGGGACAAAGAAAAAAAACCAGAATCCCGGCTTTTATCCTGTTGGTAAGTGAATTTTGTTTCGAGCCGGAAGTGCAATGTAAATGAATGGTATACATACATGTACATGAACATTCGTTACATTGCACTTCCAGCTCCAAAACGTCATCACTTACATGTACCAAGAGGATAAAGGTTAACTATGAAGAGCTGAGTAAGGCACTTAACCATAGTTGCTCCTTTTAACCCAGGTGTTGAATGCCAGGGCTGATATTGTATTTTGTTGGATTAATCACTTAGTGCTAAAATAAGCAACTTGGGATTTGTATGCTCCCCAGAGAGCTGAGAAAGTTTGCGGAATGGTTCAAACACCCACACTCTTGACAACACCAGGGCCTAATTTCATAGAGCTGCTTAGGCACACAATAGTGCTTAAAAAATTTCCTGCTAAGCAAAAAAATAAGCAGGACACCAGTCACAAATGGTACATGTGATTATGGTATTTTGACTGGTAACCTTAAATTCTGGTACGCAAAATTGGTTTTGTGCTTAGTAAGATTTTGTGCTTGAGCAGCTCTGTGACATTGTGCCCAAAATTTACAGCCCAGTGTGCTAGATCACTAAGCATCGACCCTCCATTGACACTTGGTCCATGAGAGAATCGAGGGGTCTAATAGACCAATATCATGTTGCCACCATCTTGGTCATGTTCCTTGTATCCAATAACAGCAACGAATGCTAATATTCTTTGTACAAAGAGGAACCAGACTATTTTTCCTTTCAGCCCCGGTTTGGTTACATTGATTTGAATGGGAGAAAATCAAGATGGCCACACCCTGATAAAGGTCTGTAAGTAGCATCAGAGAGACACTGAAAACAATGAACATACCTTGCAAGATATCAGCTATTGTATTGAGTAGATAGATGAGGAACTCATGGGCATCCTGCTGCATGTAGTTATCAAACACCTCTAAGAAAATCAAACAGCAGAACACTTTGTGATGAGTAAAACATTTGGTTTTAACATACACTGATGTGTGATAAACACTGTTATACTTGGTGCTTTCCCTGAGTACTGCGGGTGGAAAAAACCCACAAGCTTCACTTCTCTGGTAGGATTCAAACCCGGCACCCGGACAATGAATAATTAGGGAAATTTATTCCTGTATGTTTAATGGTATACTGGGTACATGTGCTTTGTCTTGCAAATTGTACATTGCTATTATACAAAGGATTCTTTATTCTGGGCAAGACACTCCTGGTGTGTTTACACTATCAAGATAAAGATCTTTATTTACTTGAACAATGGTGGAGGGCGCTTGTGATGTTGGGTTAGGGTCAACTGAAGGATTGAGGCAGTGAGCTTCATGCACAAACTCATTTTGGAGGGTTATGAAGGATTGAGGAAGGTCCTAAGTAATTAAAGCTAGGGAGTTAGGGTTAATGAAAATGTTGAAACTCTAATGTAAAAAATTAAGTTCCAGCTCTGGGCAAAGTCCACAACTAATAGCCAAAATGTTCAGCATGCACACAGCCTGACACAACTCAAGTGCAAAAATTGTACACAGACATTGACTGGCATCTCATCATGCACCGCAGTGATGTAAACATCACGTCAAAACTGGGACTACATGTATGTTGCTTTTCATATACTGCTTCAGGCTGCTCCCCACAAAGACCCCATAGTTATGCAAATATGGCGCTCATCAGAGCAAACATCAACAGAGCATTCAGCATGACTTTCTCTTGGGAGACACATGGCTGTATAATTTATAATTAAATTAGGCATAAATTCATGAACGTCTCTTGGGTCAATGATGGTACATCAGTGAACAATTTACCTCGTATAGCATTGCATAATACCACACAAAATATCAGTTGCTACTCAAAACTCTTTATTTGCTGCTCAACATTAGCATTCAGTGTGCACAAAACCAAGTTCAGTCTAGAGATTTTGCTATGTCAAATTGCTTGATGAATTTGTCTCCTGTTCATGCACAGAACAAACGGCGATAACAACATGCAAATATTCTACATCATTTTAAAGAACACTGGATTGTAAATTGGCACAAAACAACTCATTCAATTCAACAGAATTTCAAATTTCCATCTTTATACCATGAAACGATTTTGAATTAATTATCTTAATCATCATCATCTGGAAGTATCCAGAAACTCATTTTGTTCCAGTTTATAAGAGAAAAAAAACACAACACAAAAATGAAAAATTAAACCAGCTTTTGAAGTGGTAAGACTGCTTGCAGGGATGCCAGTATCTCTTTGCCCAAGAGCCAGAAAACATTTTGCATCTAGAGCATACATTATAATGCGCATACTGATTAATACATTTTAGATGTATGATGTGTACACGTATAACATTCGCGCGGATCCAGTGTTACAGTTACAATACAGTCCTTATAGACCTTTATCATGCTACCACCATCTTGGTCATGTTCCCTGTATCCAATAACAGTAATAGATGCTATTTTTCATTGTACAAAAAGGAACCAGACTATTTACCCTTCCAGCCTCGGTTTGGTTACATTGGTTTAAATGGGAGAAAATCAAGATGGCGGCACCGTGATAAAGGTCTATTCCATCAAACTCTTAACACCAGGTTTTGTTGGACTGAGGACTGCATGAGGAAACTGATTTTGCTTTACATAGGTTCAGACATACCACCATAATCAGAGTACCACAGTATGGGTGTTGAGTTACCCTTATGGTGTTGGAGTGGGGAAGGGTCCTAGTAAATCACTCAAGGGAGTTAGGGTTGATACTACAAGGTCTATACACCTGTTCTAACCACTAGCAACATATTATTATCATTTTTTTCCAAATCCAAATCTTTTCCATTCTTCATTTCAGTAGCCATCAGATAGACCAGTAAAATAATTCAGAAAATGCTTGCCGCGTAATGCGACGACCATGTTCTGATCAACGCACAACGCACTGCTGTCATGTCCGTGTGCACAAAACACACACATCATAATGTCCAGTTAATAGCCAAGCTGCTGGGCTAGTCTTCGTTATCTAGCTATTTGCATGCACTGCAACATGCAAGAACCATTGAACACTAGCGGGCACTTCACAACATTCATGAAATGTACATGTAAGCATACACCCTCATGCATTACGCGCTTGCACTGACAAATTTGTATCATGGACGTCTTGGTAACCAAGACTGTCTGAGGATGCACTGTCAAGGATTTTTTTTATGCGGCCTGATGAAAGTCAAAGCGCCGGATTTTTTTTGGAAAAATGTGAAAAAGCCGGAATTCTGGCAATAGCTGTTGTTACTCCACTATCTCTTTATCCCCAATGCAAAATTTAACATCTATGGTTGCAGTGCCCGCTGCTAATGGATTCGAACTGCCTGTAGCTACCGGGCAGTCTCGTTGGGAGGACATCTGCTCTAGAATGGCTGGGGTCAGGGGTTCGAATCTCACCCGAGGAAAATGCCTGTGATTTTTTTTTCACATGACTCGGGAAAGTACTGAGTATACAGTGCTTAACACACATCAGTGTATGGGTAAAACATTACAAAATAATAGCTGGAAAACTGGCATCCCTCTGTTTGTAACAAATAGAGACCTTTGCTTGTTTCAATTCTTCACATGACTTATCCACGCAGGTGTTTTTTAAATTTGTATTGCAGGCATCTGATGGTCCTTTAAGCTCTTCAACATGTTCAAGCTGTTGCAGCTGCAATGGTATAAAGGTTTATCCAGGTTTCTCCCCAGTTTAGTATTTCAAGGTTTGCGGTCAAACCACACTTTTTCTCCTGAGGTCATGATGATCAAAACTGATCAAAACTTTCAGTTGTTACCCCACCCTCTCTTTTTCAGAACCACCGTAAATTATTAAAAGAGATTATTTCAATCGCATGCCTGACACTTCACAGAGGCAACGAAGGCAAAAGGCCGTATTTTTGACAGCAAGAGGGCGCATTTACTAATTCCACTTTGAAAGCAAAATTTACACAAATATTACAAAACATTAAAAAAAAAAAAAAAATTCCAAGCAAATTTCTTACACTGATGACACTGTAAGACTGTCAATAAAAAAACACTCAAAAGTTGTATATTAACTGCTTTATTAGAAGTCTAAATGCATCTGGTTTACCACACTATTTCTATGGTTTGACCCCCAATACACCCCAAAGGGCGCCCTCTTGCAGTCAAAAATAAGGCCTATTGCCTCCATGCCCCTTGTCATTGCCTTGGTGCCCTTTGAAATGCTTCAGTACAAATTTGTATTTCCCCCATAGGAGCGTCCTTTACTGTTAACCATCCTAAGATGCATACTCCAGGTTGCCTCAAAATCTCCCACGCTATGCACACAATGGTGAAGTAACCCATGCAACACTTTCCTATTATTGTATTTGTGTAGTACGTGTACATGTATGCAGGGCTCACATTTGAGGGAAAAATCGACAAGGCTGCACAGCTTAACATCAAAATGAGATAAACCTACCTACACTGCGCCACGACTAAACTGCTTTTATTTGAACAAGCGCTAATAAGAGAAGATTTATCTCATTTGTCTTACAGGTAATACATGTACTTTCATACTCAACAGAATTTTAAAAGATATTTATCGAACTCAAAGTCAACATTCGAACATAAATTTTTTTAATTTAAGATGAGGCGAGGTATTATTATTATTCAAAAACACAAGACCACCGGACTTTTCCAGTCATTTACAGGCCCGAAGCTAAAAATGCTGGCCTCAGACCAGCGGTACAGTGCTAATTTCGAGCCCTGATACAGCCTGGATGTATGGTCGATCTATGCCACAGATTGTCAGAAATCAACCAAGGTTAGAAACATTATCTCTTCCCACAGTGGCCCCAAATTCCATTGCAACTGAGCCACAGCTGGTGGCTTCTCCAGTTTACCACTCTCATTGAAGCACTACGGGCAATTGCTCTGCTCCCTACAAAAGCACGTACATATGTGCCTCGAAATGCCACTGTTGTGGCATAGCGAGGTAGGGGTTGGTTGTCTCCGGAAACTTGCTGGATGTAGTAGGAGGATCTAGGGAAAAACTGCCTTGCCTTTACTAGAACAAAGTATCAGATCTGCTTGATTCATGTTGGCGCTCACCTTCCTAGTTTGTATTCCAACCACGCAAAAACTTCAAATCCTATCCAAATTATTTCCAATAAAAACAGACAAACCAAACAAGTCACTTTAAAAAAAAACTCATACCATTTTCCTTGCGCAGCCTCCCGATGAACTTCTTGGGTGCGATGACGCCCACTTTCTTCTTCTGCGTGGTGATGTTATTGAAGAGGTCGCTGAGACACGTCAGCAGGTTCTCCTTCTTCTTTGGCTGGGCCTTGTAACCCAGGACCTTGTCTCGGAAGGGCTTGCAGAAATACAACGCTTGAAGAACGGAATTACAGTAGCAGGTGTTTCCAAACTGCAGGAGAAAAGAGCATACATTATTGTATTAGACATGTAATGCAGGGTCTGCACCAGAATTTCGAAAACAGGGCGTCGAAATTTGATGTAAATTGAAAAACGGCACGTCCAAATTTAGCGTTCGCTCTTAATCTATCCTAGTGACTAGCCAGCGGCTTTAGTTACATGTAAAGCAGGGATTTAAGTCAGAATTTTAACAAGGGACGTCTAAATTCCGGGTTTGCCCTTAATCTATTCCACTGACTTGCCAGCACGACTACATTTACAGTAGTTACGTGTGAAGTTGTTTGTCCTTTCCTTTCACTAATCCACTGGCTTTTTCCCTGGTCTATAATCACCCTCATTAGGATGGGACTTGAAGTTCAAGCCACATTTGTATGAATGATCTGGGTAGGCAATGGTTAGTCTGTGGGAAGCTGTGAACTGACCAGTAGACCACCTGGACAAAATGTTTAATGGTCCTTTGGTGTTTAAACTAGAAATACATTAGGCTAGAGGACCACTCCTAAGGAGGAAAAAAAAAAAAAAAATCACTTGAGGCAAAACTCTCATTTCTATTTATTCTACTCTATTTCTCAAAAATACCAACAAATATTACACAAAACATAAAATACACATTTACATCCCACTCGGGATAAAATGTACAGGCACAACAGCAAAATGAGGAGAAAGTAAGGCTGAGGAGAAAAAATAAATAAAAATCCTATCACCAAAAGATGAAAAACAATCCAATCAAACTGGCCACAAAGAGGCAAAAGAAAAATAAAAGGAAAGAAAAAAAGGTGTAAAAACCTTTAAAAAAAAACAGCAAGTAGGAAGCTCAGCTCAAATCAAGGAGAACGCTGTTGGGATTATAAAACTTGATGAAGAAGGGTCGAGGCAAACTTCAATGGAAAGGAAATTCCACAAGACCGGTACACTTTGAAAAAACGAGAACACTTCCAGCTCTGGAAGTTCATCTTTGAGAGGGCAAGGCCATCTTCATTTTGAACGGGCACTTCCATTTGAAAATCATACAGTCTATGGGAATCTTTTGAAAGGGCACTAAGGCCAAGACCAGGGCAACAGAGGCCACAGCCTCCCTGGCCTCGGTGTAAATCCACGTCTGCACTTCAATGAGAGGAAGAGGAAAATCTGAAAGTGGGATGATCTCTGGATGAAATGATACTAACTATGTCTGTCCCAATCGATCAATATTAAGTACGCCTCAAATCACCAGCTGAATTTAATACATGTATCTGGTTCAGGGAGCATATGGGCTGTTCTAATTATGATATAAACATTGTCTGACCAGCTGTTAATATAGAACCTGCTGTCTGCCATTAGGAAATATATAACATTAAATTTGATATTTTCCCCCTCACGTTCAGATTATTGCATTAAGAGGCTGTTTAAATTTGTACAATGCCATGTGCATCTGTACATGTACATAGGGGGACATTGCCTGTCAAAGTAACTTTTACATCCAACTGATGAAGAATTCACCTCTGTTCAAAATATCTTGGGTTTTTGTTTATCATCATTAGTCAATAAGTAATTACATTTTATAATGGCAGCGGTACCCGCTGCTAATAGGATTCGAACTGCCTCTAGCTGTCGGGCAATCTCGGTAGTCTAGTTGGTAAGACATCTGCTCTGGAATGGTGGGGGTCGAGAGTTCCAATCCCACCCGAGGAATATGCCTGTGAGGTTTTTTTTCACAGGACTCGGGAAAGTACTGAGTATACAGTGCTCAGCAATAATATTCTTATCCCGACGCAAAAACAACACATTTTATATCTTTTTAATATAAATTAATTTCTTTTGTACACCTTGTGCAGTTACTCTACATTAGATAAAATAAACAGTAAACATGTTAATCCACTAACTGAATTGAAATAAATTATTTATCATTTTGCGTGTACCATGTGTGCATCGAAATAATCTGAGTTCAATTGTAAACTAGAATTTAGTGTTTGTCACCTGACAAACACTAGGTGTTTGGGACTCAAAAGAGGGAACTAGAGTAAGATAAATGTGAAATTCGTAACAATATAGATCTTTTAAAACTTTTTTGGTGATGCAACGTGACAAGTGATGAAGCCATTGTGACTTCACTACATGTTTTATGAGTTGGTGACCTTGCAAGCCTAGTGCAAGAACAATTTTGATTGTAGGTTTTTTTGTTCTCACGCTATTTAATAGGTGATCACAAATTCAAAAATGAAGTTCATTTGATATTATTCTATGACGTCATCATGACGTCACTCCACATTTTTGCAATAAAGTCCATTGTCTTACAACATACCAAGTTTCAAGTCATCTAAGTATGTAGTTCGGTAGATACAGGACCTAAAAAGCGCACATTTCATGTAATACCATGTGACATATGACGTCATCAGTCTACTGCTTCACACATGTGTTGTCTGCATAAAGGTCATTATTTATACCAACTTTGAAATGATTACCATAAACTTCATCACAGATATTAAGCAAAAGTTCATTCTGAACTGTATTTAACCTGCTGCTAGACATGCTAGAGGGCGCTCTTGAATTTTATGACGTCGACAGTCCTATTTTTTAAAAGCAGACCCTTGATCGACTGTCACATTGTTTGAAAACAACTTCAAAAAGTTGCCACTTTTAAATTACAAGGCACTTCCGGTTTTGACTGGAAGTACAGGTCACATGAGGTCACGCACACAACAAAAAATGAAGACATGTAGTACCAAAATATAATCCCGCAAAAAGCCATCAAAAGTCTCTTGTGCTTGATCTGATATTGATTTTCAAAGATTTATAAATTTAATACTTCAAAATCTTGAAATTCCAAACCTAATAACGTCATCATGACGCCACAGCTTTTTCAGCATCTACAAGTTGTAGTCTAACTACGTGTAAAGTTTCAACAAATGAGTTTTCTTATGTGTTACAATCATTCCATTACCGATCTTTACATACAACATAATACAAAGCATGGCATCCCGCTAGTATATCTAACGAGTGTTCAAATTCCATACATGTATGTACAGATCGCATTGTATCTACGGCTGTTTGGTGGCATCAGCAGCTTAAGTGATAAAACGGGCGTTGTTTGTACAAGCACTGTGTTGCAGGTAAGGCCAAAAAAAAAAATTGTTGAGTTGCCCTCCAGTGAAAATATTTTATTGTAAATACTTGGAAAGATATTGCTGCTTCTTTTGCAGGCCTCGATCTTAAGAAAAACAGGGGCAGGCCTTTGCTGGCCAAATCAGAGAAATTGTACAAGGGCATGCTGGCCAAGTTGGTAGGGACAGTGCAATTTTTCTGAAGGGCATTCTGGCCAACTCGACAGGGCATGAGGCCAATGGCCCATTTACCCATGACTCAATCGACACGTTTTAAAATCGATTGGCAAATAACATGTTGAGCATTGCATGCAAAATGGATGAATTCGCTGAGTCAATGAATAGCGAGAGGTTTATCACACTTTCCAGAAAAGTTTCCCGAATCAGTCTGATGGATCTTTCCAATGTTTATTTTTACAGCATTGAAAAAATTGAAAACATGTGGTATCAGTTCCAATACATTTCAATCTTAAAATGACAGTCAAGGAGAAAAAAAAATAAATGTAAAAAAAAACATATTATATTTTAACACATCAAAAACATGTTCACCTTTTGGGTTTCAATGAAAATATTATTCATACTCAAACATTTGGTTGCGTCGCAGACAATGTTTGTGTCAACATTGATGCTGTGCCAGATGGTTTTGAACAAAAATGCTAATGGGAGAGCCCTCTAGCTAAAGTGCATCCATGTACAAAAAGCAGCTAAGTGCGATTTAGGGGGACCAGTCACGCACATTTTCTACATCAGGTGTTTTTTTTTACAGCATCCATGTATGTATCAAGATCATCTGTGAATGTTGAGAGCTTCGCAGTCCAAACCTAGCAGTGTGTACTTGCAATGCAATGCATCATGGCTGTTGTTGTCGGTTTTACCTTGACGGTTCAAGTGCACTTAAGGTTTTGATAACTTGGGTATTGTACCTCAACATGCCTGATACTTCACAGAGGCAATGGAGGCAATCACCTCCATTCCCCTGGTCATTGCAAATACAATGTACATGTACGTAGGCCTGTTATTTTGTTGTAGTTAGGGCATGGCAGTTTTTCCTCAGAAGAGGGCACCTCTATGACCAGGGGTCGATTTCATAGAGCTGCTTTAAGCAGAAAGAAGTGCTTACAAAATTTCTGCTAAGCAAAAATAAGCAGGATACCAGTCACAGATTGTACATGTAACATGCTATTTTGACTGGTAACCTTATTCTTAAGCATTATTTTGTTTGTGCTAAGCTACTTTTTGTACTTGAGCAGCTCTATGAAATTGGGCCCAGGGATGGAGGCAATTGCCTCCGTTGACTCCGTATATTGGCATCGTAAGGGTCATCTCACACGAGGCAATTTTCAGGCAACCAGTCAATCTCCAAGAAGAAAAAACATTCAAATTTGTCAATTTTCTTGAGGACAATAAGATACTGTTAGAAAAGTATCTGTTGTACTATCCAAGTGTTCCTTCATTCATGAAGTGCAGTTGGTTGCCTCCAAGCTGCCTGTAAAAATTGCCCTGTGTGACAAGGCCTTTGTACAACCGATAGTCAATGCCTTGGTGCCCCTTGAAATGCTCCAGTGGAAATTTAAATTCTCCTCATACATGCAGACACGCTAGAGGTGCCCTTTACTGTCGGTTTTACGTTGCCAATGTACCTGTACGTGTAAGGTTTAAGTGCACTTAGGGTTTCAGGTTTTGAAAAGGGCATTGTAACTTATTTAACAGTATGAAAACACACAGATCACTTCATAAGATTACAATGTACACAGTGCATCATTTAAAGTACTGTGCCATGTATGTACAGGGGGCAAACTTTCATTCAGCCCGTACAGACTGTGCAAGTCTCGCACGTATTTGAACGCTTAAGTGTGCGATTTCGATTCCTTCACACATAAAGGCAATATACGGAGGAACCCAAGAATACAGAAGATGTTTGACTACGTACGAATCTTGCACTGTCTATACATGTAGCTCAATTGCTTTGATAATATTTGCATGTACAACAATGTAGCAGGTCTCTGCTAATGTGCTTTAAAGTCGACACATTTTCCAAGCAGCTTTCACAAAATTTGGCTTTTGACCTCGTTTAAAAGTGTTTATGTTGTACATAAAAGTGTTTGTGTTGTAGAAAAAAATGAAACGTGACCGGGATGTAGACACCAGAAATGTGGTCAGGTACAGTTTGTTTGTTTGTGTGTTTGTTTGTCAGGTGGAAGTTTTGTTGTTTTTAGTATTGCCGTGATGACCCTATGGGTTCAACAGTGTGTTTATAGACTCTCTCAGAGGTCAAAAGAAGGTTGCTCATTGGCCCATCCTTGGCGCAGTGTAATATGTACATGTACAATACATGTAGCTGTGGATTTTCCATTGAATCCTCATCGTTTCACCGCTAAGATGGTGGGCAAGATGACAACAATGCATTTAAGTCAATTCTATTTAACTCTATTGGAGATACGGGGTTATTTTTAAAACATACAGTTTGTATACATGTACATACATGAACTATTCTTGCTATTCTTTCATACTGTCAGTGAATTATCTTCTGATCCATGTATCTTCTCTATCCAGATTAAGTTGATTGTTGCCACACTTATTAATTTTTCTGTTATGTGTCTGTGTAAATCCTTTTCAATTATTTATAATCCAAGATGCGCAATTTCAAATCCCACCTCAGACAATCAAACATTATAAAAACAATCTAATTGTTTATGAATCACCATGGCAACCTAGCATCAATCGCCAGGGCCCAATTTCATAAAGCTGTTAAGCACAACAATTGCTTAGCACAGAAAAACATTGCTTCACAGAAACGGGTTACCAGCCAAAGCATCACGCAATGTTTGTTGTTTGTAACTTTGTGACTGGTTCCCTGCAAAATTTTGCTTAGCAGAAAGCACCATTTTCTGCTTAACAGCTCTGTGAAATTGGGTCCTTAAACAATGAAATCCATCACTCAAATGCACCGTATGTTCCATGTCGAGAGGGAAGGATTGCTAAGAGCCAAAGCATAAAATTTCTGAATAAAGTACAAAATGTTTTGAAGAGGCACTAACAGCCGTGTTCAGAAACAAGAAACCACTTGGATATTGTATATTATCAGTCATCAAATGCACCATGTTGGCCTTCAAGCTTGTACTTGAAAGGTCGGGTGACACTCAGGTAGTACACACACTGTTAAAGGCCATCATTTTTCACATAACATGCATAAAATCCTGTACTGGACATGTTGGAGAAATTTGACAAGGGGTCACTGAGGCTGCAGTGTGTACGGTGGCAGTATGGGTCATTCACAATACAGTGCGCCCTCTACAGTTTGCCAAAGGAAAGGCCATTTTCGCAGTGCATCATCAGAATAGGTGTACAAGTTTGCAGTCGTCTTGCAGTGCTCGCCCCACAATTCAAATTCAAGTTATTTCATGGTTTGCAAAGCAACAAGGTTGAACTTTTCTGTGTTTATGACAAAAATACATGTAAAACTTGTCTTTTTTGCCCGGTGCTATTTTGTCTTTTTATAACTTTTTTACCAAATGATTCTTATGTTATCTTATCTTTTCTTTGTTCACGTACAGTAGTACCCTTTGAAATTTTATTGCAGTTTACTTCACATTTCCAAAGTATCTAACAAGTTCATACCAGTTTAATATTTAATGTATGTTTTAGTTTAAGTATTTGAACAGAACAAGAAAAGCTGGTCATTACAAATCAAAGTTGAATTGAAATGAATTGAACAATCCGAATTCAACAGTTTGGGTATTGAGTTGCCATATGGTGTTGGATTTTGTTAGAATGAGGCAGGATCCTAGTAACAAAAAACTCTAGGGGGTTAGGGTGAAGCTACTGATGTACTTGCAAGTAGGATACTTCAAGGAGGCAACAGAGGCAATTGTCTTCATGCAAGTAGGATACTTCAAGGAGGCAACAGAGGCAATTGTCTTCATGCCCATGCCCTCCATTGCCACTGTGCCCCTTGAATTCGTCGCGTTTTTCTCATAGTGACGAATCAGCATTTTTCAGGAAATCGAGGTTTGAACGGTTCTAGGGTTATTTTTGTGTCTACTTTCAATTCTGAAATTTTCAAATCAAAATTCCTGATGGTTTTAGAGTTACAGACACCCCCCGATTGGTGAATCGGCCCAAAAGTAAAATTTTGTTTTTGTCATACTGACGAATCCGTTCAGTGAGTTGGTAACCCTAATCGGTGTGTACGTGATTGACATTAAGCTTTGCGTATAGTAGCCTACCAGTTTCTCACTGCGGGCAGTGGGGAGTACAGTAATTGTTTTACCATATTTTTACAAGACCTCAAGTTTTTAAATGTTTTGCTATCTCAATCTTCTTATGTCTTTGAATTTGGACTAAGGAAAGATCTACGATACTCAATGATTTTGATTGGTGAGTTGGTAACCCTAATCGCTGTGTACGTGATTGACATTAAGCTTTGCGTATAGTACCAGTTTCTCACTGCGGGCAGAGGGGAGTAATTGTTTTACCATATTTTTACAAGACCTCAAGTTTTTAAATGTTTTGCTATCTCAATCTTCTTATGTCTTTGAATTTGGACTAAGGAAAGATCTACGATACTCAATGATTTTGATTGGATCATAAAAAGGTTTGTAAAGTCGAGAATGTTTTGTTTTGATCACGTACACGTAGGTTTGTGTACAAACACATGGAGGCGAATACGCGCGATTGTAATTTTTATTTTTTCTCATAGTGACAAATAAGTGGCGAATCAGCATACGCTTGTGCACAAAATCAGCGTGGGGTGCGTGGATTTGTTTTTGTACATAGTGACGAATAAGTTCAAGACATCGTTAAGAATATTTAAAAAGTATATTTTCCCAAAATATACATGAGTACATGACAAGATAATATCCCGTAACACACAGATAAAAAAATCTAATGAATTTGTTATTAAACGAACTGCGAAAAGTATAAGTGAATAAGTGACAAACTTAAAAATCAATTTACTCGAAATGTGTTATTTGCCGATTCGTCAGTATGAGAAAAACGGGATGAATTGTTCCAGTACAAATTTATTTTTCCCCATGGATGTGCCCTTTTTTATTAGGAAAAACTGCCTCGCCCTTACAAATATCAGGCCTGTACTCTTTATTGGTAAAATATTTGATCTGTCACAAAGAATTCTTCATCCACATTCCAGTGATGTTTGCAGTACTAACAGCACAGAAATAAACTACTTAAATACAGCAAACCTTACTACATTTCAAAGTTTCAAATACGGGCAATTTGCACAACAGAGTGCCATCTACTGTTTACCTATAGAAGAGGACACTTTCGCAGTGTACTTTTGAAAAAGGGTCAATAAGTTTTGGTCCTCACTAAAAATGATGAGCAACATGACCCTGACTGTGATAAGGGTATAAGACGGTATTTTTTTGAGGCTGGTGAATGTTTTTCACTTTCATGTCAGCCATTTAAAGGTCCTAAACTGCACGTGTGCTGCTGAGTTGCAAGTGTCATGTTTTTTGTTTTTTTTATGCTTTTGGGGAAAATGGCCTCTCCATGCTTAACTGTAGAGGGTGCACAGTATTGCAAAATTGCCTGTACTCTACTTCACTTACATTGACTAGTCCAAAATAATGCTCATTGGGAGGAAACTGGTCAGATCCAATCTCTTTCTCCAAAGCAGATGCATTTGCTCCCTGTACAATAAAAACAAAACAGAGCAGAGAGATTTGGGGTTATTTCTAGGGTAAACTCAACCATAAAAATATTACCGCTGTACTGGCAAACTTCAAGAAAATCTCCACTGAACTACAGGGCTTGCAGGGCCCATAACTTTCTCTGGGATTTCAATTTCACAATTTCCTTATTATTTTTTCCCCGTTTGTACCTTAATGAGATTTCAACTTGAAACCCTAACCAATAAATAAGTAACAATTATAATAAAGAAACTTGTGTAGCAGTGTTTGCCCTTAATATTGGTCTGCTGGCCAAATGCTAGTTAATACACCTAGGAGCCTGTCCACATTCTCTCCAAGTAGTCCGGTTGGCAAGCTTTGCATCTGTGGTATAGCTCAGGGGGAGGGGGAGACAAAGGAAAGAAGGGCAGCTGTCAACTATGAGCGTCGACTATAAGCTACGTCACTCGTCAATTTTATCGTCGCACGATCGACTATAAGCCAACCTTTGCATGCGAACTGGATCTGGTATTTTACTGGCCGGTTTTACCGGGACGATGCATCCGCACTGGACTTTTCGGCTTGGTTAGTTTGACCAGGTTTGTTTACCTGGGCAGAATGTGGCCGGTTAAACTACCCCATGGACTCGGTTAAGTTACCAGGGTGAAATTTTTCTGGGCTGTTCGCACTGGACTTAAAATGGTTACCCATTTGCTCGGTCAGTTTACCCCCACAAAGTCCAATGCAAACACGGCTTTAGTGTGAAAAAAAACTGGTGGGCTATTGAAATGACAAGGTAATTGATCCTGCTGGCTAGTCACTAAAAAGTTACAGGCAAACCCTCCAGCTATGGTCCACCAGCAGGTGGCTCTACCTAATCCTGAAAACACAAATCAAATCTGAAAAAACTGAAAATAGGATCCAAATTTAAGGAGGTATGTTCAAATGACGTCATTTCCAGCTTTTGGTAATGCCTAGAGTTATAGATTGAAATGAGCTTCTTCGAACAGTATCCTCATCACTAGAGAAGTAGATCAAAGAGCAAGATTTCTTCATACCTGAAGAAAATAACATCTTTTTGTTTTCACCAGTCAGACGTAAACAGTCTGAATTCAGATACAAGTATGAAGAATCTCATCCCTGCAAGATACACCTGTGCAGAGGCATTTTAAAAAGTCTGACAAGTACAGCCACAAACTGAGAGAGTTACGCCAGTCCCCTAGACTGTCCCAACGTCTGTCCCAACTATGGCAACTGCCCATCTGCGGATACAGTGCAGTTCTCCTGTAAAGGTCTAGCTCACTTGAAAAGGGGAAACTATGAAAATCGTAAGGGATACCGTTATTCAATCTTTTGAATGCTGCTTGTGACTATTTAAGGGTCAACCCTTTTCAAAAATTATGACGACAAATTTCCCTTCATAAAATGTCTGAAAATAGTGGTCAACGTTAAAAAAATTGCAATACAAATTATACAATATACTACAATTCTAAAAAATGCCCCCCCCCCAAAAAAAACGAAAAACTTTATAGAGCACATTTAAATGGAATGAATAATAATGATTCAAGTGTGTGACAGTGGTTTTGAAGCGGAAATAACTCTCCTCAACGACTGAAACTCAGACGGGAGTTGAAAGGGGCCTACAGCCACCGGCTGAAATCAACAACTTGGCGGCAGATGAATCATCGAGCTCAAGACATAGCATGAGACATCTCCAAGGAAATCGCTGCAGAGGAGTGTCCGTCCGCAAAGGGCCAAAAATGACATCACTCCTCAAGGAAGTGGTTACTTGGACTTGTTGTAAAGATACTTGTTGGCACATTGGCGCAATCAGGGAGCCTTGGAAAGAAAACTCACACAAAGTTCAGGGCTGGAGCAGGAAAAAATCAGTTACAATATTTCCACCAAAAAAAATTGTTAATGGCCTTTTGTTTCGAGCCTAGCAGAGTCTTTCTCAAAGGCTACAATATTTTTTACAATATTTCCCTAAAACTTATAAACTTGTGATTTTTTAAATAAATACAATTTTTTTTTTATTCTCGTTAATTACAAGGCATTTTCCTTACGTTTCTCTACGAAAATGCTCTCAAAAGTACACTGATACTTTTTAAGTGGTGAACAAGGTCATTGTTGGAAATAATGATGCTGTAATGTACTTTGAAATGATTAAGGTGAGCTCTCTGCACTCCTCAAAACCAAACTTCCCACATGTCATTAATTTAAAAAGTGAAGCAAAAACATTTCATAAAATCTGATTTTTTATGATGTTTAATTCAAGCACGTACATAATGTGAGTACATCCACGATTCACCGCATTGCAGAGTTGGATTGGTAGATTATTATTTTTGTTAAATGGCAAAAGCCTCTAGTCGTCACATCAGTAGTTCATTTCTTGCAGTGAAAATATTTTGTTTTTTTCCAAATTAAAAAAATTACAAACGCTTTAAATTTTTAAGAGTGCTGTTTTGTTCACTTCTCAGACAAGGTTAAGGAGTGCAGAGGAGATCGATTACACTCGCTCTCCTTAAATAACGAAGATCTTATTTGGAGACCCCTAAAATCACCATTGCTTATGTTTTTTTTGAGCTGCAAATTGAAGTGAGAAGTTTTATGAATCAAGAAAATGTACATATTCCTGACATAGTCCCTGACAAAATGTAACAGACCTGTAATTTTTTAACTCTTGTTTTCACTAAAACAGAGATTTCAATCAACACTTCACAGGTTGAATGTATGTAGTTTCCCGTTAATTTTTGGTTTTTCTGGCTCATGTTTAACTTTTAGCTAGTCTGAGTTACACGTGACTTCTGATGTGCTTCGATGCTCGTTGAGCGCATTCCATGGATTTGCTCAATCTGCAGATTGGGCAAAATCATGCGGAATCTGCACATCAGGAGTCAAGTGTGGTTCATTTTGGACACCAGGTTTAATTTGTTTTTAACATGTTTAAAGAAACATACCTGACTAAATCGTACCATCATATTAACAGACAATATCTCCTGTGTACCTCAGGTGTGTTTAAAGATTATTAGGGATAGGCCTACTATAGAGGTCTTTGACGTTGACGGATTTTGGAGCAGTTTTTTGTCACTCCGTGTTTTAGGTTTTGAATTGTGTAGGGTATTTGTACTCAGGTATCAACAAACGCATGAGCGTTCACTCAGACCCTACATACGCCAGATAATGTCCTAATAATGCTACAAAAGTATCGTTGGGTCCAGTAACTCTGACAAATGCTAGGCTTGTAGTCTCTGGACTAGTCCTTAATCTTATGATTAGCTGAGTGAAATTTCAGTTATTTAATATTACAATAAGGCCATGGGAATGAAAGTTTCAGATTTGCGTCCACCACCCCCATGCTCTAAAATGTCCAGCCGAAAAAATTCATTACTACAAAATTGTTCATTATTTACACAAAAAAGTCTTTTCATCACACATTTTCAATTTCCAAATCACCAGACACAGGTAAAATATACATATTTACACAGTTTATGTAGACCTAACCCCATGCAGTTGTTGCTGGCCGATGGAATGGATCTCCACACACAACTATATCTAGTCCGATTAAGCATCCACTTAGACTTGTATTTTGTATATAGACAAGTCATCAATTGTTTTCTGCTATCCCACTGTGATGCTTGCACCACACCATTTGGTCATAGCGTAAACAGCTTTTAAGACTACCGGTCGACTTGCGTACAAGTCTAGCATCCACCTCATGTTGTGCAGTACAAACCGACTGCTGTTTCTCTCCTGTCATATGATTGGTCTGAGCTCTGGTGAACTCACAAGTCAACCAATGAAAAATGCTATTTTATCTGCGGCTGCAAGATAGGTATCGTGTGTACAAGTGCGCAAGCCGCAACAACCGTGATTTTAAAATAATGAATTAATGACTAAATAAAAAAAGCTGCATGCAATTTTAGAAACGTACGGATACAAATCTGACACTTTCATTCCCATGGCCAAGATTAATAATAGAGCCTTAGAGGGTATGCACAGTCGTTTCCCTACAGTAAACTTATGGCCGTTTTGACCTCATTGAGGGAGTTTCTGTACATATCTCCATGGGACTCATAACGTCAGACGTATCACCATAAGGTCTATTGACGATTCAGCAGAGTTACAATATTATTATTAATCACAACATTCAACAAAGTAAAAAGACAAATAAACGGAATAAAAAAGGTTAAATTGATGATAATAAAACTGGCAAAAATGCCGTATCTGGCAGCCACTTTGTCTCTTTTAATTTAGGTCAAAATAAGCCATTTTTAAGTCTACGTTGGGCTTGACAACACTACTCGCTAAAAGCCATTTTAGTTCCTTTGTGGATAAATGCGCGAAAGTTCCTGCTGCGCAATGAAATGTCCGCTTGATTTTTATTTTTGAAAGGTCAATAATTTGCGTTCTAGCTACGACGGTACCAATTCCTCGAGAGGAATTATAAAAATCAAAATTTAAAAAGGGAAACAATGCCCAACACCCATTATTAAAAAATATAACAAATCACTTAGAAAGTGGCGGTTATGGAAACTTTTCCAAACAAAATACTGAAGGAAGATTTTGCAGCTTTGCCTTCCCATCAATAGAATGTCTTTGTGACACCAGCCCAACCCCAGCCCTGCCCTCAACCCTTTCGGCCAGCCGGACACAATACCCACCACTGGCACTGCACTGGACCGTGCAGGCACGGTTTGACGTGCAATGCAATGGGTCTCCCAAAGTACACAGCCGAGATCCCAGTTTGTTTTCGCTTATTTGTCTCACTGGCATAAACAGTTGCACAATTTAAAATTTTAAAAGAACAGTCTAACATATAAAAAAATACCTTTCCACTATAAATATTCATGTAAATAAATAAAACATAATTTCTTACCATCTTAAAAATGGGATAAAAAACCCGACGACAACATCACAGAATCATCATTTTTCACTCTCGCAATCTCATGTCAACTTTGGTCAAGACACCGCCTCTACTAATCGACAGCAGAATGATACACACGTTCCATGATATCATTAGAATGGGATTTTGAGGAACCAGACTATTGGGGTCAATGACTTTGGAATTTCATCTTAAGCACGTATTTTATCGCGAGAAATACCACGTGCCCGTGATCTCCCTCTTTCTAGTCGGCCATTTCACCAGAGGTGAGATAAAAACTGTTCGTCATTTTACACTCAGAGTTAGAGTCGATCCAGGCATAAATACTGCGATTTTTATTGAGAGGGTTGTTAATGATATATTTAACATTTAAACATCGTTACAAAAGTAAAGCTGTCTTGGCAGAAAGCTGTGTATAAATCATGAATTGAACATAATCAACAGCCGTTTGTTGTGCACATTCGGATGGTGTGTCGTGCATGTGTAGCATGCTTTCTGAGTGTCTGTCGTCAGTATTTGTGAACAGTCAGTGTGCTGGCTTGCAATGCAATTGCAACATACAGTCAGTTCGCCCCTCGGGCTCTGATCAGATCACCCCAATTTCCCACAACTATTTCCCAGACATACGCACAATATTTTCCTATCAATATAGGTTAATTATACTATCTGCACAAAAAGAATTACAAAAATGTAGACAGAGAAAAACAGGCTCTTTGATTAGAATAGACCTTGTCGCCGCCATCTTTTTGAGCAAGTTGAGGTCAAATGCGGCATCGAACGTGCTTTATACTTGCTTCTTTTACTAGCTGTTTTAACCTCAAAGCCAGGGTGTCCTTTCCTGCTAAAGGCTCAAAATGGCATCATATGCATGAGGTCGATATTACAATCACAGACATTGCGACAATGACAAAATACCAAAATCGTGAAAAAATAAAAATAAACTAAAAATCAGGTAGATGGTAGGCGAAATTCATTAGCTTATAGTTATATTTCATGACATAAACATAAAGTCATTGGTTGGTGGTCCAATGACAGTATTACCCACTGAACACCAATATTATTTTCTTTGGGCATGAGGGCTCTGGAATGTCTGCTTGCATTTATTTATTTGTTTCAGAATAGTCAATAATTGAAAATTTTTAGGCATGCTAAGTGCTAGGCCCTAAAACTACCATTTACCAATTCTTGGAGAGGAATTAAAAAAGGCGAAATGATAAAATACAATATTCATTATAAAAAATAACATTAAAAATCACTGAATCAGGCCCTAATGCTCCAAAACATTTTATAAAAGGTGTTTTAAGTTAATATTGCAAAGTAAAGCATTACTTTTTAACTTTTTAGAACGATAAAATCATGATGTAAAATAATGAGGATTGAATTTATGAAAAGATGACAAATTATCCGATAGCCACTTTTTCACTCACTAGATTTAGATAAAAGATATCATATCTAGTTAAATAAGTTAACTTCTGTTTTGTCATAACAAATGAAAAAGTGTGTGTGTGTGTGTGTGTGTGTGTGTGTGTGTTTGTGTGGGCGGGGGGGGGGGGGTGTTCGGCATCTTTCAAAGTGAATACACCTCCACAGGGTGCTGCAGAAACATGGCAGCGCAGACTTGTAGGTGCTATGCAAGGGTCTCGATACTGTAAAGTCAGTGAGATGGAAACGTGCAAGAGGACACTAAAGTATGACAATTCCCAAGAATTTCGGATTGTACCTGTCGTGACAAAATAATTCATGAAATTGTTTTTCTTGCAGACAGCATCATGGTGAAGACAAACACAACAGGTTACCGCCGCGGTACGCG